>CM070007.1:3000138-3197638 GCA_036247105.1 Cirrhinus mrigala
ATTGCTCTCTTAGATCAGTGTTTTCTTCTCAAAGCAAAATTTTATGACATGTTGAAATTTAAATGTACAATTTAAATGATCAAGTCCTGATTTTTGACATGGGGAACAGACTGGCATTTCACTCCCAATGACTGATGAACTATTGGTTATTAAAGATGTCATTACTGATCTAATTTGATGCTTTCAGTGTAAAATACTGGTAACACTTTATTTTAAGCTCCAGTTCTCACTCTTAGCTAACAATTAACTATGATTTTCCCTCAAGTCCTAATTACTACTTATGAATGCTAAAGTAGTTGTTAGGTTTAGGTATTGGGCAGGATTAATATGATCGTGCTTTATAAGTACTAATAAACAGCCAATATGCCAGTAATCTGCATGCTAATAAGCATGATACTTAATAGTGAGAATTGGTCCTTATACTAAAGTGTTACCAAACTATTTTTTTTTTAAATGATGCATATTCCCCATGAAGCCCTGTTGAGAAACATTAGACATGCCTCTAGATACATTTATTTAAAAACATATATTTAGAAATCCTGATATTTGCTGAATTCATTTATTCTGTCTGTCAGAAAAACGCTGCAACACAGTAATGTTTTTATGTACTTTACTTTTCTAACAGACATTTACTTAATCTTGTCATAATGTCACAAATGTACATGTCATAAAGACAAAGAGGAGGAGCCTGATTATCTGACAGATATATAAAGAGTGTTTGTGTCAGACTGAACAACACAAACAGTGAGTAACGGCTTTATTTATTTACCTCACAAAATACTATGGAATGTTTTTAGAAAATAAAATAGAAAATAGATTTAATATGATGATGTTTCTTTTAATTTCTAGACAGAACTGACTTCTACTGAGGACAGCCTGCGAAGATGGCAGTAAGTTTTTGTGTTTGCTACATTAGTTACCCTAAGCCACTGGTTTAAACTCATATTTGTTTATTTTCAGTGTGATGTTCATCTCTTTCTCTTTCGCTCTCTGTCTTGTGTAGTTGATGGTGTTTTTGGTGACTTTTCTCCCAGTTGTATTGGGCCGTTACCCTACATTCAGGCCATTCGACTGTTCTGAGGTCTATAAATCAGGACAAACAGTCAGTGGGATTTACTCCATCTATCCAGCAGGTGATTTTCCTGTCTGGGTTTACTGTGAGATGATCTCAGATGGGAAAAATGAAGACAAAGGAGGATGGACGGTAAGAATGTGACTCTAGATCATTAAACACACATCAGAACATTGATTATGAATCATATATTGTATATAAACCCATCACAGGTGATTCAGAGGAGAATGGACGGCAGTGTGAATTTCTATCGGCCGTGGAATCAGTACAAGAGAGGATTTGGGAAACTGGAGGGTGAATACTGGCTGGGTAAGATCTCACAGCGTGTGTCCGTTTGTGTGGATGTTCATGTCCGGTGTTTGCTTGAACGTGTTCTTCATGCGTGTGTGTGATCAGGGCTGGAGAACATGTACCAGCTGACACGTAAGAACAAGTACATGCTGAGAGTGGATCTGGAGGACTTTGAAGGAAGGAAAGGTTTCGCTCTGTACTCGTCCTTCTCTGTGGGTGCTGAAGCTGACGGGTATAAGCTACACGTTTCAGGATTCAGGGATGGAAGAGCTGGTAGGACACTTTCATTTCTAGGAGTAAATGCACGCTTGCTCCTGGTTTCACAAACAAGGCTTAAGTCTAGTCCCAGACTCAAATGTAAGTCTGAGCTGTTTCAACTGAAAGAAACTTGCACTGATTGATCCTAAAATATATCAGTGCCTTTGTTTTGTCTCAAAATGTACACAAGTAATGTTTTTTCTAAGGCACGCTTTTAAAAATTACTTTAAAGTCCTAATTGAACCATAGCCTAATCCTGATTTAGCCTAAGCCCTGTCTGTGAAACCAGGCCAAGTTCTATTCTGTTCCTTTAGTAAAATGTTCATGTCCTCAATTTGGAACCATACTGTTTGTTTTATTTTGTAAATATAATTTATAAGTCTCAATCTTCAAATGAAAACTTGGCTTTGGGGATCTCGGATATTATGCTCTGGGTAAATTAAAGTGCCCCTATTATGGATTATAAAAGGTTCATATTTTGGTTTTGGGAGTCCCCAACAACAAGCTGACATGCATGCAAGGTCAAAAAACACTTTCATTGTCTTATAATACACATTTATTTTTACCTTATTTGCTCAACGACTCCCAAACGGTTTCTTAAAATGAATCATTTGTCCAAACCACTCCTTTGCCTGACACTAATCTGCGGTGATTGGTCCGATGACCCAGTCTTTTGTGATTGGTTTAACGTTACTGCCTGCAGCGAATTTCAAACACGGAACGCCCATCACCGTTACTCTAGCCCACAACTCGGAACGCAGAAACGTATTGATAAAGCACTGCAGCTTGTACACCAACGTATTGCTCTATTCTTTGTCAAATTCTTTGTAATAACAACGACAAACATTCACTATTCATCGACACATTTCTAGACAATAGCGAGTGAACAGATAAAGCTGTCAGCCGTTAGCCAGAGACCTACGAGCTGCGCGGAGCGAACACAACACAACACACACACACACACAACTAAATACGTATTTTGCATGATACAGGGTAACGTTGCATGAGAGCAACAAGTTTTAAAGGATTACTCCACTTTCAGATTAAAAATTTCCTGATAATTTACTCACCCCCATGTCATCCAATATGTGTTACACGACATAACATACAACTACGTATTTTGAACAATCGCTAGAAAATACAACCATCAATTATTAATCACACTTACAGTTAGAGGTTCAGAGGAGCAAGCCGGTCCAAATATACTGGGCACTGAACCATCTTTTAAGAGCAAGCCTTTGGTGAATCCCGCATTGTACCTAGGATACAGCATCTTCTCAAAATGACGTAAACCACATGGAAATTTGACTGTTTGTGGGAGGCAAGTTGTTTGCGACGTAGAATGTGGGCGGACATTATGTAAATGTGTTACTTTGTGAAGTACAGCCGTAACAGAAAAAGATTCGAATTCCTGACAACTCGTTCAGGCGATTGTGAACCGACTCTTTTTTTCTGATAGTCAATAACTTTATGTATCGTGCACTGTCAGATTCACAACATAGTTTATGTTCACATACAGCTACATGACAATGCATGAAAGGCATAATAGGAGCACTTTAAAAAAGTGTGCATCTGGCTAAACAAGTAGGAATGTGACTACACATCATGTTGGGATGCACTGATACCACTTTTTCACTGTTCATTGATTGCTGTTATTTTAACTTTAATTTAATGGCTCATTAGAGCTTCTCCACTGCAGCAGCTCAGTGCTGTAATCACAAGACGTTTTCTTGTAATAATGCAGGGAACCGTTATGCAAAACACTCATAAAGCAAGCAATACATCTCAGATTCACATTTAAGTCTAGACTAGGATTATGCCTTGTCTGGGAAACCAGTAGTATATTAATTACATGCATGTACTTTAATGACATCCTTAATCTCTAATAACTCTGTTTGTTCTGTTGTCAGTTTTCTCTGTCTGGGCAAACCACTGTTCACACGCTGTGTGGTATCGGCTTTTGGTATCGGAGCATTTTAATGAGTACGAGTACCATTACAGGAGCACTGCATGGGCCTGATACCAGTGTCAGCATCAGTGCATCCCTAATATTACGTTAATCCTGTTAATGATATTTATTCTGTCTGCAGGCGACTCTTTGACTAACCACAATGGACTGAAGTTCTCCACCTTTGACAAGGACCAGGACCCTGACAGCAGAAACTGTGCCAAACTGTATCTTGGGGCATTTTGGTACAATGCCTGTCACACTACAAACCCCAATGGTGTGTATTTATGGGGAGAAGATAATACTCATTATGCCATCGGTGTTGCTTGGCGCACCTGGAAAGAGAATTACGCTATCAGTATGAAATCCATCAGCATGAAGATTAAAAATATTTCCTAGAAACATTACAGTGTTAAAGTCCCAAAGTGACGTGACGCACAGCTTTTCAAACTCAATCTGATAGTGTGTGCAGACATCAGCGCTTGACACCAGTGTGCACTAGAAGGATTCATCTTTGTCCAGAGTCTGTGATCTTTCTGTCCAGAAGTTATGAATGATGAAAAATGAATTTGTTGCTGGTGTCTGTCACACAAGCGGTTCAGTGTTAGTGATTTTTCTTTGTTTGTAGTCATTTAAATGACTGCATGAATATTCAGTATGCCCGTATGTGTCAGGATTTTATAGCCTGCTTTGATTTTTTTTTTTTTTTCTGCCTGTGTTGCCTGTCTGTTTCCTTGGTTCCCCTTTTCCCCTCTAGTTGGTTTCTGTGGTTTCTGATTGGACTACAGCTGTTTCTGTTCTCCCTGATTACACTCCCTGTATACTGAAGACCTGTGTTTCCTTCCATTCTCATTTGTGTTATGTGGTTGTTGTACTGTATTTTTAGTTTCCCTTGCCTGTTAGATTTATTGAATTAAAGACTGTTTTTCTGATCTTCTTCGTCTTCCTGAACTTCCCTTACCCAGTGTTGGGGGTAACGCATTACAAATTAAATGAGTTACTTTTTTCAAGTAACTTGTAAAGTAACGCATTACCTTTTAATTTACAAGAAAATATCTGAGTTACTTTTTCAAATAAGTGACGGCAGTAACTTTTTTCCCCCATTTATTGATTGTCCCCATGTTAAGAGAAATCAGTTACTTTAGTTCTAGACTAAATGTGAACATGCATTAATTCATTTCACCTACAAAAAAAAAAAAAAAAAAAAACTTACTCAAAATGTTTAAAAACAGTGAAATGCAACTTAGAATATGACACAAACCTGCAATTAAATATGTTAAATAATACAAATATCCTTTATTTAATCCCATTGTATTAACCAGTGTCTTTGCCGCTGGCCTTCGATGATCCAATTCAACCATAATAACCAAAAATTACTAGATAAATTAACATCTGTTCTTTTTTTATTGCTGAAGAGTGTTGAACTCTCTTCTTCTACATTCTGCTGTTCAGATGTGAAATTACTTTTCCGTCAGCTTGAAGCTTTTGGTGCGAAAGGGCTTTTATATTTGCAAAAAAAAGTAGAAACAGACAAGCAAGTCCTGCCCAAATTGAAAAAGTAACGCAAAAGTAACGTGACGCATTACTTTCCAAAAAAGTAACTAAGTGACATAATTGGTTACTTTTTTAGGGAGTAACGCAATATTGTAATGCATTACTTTTAAAAGTATCTTTCCCCAACACTGCCCATAACAGTATGCAGATTTATGTAAATTCTTCTTTTGTGTTTCTTTCATGTTTGTTCTGAGACTCAACATTACATTTACATTCATGCATTTGGCATGTGCTTTAATACAAAGTGACTTACACTGCATTCAAGGTACACAGTTACATTTTATCAGTTATGGTATCTGTAGCTTGGAACATTCTAAACCAGGGCTATTTATTTGAGGGCCAGATTATCAAACTGGAAATTTAAATGGGACCAAGGGGGTGCCTGCAATATTTTCGGGAGGGCTGTAATATTCAGCAGTAAAATAAACTAGTATTACCAACAGTAACATATTTAAAAGGTTAACATTAGTGCCGTCAACCGAAAGCCATTATTTTTAACATGTAATAGGCTCTGAAAAACATAACAGGCTGGTTTCACAGACAGGGTTTAGACTAAGCCAGGATTAGCCTATAGTTCAATTACGATTTAAATATTTTATTAAATATTACATTTTCTTTTTTTTTATAAACATGCCTTGAGGTAAAATAAGGGCACTGACATATTTCAAGATCAATCAGTGCAAGTTTCTTTCAGCTGAAACAGCTCAGACTTACATTTTAGGCTGGGACTAGGCCTAAGCCTTGTCTTTGAAACCAGGGGAACAACTTTTAATTTAGCTGAACGTAAACAATCTTCACAAACTATAGACTGTCAATGCATAAGCAACATAGATTCATCTTTATTCAAGCTACAAAAGTTAATCAGGTTTAACTTTAAAACCAGAAGCTCGTAACACAAATCCTCATTGTCTGCACTATTTCTCCCCGGACGTTATGACTGATAACACTCTTTATACTCCTTTAAACTAGAGTTGTGGATATCTCATAACCCCCTCACCAGGGGCATCAATTTCATATAACAGTTGCGGTGGACAATAAACAAAAACTTTCTCAAGTGCAGTTTTTGAAGGGGGGACAAAGCTGTTTTGCCTTACGTACTTGCCATTTTGGTGCACCGAAAAATGATCTTATGTCCGTTTCTCTTTTCTCTTATTTTATCTGGCTTTGTTTCTCGGAATGTAAGGGGCTTAAAAGAGCCTGTTAAAAGGAAAGCAGTTTTTTCATTGTGTATTTTTTTAAAAAGAAACTCATTCTTCAGATTTGGATGCTTCTTTCTGGACTAATCAGTGGGGTGATAAGATTTTTTTTAGCCATGGTTCTAACTTTTCTGGAGGTGTGGCAATATGCTTCGACAAATGTCCTGGGGAAGTCATTACTTATGAAGCTGATGGTAAAGATATTCTCAAAATTGTTGTTCAGCGCTGACACTAAATAAATCTGACAAATTAAAATTGCCAAATTTTCCTCATTGTCAATTATTGCGCCACATAATTATGACATATGTCATGAAAATGGGAGAAGGTTGAAATTATGACATATTATGTGAAAATTATGTGACAAGTCATAATTATGCCAAAAAAGTTGAAATGATCAAAGTTAAGACATACCAATTCACAATTATGAATTTTTTTTAAGTAATATATATGATATTAAAAAGCTGAAAATAATGACTTTCTTTGTCCTGCCTGTGATTTTTAAGTTATAGGTTTAATTTTTTGGCTATAATAATGACTGATTATATTATTTTAAATTCTAGTTATAATTTCATGTTTATGACACAATTGGCTCGTAATTTACTTTATATGTCATAATTATGGCTTTTTTTTTTCTATTTTAAAAACCTTTTTTTCTTTGTTAGGTGGATGTTAAGGGAACATTCCATTTCATTCTTCTGCAAACATTGTGAGAATGTTAGTTTTGAATGTTCTCTGAGCGTTCTGAAGCAAGACATAGACATAAATACAGACTGTGTGGTGGAATGTCAGCGTGTTTACACCTCAAACATCAGATCTGCTGAAGAGCAAACCATTGAGGATGCTTTAGTTTGAACATGTCATATAATCTATAAGAAAATTTTACTAAACACACAAAAGCTACACTCAAAAAAATATTTCAGCCCTAAACTTAATTCAATTACATACATCAGTTCCATGCATTTAGATTACATAGTTTTAATTTAAACAGATCAATTAAACTTAATGTAATTCAATTGCATCAGTCTTACGTAAATTAAACAGGTAAAGTTGATGTAACATTTCCCAGTGTTAAACAAACCCTGCTCAGTGTTCATGTGTTTCCACACTACAGAGTGGTCAAGTAGCATTGACACAGTGTTGGAGTTAAGGAGATCATTATGTCATGATTGACCAATAATGATGAACACCTGCTGTTTACAAGCAGAATCACTGAAGGAAAGAGAAACACAAGAATCAGACACAGCCAAAGAGAAAATGAACTTAAATTTAATAGACATTAAATC
This sequence comes from Cirrhinus mrigala, assembly GCA_036247105.1. Taxonomy (NCBI): domain Eukaryota; kingdom Metazoa; phylum Chordata; class Actinopteri; order Cypriniformes; family Cyprinidae; genus Cirrhinus; species Cirrhinus mrigala. The sequence goes on from CM070007.1 coordinate 3,007,741, forward strand.
TCTGATTAAACAACTCCACAAACAACATTACAGATTGACTTGATTTCTGTCATATATCTACAAATATTATTTGAGAACATCTAAATAGAGGTTTAGATGTTTTATTTTTTAATGTTTCAATTGACCTCACCATCATGGCAATCAGTGTTTACTTTAGTTGGACTCTTGACTTTTGATTTTTTTTTTTTTTTTTGGCTGCTATAATTATGTGTATGAAGCACATCTATCACAGCAAAATAACAAAGCCGAGAAGAAGTCTGATTAGGTGTTTTTGGTTAATTTTTTTTGGTTGTGAGATCATTATCATCCAGTGGCCTGATGCACTGATCTCATGCAGTGGTTAGTCTATTATTTTTTAACAATGTTTACAACAGGTGTATGAACTATTATGGATGCTTATGTTATACATTAAACTTTGAAATCTACGGTGCCCCTTTGACACACACAGACATCAAGAATCAGCATTTGAATCTCAACAATGGTGACATTCAACAGCTGCATGCTGGGTAACAGCAGATTATAAAACTCACCCATGACTCCCAGCATGCAGCTGTTGAATGTCACCATTGTTGAGATTCATATGCTGATTCTTGATGTTTGTGTGTGTTTAAGTAAAGCTGGAGATCTTAAAGTAGTGATAGTAACAGTTCATACAACTATTGCAAATATCATGAAATTAAGAGATAAACCACAGAACGATATCAGCAAATCAGGCCACTGGATGATGATTACAGCATCAACAATAATTAACCAAAAACATTTAATAAGGCCCTCCCCTTGTTTATTTTTTGTTCTTTTTTTTTTTGGCACCATAACAAATGTGCTCTGTAAACACAATTACAGCAAACAAAGAACGAAAAAACTATACTAATAAAGTGAAGGCTCAAGAGCCCAACTAAAGTAAACCCTGTTCGCCATGATGGTGAGGTCAAATGAAAAGTTTTTTTTAATAAAACATCTAAACCTCTGTTTAGATGTTCTGAAATAATATTTGTGGATATATGACAGAAATCAAGTCAATCTGTAATGTTGTTTGTAGAGTTGTTTAATCAGAGATTTGATGTCTTCATTTATTTAAGTTCATTTTATCTTTGGCTGTGGCTGAAGTCAGTCATAATTCTTGCGTTTCTCTTTCCTTCGGTGATTCTGCTTGTAAACAGCAGGTGTTCTTCATTATTGGTCAATCATGACATAATGATCTCCTTAACTCCAACACTGTGTCAATGCTACTTGACCACTCTGTAGTGTGGAAACACATGAACACTGAGCAGGGTTTGTTTAACACTGGGAAATGTTACATCAACTTTACCTGTTTAATTTACGTAAGACTGATGCAATTGAATTACATTAAGTTTAATTGATCTGTTTAAATTAAAACTATGTAATCTAAATGCATGGAACTGATGTATGTAATTGAATTAAGTTTAGGGCTGAAATATTTTTTTGAGTGTAGCTGAGGGGGAAAACACAGACTTCCTACGAGAACATGTCGCCATATCAACTTTATATCACATCTAAAATACATTCAGTGTGACCACATTTTGTTTTACTGCATCTGTTTCAATTTCCTTCTACACTGTAAAAAAAAAAATGTTGCCAATACTGAAAAAATCAAGGCAACACATTGCATTCAGATTTTTATGTTTTCCCAACGATTGGTGTCAAATCCAGGTGCCATGAGTAAAAGTCCTCCCCAGTATTTTGTTCCAATCACCTGGATTTGCTAATTAGCACAGTTTTTCAGCCAGGAGGTCCGAGATTGGACCAAGTCATTCCTTTTAAGTCTCAAGCAAGTCTCAAGTAAAATCCCAAGCCCCTAAAGAGTTAAAGTTGATGAGATAACTGAATGATGATTGTGTTAGTGATGAACATCTGCTGTTATTACAGAGGATCAGATGTTGATGTTTTATTGGTTAAAATGATGCCACCATTGTGGAGATCAGTATTTGCTTTAGTTGAGCTCTTCACCATTGACTCATGGGTTAGATCTATCTCTGTTATAATGCGTATGGTCTTGTAAAGCAGTGAGATCAGAGCTGTATGGTGAGCAGTTAAGTGGTGCTAGGTGATCATCGTAAGCATACCTGAACACCCCCAAAATAATTTTCTTTTGTAAGGTTTTGCATTATCAAATCCGCAAAACTACAGCATAGTGATTTTCAATAAGTCACAGTGAATTCATTTAAAACCTGTATAATGCATATAAACATCTATAGCATTTAGACGCACAGACATCAAGAACCAGCATATGAATCTCAACAATGGTGACAATCAACAAAACGCTTCATGCTGCAATGCATGCTGGGTAACAGCATAGTAATGCACTGCAGTATGAAGAATTATTGTCACCACTGTTGAGGAGCGTATGATAAGTGTTCATGTCTGAAAGCCTGAGCTGACGTAGTTTTTTCTTCCAATATTGAAGCGTTACAGTGACATTCGTTTAATAGGATTTTTTGTTGCAGTTCTACAATCGCTAGATGTCATTCAGCAAGAGAGTATTTCATGTTGCTGATCTAAATTAGTTGTATATGGTGCGAGCGTGAGCTAATCTGCTGCTGCAAGCTTGTGACTCAGCAATGCACAAATGCTTGCTGTAAAACAGCAGAGATTACTCCAAGAGTCAAGAGACAAACTAAAAACCACACTTGACCGCAATGATGGTGGCACTGTGTTTTTTTTCTTTCTCTTCTTTTCTTGGCCAATAAAACATCAACATCTAAACCTCTTAGAATTCTCAATAAGAGATTCTACAGACATGAAATAAAGTCATTCTGGTTAGTAATGAGTGAAGCTGGTGATGCTGTTTGTGGAGATGTTTAATCAGATTTGAGAGATGAAAGTCAGAGATGAGTCAGTTGTAGTTCTTGTGTTTCTCTTTTCTTCAACGATGCTGCTTGTTAACAGCAGATGTTCATCACTAACACAATCATCATTCAGTTATCTCATCAACTTTAACTCTTTAGGGGCTTGGGATTTTACTTGAGACTTGCTTGAGACTTAAAAGGAACGACTTGGTCCAATCTCGGACCTCCTGGCTGAAAAACTGTGCTAATTAGCAAATCCAGGTGATTGGAACAAAATACTGGGGAGGACTTTTACTCATGGCACCTGGATTTGACACCAATCGTTGGGAAAACATAAAAATCTGAATGCAATGTGTTGCCTTAATTTTTTCAGTATTGGCAACATTTTTTTTTTTACAGTGTAGTTGCCAGCATATATTCCTTGCTTTGTCTGCTAAATTATACTGGTTAAGTCAAGGCAAGACATGGCTAGAAGCTAAGTCAAGCAATTTCTAAACGATAACTTCTAACCTGAAAACACAATTAAATAGTTTTTGGCCAGTGATGGAGTTTGCATTTCCAGTAAAAGCTACAATGAAATGAGTATCAAATATCTTTAGGTCGACAGTATTGTCAATTCGTCTCTTCTTTTTTTATTGTGGTTAGAAATAAAACTAAACTGTTCACAACAATTTCAACAATCAACAAGAACACTGAATTTTGGCAATTAAGAGTAGTATTTTTTGTGCTATTTATGTATTTATTATTATAATATTAGTGTTTTTTTATCAGCACAATATCTGAATGATTGTTGTTCAGCGCTGACACTAAATAAATCTGTCAAATTATCCTTATTATATGCCTCGAAGATGAGAAAAGGTTGTGAAAAAGTTATGACATATTATGTGAAAATGTTAGACAAGTCATAATTATGCCAAAAAACTGAGATTATCAAAGTTAAGGCATACAAATTCATAATTATGAATTATTTGTTGAAGTAATAAAAAGCTGAAAATAATTACTTTCTTTGTCCTTTGTCCCTGTGATTTTTATGTTATAAGTTTGTTATTTTTTGTTATAATAATGACTGATTATATTATTTGTCATACTTGACTTCTAGTTATAAGTTCTTTTTTATGACACAATTGGGTCGTAATTTAAACTTTTCCTTTGATAAATATAAATGACTTACTTTATATGTCATAATTATATAAAATTATAATATTGTAATATATATATATATATATATATATATATATATATATATATATATATATATATATATATATATATATATATATATTATTATCTAACATGGTGCAGTTGGGCTTCTGTCCATACATTAATCATTCACAGCACAGTGTAACAGGTATGGAAAACAAAATGTTCTTTTCTTATATAGAATTACACAAAAAACGTTCACAAAGTATACCTGATATGCCTCCATCTGTACGGGTGCATCTTCCCCTTTAAATTTCTAAGGCAGTGTTAATCTTAATTTCCTGTCCTTGCGCCTCCTCTTCCCTTTTCCGCACATCTCCTCATGGGAGAGGTTGGTTTTTGTTAAGCTCCTATAAATCTAATGTCATCTTTAATTTAAAAATCACTTTAAAAGATATTTTTCCTGTTTAAATCATATTTCTAACTTTAGTTTTCATGTATGTTTTGTTATTTTCATGTTTTCATTTTAATTGAGGCTGTGATTGATTTTGATGTGTCGCCAATGCATTTGAAGCATGTGCTTAATGCGTTTCCCTTTAACAGAAAAGAAAAGAAGGACGAAAACGCACTGTTTAAAGACCATTTCATGTGTTACCAGGTATGCCAACTTGTCACTCGTTGTTAAATTGATTTGTATTGTTTTAAAGTTTTATTCCTTGTTTCCTTTTCCGCACATCTCCTCATGGGAGAGAAAAGAAGGGTGAAAACGCACTGTTTAAAGACCATTTCATGTGTTATCAGATTAAAGAAGAATCGAACCGTCAGTTGATGTCTGCCTGGTTACTACGCTGAAAGAAAAAAAAAACACAATGCAGACAACACCGGTTACAACAGCATGCACATATATTATATTTGTAGGGGTGGTCAGCATGCAGTCGCTTTCATATGTATGCTGGCTTCCACTCTTTTTTTATTTTTCACAGCCTTCTTTGATCATATTTACCAAGGGTATGAATAATTTTGAGCACAACTGTATATGCTGTATATGTATATGCACACACATACTCGCATTGCATGGTCAGAGCGGGATATAGTGTTCAGCGCCTGAGTTAAGAGTTCAGTAGAGCTGCTAAGAGCTGATGACGGAAAGGAGCTGTCCTTGAGTCTGCTGGTGCCACAGCGAAAACTCCTATAATGTCTCCCATATGGGAGAATAGTAAACAGAGAGGAGTCTTTAATGGTGATTCTCACCCTCTTCAGGCGTTTGTGGTGAATGTTTTCTTTACATACTGGAGGGAGAAGATGTAGCTGCCATACCACACCGTGATGCAGTTTGTGTTTATAAATTAATTTGTGTTTACTTAAAATTAACAAAAGATACAAAACATGATGTAAAATGTGAAATAAATAAATAAATGAGAATATCTGTGTTAAGAAAAAGTACACATTGTTCATTCACATATAAAGGGTTGTATTTAGGGAAAGTTTATCTGTTCATGATCAGTTGAACTGAATTCCTCATTTACTGTTTCTAATGTGGAGATTAAAAAAAAAAAAGTCACATCAACAAATAATGTCTTTCACTGAACAAATTTATTCAGGTTTATTGTTAATTCATTTCCAGAAGAGGTTTTGTTATTTAATTCGGAGAAACACGGTGATGTTTCTTCGAAGGTCTAAGACACACGTCTGATCTTCATGCTGATGGATTTGAAACCAGCAACATAATTGTTCTTCCAGGTGAACCAAAAATTTCCAATGCCATCCATGATGGGAACTTCACCCCACAAATACAAGCCATTTGGGTTTGTATAGACACAGTTTTGGTACCAAAATGCCCCGACATGCCTTTTGGCACAGTTAAGATCATTATGGGAGTCTTGATCCTTGTCAAAGGTGGAGAACTTCTGTCCATTATGGACGAATAAAGAGTCACCTGGAGAGAGGAAGAGCGTCATTGAAGACATCATTTGTACATTTACTCATCTGATTTTTTTATATACAGTAAATGAAAGTCTCATACCAGCTCCCCCATCCTTGAACCCTGAAATATGCAATTTATACCCATCAGTTTCACAATCCACAGAGAAGGACGAGTACAGAGCAAAACCTTTCCTTCCAGTGAAGTCCTCCAGATCCACTCTCAGCATGTACTTGTTCTTACGTGTCCGCTGGTACATGTTCTCCAGCCCTGATCACACACACACATGAAGAACACGCTCAACCAAACACCAGACATGAACATCCACACAAACGGACACACGCTGTGAGATCTTACCCAGCCAGTATTCACCCTCCACATTCCCAAATCCTCTCTTGTACTGATTCCACGGCCGATAGAAATTCACACTGCCGTCCATTCTCCTCTGAATCACCTGTGATGGGTTTATACACAATATATGATTTATTGTCAATGTTATGATGTGTGTTTAATGATCTAGAGTCACATTCTTACCATCCATTGTCCGTTGTCTTCTTCTTTCCCATCTGAGATCATCTGACAGTAAACCCAGACAGGAATATCACCTGCTGGATAGATGGAGTAAATCCCACTGACTGTTTGTCCTGATTTATAGACGTCAGAACAGTCGACCACCATGTCTTTATCCTGAGTGCATCCGCTCACCAGTAAAACCGGTAGAAGAACCACCAAAAATGCCATCATCTAAACAAAACAGAGAGAAAGAGATGAATGTTACACTAAAATGAAGCTCAAACCATCTCTAGAAATGTAGTTATTGATGAACTTACTGCCATCTTCTCAGTTTCTCCTCAGTAGATCACAGCAGAGAACTGTTCATAACAGAAATATTTTCATATAATGTCTGTTTTCTGAAAATTCTAATTTATGAATGTTCTGTCAAGTAACTCACCATTTGTGTCATGTTGTTCAGTTTGAGACAAACACTCTTTATATATCTGTCAGATTGTCAGACTCCTCCTCTGCATCTTTATGAAGCTCTAGACGATTAAATATTGGAGTTTCTGTTTACACTAAGTGCAAACACCCAATCCTGTTGGCAAAGGCTGTTTACACACTAACTCGCACATCATCGCTTATAACCAAGGGCAAAACTGCCACAACAATTTTATTATTTTTTTTTTTTTTAATGTGTAAATGCTTCTGCCACAAAGCCTTGTTCAGCTGGACAAATACAATAGTATGATAGAAAATAATTTTTAAAAATGTTTTGCTAACATTCCCACTAAGTTAAGAATTTTTATTTATTTATTTTTTTGTCATTTTTGCCTTTTTATTATGATAGGACAGTGAGTAGACACAAAGCAAAGTAGGAGACAGAGGGACAGGGTTAGGAAATTAGCAAAACAGTGCTAATTTCCTAAACATTTCTTCATAGCGTTAAGAGAATCTTGCCAGAATGTTGGCCAAAGATCTGAGAACGTTCCCTTTTAGCTGGGTTTTAATATTTCACTCTGTTGTATGGCAATCAACAGTGCTTTTGTTTTCATCTGTATGTTTTCATTTGTACATATCTTGTGTAATTTGAGAGGGAGACATGGATCTAACAATTAGGAAAATGATGGGGAAATGCAGGCAGGCATAAGATGTTCTTCTGAAACACATCCTGGTTTAACCCTTTAACTGTCACTCCCTATCTTGAACATAGACATGAAAATTTTTATAATTCATGAACGAAAACATTTTGTAATATGATTTTGATGTACAATTTCCATGCTAATGCAATATCTGATTTTAAAATGGTTTTCAAAGGATGAATTTTGAGATTTTAAGTTTTCAGTTGATATATAATTTCTTAAGATTTCTATTGCGTGATAGGGAAAAAGGCAACGGAGAAAGTCTTTTTGTGACAAAGGTCAGAACTTCTATTATGATGTAGATTTTTGAGGTGCACTCTTGTCATAAATTAATCTATTACTTTTCCTACATGATTTGTAACACAAAAGAGTGGTAAAATATCTATTTAGGAGTCTTAGACCTTCCCAACAATATATAGTTTGTCATGATTAGTTTAGGATTTATTTGTAATATGGTGAAGTAAACTTAGGCGTCCCACAGAGCGGACGGTGACAGTTATCTCCACTCTGTTACTCTGATTATGCTACCAAATTAAAGAAAGAAAAATAAAAAGAAGAGGTGTCCAGCTTTAGAAATGTTATTTTCATTGCTGTTTTAATAGATGTTTAGTGATCGATTCACGGTAAATTCTGTATAAATAAGAGTTTGTTCTCATTGTATGTTTTTGTGTGAGTGCTGTTTGTTCTCGAGGGGTTTTGGTCTTGAGCGTGTTTTAGTGAAAAGCTAAAGAGCAAATTACAGATCACACGACCTCCAGCTTTGCATGTGAATGTATCAGAACTGCAAGGATTCTTATATTTGTTTTTTGGGTGTCAACAACAGCTTAAAGTAATCAATTTTGTTTTAATTTTGTTTGTTGTAAAATGTCAGCCTATGTAGGAAGCAGAGACGCCACTGGGCTTTCTTTGCTATAGCGTTGGTGTTACACTGTTAAAAATCGCTGTAAAAAAACAGCCACATTTTGACAGTAACATGCTGTTTTCCATTAAAACAGTGCATTCGGGTATTATTTGTCATTTTCGAAAAAGTAGCCTGCTGTTGTATTGTGAATTAACAGCGTTCGGAGTCGACACTCAGAGACTGTTTCAAATCAAACCCTACACCCTCATTCACTATTCCCTACATGAGTTTACTAATATAGTCCACCTTACAGAGAGAATGAAAACTAATGAGTGACTTCAGACACTGACGAACAGCTGCTGTTAATGAGCAGAATCACTGATTGAAAGAGAAACAAGACAAACACAAGAACTATATAACTGACTTCAGCCACAGCCTTAGATGAAATCAACTGAAAATTTAAACAACTCAACACACAGCTTTACCAACTTCACACATTTCTAACCAGACTGACTTTATTTCTGTCTACAGAAGATCTTGTTGAGAATGAACGGAGGTTTAGTTGATGATGTTTTATTATTGTTTGTTTTGACGATACCATTGTGGAAATCAGTGTTTGCTTTAGTGGGGCTCCTGACTCTTGACACTTAAACTTTAGTTATTTGCTATAACTGTGTTTTTATGATGTATTAGTTATAGCAATGCTTGTTAGTTGATGTTGGCTGTTTTTAACTGACACAGACATCATCTGCTGAACTGATTATGGATCTTGTTAAACTCTTTTAGAATCTAATTTAGAGTGTGTTTTCTTTCTCTTAGCCCAGCAGCAGGAGATTGATTGATGAACCAAAAAATAAGGATTTAATAATTTAGATTTAGAACTACTATAGCATTTATACTCAAATAGAGACTTGAAGAATCAGCATATGAATCTCAACAATGGTGACAATCAAAAGCTTCATGCTGCAGTGCATACTGGGTATCAGCACAGTACAAAACCTCACCCATGACTTGTCACCATTGTTGAGATCCATATGCTGGACAATCTCATATGCTCTTGATGTGTGTATCTAGAATACTAATAGTTCTGAAAAGTAGCAATGGCTCTGTATGCTAGGATCAGCATAACAGAGATGTGGTCTGAGTAACCGAGGCGGCTGCACTGAGAATGTTTGTGTAAACAAGATCCAGCACGTTTGCCACTCTTGTTGAACTGCTTTGAGATTCACACGATCGAAATCTCCCACGACAATATACAGTTCATCAGGATGTGCATTCCGCAGTTCGATAATAGCTCCATATAGCTCACCGAGTGTTGTGCCAGCTGCTTTAGATTTATCATCCCATTTTCTAAACTGTGGCTTCTCAATTATATACCCACCTTACACTTAACATTTAGTTTGAGCCTATTCAATCAGGCTTCCGCAAGAAGCACAAAAACAGCATTATTGAAGGTTACTAATGCCTGTCATTTTTGATTCTTTTGGGTTAAGCCTTACCTCTCACACAATAGGCAGTTTGTCTCCATGGGTGTTTATTGGGGTACCCCAAGGATCAATTCTGAGTTCATTACTCTTTAGTTTGTATATTTTTCTTCTTGGTCATCTGCTTAGATATTGCTTGTTAGATCACTGTTAAAACTTTATTTATTTATTAATTAAAAAAAAAGATTAAATTGATTAAATCGAGAAAAAAAAATCACATTACCACATAATGCCTTTCATTGCTGCAGTTTATTGAACTTTACTGTTGATTTGTTTCCGTTGTAAATTTTAAAAAAGTTACCCAAAACAAAAAAGAAAAAGAACTAATGAGAGTACCCAACACAACATATTTACTACGTTACAGTTTACAGAGAAAAGGAAACCCTTAAACCTTAATTTGATTACTTTTTAGTTGTTTGTTTCTGAGAAATACCGTAATGTTTCTTTAAAGTTCTAAGTCTGATCTTCATGATGACGGATTTCATACCAACAGTGAAATTGTTCTTCCAGGCCTTCCATGTATTTCCAATGGTGTAATGGGTGGCATTTTCCCCCATAAATAAATGTGACATGTTTTGTATCAAAACACCCCAGAGATACTGTTTGGCACAGTTTTTTTTCACTGGGGTCTTGATTATTGTCAAAGGTGGAGAACTTCTGATGAGGATGGGGAGATGAGGAGCATCAGTTAGAGCAATAACATAATTTGTAACAGATTATTTAATGTATTTTTGAAAAATGTATACATTCTTTTTATGTCATTTTGAAGAATAAGACAAATATATAATATTTACAAACACTTGCATGAACAAGTGTGCATTTACTCAATTGATAATTGTGAAGAAATGAGTATAAATGAAAGTGTCCTACAAGCTCCTCCATTCCTAAATCCTGAAATTTGTAGTTTGTACGCACGTCCTGATTTTGCTGAGTTAGATGTGTTCCTGGGTCAACATATTTTGTTGACCCTGGAACAACATTTTAATCCAAAAAAATGTATCTTGACCACATCCCTACACCTAAACCTAACCTTACCCATGAGTAATCCTAAAATCAGAGGAAGTGATAGGTGAATGAGACTGATGTACCAGCACCAAACACTGATTGTAAGCCTAAACTTCACAAAAACTATAAACTGTTTTTTCAAATCTGATTGGTTAATCACAATGTTGTTCCAGGGTCAACAAAGATGTTGATCCAGGAACATGTCGTACTTGGTAAAATCAGGTTCTGGTAGTTTGTACCCATCAGCTTCAGGACACACAGAGAAGGACGAGTACAGAGCAAAACCTTTCCTTCCAGTGAAGTCCTCCAGATCCACTCTCAGCATGTACTTGTTCTTACGTGTCAGCTGGTACATGTTCTCCAGCCCTGATCACACACACACATGAAGAACACGTTCAAGCAAACACCAGACATGAACATCCACACAAACGGACACACGCTGTGAGATCTTACCCAGCCAGTATTCACCCTCCACATTCCCAAATCCTCTCTTGTACTGATTCCACGGCCGATAGAAATTCACACTGCCGTCCATTCTCTTCTGAATCACCTGTGATGGGTTTATACACAATATATGATTCATAATCAATGTTATGATGTGTGTTTAATGATCTAGAGTCACATTCATACCGTCCATCCTCCATTGTCTTCATTTTTCCCATCTGAGATCATCTGACAGTAAACCCAGAGAGGATTGTCACCTGATAGATAGATGGAGTAAATCCCACTGACTGTTTGTTCTGATTTATAAATGTCTGAACAGTCAGATGGCCTGAATTTACAGTCACTGCCCAATACAACCGGGAGAAAAGCCACCAAAAACACCATCAACTACATGAGACAGAAAGAGAAAGAGATGAACATCACACTGACACCATCACTAGGAATGTGTAGGTATTGATGAACTTACTGCCATCTTCTCAATCTCTCCTCAGCAGATCAAAGCAGAGGTGTGTTTTACCTACACACAAATAACAAACACTTTCATATTATGTCTATTTTATTAAAGTTCAAATTTATTGATGTTCTGTAAAGTAACTCACCGTTTGTTTTGTGTCGTTTGTGTTGTTTGGTTTAACATAAACTCGCTTTATATATTTGTCAGATTCTCAGGCACCTCCTCTGCATCTTTATGTAAATGTCCATTATAAAGCTCTACATGTGTAGCTACCCCAGTCAACACGTGAGATCATGCGATGTTCACAGTGACATCACATCATTCTCATTGTGTGATACTCAAGAGTGTGAGTAATATGTGAGCTCATTGTGAATTCAAAATGTTGTGCAGGTTGAGAGGAGGCACTGCAAATATCGGTCACCAGGGGACATTCTACTTCCTGTTTCTCAACACTATCACAGTGGTGTCACATGATGAGCTCACAGTATGAGTGCACACCCAGATAACAAATTTATGTTATAAGCAGAGGTGGACATTCCAGGGGTCAGAAAGTAAAAGTCCTGCCATATATTTGTTCCACCCATGAACTGATGAAATGATTTCACCAGAGGTGGAACCAAGTCCTTCTGTTCAAGTCACAAGCGAGTCTCAAGTCAAATCCCAAGTCCTCAAAGAGTTAAAGGTAATTGATAATTAAGTGACTAATTAAATGATGATTGTGCATTAGTGATGAACACCTGCTGTTACTGAGAATGACAGAGGATCAGATGTTGATGTTTTATTGGTTAAAATGATGCTACCATCATGAAGATCAGTGTTTGCTTTAGTTGGACTCTTGACCCTTTTAGTAATTCAAAGCAAATTGCTTCTAAGCGATTGCAATATTGTATCACAACAAGTGTGTGTACATTATTATTCTTATGGTAGCAGAGATAACATGTTAGATAACATGTTTCGCTTTTAAATCATTTGAGTGAACATCATGTAATGGCTATTCTTTGGTTTGTAGATTGACACAAATTATCAAACAACTGGATAAAAAGCTGAATTAAGAAATGCCACTGTAAAGCTTAAATATTGGGGGGAAATTTGCAGCAGCTCAGGCTTTTAGACCTGAACATTTATCATACAATCCTCAACAGTGGTGACAATAATTCTTCATGCTGTAGTGTATGATGGGAGTTTTTACTATGGTGTTACCCAGCATGCATTGCAGCATGAAGAATTTAGTTGATTGTCACCATTGTTGAGATTCATATGCTGGTTCTTGATGTCTGAGTGTGTCTAAACAGCACAAAGCTAAAATATTTACAATGCCCACGTATAAAAGAATTCTCACAACTGCACTATAATTCCATGCCAAGCTTCACAGGATTGGTTTTTCAAAATCTTAACACAAGTAAAGCTACTTTCCATATAATCAGGTCACTGCTTGATAACTATCAGATCACATACAGTCTTGATCTCACTATTTTACAACACTACATAAGTTGTGGCATAGAAAGATCTAACATAATTAGTCTCTGCTACCATAATAATAATAATAATGTGCAAACACTTGTCGTGATACAATATTGCAATTGCTTAGAAGCAATTTACTTTGAATTACTAAAAGGGTCAAGAGCCCAACTAAAGCAAACACTGATCTTCATGATGGTAGCATCATTTTAACCAATAAAACATCAACATCTGATCCTCTGTAATTCTCAGTAACAGCAGGTGTTCATCACTAATGCACAATCATCATTTAATTAGTCACTTAATTATCAATTACCTTTAACTCTTTGAGGACTTGGGATTTGACTTGAGACTCACTTGTGACTTGAACAGAAGGACTTGGTTCCACCTCTGGTGAAATCATTTCATCAGTTCATGGGTGGAACAAATATATGGCAGGACTTTTACTTTCTGACCCCTGGAATGTCCACCTCTGCACTCTATTACTCTGATTATGCTGCAAAATTAAAGAAAGAAAAGTAAAAGGTTTCCAGCTTTAGAAATGTTATGTTCATTGCTGTTTTAGTAGATGTTTAGTGATCGAGGGATGGATTCACAGTAAATTCTGTAGAAATAATAGTTTGTATGTGTTTATGTAAGTGCTGTTTGTTCTGAGGGGTTTTGGTCTTGCGTGTGTTCTAGTGAAAAGCTAAAGAGCTAGTTACAGATCACACGACTTCCAGCTTTGCGTGTGAATGTGTTGTAGTGGAAATAATTCTTTTATTGGTTTTTGGGGTGTCAACAACAGCTCAAAGTAACCAATTTTGTTTTCAGAGAAAAAGTTTTCAAGAGTACACATGTATAAAAACAAATAGAAGTATGTAGACACAATTACAGACTGTGTCGCAAAATGTCAGCCTGTTTACCCCTCAAACATCAGATCTACTAAAGACCATTGAGGATGTTTTAATCTGAAAGGAAAACATGGATCTAAACATATTTGTTAGTGTATGTTAAACAGTACATTGCACATTAAGATTAATTTCCCTAAAGACTCAAACACTAGCTGTGTGAAAACACAGACTTTCTTTTTGAACGTGTTGTCATATCAACTTTCACATCTAAAATACATATGGATGGGACAATACATCGATTTGTGGATCATTTCTGAGATCTTCCGAATGCATCGCCATTCTCTTTGGAATCGATGGGCCTTTTTCATGGCCCGCGTTTGAAAACCAGGAACGTTGAGTAGTTGTGTAAAATAACTTCCGCTGTAGCCTGTATGAATGGCAATGCCTATCCACCTTATTTTTCAATGCGTAAGTAAGCTGTTTTCTGGTAATGTGTTAGACGTCCGGTTCATAATCCGCCATAGGGAAATAATGAGAAGAATTGGAAGTGCAGTAAATGGTAAAACAGTTTGCACTACAAACCAGTGTGTTCATTAAAATAATATGGTACAACAGACCAGTTTGCAATATCAAGCAGCAAAACCAGCTTTTTGTGCAGCCAAAAATAGCTGGAAGTATTTGTAATGATATATATGAAGAGTTTAGATGCAAAACCAGCTAAAAGCCATCTCGGTCAAAAATGAGATAATGATCTCGACACATATTATACATCCATCAAATACTTTTTCTTCAAACTCGCTAAAATATCAGCCTCAGCCCAATCAGAAATACCAGTACTTACATAGAAACCTATACATCTGAGCCTGATAAAAATGTATTTTTTAAAGAAAGATAGATTTAGAGAAAGATAGATTTAGCTGGTTTTGCATCTGAACTCTGAATCTGAATATCTGAATATATATATATATATACGGTTTTAATTTTATTTTAATGTTATTGTTTTTATTATTGCGCAGTGATTACTACTACTATGTCACATGTCACATAACCAGTTATCTTAGAATAACACTGGGATGAAAAATATCTGAATGACTCCAATTTGATATAATACGTGACGTCTGTATCTAAAAGCAAAGTAAGTGCACGAAAGCAATGCTAACCTTATTTCTGTTTAATTTGTAGCCTAATCGTGATTAGATCGTTTTATGAGATAAGCTTGTCCGATTTTGTTACTCTTTAATGTGGTGTTGTTTGTATGCTATTCTTGCTTTTAAAAAATAATAATAAGCTGGTCTGTCTCTTAAGTATTGTGCATAAGGAGCTTGTGCGCTGCCATTTAAATCATGAAATGTGCGTCGGAATATCAGGACAACATGTTTCCTTGTTTCTTCATACCCGATTAACGATCGGAAACTGTGTTTAATATGTTTTGATAAAACATCTATGATGAATTGTTCATTAACAAATCACAACGGTCCCATGAGCATTGCCATTCATACAGGCTACAGCGGAAGTTATTTTACACAACTATTCGACGCTTCCGGTTTCCGAAAGCTGACCGTGAAAAAGGCCTATTCTGAGTTTAGATTTTAACAGCAGATGGCGCTCTAATCTAGTTTTTATCCGCACACTCAAACGCTCACGAGGAAGAGTGCTGAAGAGAACTTGTGCGTTCGGCCGAGTCATGTAATTTCACCTCGGCTCTTATGCTTTTATGACGGGAGATTATCGTAAACACAGCCCACTGTGAACACCCTTGTAATTCGCTTCAACCTTTTCAAATGGTATAAAGGATTATTTTAGGTTCAAGTGCGTGTAAGGATTTGGCAACAAGCAGAACACGACTGTTTCTAAAGCAAGCAGTGCCATCTGCTGTTTAAAACTACGCTCAGAATCGATTTGAGAAAGTGTTCGGAAAATCTCGAATCGATGCTGAATCATTTGTCGATTCGCGTTGCAACGATTTATCGTCCCATCCCTTATATGTTGTTGAAATATTGTTTACAACTATTTCAACGATGAACAATAACACTAAATGTTCTTTCAGATGGGGCACAGTATCTCGGCGCAGATCCTAATTCAGAGAGCACTGAAAACAATCGAGCATTAGTCGCTCCAGTCCAGCAGGAGGCGGAAATGCGTCATGTGTTGCTGCGTGAAACCGCAAACAGCCCTCGAATGTAGAGCAGATTTCTGTGAGTAAACATTCAGACCTGCGTGTTTACAGTGTTTTACATCAATAATGTGATTTTACTTAATGTTTTATGACTGACTCATGCTTTCTCATATGTCGCTGTTTATTACCGGACAATTCAAATCATTTATAGTTTAAGGAGAAACGAGTGGAAATCTTAGAAATACAGTATCTGAACATAAACATCGTAAATGTAAGTTATAACATATTATAGTATTCCTGCTCAAAAGCAGAGGTTATGTTTATAACAGTTTTTTTTTTTCTGTCTTTGGCAGTTTTCTTGTCTCTGAGTTTTTAATTTAACGTTTTTGTTATGCAAAGGTCTTATTTAAGCATCACACCTTCTTTCTTCTATTCACCCTTTAAACTTTATTTTACCCTTGTCCCAGACGTATAATTGAAAATCATTAAAAAAAAAAATAAACTATTGACTCTGTGAAAATCATATATAAAGAAACACTGTCCTTCAGATGAAATATGAGATGTGATATCTGAGGGCAAAAAAGTTAAATTAAGGTAAATCCATTGTTTTAAAAGCTAAAGAAACATCTAACCATAATCTTTTGAGTCTATCATAAATGTGTCTTTTAGTAATCATCATGTGTTTGTGTTCAGATGTTGACCATGAAAGCGCAGGTGGATGTGATCTGCTGTAAATCAGTAGGAACTGATCTGTCCATGCTGGATATTGAGGGTTTCATCACAGAAATCTGCCAGCTGAAGAAAGAGGTGGCGACACTGGAGGCAAAGCTGAAAGAAAGAGGAGACAAACTGAACAGAGAGGTTTCAACAGCTCTTCATTTCATCCTTTAACTATTGATTAAGTTTACATTAAATAATTTAGATTGTTTTGTTGTATGACTTAATATCTAGTACTTACTGATTGTGTTTGTCAGGATGTGGAGAAGGTTTCAGCGCGTGTGACTGATGGGACAGAAGCTCAGGATTCAGTCTGGAGCGTCAGAGATCAGAGATCCAGAGACACACAGGACTCAGAGCTCAGCCTCACTTTACTCTGTTATTCTGACGCTCAGGATCATGAATCCACTGATCAAACCATTGACTGTAACACTGGAGAACAGCAGATGCTGCAGACGCCGCTGAAGATGTGCTCCGTCAAACTGGTGGACTGCAGGAACCTGATAGAGAGCAGAGCAGAAGAAACCACTGCAGAGGAACAACAACAGAGTCATGAGGAAGAGGATGATGAGAATAATGAGAATGATGAAGATTTAATTTCTCCAGGTTTGTTTCTTCTTTTTATAAACCTTTTGTTGTTTTGACCTTTGACCTTTTGTCACAACACTTGAATGTCAGCAGAGACTCTGCTGGATCAGGTTCATATTGGCTGATGGTCCAGATTTTCTGAGATAATTGGGAACATGATGGCAAATGATAGTATGGCTAAACAATTTACAGGAAAAAAATCAAACTGAGATATTTCTTATGAAAATAAATACATAAATAGAAAAATAATTTAAGTAGCTTTACTAAGAAAAAAAAAATGTTTTTTTTTTTTTATGAGCTCCAGGTTTTCTGTGCTTGTTTGTGCATCTGCTGGATTTGGCCAGACTCCCAATTATTATTGTTTTGTCATAAACTGTGACAATCATTCAAACATTATGAATAATAATAAGTATTCATTAATTAACTGTAAAAATAACACAGCATTATGCAAGCATATGCTTTTGTGTGGGAAAAACAACAGTTGCGTTTTATTATTGTTGATTTGACCTGGACACATATTTTGTTAATAAATGATTATATTGCATTAGAAGAATGGTGGGAAAACTTTCGGATTAACGTGGATGTAGTCTTAGTCTTTTTGAGTACATTTTGAAGTTATTTTATTTATTTTAAAGTTTTGTTCCTTTTAGATGTCAGTGGTGGCTTATCTTCTGATGGAGATGAAGAAACAGCCTCAACCTCAAAAGAGCAGCTGAAGAGTTTTTCCTGCACCACCTGTGGAAAAACATTGAGTTCACAGGGTAATTTAGCGAGACACGAGAGAAAACACACAGAACAGGAAGAGTTCACCTGTAAGAGATGCAACATCAGCTTTTCTACTGCAGAAGAGAGGAGACTTCATACAAAAGAGCACAACATGAAGAAGGAGTTTCGCTGTGAACAGTGCAGGAAGGTTTTTTTCACCACTTATTTTAATATGAAAGCTCACGTAAAGAGACATGATGAAAAGTCTTTCCCTTGCAGCGAATGTGAGAAGTATTTCAGCACCAAAGGAAATCTTGATGCTCATAAGCGAATCCACACGGGCGAAAAGCCGCACAAGTGCCCTCACTGCGAGAAGAGCTTCAATCATGGACCTCATCTGAAGAAACATGTGCGTGTTCACACCAATGAGAGGCCGTACCAGTGCAGCGAATGTGGGAAAGCCTTCACAAGCACCAGCTGTCTGAAATCACACCAAAAAATCCACTCTGATGAGAAACCGTATCAGTGCAAATACTGCGACAAACGATTCCGCCAGATTACTAATTTGAATTGTCACGAAAGGACTCACACCAGAGAGAAACCGTATCTGTGCTCCCACTGTGGGAAGAGCTTTTCTGATCCAAGTCATTTCAGAGAGCATCAGAGAATTCACACTGGAGAAAATCCGTATCACTGCAGCGTCTGTGGGAAGAGTTTCAAGCAACACAGTAATTTACTGAAGCACCAGAGGATTCATAGCGGAGAAAGACCATTCAAATGCTCTCAATGTGACAAGACGTTTGCTCGATCGGACGTCCTGAAGGTCCATGAGCGAGTTCATACGGGAGAGAAACCTTACTCCTGCTCCATCTGCGGCGAGAGATTCACTTATTTAGGTAGTTTTCAGACCCACCAGAACAAACACACTAAAGAACAGACTGCTTCAGAATCATCAGAGTGACTTTTATGTCTTGGTCTGTCAATAAAAAAAGGCTTATATTAGGGCTGCACGATTAATCGCATGATATTGTGAGGCGCGCTTAGTCAGTGAAGCTGGTACTTTGATTCACGAGTTCACGCTTACATATAATTAGCCGGAGTATAGTAATGCATGTTTGGCGTGCTGTCCGGGGAAGGGCTCCGAGCTCGGGAATGGCCCGAACCCCGAGAACCCCCCTTAGGTGTAGTGAGAACTCGGAGTGAGGAGATGGGGTGGTGGAGGGATGCTGATAAACCGTCAAAAGGATAGAGGTAAGTCAGCTGTATTTGAATGCATAGCGTTGATTGACTTGAGTGGACTCCTGTTGTGTTAATTAGGCTAGGTATCTGACGCGCTCCTCCCGAACCTTGTTAATAAAACATCATTTAGTAGTAAAGCTCCATCACGTGCGTTCAGCTGGAGCGGCAATTAATACACAGAGCCGTAAATCACTGACAAGCTACGCCAAATCGCGCTCATAATCGAATGCGATTAATCATGCAGCCCTAGCTTATATACATCATACTCATGATGGTTTCCACTTAAGATATGAGCCATACATTATATAGCAGGTGAATTGGATTTCTGAGCAGCTTTCATGTGGATATTTAGTCCAGCATCATTTAGTCCAGAGCAGTGTTGGGGGTAAGGCATTACAAGTAACGTGAGTTACGTAATAATATTACTTTTTTCAAGTAACTAGTAAAGTAGCGCATTACTTTTGAATTTCTAAGAAAATATCTGAGTTACTTTTTCAAATAAGTAATGCCAGTTACTTTTTTCCCTATTTATTGATTGACAAGTCTCCTGTCTGGAAATTGTGAGTAAACATGATGTTACTGTATTCTAGACTAAATGTGAACATGCATTAATTCATCTCACTCACAAAAAACAGTGAAATGCAAACTCAGAATATGACACAACCCTGCGATAATTAAATATGTTAAGTAAAACAAATATCCTTTATGTATTTAATTCCATTTTATTAACCAGTGTCTTTGCTGCTGACCTTCGATGATGCAATTCAACTATACTAACAAGAAAAAATTACTTTAGATAAACTAATATTTGTGCTTCATTTTTTATAGCTGAAGAGTGATCTCCTGCATAAATGTACTTTTCTTTCAGCCTGAGGTGAATTCATTTCACTTTTGGTGTAAAAAAGGCTTTTACGTTAGAATTGTTTTATATTAAAAACAAAGAAGCATTACTTTCCATAAAAAGCAACTAAGTAACATAATTTGTTACTTTTTCAGGGAGTAACAAAAAATTGTAATGCATTACTTTTAAAAGTAACTTTCCCCAACACTGGTCCAGAGTGATTTCACTGTTTGTACAGTATTACACACCAGAGTGTGAGTTGTGTTATTTGTGCCTGTTATTTTTCTCAAATGTCACATTACGACATAATGCTTTCAATGCAGGAGTTTATTGGAAGTTCATTTATTTAACAGTAAATCAAAAGACCAAAAGCAGATAATCCTTGATTCGCTTACACTGAGGAAAATAAAGCCTTAAACCTTCACATTTGTAATATAGTGAAAACAACATCAGATGTTTGCTCCTGAAAAACTAATGTTTCTAGGGCGCAGGTTTGATCTTCATGCTGATGGATTTCAGATTGACATCATGACTGTTCTTCCAGGAGTACCAAATAACTCCAATGGCGTATTGGACAGAAGCTTCTCCCCACAGATACATACCGTTGGGGTTTGTACCGTGACAGTTTTTGTACCAAAATCCCCCGAGATGGTGTTTGGCGCAGTTATTATTTTCATAGAGGTCTTGGTCCTTGTCAAAGGTGGTGAACTTCTGTCCATTATGGAAATACAAAGACTCACCTGCATAGAGGAAGATTGTCACTGATCACGTTAACATCTTATTTATTTTACAACGGTTATTTACAACATATTTATGATATTTAATTTACTGATAGACTGCACTTATGTAGGCCTACTGTACTGAAGTATTTGTACTTCATCACTATACTTCACTAGTAAACACCACAGACTCCAGCTCTTCTAACAGGTTGGTGGTTTATTTATTTTAGAATGTGCCGTTTGTTTATAACTCCATCTTACATTAATTGTGATTTTAAAAAATGTTTGTGTATTGTAAAGTTTGAGCCAGTACATTGATGCATCCTTATTTACATGAAGAATATTTTTCAGTGAAATTACAAAGAAGATTTGAAAGTCTGTGAGCAAGTAAACATTTGTTCAAGTGTGATTTTATTAATGCAAATTCATGAGTATAAATGAAAGTGTCCTACCAGCTCCTCCATCCCTGAATCCTGAAATTTGTAGTTTGTACCCATCATCTTCAGGACCCACAGAGAAGGACGAGTACAGAGCAAAACCTTTCCTTCCATCAAAGTCCTCCAGATCCACTCTCAGCATGTACTTGTTCTTACGTGTCAGCTGGTACATGTTCTCCAGCCCTGACCACACACACACATGAAGAACACGCTCAACCAAACACCGGACATGAACATCCACACAAACGGACACACACTGTGAGATCTTACCCAGCCAGTATTCACCCTCCACATTCCCAAATCCTCTCTTGTACTGATTCCACGGCAGATAGAAATTCACACTACCGTCCATTCGCCTCTGAATCACCTGTGATGGGTTTATATACAATATATGATTCATAATCAATGTTATGATGTGTGTTTAATGATCTAGAGTCACATTCATACCGTCCATCCTCCATTGTCTTCATTTTTCCCATCTGAGATCATCTGACAGTAAACCCAGAGAGGATTGTCACCTGATAGATAGATGGAGTAAATCCCACTGACTGTTTGTTCTGATTTATAAATGTCTGAACAGTCAGATGGCCTGAATTTACAGTCACTGCCCAATACAACCGGGAGAAGAGCCACCAAAAACACCATCAACTACATGAGACAGAAAGAGAAAGAGATGAACATCACACTGACACCATCACTAGGAATGTGTAGGTATTGATGAACTTACTGCCATCTTCTCAATCTCTCCTCAGCAGATCAAAGCAGAGGTGTGTTTTACCTACACAAAAATAACAAACACTTTCATATTATGTCTATTTTGTTAAAGTTCAAATTTATTGATGTTCTGTAAAGTAACTCACCGTTTGTGTTGTGTCGTTTGTGTTGTTTGGTTTAACATAAACTCGCTTTATATATTTGTCAGATTCTCAAGCACCTCCTCTGCATCTTTATGTAAATGTCCGCTATGAAGCTCTACGTGTCTCTACATGTCTATGATAGTATAACAGTAAACCCAGCTAACAAAATATGTCCTCTTAATGTTCAAATTGTTCAGTTGTTTAAATGTTTTAAATGTTATATAAACTTTTAAATTTACATGTAAAAATGTTAGATGAAGTCCAACCAATACATTTGTGCTAACGTACTGAGTACATCAGTAAAGACCAGAGGATTTCAAATGAACATTCTGTTAATGTTACTGGAATTTGTATTTTTTTTTAACTGACATTTTGAGAATGTTATTAAATAGCAGATAACTTTGAACAAACATACTGGTTAACAGTTTATTTTGACCATGTCATTTGTATTTGAGAGGGAAACATGGATCTAGTGAATACGTAATCGTTAGCAAAGGCAAATGATGGAAAACAGGCAGGCCTACAATGCTCAGCTAAAACACATCCTGGCTTAAAATGTCACCAAATTAAAGAAAGACATGTAAAAAGAAGAGGTTTCCAGCTATAGAAATGTTATGTTCATTGCTGTTTTAGTAGATGTTTAGTGATCGAGGGATGGATTCACAGTAAATTCTGTAGAAATAATAGTTTGTATGTGTTTGTTCTGAGGGGTTTTGGTCTTGTGTGTGTTCTAGTGAAAAGCTAAAGAGCTAGTTACAGATCACACGACTTCCAGCTTTGCGTGTGAATGTGTTGTAGTGGAAATAATTCTTTTATTGGTTTTTGGGGTGTCAACAACAGCTCAAAGTAACCAATTTTGTTTTCAGAGAAAAAGTTTTCAAGAGTACACATGTATAAAAACAAATAGAAGTATGTAGACACAATTACAGACTGTGTCGCAAAATGTCAGCCTGTTTACCCCTCAAACATCAGATCTACTAAAGACCATTGAGGTTGTTTTAGGACCAGCACATGACCACCTAAGGACCAGCTTAAACCAGCATCCATGCTTCAAAACTTACCTTACCATCATTTGCTGTTTTTTCAACAGGGGTATGTTAAACAGTTCATTGCAGTTGCACATTAAGATTAATTTCCCTAAAGACTCAAACACTAGCTGAGGTGAAAACACAGACTTTCTTTTCGAACATGTTGTCATATCAACTTTATATCACATCTAAAATACATTAAGTGTGACCGCATTTCGTTGTACTGCATCTGTTTCAATTTCCTCCCAGATGCCAACATATTTTTTTCATAGTTTACAAACTTTTATCTTAGTCAGAAATATTGTTTACAACTATTTCAACGATGCACAAGAACACTGAATGTTCTTTCAGATGGGGCACAGTATCTCGGCGCAGATCCTAATTCAGTAGGGATGGGCGGATCGATCCTGAAGTATCGATACTTTCGATACTGACGTTGTATCGAAAGGATCGATCCTCACATAAAAATATCGATTCTAAAGTGCATTTTTAACCATTAATTTAATTTATTTAGCAAGAAATTAGGTGCATAAAATAAGCCTATAAGAGGAGCAATATACTATTAGCGAATTATTGTGTAGGATAGAATACTCCTGCTCATCGGAACACACGCAAATGCTGAAAGACAGAACTAATCAATCACAGATAGCGTTCGCTGCTGACGCTTCGCTTACAGTGCTTGTTCAAATAGGGCAATAGAAGCAGCACAACTATTTTCAACATCGATAATAATCAGAAATTATGTTTCTTGAGGAACAAATGATATTTAGAATGATTTCTGAAGGATCATGTGACACTGAAGACTGGAGTAATGATGCTGAAAATTCAGCTTTTACCACAGCTGCTTTTTAAATTACAATTTTCAAAATATTAAAATAGAACATAGTTATTATAATAGTTATATTTCCCAATATTGCCGTTTTTGCTGTATTTTTGTTACAATAAGTGCAGCCTTGGTTAGCATGGTTAAAGACACATTACAAAATCGTACTGACCTCAAACTTTTGAACAGTATAGTGTACATGAAGTATTTATTTAATTAGTTAACTATTTGTGCTAAAGTTTCACCTTTAGGGGTACAACAGCCTGGCAGCCTTTTACAAAAAAATAACCATGGTTTTACTACAGTAACCACATTTTCCACATATTTGTAGTAAAAATGCAGTAACAACAAATTTACCATGGTTAACACTTTCTCTCTCTCTCTTTCAGCTTGCTTCCTTTTACCATGGTTAACACTACAGGAACATTATTTCGCCTTAAAATTTGTAGCAAAAACCATTGTAATAATAATTAATAATGATAATAAGAATTTCATTAATTTTTATTTTAAGTAATTTTAGTACTTCTGTAACACTATGGTTGTTTTTGTACTATTTGTACACCTTTCTACCTTATCTACCCTTAATGTGTGTGTACTTGTATGGTATTAGTGTGCTTCCTGGCTTTTAGGGGTAGAGAAGGTGCACCTTTGAGGTTACTGCCCCAGTAAAGAGCTAAAATACAATTTTGGTACATTTCATTTATAGACTTTCAAATATAATGTTAAGTGAGTATAATTACTTGTTTTATTCTTTTAATAATTTAAAAGATCAGTTTAGTTTAGAGGTATCGGTATCGGTATTGATATCGACGATACTGGGCTTGAAAATATCGGTATCGGATCGAAAATAAAATAAGAGGTATCGCCCATCCCTATAATTCAGAGAGCACTGAAAACAATCGAGCATTAGTCGCTCCAGTCCAGCAGGAGGCGGAAATGCGTCATGTGTTGCTGCTCGAAACCGCAAACAGCCCTCGAATGTAGAGCAGATTTCTCATTCAGACCTGCGTGTTTACAGTGTTTTATATCAATAATGTGATTTTACTTAATGTTTTATGACTGACTCATGCTTTCTCATATGTCGCTGTTTATTACCGGACAATTTAAATCATTTATAGTTTAAGGAGAAACGAGTGGAAATCTTAGAAATACAGTATCTGAACATAAACATCGTAAATGTAAGTTATAACATATTATAGTATTCCTGCTCAAAAGCAGAGGTTATGTTTATAACAGTTTTTTTTTTCTGTCTTTGGCAGTTTTCTTGTCTCTGAGTTTTTAATTTAACGTTTTTGTTATGCAAAAGTCTTATTTAAGCACCACACCTTCTTTCTTCTTCTTTCTTCACCCTTTGTGAATAAACTTTATTTTACCTTTGTCCCAGACGTATAAAATCATAAAAAAAAATAAACTACTGACTCTGTGAAAATCATATATAAAGAAACACTGTCCTTCAGATGAAATATGAGATGTGATATCTGAGGGCAAAAAAAGTTAAATTAAGGTAAATCCATTGTTTTAAAAGCTAAAGAAACATCTAACCATAATCTTTTGAGTCTATCATAAATGTGTCTTTTAGTAATCATCATGTGTTTGTGTTCAGATGTTGACCATGAAAGCCCAGGTGGATGTGATCTGCTGTAAATCAGTAGGAACTGATCTGTCCATGCTGGATATTGAGGATTTCATCACAGAAATCTGTCAGCTGAAGAAAGAGGTGGCGACACTGGAGGCAAAGCTGAGAGAAAGAGAAGACAAACTGAACAGAGAGGTTTCAACAGCTCTTCATTTCATCCTTTAATCTTTAACTGCTAATTAAGTTTACACGCTTATTAATACATAAAATAATTATGTTGTGTGACTTAATATCTGGTACTCACTGATTGTGTTTGTCAGGATGTGGAGAAGGTTTCAGCACGTGTGACTGATGGGACAGAAGCTCAGGATTCAGTCTGGAGCGTCAGAGATCAGAGATCCAGAGACACACAGGACTCAGAGCTCAGCCTCACTTTACTCTGTTATTCTGACGCTCAGGATCATGAACTGACCAAAGCTCTGACTGTAACACTGGAGAACAGCAGATGCTGCAGGCGCCGCTGAAGATGTGCTCCGTCAAACTGGTGGACTGCAGGAACCTGATAGAGAGCAGAGCAGAAGAAACCACTGCAGAGGAACAGCAACAGACTGATGAGGAAGAGCAGGATGATGATGAAGATTTCATTCCTCCAGGTTTGTTTCTTCCTTTTCTGACCTTTTGTTGTTTTTCACGACACTTGAATGTCAGCAGAGACTCTGCAGGATCAGGTTCATATGTGGGAACATGATGGCAGATGTAGGTTTCTTTAGTGTCCAGTACAATCTGTGACAAAATTTGAATGCATTTTCCATACCGTCCCCCAGTCAGTCTGGTCCAAAGATATCTTCCTTACCCAGGTCACTTGCAGTGGTAATCGCTTCATCTTAACTTCAAGAAGGCAACGATAGACAGCTGACACTGCATTTTGTTGAAAAGAATTAGAGGACCATCTGTGAACTGGATGTGCTTTGAGAGCAATTGCAAGTACAAAAAAGGATGATGCCTGTACATTTAAAGATTCAACAATATTTTGAAAGCTAAGCATAGCATTATCATCCCATATGTCAGCATAAGTGTCCTTATTCCCTGCTTTAAGCACTGTTCTGATGTGAATGATTCAGAACCACATTTAATGCTCCTGTTACGCCATAAGGGTGCCATTTGTTATCGTAATGTAATCATTTCTGCTCAGCTTTGACAGTGTTAATTATGTTTGTTACGATGGGGCAGAATGATTGTTTGCAGTGAAGAGAGTCCAGAGAAAAGTACATCTTCAAGTCTAATTGGTCTGACAATTGCTTCTTCTGTTTCTCTACAAGGTGTGGAAGTCATGGAGTCAAACCATGTTTTGGCTGCATGCAGTTGGAATGATTTATAATATAGTTCAAAATTAGGAAGAGAGTGACCTCCCTCCATTTTAGTGCGTTGCAGTGTAGACCATTTTAACTTTGGTTGTTTGCCATTGCAGAGAAAAGTATGAATTAAAGTGTCACGTTTTTTTCACCATTTTAAAGAGGTGGCAATGGAATCATGGCACTAAGAAAATCAACCCTTGGTAATATATTTATCTTCACAGTCGAGACTCTGGATTGCAGTCAATACAGTCAATAACTCTTTTAAGCTTTTGAAAGACTTTATCATAATTTATATATACAATTTATTTTACAGAAGACTGTAAAACTGAAGACTGATTTACTTTTTTGTTTAATGGTAGAAGAGATTGATTTGGACCAATTGATCCTACATCCAGAAAATTTCCCAAAACAATTAAATGTTTCAAGTATGTTTTGAATTTTTGTGCCCAAATCTGAAAAATACAATAAAATATCATCTGCATACAGAGATATTGCATTCTGGGTACCCATAATTAAAATGGAACAAATTTAATCTTGTCTTATTTTTTGAGCTAGACGTTTGAGGGATAATGCAAATAACATTGGTAAGGGGGGCATCCTTGCCTCGTTCCTCTCAAGATATCAAATGGTTGGGAGTGGAAGCCGTTTGTTGGTATACTGATGGATTATTCTGAATCAGGGGTGCTCAGCCCTGTTCCTGGAGATCTACCTTCCTGCAGAGTTCAGCGCCAACCCTGATTAAACACACCTGAACCAGCTAATTAGGATCTGAAGGAGCACTTGGTAATTACAGACAGGTGTGTTTGATCAGGGTTGGAACTAAACTCTGCAGGAAGGTAGATCTCCAGGAACAGGAATTGGGCACCCTTGATCTAAATTATTCGTACTATATTAATAAATTTCTTGTCAAGTCCAAATTTATCTAGCACTTAGGGTTGGGCCAATAGACAATGCCATCGTCCATTGGCGATGGCTGATAGACATCTATTAGAAACCCAGAATCTTGTAGAAGAGGTGTATCAAATTGCCATCTTGGAGTTCTATCATGTGAGCAATAAATAAACTTTGGTTGGTCAGATATTACAGCAGGTGGGATTGCAGTGCTCTCAAAACGCATCCTGAATTCTCAAGAACATAGAATATAATCTGTGTCTAATACCTTGATGAAAAGAAAGTGTAATCTCTAACCGATGTACTCTGAACATGCCATACTATGAGATTAAAGGTTTGCAGAAAAAGACTTAAAATTTAAAGTTGTTTTATTTAAGTTTTGTTCCTTTCAGATGTCAGTGGTGGTTCATGTTCTGATGGAGAGGAAGAAACAGCCTTGACCCCTAAAGAGCAGCTGAAGGCCAAGAGTTTTTCCTGCACCACCTGTGGAAAAACATTGAGTTCACAGGGTCATTTAGCGAGACACGAGAGAAAACACACAGAAAAAAAGAGTTCACCTGTAAGAGATGCAACATCAGCTTTCCTACCGCAGAAGAGAGGAGACTTCATACAAAAGAGCACAGAGTGAAGATGGAGTTTCCCTGCGAACAGTGCGGGAAGGTTTTTTTCATTCATTCTAGTCTAAAACTTCACATGACCAGTCATGCTGAAAAGTCTTTCCACTGCAGTGAATGCGATAAGTATTTCAGCACCAAAGGAAATCTTGATGCTCATAAGCGAATCCACACGGGCGAAAAGCCGTACAAGTGCCCTCACTGCGAGAAGACTTTCAATCATGGACCTCATCTGAAGATACATGTGCGTGTTCACACCAATGAGAGGCCGTACCAGTGCAGTGAATGTGGGAAAGCCTTCACAAGCACCAGCTGTCTGAAATCACACCAAAAAACCCACTCTGATGAGAAACCGTATCAGTGCAAACACTGCGACAAACGATTCCGCCAGATTTCTTATCTGAGTTGTCACGAGAGGATTCACACCGGAGAGAAACCGTATCTGTGCTCCCACTGTGGGAAGAGCTTTTCTGACCCAACTCATTTCAGAGAGCATCAGAGAATTCACACTGGAGAAAAACCGTATCCCTGTAGCGTCTGTGGGAAGAGTTTCAGGAAGTTGGTTACTTTACAGTTGCATGCAATGATTCATAGCGGAGAAAGACCGTACAAATGCTCTCAATGTGACAAGACGTTTGCTCGATCGGACGTCCTGAAGGTCCATCAGCGAGTTCATACGGGAGAGAAACCTTACTTCTGCTCCATCTGCGGCGAGAGATTCACTTATTTAGGTAGTTTTCAGAGCCACCAGAACAAACACACTAAAGAACAGACTGCTCCAGAATCATCAGAGTGACTTTTATGTCTTGGTCTGTCAATAAAAAAGGCTTTATCTCCACAGTTGCTTTCATCATTCATGCCATGTGATATACACTATATTGGCAAAAGTTTTGGGACGTCTGCCTTTACATGCGCATGAAATTAAATGACATCCTATGCTTAATCAGTAGGGTTTAACATGGAGTTGCTCCACCCTTTACAGCTATGAACGCTTCAACTCTTCTGGGAAGGCATTCCACAAGGTTTAGGAGTGTGTTTATGGGAATTTTTGGACTTTCCTCTAGAAGCGCATTTATGAGGTCAGGCACTGATGTTGGACGAGAAGGCCTGGATCACAGGTTCTGTTCTAATTCACCCCAAAGGTGTTCTGTTGGGTTGAGGTCAGGCCAGTCAAGTTCCTCCACACCAGACTCGCTCATCCATGTCTTTATGGACCTTGCTTTGTGCACTGGTGCACAATCATGTTGGCCCAGGAAGGGGCCATCCCCAAACTGTTCCAAGTTTGAAGCATGAAGATGTCCAAAATGTCTTGGTATGCTGAAGCATTAACAGTTCCTTTTTACTGGAACTAAGAGGCCAAGCCCAACCCTAAAAATGACCCCATACCATAATCCCCCCTTCACCAAACTTTACACTTGGCACAATGCAGTGAGGCAAGTACCCTGGCAACCACCAAACCCAGACTCAGATTGCCAGACAGAGAAGCGTGATTCGTCACTCCAGAGAACACATATCCACTGCCCCAGGATCCAGCAGCGGTGTGCTTTGCATTGCACTTGGTGATGTAAGGCTTGGATACAGCTGCTCGGCCATGGAAACCCATTCCATGAAGCTCTCTATGCATCGTTCTTGACCTAATCTGAAGGCCACATGAATTTTGGAGGTCTGTAGTTACTGACTCTGAACGTGCAGTGAACCATTTCCAATGGTGGCGCTATATGGCAAAAAACACACTGTTGTTCACATGAAACATTTTAATGTGAGTATTAAGACACAATTGATGTGCAAAACTCTGTTTTGTGGGTTGGTCATGAATTTTCATTAATTTAATAATATTCATTTTGTCTTGTTTTTTTTTCCAAAATCCTCACAAATATTTTCGCAAAAGATCCAGCCCTGTCACTGTCACTCACAGCCACTTGCACGTGTTTTGCCAATGAGCTCCATGTACCCCAAAAATTAAATAGTTTAACTGACCATCGATAGCTTTAATCGATTACATCTCTTATCAACAAGTGATTGTTGATTGAAACAATCTGACATATCTGACAATCTGAACCATATTTTACACAACAGATGGATTTCTAAGCAGCATTCAGAGTGTAGCTATTTAGTCCAACATCACTGAGTGATTTCGCTGTTTGTACAATATTACACACCAGAGTTTGAGTTGTGTCATTTGTTCCTGTCATTTTTCTCATATACTTTGAAAATATTTTCATTTATGGATCAAAAGCAAATGAACTATCAGCTACAAGTCTGACGTTACCCAACACTGACTGTTAATAGAACTACTGAATAACTTAAACTATTATTGTATAAATATTGTACTCACAGTTGTCCTGATGTGCAGAATATCAGCATGAATGTCACAGAAGAATGAAGATCAGAAGATGTCTGTCAGATATTTACTTGAGTGATGTACTCTATATTATTCTGATATTTTCACAGAGGCTTAAACGGACTCATGTTAGAAGAGCCAAAGCTGGTCTGATAGTAATGGTAACAGACAGCTGCTGTCAGAATAACGGACAGTAACGGATTTAAGGCGGAGCTTCAGAAATTCCGTTATTGTCACAACCTAAAATTGGACTTTCTGTAGCGCTAGATATACAATTTTTGTTTTGATTATGTGTGAAATATGTCCCGTACATATTCGTATGTGTCATTAAATTAGTGCTTGACTAGCTTTAACAACAGCAATTTCATAAACTCTCTCAGACATACAATTCAATGTCAGTAATACTGGCTACTTTACTTAAGTATTGCATAAATGTAACGGAAAACGGGTTAAACTACTCAAATCTCCCGCTGTCTGCCAAAGCCGCTGGTTTCATTATTAAACTGAAGTCACTCTCCAGTCCAGCAGGAGGCGGAAGTGCGTCATATGTTGCTGCGGAACTCGCGAAGAGCGCACCACGGACGTAGCGCCTAGTTTTCTTTCAGCCGGTGCGTGATTAACGCGTTTCTCGTCGGTTATGTGATTTAAATCATAATGTGCTTCATGGTTTTATGACTGTCTGATATGCTTTCTCGTATCTCGCTATTTTGTAGCGGACGGTGATTTAAATTTCACACAGAAGCGAATAGAATATCATGTTCTAATACAGTAATTCCAGTAGCTGAACGATTGTTATAAATAAAGGTGATTGATATTTTGTATCATTGTATAATATTCTTGTTAGAAAGCAAAAATCACGTTTATAACTTTTTTTTAATGATTTCTAGAGCACTTTTTTGTCTATAGGTTAATTTTTCAAGGTTAACTTTTCAGTTGTTTAGTTTTTAACCATAAAAAGTTATTGTAATTATTCTATGAACAGAATCATTAACGTTGTTGACTGGCCATATATAATGGCAGTGGATTTTATTAATAATAATGTAAAGAAATTTTGTTTACATTGTCAGTGGTCAAATATACAATATAAAATTAATTATGATAAAATATTTGACCATTCACGCTAACATACATATAATTGTAGTATTTACTGTGTAAAAATGATATCACATATGAAAGACTAAAATATGTGATTTTAAAAAATTAAATAATATTATGGCAATCTGAGTTTTATCAGTCCATTATAAATGCGTCTTTTAATAATTGATGTGTTTGTGTTCAAATGTTGACCATGAAAGCGCAGGTGGATGTGATCTGCTGTAAATCAGTAGGAACTGATCTGTCCATGCTGGATATTGAGGATTTCATCACAGAAATCTGTCAGCTGAAGAAAGAGGTGGCGACACTGGAGGCAAAGCTGAGAGAAAGAGGAGACAAACTGAACAGAGAGGTTTCAACAGCTCTTCATTTCATCTTTAGCTACTAATATGGACTAATTGTTATGTGGCTTAATGTCTTATTTTTAATCATACTATCTTGTATGTATCACTGATTGTGTTTGTCAGGATGTGGAGAAGGTTTCAGCGCGTGTGACTGATGGGACAGAAGCTCAGGATTCAGTCTGGAGCGTCAGAGATCAGAGATCCAGAGACACACAGGACTCAGAGCTCAGCCTCACTTTACTCTGTTATTCTGACGCTCAGGATCATGAATCCACTGATCAAAGCTCTGACTGTAACACTGGAGAACAGCAGATGCTGCAGGCGCCACTGAAGATGTGCTCCGTCAAACTGGTGGACTGCAGGAACCTGATAGAGAGCAGAGCAGAAGAAACCACTGCAGAGGAACAACAACAGACTGATGAGGAAGAGCAGGATGATGATGATGAAGATTTCATTCCTCCAGGTTTGTTTCTTCCTTTTATGTCCTTTTGTTATTTTCTGGTATAGGTTCTGTAGTCTACTCTATTTGAGTGCATTTTAATGTTGTTTTATTAAAGTTTTGTTCCTTTCAGATGTCAGTGGTAGTTCATGTTCTGATGGAGATGAAGAAACATCCTCGACCCCTAAAGAGCAGCTAAAGACCAAGAGTTTTTCCTGCACCTCCTGTGGAAAAACATTCAACAAAAAGGGTAATTTAGCAATACATGAGAGAAAACATACAAAACAGAAAATCTTCATCTGTAAGAGATGCAACATCAGCTTTCCTACTGCAGAAGAGAGGAGACTTCATTCAAAAGAGCACAGAGTGAAGAAGGAGTTTTACTGCGAACAGTGCGGGAAGGTTTTTTTCTGCCATTCTAAGCTAAAAGTTCACTTGAAGACTCACGGTGAAAAGTCTTTCCAGTGCAGTGAATGTAAAAAGTATTACAGCTCCAAAGCGAATCTTGATGCTCATAAGCGAATCCACACGGGTGAAAGACCATACAAGTGCCCTCACTGCCAGAAGACCTATAATCAGGGATCTCATCTGAAGAAACATGTGCGTGTTCACACCAATGAGAGGCCGTACCAGTGCAGCGAATGTGGGAAAACCTTCACAGACTCAAGCTGTCTAAGGTCACACCAGAAAATCCACTCTGATGAGAAACCGTATCAGTGCAAATACTGCGACAAACGATTCCGCCAGATTTCTCATCTGAGTCGTCACGAGAGGATTCACACCGGAGAGAAACCGTACCTGTGCTCCTACTGCGGGAGGAGCTTTTCTAATCAAACTCATTTCGGAGAGCATCAGAGAATTCACACTGGAGAAAAACCGTATCCCTGTAGCGTCTGTGGGAAGAGTTTCAGGAGGGTTCTTACTTTACAGAGGCACGCAATGATTCATAGCGGAGAAAGACCGTACAAATGCTCACAGTGTGACAAGACGTTTGCTCGATCAGGCGTCCTGAAGGTCCATCAGCGAGTTCATACGGGAGAGAAACCTTACTCCTGCTCCATCTGCGGCGAGAGATTCGCTTATTCAGGTAGTTTTCAGACCCACCAGAACAAACACACTAAAGAACAAACTGCTCCAGACTCATCAGAGTGACTTTTATGTCTTGGTCTGTCAATAAAAAAGGCTTTATCTCCACAGTTGCTTTTATCATGTATGCCATGTGATATACAACAGGAACATCATCTTTTTTTTTGAGGGTGGGAAATCATGATTTCTTGTTATCCGAATAATAAAATAAATTAGTCAGTGTCAACTCTGTTACTAAGGTAGAGTCACTGTGTTGACAGTTTGTAACAAATGACAGTCGTGTGTGTGTGTGTGTTTCTCTGTGTAGAACTGTTAATTCTGTTACATACTGTCAATTTGCCTTCTTAACAGAGTTGACACTGACTAATTTTTATTTTTTTTTATTTGGGTGTAATACGCCCCGGATACCTTTAACAACAGCAGTTTCCTGAATTTTGTATAGGTAACTGAAAACGGGTTAAACTAATCATGTCTATCAGTGTTTTAGTGTCTTGCTAATTTTCCAACAATCACCTGCTGTCTGCAAATGTTGTGCATTTTTATCATTACAGTGGGAGTCTAATGCTACTTCATGCATTCTTACATAGTTGGATTCTCGTGATAAACATGACCAAAGTTAAAAAAAAAAAAACAAGTTACTTACTGTAAACAACTACAGCTTACAGAGAATGTTCCCTAAAGGTTAGTTTTAGGTTATTATTTTGCAACCATAAAATAATGTTCCCAGAACATTGCCTGTGGTTATTTTTAAAATAACTTATACTGAACGTTCTCTAATGGTTATTCTCAGGTTATTTTCATAACCCTGTAAAACTATCTTTCAGATGAAAACGTTGCAGATGTTTCTGTGTAATGACCTACAGAGCTCTGAAATTTGTATAATGCCGCATTTATTAAAATACAGAAATTAGATCAATCAAAACACATTTAAAAGTAATAATGTTAGGCCAGGGTTAAACATAGAGTGATAGCAGAAATCATAAATTCTTGGGTTTGTGTCATCTTTATTTATTCTGCACGCCCTTCTCCAGCACGCGCTTTCACCTGTCTTCCACAGAGACCCGCGCGCTCGTGGAATTTAAAAATTAATGGTCATTTCTTTTTTCTAGCTGAGTGACTTCGTTAATCGATCTCTTTATTGATTGATTACTTGAAATGAATATAGTTATGAGAGTAAATATGATTTAGTAGGGATTTGACATGCTTAACTGAAGAGAACATGATGTTAATGGGGAAGTTTTTGTTTACGGATCATCATATATTTGAATAAATTATTTTATATACAATACATTGTGTTGAAGTCATATTTATTTGGTGCTGAAAAACCTGATAGATTTAATGGTAAGCTTACATATGATGGTTGATGTGCTCAGATTGTTTTTATTAATTAAACGATAGATTAAACACAAGATATGGTTTTTATAATACTGATTTGGTGTCCTTATAGATCATTTCCACGCCAGTTATACTATATTGGGTCATGCTGGATGATTACTGACGTACAGTGGAGTGATCATGTTGGAGTAAAGAAGTTGTAATAACGTTATAGTAACATTATACAAACCAAAAACTGATGTTCTATTTCTGTTAAGAAAACTTTCCTGGCTAACCAAAAACAAACCTTAACAAAATAACATTCTGTGAATAACAACAACAAAAAACTAAAGTTCTGGGAACGCTCCTAACAAACATGAGACGTCTGCCCGACGTGCAGATCATGGGTCGGTCGGTCCAGGACCGTATCTGTACGCCTATATGACGTGCAAATCCAGTACGGTATCTGGACGTCTGACTACGACGTCCCTTGGATGTAGATATGCAGTTCAAAATCTGAACGTCTGGCTAGAGGTTTTCCCGGACGTCTCTAGAACGATAAATAGCCTATTAAGTTAAAGTTACTATTCAGCGAAGTTGGCGCTCCAGTCCAGCAGGGGGCGGAAGTGCAGCATATGTTGCTGCGGCACCCGCGAAGAGCACACGACGGAAGTAGTGCTGAGTATTGTTTATATTTTCTCGTTTCTTTTGCTTTTTTGTAGCGGACGGTGTGAATGATTAAATTTTTACAGAGAAGCGAGCAGAATATCATGCTTTAATGCCTCAAGTCCTGCAGCTGAACGAGTGTTTTAAATAAAGGTGGTGAATATTCTGTAGTGTAGTATAATATTTCTGTTAGAAAGCAAAAGTCACGTTTATAACATTTTTATGATTTCTTAAGCATTTTTTTTTTTATCTCTGAGGTTAATTTTTGATGCTAAAAATTTAAAATTTTGTTCTGAAAAGGATTTGTCTTTAAAACATTTTGTCAAATGCTTTTTATGTTTGTTTTACCATTCACCCAAACATTCAGTCGAAAACCATAAAAAAAGTTATTGTAAATATTCTTTGAACTAAGAATCAGTGAGGTTTGACTGGCCATATGAAGGCAGTGGGTTTTACTAAATTATATTGATGTAAAAAAAAAAAAAAAAAAAAAAGATAGTTTACATTGTCAATGGTCAAATATGCAATATAAAAATTTCTGATAAAATATTTGACCATTCACTCTAATAAACAATTTTATTGGTTATTGTGTACAAATTATATTATATGTAAAAGAAAAAGATATCTGATATTTTCAAAACATAAAATTAAGGCAATCTGAAGAAACACCTAATCATGTGTAAATGAGTTTTATTAGTCCATTATAAATGCATTTTTTACTAATCGATGTGTTTGTGTTCAGATGTTGACCATGAAAGCGCAGGTGGATGTGATCTGCTGTAAATCAGTAGGAACTGATCTGTCCATGCTGGATATTGAGGGTTTCATCACAGAAATCTGTCAGCTGAAGAAAGAGGTGGCGTCACTGGAGGCAAAGCTGAGAGAAAGAGGAGACAAACTGAACAGAGAGGTTTCAACAGCTCTTCATTTCATCCTTTAACTATTGATTAAGTTTACATTAAATAATTTAGATTGTTTTGTTGTATGACTTAATATCTGGTACTCACTGATTGTGTTTGTCAGGATGTGGAGAAGGTTTCAGCGCGTGTGACTGATGGGACAGAAGCTCAGGATTCAGTCTGGAGCGTCAGAGATCAGAGATCCAGAGACACACAGGACTCAGAGCTCAGCCTCACTTTACTCTGTTATTCTGACGCTCAGGATCATGAATCCACTGATCAAAGCTCTGACTGTAACACTGGAGAACAGCAGATGCTGCAGACGCCGCTGAAGATGTGCTCCGTCAAACTGGTGGACTGCAGGAACCTGATAGAGAGCAGAGCAGAAGAAACCACTGCAGAGGAACAACAACAGACTGATGAGGAAGAGCAGGATGATGATGATGAAGATTTCATTCCTCCAGGTTTGTTTCTTCCTTTCATGTCCTTTTGTTTTTTCTTTGATACTTGAATGTCAGCAGAGACTGAAGGGTCTGTAGTCTAACTCTATTTGAGTACATTTTAATGTTGTTTTATTAAAGTTTTGTTCCTTTCAGATGTCAATGGTGATTCATGTTCTGATGGAGATGAAGAAACAGCCTTGACCCCTAAAGAGCAGCTGAAGGCCAAGAGTTTTTCCTGCACCACCTGTGGAAAAACATTGAGTTCACAGGGTCATTTAGCGAGACATGAGAGAAAACACACAGAGCAGAAAGGCTTCACCTGTAAGAGATGCAACATCAGCTTTCCTACCGCAGAAGAGAGGAGACTTCATACAAAAGAGCACAACATGAAGAAGGAGTTTCGCTGTGAACAGTGCGGGAAGGTTTTTTTCACCACTTCTTTTAATATGAAAGCTCACATAAAGAGACATGATGAAAAGCCTTTCCAATGCAGTGAATGTGACAAGTATTTCAGCACCAAAGGAAATCTCGTTGTTCATAAGCGAATCCACACGGGCGAAAAGCCGTACAAGTGTCCTCACTGTGAGAGAACATTCATGTATGGATCACATCTGAAGATACATGTGCGTGTTCACACCAATGAGAGGCCGTACCAGTGCAGTGAATGTGGGAAAGGCTTTAGGCAGTTATTTAGTCTAACGTCACACCAAAAAATGCACTCAGGTGAGAAACCGTATCAGTGCAAACACTGCGACAGACGATTTAGTCACAAATCCTATCTGAACTGTCACGAGAGGACTCACACCGGAGAGAAACCGTATCTGTGCTCCTACTGCGGGAAGAGCTTTTCCAGTCCAGCTCACTTTGGATTTCATAAGCGAATTCACACTGGAGAAAAACCGTATCACTGCAGCGTTTGTGGGAAGAGTTTCAGGAAGGTTGATACTTTACAAAAGCACAAGCGGATTCATACTGGAGAAAGACCATTCAAATGCTCTCAATGTGACAAGACGTTTGCTCGATCGGACGTCCTGAAGGTCCATAAGCGAGTTCATACGGGAGAGAAACCTTACTCCTGCTCCATCTGCGGCGAGAGATTCGCTTATTTAGGTAGTTTTCAGACCCACCAGAACAAACACGCTCAAGAACAAACTGCTCCAGAATCATCAGAGTGACTTTTATGTCTTGGTCTGTCAATAAAAAGTCTTTTTTTTTTGCAGTTGCTTTCATCATTCATCATGTCATCATTCTTGTGTCAGTTTTTGCTAAATAAGACAAAAAAAATAAAATAAATTATATACATACACAATCATAATAATGAGATCAAAAAGTCAAAATTGATCATCAGTGTCAGAACTGACATGAGTTTTTGTCAGAATTTCAATTTATCTCCATATAATTCAAATAATTCAGAATTTTTTTTTAGCTACAGAGTCAACAAACCATCTAAAAGGTGTTACTCAAAATTACTATTAAGCAGAACTTTTGCATTAATTACGCTGTTTTGGAGAAGCTGTTGCGTGACTAGATTATTCTTAATTTGATTTAAAAAATCCCCCCATGTTCCATACATATTTACTTTAATTTTCAGAATATTTAAGCGTTAGAAGAGCAGCAGTAGTTCGTCTGATAGTAACGTTAATGGTAACAGACAGTTGCTATCAGGATAACGGCAAATAACGGAATTTTAGGCGGGGCTTTAGATAGGGACAGTTATTTCCAAGATCTAAATGGCACTTTCTTTAGCACTTTTGGGTGAAATATGAGCTGGTCATGTTTTAAAGTTAGTCACTAAATTATAGTCTACTTGACTAGCAACTTTAACACCAGCAATTTTCTAAACTCCCAAAAATTATCTCAGACACTTAACGTTATGTACAGTTCTATGTCACTATATCGGCTCCTAAGAATTACTTAAGTATTTCACATATGTAACGGAAAACGGGTTAAACTAATAACTGTATCGACCGCCCCACCTATTTTCCTACGATCACCCGCTTGTCTGCCAATGCCGCTCTCGATAAACTTGACAGACATCAGCAGTGGCCAATAGAAACGCGCGGTTCGCAAACAAGGGTCGTTCTTCAGAAGTTTATGATGGTCTGCTGACCGGATGGAAAACTTTTCCATGAGTTTTTTTTTTTTTTTTTCTTTCTGTCTGTCTGACAACTGGAGTTTGACTTCTTGGGTCCCTTTTATTTGCATTCAGACGCTTTATTTTGGGTCGACGCGTTTTAGAGCGCGTAGTAAGTGATGAAGTGATAGATATAGTTTCTCTGGAGTTTGTAGCGTCTGAGTGAAGCTCGTCATGGGGAACCGCGGGATGGAGGAGTTGATTCCCCTTATTAACAAACTGCAGGACGCCTTCAGCTCCATCGGCCAGAGCTGCAACCTAGAGCTGCCGCAGATCGCGGTGGTGGGCGGCCAGAGCGCCGGCAAGAGCTCGGTGCTGGAAAACTTCGTGGGCAGGTGACAGTAGCTTTAGAACAATTCTAGTCAAAAATACACTAGAAAAATACGCCTAGTGCTTATTTCCTAATTATTTAGTTTAAATTATTATTACAAAGTTTAATTGTATGTAGATGAATTTGAAAACATGTGTCTTACGAAGTTCACCTTATGAAGCGTTCAGTGATCAGAATGTCATTGCTGGTCAAACATTAACCATCACCATCTGCCGAAGTGTTGATGTGTTCTTAAAGGGATAGTTCGCTCAAAAATCATTATGTGGTCATTTATTTACCTTCATGTCGTTACAAACCCGTTTTTCCAGGCAATACAAGTTCATGAAGATTTTTTTTTTCCACAGTGAACACCAGTGTTGGCAAAAGTTACTTTTAAAAGTATTACGTTAAAAGTATTACGTTACAATGTTGCGTTACTTTCTAAAAAGTAACTAATTTGGTTTCTTATTTTTTTTTTTTGTGGAAAGTAATGTGTTAGGTACTTTTGTGATCCTTTTTTATCTGGGCTGGGCTTGTTTGTTTTTAGTATAAAAATTCACATCAAGTCTAGAACATTCATTAGCATCATATTCACACAGTGCACACAACGCCTCTAAACTTACTCACGATTTCTCTCAACATAGAGACAGGACAGCTGTCAGTTTCAAAAACAAAGTAACTGGTGTTACTTATTTGAAAAAGTAGCTCAGATATTTTCTTGTAAATGAAAAAGTAACTTGTTACTTTACTAGTTACTTGAAAAAAGTAATCTGATTACATAACTTGGATTATTTGTAATGCATTACCCCCTACATTGGTGACCACATAGGCCAAACTCCAGAAGCATCATGAATGAGTCATAACATGACTCAGTTTATGGGGAAAATAACAGATTTCATCCTTCAGAGGCTCAAATGAGCATGCTTTTTCTTCTTCTTCTTCTTCCTCTTCTTCTTCTTTTTTTTTTTTTTTTTTTTTTCTAAATGATTCTTTAAGAACAGACCTCATGTAACTCTGATGGTGATCTCAGCATGTGCTGACTTGACATATTTAGGATTCCTGCTGAAGCAACAGGAAGAGCAACACACACACACACACACACACACACACACACACACACACATATACATAAATATGCATCATGTCAGTTCATGGAGACTTTGGTCTGGGGAGTGAAGAACTCCATTCTTGTTTTTCTTTTAGGGTGTGTTTGGTTTATTGCCTTTTCTCAGTTTTCCAGGTGTAGTTTGATGAACCAGAGTATGATGCTGTCATTTCATTGGCAAATCAAGCCTTCACTGGGAAACAACTAAAATAAGTTAGACCGTTTTAGTGAAAGTTGTTGTTGAAAACCTCCTGTTGTGTGTCTGTTGTATATTTTGTTGTGTTTCATTCAGTGTTTCTTGCATTAAAATAGCTGGCATGGCATTAAATCACAAGCAAGCAAAAAGCTGATGTTTTCACATACTGTATAAAACCATAGAAATGTTCATTCAAGTGTCTCCGTGTGCCTGTCGTTCAGGGACTTTCTGCCGAGAGGATCCGGCATCGTCACTCGCAGGCCTCTGATTCTCCAACTAGTCAACAGTAAAGCAGGTAAACCACACATTATACCCTCTTAACATCAGATCTCTTCCTCTAAGGCGTGTTCAGACTGAGCGGTGAGTCGAAATGATTACTTGTGGTATTCACAACATGCCGTGGATGCCATCCATAGAGCTTTGAATGTGAAATAATTCCTTTAATTCAAGGTTTAATAATTGCTCTTTGGAGTGGCTGATATAAAATTCACAATATTCTAATAATAGACAGTTTGTTTTCATAGAAAAGTGATTCAAAACTACTGAAACAGAATAATTAATATTCCTTTTGAGCACAGCAGGGTTATTATAGTTAATGACCTTGAACCATTAAAAAAAGTTACATGAAATAAGTGTTAACTTGGGGGAAAAACACATTTGATTTCAGCTCATAAACTTAATTTAAGTTAATTTCAATTTAATTTAACTTGAAGTACTAAAATAACTAAAATAAAACTAATAATAAATGTATAGACTGATTGGGGAAAAAATGACAGACAAAATTACTAAAACTTCAACTCAAATTAAAATAAAAAGAAAACAAATATAAAAGGTAATTCAAAATATGAATAAAACTATAATAGTATCGCAGTGATGCTAAAATAATTGGGGAAGCACAGTAAATGTAGGTCTATTACACATTTGAATGTTGTTGTTTTTTTTTTAAGTTGAATAGCTAAAACAAATAAAAACTGATTAAAAATAGAAATAGAATGAATAAAAAAATGGTAAAAAATAAGAACTAATTCAAAATATTGATAAAAGCTTTTATATGGTATATTAATTACTCTAAAACTAGTCTCTCCGTCTGTCTGTAGAATATGCCGAGTTCCTGCACTGTAAGGGCCGTAAATTTGTGGACTTTGATGAGGTCCGGCTGGAGATCGAGGCCGAGACGGACAGACTCACTGGATCCAATAAGGGAATCTCTCCGGTGCCCATCAACCTGCGCGTTTACTCGCCCAATGGTAAATCAGACCAGCGTCCCA
This sequence comes from Cirrhinus mrigala, assembly GCA_036247105.1. Classification (NCBI taxonomy): domain Eukaryota; kingdom Metazoa; phylum Chordata; class Actinopteri; order Cypriniformes; family Cyprinidae; genus Cirrhinus; species Cirrhinus mrigala. Next base: position 3,049,911 of record CM070007.1, read on the forward strand.
TCTGTTGTTTCTGCTGTTAGAAGTCACATACAGCAGATTCTCATGAGAGACTAAACGTGAACGGAAAACTACATATGTTTGTACTTTCTCTGTCTCAGTGTTGAATCTGACGCTAATCGATCTGCCCGGCATGACGAAGGTGGCGGTGGGAGACCAGCCGGTGGACATCGAGTACCAGATCCGGTAAGAGCAGTTGCACTGATCAGGTGCAGGACCCGACTGAAACACTGACGGCTCTTCTCCATGTTTCATCAGAGACATGCTGCTGCAGTTCATCTCCAAAGAGAACTGCCTGATCCTGGCCGTCACGCCTGCCAACACTGACCTCGCCAACTCCGACGCGCTGAAGATCAGCAAAGAGGTGGATCCTCAGGGTAAGAGACGTGATGACGGGGAATGTTCTCAGGATGTCCCACACAAGATTCTCTCAAAGTTATGAACAAAAGTTCTTCCAGTAACATGCAGAGTTATCTGGAATGTTCTATTTCAGAATGTTCGTTTAACATTTTTAAAAGTTACTACTTGTTTTTTTAGAACGTTCAAAAGTAACATTCTCACAATGTCTGCAAATTCGAAAATGGAATGTTATTTGAACAACCTAAAAAAAAAGTTTTAAAAACATTTAAAAAACTGGACGTTCAGAGAACATTCAGAAATAACGCTTAATAAACTTTAAACTTTAGGGAACAAAATTATGCTCAAACGTGCTGTTGACCTTTAACCTTTGTCCTGCAGGTCTGCGCACCATCGGTGTGATCACCAAACTGGACCTGATGGATGAAGGAACCGACGCCAGAGACATCCTGGAGAACAAGCTGCTTCCTCTGCGCCGAGGTGCAGTGTAACTTACCTTAAAAATAACTAAAACTGACAATAACTTATATTATTCGATTAAAAATTACTATTAAAACAAACTATATAGACTTGAAAAACTTACATGAAATTGCAAAAACACAACAAAATTAAGTAAAAATAAAGTGCAAAAAAATAAAAAAAAATAAAACCTAATTAAAAATATTGACAAAAAGCTGTAACAGTATATCAGTAGCTATGTTTTAAGGATTTTGCATTAAAAAAAAAACTCTGGATGGAAACTTCAAGAGGTGCACAAAATCTTGTGCATTAAAAAAGTGCATTTCTTATCATTCTTACCTGATAAGAAAACATGGGCATAAACTACAATGGAAACACATTTACTGAATAAATTCTTGAGTGTGTTCCCAAACAAAATTATGATGTAGTACAGTTTAGGTCAAAAGTTTACATACACCTTGCAGAATTTGCAAAATGTTAATTATTTTACCAAAATAAGAGGGATCATACAAAATGCATGTTGCGCACTCACTGATGCATCAGAAGGAAACACGATGCATTAAGAGTCGGCGGGTGAAAACTTTTTTAAATTTGAAGATAAGGGTAAATTTAACTTATTTTCTCTTCTGGGAAACTTGTAATATCTTCTGTAGCTTCTGAATGGTGGTACTAAATGAAAAAATGATATGATATTTAGGCAAAATAAGAAGGATGTACACATCTTCATTCTGTTCAAAAGTTTTCACCCCCAGCTCTTAATGCATGGTTGTTCCTTCTGGATCATCAGTGAGCGTTTGAACCTCCTGTAATAGTTGCATGTGAGTCCCTCAGTTGTCCTCAGTGTGAAAAGATGAATCTTAAAATCATACAGTCGTTGTTGGAAAGGGTTCAAATACACAAAAATGCTGAAAAACCAAAGAATTTGTGGGACCTGAAAGATTTTTCTGAAGAATATGAAAACATCTTTTATGTGAAAAATCTTATTCAGGTCTGTTCTAAGAAAAAAATAACATGCATTTGTTTTTAGTAAAATAATTTTTAAGAACTTTTGACCTCAACCCTATGTAGCAGCTTTCGTTTGTGTTATCGTTCATACTTTGCATCAGTTTCCTAGTATGTACTGATTTTGTTAATATTTTATGCCATTTTCAATTTTTTTTTTACACACACTAAATTCGCATCTTTTCTGGAACCAGAGCTCAACATGCACACAGGTCCTGTTTTTAGAGTTCAGTGATGACAGCCGATGAATACAGTCTCTGTGTTTGTAGGTTATATCGGTGTGGTGAACCGCAGTCAGAAAGACATCGACGGCAGGAAGGACATCAAAGTCGCACTGGCTGCTGAGAGGAAGTTCTTCCTGTCCCATCCGGCGTACAGACACATGGCCGAGAGAATGGGCACACCGTACCTGCAGAAAACACTCAACCAGGTACACGAACACACACACTGTACAAGCAGAAGTCATTTCAACTGCCCCATGAAACACATCATGAAACCAATGATTCTTTTTAGCAACTGACGAATCACATCCGTGACACTCTGCCGGCACTGCGCAGTAAACTTCAGTCTCAGCTGCTGTCGCTGGAGAAGGAAGTGGACGAATACAAGAACTTCAAGCCGGACGATCCAGCGCGCAAAACCAAAGCCTTGCTGCAGTGAGCCTCCACCCAGACCTCAAACAAGCATTTCTGCACATTTACATTTTAATTTTAAGCATTTTTATATATATATATATATATATATATATATATATATATATATATATAATTATAAATGAAATGATAATAAAAGTAGACTTTTGTAGGATGGTGCAGCAGTTCGGCGTGGACTTCGAGAAGCGTATCGAGGGCTCTGGCGATCAGGTGGACACTCTCGAGCTGTCTGGCGGCGCGCGAATCAACCGCATATTCCACGAGCGCTTCCCGTTTGAGCTCGTAAAGGTACGTTTAAACCCATTTGGTTACCAGGTTTAACTTTGTGGTTTGAGAACATGAGGGTTTTACTTTTCTTTAAGAATGTAATCAAACCTGCAGGATATTTTCATAAATAATGAAAGAAATGTTTTTTAGCCAGGTGCTTCCATTGAATTTATATGATAAAGTAGAAAAAGTGTATGTGTTTGTGTTTTAGATGGAGTTTGATGAGAAGGAGTTGAGAAGGGAGATCAGTTACGCCATCAAGAACATTCATGGAGTCAGGCAAGAGAATAAACTCGTACATCACAACAGCCACACAAATCAAGAATCGGAAAAATGAGTCAAAAAGAACATCTGAAAACATAGGGGCAACATCAGATTTATTTAAACTATAAATGATGCACTACACATCTTAATGTTGACTTGCGATCAGTTCAGTGAACGCACCGATCAGAGTCGTAGTTTGTGTAATCGGACTACATAGCTCACGCAATCAGCAAGATCAGCGTGGTTTGACTCCTGCTTTCTGTTCAGTCGTTCTGTCTGCCTGGGTGTGTGTTTGGGTTGACGGTGTGCTGTGTGTGACCTCAGGACGGGGCTCTTCACCCCTGACATGGCCTTCGAAGCCATCGTGAAAAAGCAGCTGATAAAGCTGAAGGAGCCGTGCCTCAAATGCATTGACCTGGTCATCCAGGAGCTCATCAACACGGTCAGGCAGTGCACGCTGAAGGTAGACGGACAGAGAGAGACGCCCGAGCATGTCGGCACGCTAACATCTGACCCAACTCACGCCGCTAACGGCTCCGCAAAGCAAAAACACTCCAATGATGCTGCTACGGGACACGACTAAACGCTCCTGAACCGTTTCGGTCACGCCATCCGGTCTGCTTTAATGAGGAAATGCTAAAAACTGATGGACGAACTCGCAATTAAGTAACGCATTTCAAATCAGTAATAAAAGCTGACACAAAATGTTCTATAAATGTAATTTCTATGCTCAAATAATGTTAAAAAAAAAACATTTTTCACATTTCTAGAATGCATTTAAAATAAACAATAAACTGCCTCAAACGTAGTTGACATCAGTAATAAAATCTGACACAAACTGTCCCATAAACATTATTTTTACATTTAAACAGCGTTAAATAGCATTTATTTTACATTTCAATAGTCTACTTAAAATCAGCAATAAAATCTGACGCAAACTGTACCACAAATGTTATTTTCACACCCAAATAACATTTATTTCACATTTTAATAATTTAAAAAGCAATAAAATCTGGCATGAACTGACTAATAAATGTTGTTTTTAGGTTCAAATGGTGCTAAAAAAAAAAGCACTTATTTCATATTTCAGTAATGTATTTCAAACTAAACCAAATTAGAAATAAAGTCTCACATGAAATGTCCTGTAAATGTTTATGCTCAAAAAATAACGTTGAAAAGTTAGTTTCTCAGATGAATAATGCATTATAAATCTGCAATAAAATTGGACATGAACTGCTTAAATGCTTTTTTACACTCAAATAGCATGAAAAACGTTTATTTTGCATTTTAATAACATTTCACAACAGCAATAAAATCTGACACAAAATGTCCTATAAATGTTTTTACACTCAAGTTAAAAAACTAAACAAAACGTATATTTTATATTTCAGTAGTGTATTTCAAAACAAACTAAATTAGCAATAAAATCTGGCACAAAATGTCACATAAATGTTATTTATATATGCTCATAATGTTTTAAAAAGCATTTATTTCAATAGTCTATTTAAAATCTGCAATAAACTGACATGAAATGTCCTATAATATATACTTTCTTTATGCTTAAATTTTCAAATGTATAATGCATTTAAAATAAACAACAAACTGCCTCAAATGTTTTATGCTGAAATAGCGCAAAAAGATTTTTCACATTTTAATAACATTAGCAATAAAATCTGACACAACCTGTCCCATAAACATTATTTTCACACCCAAATAATATTCATTTCAAATTTTAATCATTTAAAAAAAAAAAACAATAAAATCTGGCGCGAACTACCTTATTAATGTTGTTTTTATGCTTGTATGGCTTAAGAAAAGGGGAATTGTTGCCTTTTATGTATTATAAAGACTCTCTATATAAATTCCTATCTAAAGATCATCAATAGTGAGGCAAAATCATGCAGGACATCAAAAATGTGGATGCTGTTGCTGAATGGAATCAATGACTCACAGGTTAAAGTGCTGCAATTCCAAGTAATGACACGCGTCTTTTTAAAGGAAAGAGGAAGTGCAGAAAGAATGGGTCATGTGCTTTTCTCCCTTCTGTTTTCATTCATCCGTCCGCCTTTTCCCACCACTGGGCCCCTCTCACCCCAAGTAACACCCCGGTCTCCTATGATCCTCCAGGACGGGGCTCTTCACCCCTGATTTGGCTTTTGAGGCCATCGTGAAAAAGCAGATAGTTAAACTGAAGGAGCCGTGTCTCAAGTGTGTGGATCTGGTGGTGTCTGAACTCGCCACGCTCATCCGCAAGTGCACAGAGAAGGTAAAACGCGACCGCTTCTGACTGACAGATCCCGTAACCAATCAAATCCAGTCCTGTAACCAAACCTGCTTTGACTGACAGATCCCGTAACCAATCAAATCCAGTCCTGTAACCAAACCTGCTTTGACTGACAGATCCCGTAACCAATCAAACCCAGTCCTGTGACCAAACCCACTGAGATTGACAGGTCATATGCTGCGTTCACGCCATATCATAATTACCGTAATTTCGAGATGACAACGTGACGTTCTACTCGGAGCTGTTCACGTCCTCAGACTCGGAATTATGCTTTTCTATAGCAACACTGTCAACGCCTAAACACAGCCTACGTTGGTCAGGCGGTACAGTCGTAGCTCTCAGAAGACTCCCAGTTCACAAGTTGTAATTACGAGTTCTACGAGGACGTAAACGCTTTTTACACGTTGGAATCTCGTAATTACGGGAATTCCGATATGGTGTGAACGCACCTATATAACCAGTCAAATCAAATCCAGTCCAGTAACTGATTCCTCTTTGACTGTCCAATCAAAACAAATCCAGTAACCAAACCCCTTTTGATTGACAGGTCACCTAACCAATCAAACTCAGTCCTGTAACCGAACCAACTTTGATTGACAGACCCTGTAACCAATCAAATCCAGTGAAGTAAATTTCCTCTTAATGTTTAAAATAAAGTGTGATATCATTGTTTTCAGTCGTGCGAGACGTGTTTCATGACCCTGTAAACCATGACCTGTTCAGTGTCTGTGGTGGATGAGCTCAGCCTGTGGCTGTTTTTGCTTTGTGGTGATTATATATACTAATCACACAGATCTACTAATCACTTTCACGTTCACCGTCACTGTTTAAACACACTGGTTTAGATCTGCATGCTGTCCCACTCACCGAGTTTATTTCAGTCTCTTTAATATCTTACTGGAGACATGATGATGATGATGATGATGATGATGATAATGTGTGTGTTTCTGCTGCAGTTCTCAGTGTGTGTTTGTGTTGTAGTTGAACTCGTATCCTCAGCTGAGAGAAGAGACGGAAAGAATCGTTACCACCTACATCAGGGAGAGAGAAAGCAAAACTAAAGACCAGGTGTGTTTCTACATTTCTAATCCGTCTTCTCATATCAACATTTTAACATTTTATTTGTTTGTTTGTGTGTTTTTTTGATAAGTTGCCCATGAGCGAGAATTATTTGCAGTGTGGTTTGTTTAGTGCTGATATCTCTTCATTATCTCGTGATTTCTTTAAATAACACATCAAGCAGCATGTTTTGGATTATTTGAACACAATCGTGATGGGTTTGTGTGCGTTTCAGGTGATGCTGCTGATCGACATCGAGCTCTCCTACATCAACACAAACCACGAGGACTTCATCGGTTTTGCCAAGTGAGTGACCTTTGACCTCTGTTGACCTTTGACCCTGATTGAAGTCACACAAGTGTAACCGTAGTGAACACGCTTGTTTCAGCGCCCAGCAGCGAAGCGCGGCCGTCACTAAGAAGAGAGCCATGCCCAACCAGGTACGGCAACACACACAGCAGCACAAACTGAGCGAGCTCTGATTGGTCCTTTCTGCTCCTGCTCATTATCATATCCCCACCCTTTGGCGCAGGTGATCCGACGCGGTTGGCTCACCATCAACATCAGCATAATGAAGGGCGGATCCAAGGACTACTGGTTCATCCTGACCGCAGAGTCTCTGTCCTGGTACAAGGATGAGGAGGTGTGTGTGTGTGTGTGTGTGTGTGTGTGTGTTTGCAGGATGGACATTTATTCCTCATTTTGTGTGAAAATAAAACCCATGCCTGTGTGTGTGTTTTTCAGGAGAAAGAGAAGAAGTTCATGTTGCCTCTGGATAACCTGAAGCTCAGAGACGTTGAGAAAGGCTTCATGTCCACCAAACACACCTTCGCCATCTTCAACACCGAGCAGAGGTGTGTGTCAGTCTGACAATGTTAAGGCATCTTTACACAGCCGATTTAAGGCTGCTCTAAAGCGGGTCTGTGTCGGCTCAGAATTCAGTGTAAAGATGCAATGGCGCATTAAAGCAGACCTAAAATATGCCGGGTCTGACCCGCCTCAGTCCCTAGTATCAAAGGCGACGCAGTGCTGTTTTGATTCGGTGTAAATGAAACGTGAAACAGTCATGATGAGAGCAAATCATGATTTCATTTCATTGTTTCATTTTATTTATATTAGCTTATTATTTTAGTGGGTAGAATAAGTACGTTTTGGGTAAATTAATTTCAGTTTAAGCCTCATATCCTCGCGAGTTGCAACTCATGATTCTCAGCTTGTCTCTTTTCGTTATTTTCCCGCTTTTGCAAGTTAACTGTTTGGTTACATCAGAAACAAGTTTCTCAGTCATGAGGAAAGTATAAACCTGGCTCCGAACTTCAATGGCACATATCTTCAATTTCCCTCTTTTCACTCGCTTTCCTTCGCTTTTATATATCTAATGCGCAGTGCACATTTTACTTTCACTTTTAAATTAGCGGCATTCCACGTCAATTGCTTGAATCCAGTTCAAGCAGCAACAAAATACAACGTTAAACTCACTTAGCCTGTAAATTAATCATGGAACTTTTATTAACAAAACGAATACAAACAGCTTACACCATGCTATATGCCTAATGTAAAATAACAAAAAACTTAAAAGGAACCAAATAAATATAAGAAACGTAGAACATTTATTAGGAAAACAAATAAGAAATAAATTACACAAAGTAAAAATCAGCAAACACCGTAGAACCAAATAAATAAGAAACAGAGCTTAAAAAAAACAACAACAAAAAAAGAAAAAACAACTTCGAAATAACCATAGATAATGGCAAAAGTCAACAGGCTTTTTAAAATAAAAAACATTGCCAAACTTCCACCACCGTCTTGTCTGAAGCTAACATTGTGACGAACCGTCCAACGCAGGCACACTGTAGCACGCACAGGAAATTTAAATTCATTGCTGTTACATTTTAAAATGTCGTGTTTTTATTTATTTCGTGTTTTATATTATTTGTTCTTTTTTATATTCATTATTTAATTTTATAGAATTTGTTTTTGTTAAAACTAATTTTAAAATTGTAGTTATTTTAAAAGATGCATGTTTCCCACTATTTTAATTCCTGTGTAGATGCATTTATGCCGCTTCAGATTCGGTTTCTGTGCTGCCTTTGCTGTGTAAAGATGCCATAACTTACATTTATAAATCAACCATTAACCTGATTTAATGTGTCGTTTTGTGTCTTCAGGAATGTGTATAAAGACCTACGGCAGATTGAGCTGGCCTGCGATTCTCAGGAGGAAGTGGACAGCTGGAAAGCCTCCTTCCTGCGGGCGGGAGTCTATCCTGAGAAAGACCAGGTAGGCATTTCTCTTTTGTCTCACCTGAATGTCAGCACAGTCACAGACGAATCTCATGTGAATCTCAATGTAAGCTCACCTAAAGCTCGCATTGATCCGCTCCTGAATCTTACCACAACCTCATCTCATCTGAATCTCATCGTAACCTCACGTCAAGCTCACAATAATATCGCTGAATCTCACAACCGCGCGTCTCATGTAAATCTTGTGAGATTCAGATGCGTTTTTGGTGAGAATCAATGAGATAAATGGGATTAAGGTGAGGTTATGAGGAGATTCATCTGTGATTGTGGTGATAAAATATTTGTCTCACCTGAATCTCATTATAATCTCACCTAAAGCTCACATGAAACTCATCGAATCTCACTTGAACCTCGACTAAATCTCACCACGGATGCGCATGAATCTCACTTAAGTGTAACGTGATTCTGACCTTCAACCTCATGTAAATCTCACCAAAGTATCATTATAACCACATCTGTAATTGCCTCACTCTCATCATATCACTTGTAGTGAAATTTAAACTAGGTGAAGTAAAAATGCGAATCTCACCTGAAACTCATTATAATATCACCTAAATCTCACATTAATCTCATTGAATCTCACTTAAACCTTGACTAAATCTCACCACAACTGCACATAGATCTTGCTTAAATATTACCCTGTAATATTAATATTAATATTAATATTAATCTGACTGTGAGTCTCATGTCAATCTCACCTAATTCTCATCATAACCTCATCTGAAATAATCTTATTTATTCTCACTTAAACCTCGACTAAATCTCTCCGCAACCACACATGAATCTCACCTAAATGTTACATGAATCCAACTCTGAATATCATAAAAATCTCACTTTAATGTTACTTGAGTCTGACAGTGAATCTCTTTTTCATCTAAATATCAGCTCTTGTGAGATTCAGATGTGATTTTGGTGAGATTTAGGTGGGAAACAATGAGATAAAAGAGATCTAAGGTGAGATTATGACCAGATCCGTCTGTGTAAAATGTTTGTCTCACCTGAATCTCATTATAATCTCACCTAAAGCTCATACGAAACTCATTGAATCTCCCTTGAACCTCGACTAAATCTCACCACAGAAACGCGTGTATTTCACTTAAATATTACATGAAATGGACTCTCAAACTCGGTCTCATCATAACCTCAACTGAAATAATCTCATTGATTCTCACCTGAATCTCACTTAATATGAATCTGTGAATCTCACATAAATCTCACCCGAGTCTCATCGTAACCTCACATTAATCTCATTGATTCTCTACTAAATTTCATCAGAACTTCCTCTGAATCTCTGAAACCTCGACTAAATCTCACCACAGCCACACGAATCTCACCTGAATGTTACATGAATCCAACTCTGAATCTAATTGAAATTTCACTTAAATGTTACTCGAGTCTAGTACTGTCAAGCTCGTGTAAATGCAGTAAAAGTTAAAGTCTCATCATAACCTCACCTGAAATAATTTCATTGATTCTCGCATGAGAATCATTTTGCACGTATAGCATGACAAATAATTAACTGCACTTAAAGCTTTCGTAAAATTAAAAATGAAGCGCCCAAAACAGTATATGGCACCGTAACGAAGACGATACGGATGTTGATATGTCAAATTCTGGAGGGGGAATCGAATGGGGACGTAATGACGTGTGCCATTAATCAATCTATGTACTATAACATGTAAAACGGGAACATATAAGGAATATTCTAAAAGCAAACGCCTTAATCACAATATTGTCTTATTCAGAATAAGGTAAATAATTAATTAAAAGATTGCCGACGTCCATGTAAAAGTAGTCAATGTAACCTCACATTAATCTCATTGATTCTCTCCTAAATTTCATCAGAACTTCCTCAGAATCTCTCAAGAAGGGCCTGAATCTCACAATAACCTCAATGGAGTCTCAGTCCCATAATTCTGAGATGATCCGAATGGCCTAACTCTGGCGTCTCATTGTTTTCTCAGGTGGAGAACGAGGACGGCGTTACGGCCGATTCCCTCTCCATGGATCCTCAGCTGGAGCGGCAGGTGGAGACCATCCGTAACCTGGTGGACTCCTACATCGGCATCGTCAACAAGAGCATCCGAGACCTGATGCCCAAGACCATCATGCATCTCATGATCAACAGCGTGAGTGCGGGCGGGGCTTGTGACATCATGCTTTATACATGTTTGATTCACATGAATCAAGTGTCAATCACAGAAGATTTTTGGGATTTACTTATTTTGTCTAAATTTACCACCACCATGTTTTCAGTTTGCTCAGAGCATTTTCACGAACCTCTTTTTCAATCCTGACTAAACTCACATCTGTCTGTCTGCGTGGCAGGCGAAGGAGTTCATCTACTCGGAGCTGCTGGCGTATCTGTACTCGTCGGGCGATCAGAACAGTCTGATGGAGGAGTCGGCCGAACAGGCGCAGCGGCGCGACGAGATGCTCCGCATGTATCACGCGCTCAAAGAGGCGCTGCACATCATCGGAGACATCAGCACCTCCACCGTATCCGTGCCCGTCCCGCCGCCTGTGGACGACACCTGGATCCACACCGACCCCAGGTACACAGGCCGGCGTTACTGCATTAACCACACACGTGCACTGTTTAATACCTTTTTTAACATAAGATATACAAGCATCAACAATTCATGTTAAATCAAGAATATTCGCAAACTTTTTCTTCGGCTGAACCCCTGTGACCTAAAATATTTCCTTGAAGTCCTTGAATGAGATTTTTAATTAGCGTATCTGTAATTTAATGACACATTATTATTTTATGGTTCCCTGATAAAATATAAAATGTAATAAAAATACAAAAATAGAATTGAAATTAAAATTAATTAGTTGTAAAATTAGCTTGTACTTTTTTTTTTTTTTTGATTTGTTGTTGTTATATAATTATATATTTATATTTATATATATATATATATATATATATATATATATATATATATATATATATATATATATATATATATATATAACAGTTTTATTTAGTTATTTTTAATTAAGTGTATTTTGGTGCTTTATTTAACAGCTTTTATGATTTTAGTAAATATTTTATTCTAAAATGATGCATTTTATTAAACTGTTAACATTTAATGATGTAATTTCGTTTTTAGTGTTTTATTAACTGTTCTTATATTAAAATGTATTTGTATTATTATATGTTTTTGTATTATTAAATGTTATTAAATTCTGATTTATGAGATTTAAATTATTTTATTTTAGCTGTGTATTATTAAAAAAAGAAATGTAAATGTTTTATTTTAATGTTTGCATTATAAAATTATCTCTTGATTTTTAATAACAAAATATAAATAACAAAAGTGCGTTTTGTCATTAAGTCGTGTCAACTTGTCTCTGTCTCTGTCAGTCCTCCATCTCAGCGTAAACCGTCCTCGGGAACGGCTCCGCCCCCTGGCCGTCCTCCTGCAGTGCGAGGCTCCACCCCTGGTCCTCCTGGCCCGCCTCCTCTTAACCCCTCCCCTGCATTTGGAGTTCCACCCGTTCCATCCAGGCCCGGCCCTCCTCCAGTCAACGCAAATGCTTTTGGGAGTGGTGCGCTGGAGCCGCCCCCTCAGGTGCCGTCTCGACCCGCTCGCGTACCGCCCTCTCTGCCGCCCGGCATACCTAGGTACGACCGACACCCTCAAATGTTCATTTTTGGCTAAATTATTATTTAAAATTTGGAAAAAAAAAGTTAAGTGTTTCAAACAAAATTGTTGGTAGTATCATTAGAATTCCTACTGTAGTGAAGGTTTATGAATATTAATTAGATCATATATCCCATTAAATATTCATGAGTCACAGAGTATTCGTTTACCTAGCTTTTACCTAGTTTTTATTTTTACTGTTCATAATGATTTTGTTGTTGTTGTTTTTATTATATTATTTTGTGTATTATTTAATTTTAGTAAGTGTTTTATTTTATTTATTTTTTTTATTTCATAGTAAAATTAGTCCACTCTTTTCTAAGAATACATTTTAATGTTCAATTTTTATGTACTTTAACTGATTTTAGCAGTGACTACTGAACTGCTGGTCTTGTTAGCTAGTATTATTATTATTATAATTATTATTATTAGAGTTGATCATCATGTGTCTTTGTGTAGCAGAAGGCCTCCAGCCGCTCCAAACCGGCCCACCATAATCAGACCGTCAGAACCGTCTCTGCTGGACTGAAGAGGTTTCGCAGTGCTGGAGACGAGCAGTAGCTTTCAGCACAGAGAACGCCAAAGAAAACTACAATAAACGCACACACTAACACACACACAAGTGTCATAGTTCAAAAAAGGGCTTGGACTCGCACTTTGATTGACAGATGACTTTTGATATTCTTCAGTGCTTTTTTCCAAGTAATAGTAATAATAATAGTACATTTTTATGATTCATTTCTATAAGCAGTTACACATGTATTATGTTTTCTAGAAATTATCATTTCAGGGGATTTCAGACGTTGTTGGGAAGTAAATGTGTGATGTATATGTCACATAGTGAAGCACAGGTCCGTTCATTTCACGTTCAGGCGTCGGTAATCAGCGAGTATAATGTTTACAGACGACTCAACCTCGACTTACGTTACAGTGAACAGTCAGCGACTGACAGCACTAATCTTAAACACTCCAGTTTATGTGTTTTGTGTGTATAAACACTTAATTAAACGTTCCTGATGATGACCGCAAACACTATTTTCACATAGAGTATAGTCGCATGATTTCTGGACAGTATTTTTAAAGTTTCTATGGTGTAAATGACACACTAACTGCAGAACATCTCAAAAACCTTGTCATAATACATACACAGAGTACTGTGTTCATTAACACAATGTACTTTGATACTTTTAAATACACGTCATTCTGAACCTGTTGAATACTTTGCATCTAGAATTTCTTTATAAAGTGGTTTAAGGTCAAGACTCACGCATTCACTTGATCTGAAAGCGAGTCTTACTTAGCTTTGCTTCTCGAGTACATTGATCTGGTTTAGTGGATGTTTAGATTTTTTTTTTTTTTTTTTTTTTTTTACTTGTTAGGGAAATGATTTTATACCATGTATTTCTAACAGGACATCTTCCTTTCATCTGTCTCATTTCTTGTCTTTGTTGCTTGTTTTGTTTTGTTTTTCATGACGTTTCGCAAGGACTGCGAACAAAAGCATACTTAACCAAAATGTAATGATTATTATCAATAAAAGGGCAATTTGTTTAGCTGCCGATTTGATTTTTTTTTTCCTCAAAAGTTTACACAATCTGCAACCCAAAGATGTTTTTTTTCCCCCCAGTTCCGATGAGTAACACTTTTTACTCCCGTAATGTGACTTATTCAATGTGAAACAGCTGGTCAAAATTTAGGATTAAATTGCTTTTTAGTATGTGCTTTTATTAAAATTTTAGTTGTACTTTTTTTTTTTTTTTTTTATTGTTAGTGTTTTTACATTTTTATTTATTTTTATTTAATATTTAATATTTACTGTTCTGCTTGTGTATTATTATTATTATTATTATTATTATTATTAGGTCACATATTTGATTTACCAAATTTCAGTATTTACCATTATTTCATTATATTAAAATTAGAAAATTATTATTACTAATTCTTAAAATTAGAAAATTATGTATATACATACAGACATATTTTTTAGTGTTTTATTTTTTATACCCAATTTTGTTATTTTTTTTATGATTTAGTTTCTTTTTAATATTTTATTTTAGATCTTTTTACACTAAATACATACATGTACATGTATGTACACGTATATGTGTGTGTGTGTGTGTGTGTATATATATATATATATATATAATACACACATATATATATATATATTTTTTTTTTTTTTTTTTTTTTTCTTGAATTGTGTTTGTAACTGATGTTATGTCAACATAAAAGTTCTGGAAATACCATAATGTGACATTTCCAAGTGAAACAGGATTTCTACTGAGAAAAGTATAACTGGATCATATCCATGATTTAATCTAATGGAAAAGCGTTTCTATATGAAGGTCTCTGTAAAAATAAGAGGGTTTAATGTCATCTGATGAAAAGGAAAATCATTAGTTATGTTACACTTACTTTTATTCTCATTCTTTAGAACAATTTGCAAATTAACCACAACGGTATTGAGAAAATAAATAGTTGACACGCTAGACTGGATTACTGATCATACTAGCGACACCATGTACAAACATATGACCCATTTTATTGATTTCATTGTGTAAAAGTCTTTAAAAAAGCACAGAGCTGTACAGAAGATTCCCTTTGTTGACTACAAGGACACAATTTCACATTTTCCAAAAAAAAAAACAACAACAACAGCATCATCTCACATCATAAAATGACAGGACTAAAAAAAAAAGACAAAACTATGAACATTCAGGCAACAGGAAGACATGAAATGCAGACACGTTCATCCTACATCCTACAAAATCCTACATCCTCACACCGGATGAAATGTGATCTTCTGTGCTGGACCAGATGATTCATCTGCAATCTCTCTTTATTATTATTAATTCTTTTTTTTTTTTTTCCCCAAGTTCTCTGGAGTCTCATTTGGCTGTGCGTCACTTAACTCCACAGGTAGTGGAAACACCAGAGGATCGTCCAATCGAAAGGCACTGCGGTCTCCGTCTCTGGTGTCGTACGGCGTCTCTGTGGCCGAGCCGGATCTGGTTTTAGGAGTAGACTCTCCTCCTGTCGTCAAACAGCTTGCGGACGGTGTAGACCTGCGTGAGAGCCACGCTCAGCATCACCAGCAGGTTGACGCAGGACCAGAAGGAGACACGCCACAGGTTGTCCTCCAGCAGGTTCCTGTCCCGTGCCTCGAAGGCCCGCAGGACCGTCTGCATCTGCCGACTGCGCTCCAGACGCCGGTGAACCGTCTCCATCGACTCCTGCAGCACGACAGACGAGGAAAAACAGACGTGAGCTCATTTATGAACGTCGTTCAACTTTATCCTTTAGATTCTGGGTTAAAAGCAATTGAAGATCAAGCAAACATCACATAAATATCACAAGAAAACAAATAATAAAAATTATATTTTGATTAAAAACAATCGTTATTGTTAATTAGAAAGGTTGCCTTGGCAGATAACAAATTTATGGAAGCCTGTTTCTGCTACTGAATAATAATAATAATAATAATAATAATAATAATAATAAAATCGCGACTTTATCTCACAATTCTGACTTATTCCCCCTTAGAATTGCATGATACAAACTCAAATTCTGACTTTTTTCTCAGAGTTGTGAAATATAAACTCGCAACTGTGAGTTATTAAGTCCAATTTTGAGGGGGGAAAAAGACGGATATTTATGTCTCACAATTCTAACTTAACTCGCAATTCTGAGAAAATGGTCAGACAAAAAGTCACAATTACCTTTTTTATTATTATTTTTTTTTTTTTTCAGTGGCGGAAACGGGCTTCCATAGAAATTTTATGTTTAAATACTAAAACTGAAATGAAAAAAAAAAAAAAAAAAGCTAAGTGCTAAGCTCACAAAGGTACACTTCCGCCAAAGACTTAATATGTAATTATTAATTTAACAAACTGAGCTGGTTTTTGTTTCTGTGGTAGCTAGTTTCCCTCCATAGAGCGGCAACTACTTTACCCAGAATATTCTTCATAAATCAACACTATAATGGAGCGACACTAACATCAGTTCTTCACTGACGCGCACATTCACTCGCCTTTATGTCATCCAGCTTGTACTCTAATAGGTTCTCGGGCTCTCCAAGCCCCGCCCACTCGTCGTCCGCTCCGGCGTCATTCGACGGGTTGTCCAGGATGACCTCAAAGAAGACCATCTTATCGGAGAACCTGCTGAAGGTGTTGTCGAAGCAGATCTGATAGTCTCCCGCCTCTGTGGGCTCCACCCTGAAAACAACGGACCAATTACACGCGAGCAACGACAGACCGCCGGGAGCGGCAGCCAATCATTCTGCACAATTCTTTAATATGGATCTCCAGTGCAAAACTACAAGTTCTGTATTTATTCACATTTAAAAACGCGAGTGGGATAAAAACTAAGGTAAGTAATTGTAGTTATAACGTACGTTCTTAAAGCTGCATAGTTCACATAGGAAAAAAGGGGCAGTCGGATGCAAACGGCTGTGTGAACTTTCTGACAGGACCACAGTACAGTGATGTATTGTGAGGCGGTACCATGGTACGAGTTACTTACCACATAAACGTACCATAGTATAATGTTCAAAATGAAATGACTGAGAAAGATGTGAACACTCACATATGAACGCCGTCAGAACGGCGAAACTCCGAGACCAGGTGGATTCCCTGAGGAGAGAGGATGGAGAAATCCACGTCCATACCTGCTCCAGCGATCACCTGCGCACAAACAACGCGATATTTAACTCTTTATGCCATAGTAACCACTCACAGCACCCTAGCAACGAAGCGCCACGTTTTATAAGGTAATTATTCACTTATATCTGTGGATGCTATGTGAATTAGATGAACGTGTCATCACGGATCTGAGGCAGGATGCGACAGGCCGCGATAAACAAACATCTCACACCCACTTCACTGACATATCCTATAGTAACTAGTAACTGGCACTTCTGCTAAAATCATAGTAAACACAGGTGAAACCGTAAAATGGCTCCTCATTACCATGATTAACGTTACATCAATAACGTTTTCTTACTATAAAGTTTTCTTAAGGGAACATTTCATTTGATCAGTTTGCAAACACTATGGGAACGTTACTTTTGAATGTTCTCTGAACGTTCTGAGCATGTTAGACGAAAATGTTTCAGGAACAAAACGTTCCATGAATGACGTATAAATCATATTTTCATGCTATCATTTTGAGAGCATTAGACCACATAACTCTGCGTTTGCTCATAACTTTGAGAGAACCTTAACGGAACGTTCTCCGTTATCTGTATGTATGTATGTATGTATGTATGTATACGTGAGAGTTCATGCTGTACCTGGTACTCGATCTCGATGCTGCCGTTGTGAATGGCGCTCTGGTAGAAACACTCTTTGCTGGCAGCTGGCAGTAGAAACGTGAACTCGCTGTCCGTGGGGCTGAACGCGTTAACGGCGCCGATAAACAGTGCGATACATGCGAGCAGAGACACGCATATCCTCTGCACGTCATCCATGCTGTAAACCGCAGAAAGAGCCCTTTAAACGGCGTTTGTAACTCCGTTAAAAGCCTCCGTCCAGCGACGGATGTGTTCCGCTTCCGTAGCTCAACTTTTGCTGCGGTGCTCAGCCAATCAGAGTACACCGAGTGTCCGCGCTGCAGCCAATCAGCGCGCAGGGACGCGCGTTACCCATAAAACCATGTGATGCTCTGCGTCCCAATGTGCAAACTATCCACCCTGCCCCTAAATAGACTTTATGATGGATAGTATGCACATTGGGACGCAGGCATGGGAGCAACGCACTACAAGTAACGCGAGTTACATAATCAGATTACTTTTTTGCAAGGCTAAGTTTATTTATATAGCACATTTCATACAGGAGGGTAATTCAATGTGCTTTACATATAAAAGGAATTTTAAAAAAAGTGATCACAACAATAAAACAAGGAATTTAAAACGTTAAAACATTTTAAAATGATTTGAAAATGATTTTCAAGCAATTAATAAAGTAACGCATTACTTTTTCTGATGTACAAGAAAATGTCTGAGATACTTTTTCAAATAAGTAACACAAGTTGCCATGTTAAGAGAAAGTGTTTTTGCTGCTTACCTTCGATGATCCAATTCAACTGTACTGACAAGCAAAAATTACTTTAGATAAGCTAATATTTGTGTTAAAATTTCTTCTTTTGCATTCTTCTCTTTAGACGTCAATTCACTTTTCCTTCAGCCTAAGGCTGATTCGTTTCACTTTTGGTGTGAAAGGGCTTTGACATTTGCCAAAAAGTAACTTTTAAAAGTAGCTTTCCCCAACACTGCTTATATATCTGTAATATACTCAAGCATAAAGCAATTACAGATGAGATAAGCTGTGTTATAAGATCAAATATATAAATCAATATAACCCGATATAATATAGGCTTACAATTACTTACAACTCACACCCCAAAGAGTAATTTACTGGAACATGTTTGCGATGGGATCTTATTTAGACTCGCTGGTATTTCAAGTCAAGTCACCTTTGTTTATATTTTAAAAAGTTAAATTTTATATACAGTGTTAAAAAGGAAAATAGTGTGTCCATAATGCAAGAGGACAGTAGTAAACAGTCAAATATGATGTCCTGTCGCTAGATGGCAGCACAACCTAATCATACTGAGCTTCTTCACTTAGTTCTGCTGTTAAAAGAAACCTGTTATTGAAATCTGTGTTGACCAGTAGGATGAATAAACTAAACTCAATAAATAAATAAGGAGAAAAAAAAAAAAGACTGACAATGAATTGTATTATTATTGTTATTATTATTATTATTATTATTGGCAGTAGTAGTAATGGTAAGTCAAGCATGACTATGACTAGTGCTCATGCTTTGAGCTAGTGGTTATTATTCTACAGCATGCACAGAAAAGCTGCACCTGCAAATAAAATTGCACAAAAGTAAATGCAACACTGTACAATGTACAGTACAAGTGTAGCTGTGAAAAAGAAGAAGAAAAAAAAAAACCCTGAGAAAATGTCACGATGAAAAGAATGAAACTGAGATGGTGAACTTTGAACACACAGCGAGAGACTGAAAATAGTGATTCAAAACTGACCAGAGATCAGACGCTTGTCCAGATTCATGTGGGCAGGTGCGTGAGAGTGTGTGTTCAGAGATGATTCACGGTCAGTGCAGCAGCTCATAAAAGACGCCAACTGCTTCCTGTCTCACTGCATCCTTATATCTGAGCTCTCACTGCACCGGAACTCTCACATCTGTGTGTGTGTGTGTGTGTGTGTGTGTGTGTGTGTGTGTGAAAGAGAGAGAAAGAGAGAGAGATTGTTTTATATATAACCATGTGTGTTGAGAAATAGTGTTTCATATATGTGTGTGTGTGCATGTGTGTGTTTTGTATAAACAGTGTGTTTTATGTATATTGTTGAGGAAAATACACTAATGTGTGTGTGCGCATGTTTTATGCGTGCGTGCATGAATGCACTAGTCTCTAGGTCATCAGATAAGTGAAAGCACCTGTGGTCACCTATTTTGTAGTTTGCTTTTTTCCGGATTGACTTTGTATTTATGCAGATCTTCATGCACCCTCTGCATGCTGAGTAACACAAAAATAGCTTGATTTTAGGACTGCAGTGAAGACACTTCAAAAGAACTTCATCATACATTTACAGAAATGAAATTGCATAGACACATCAGTTACTTCCTGTTTCAGACATTAGCAGCTATAATTTGATATTATTATTAAGACATAATGACTTTTTACGTAACAATACAAAGTTACTTTTTATGAGTAGGATATTGTTACTTTTTAAGTTACTTTAACATTAGCACAATATTGTTACTTTTTTAAGTAACAACACTTTTTTTTTTTACGAGATTAGTACAAAATTGTTACTTTAACAATAACAAAAAGTTACTTTTTATTTAAGAAGTTGGATAATGCTACATTTTAAGTATCAATAATAAATTAATATAAATGATTTATTTTATAAGTAGGACATTGTTACTTTAAGTACTTTTCCATTTGCCAAAAAGTCACTTTTAAAAGTAGCTTTCCCCAACACTGCTTATGTATCTATTATATATATTATAATAGATATAAAATCTATCTATTATATATCTATCTATATATCTATATCATATAGCACAATATTGTTACTTTTTTAAGTAACAACAATATATATATATATATATTTATGAAA
This sequence comes from Cirrhinus mrigala, assembly GCA_036247105.1. Lineage (NCBI taxonomy): Eukaryota > Metazoa > Chordata > Actinopteri > Cypriniformes > Cyprinidae > Cirrhinus > Cirrhinus mrigala. The sequence continues at coordinate 3,070,358 of CM070007.1, forward strand.
TTAGCATAAAATTGTTACTTTAGAAATAACAAAAAAGTTACTTTTTATTTAAGAAGTTGGATGATGCTACATTTTAAGTATCAATAACAAATTAATATAAATTATTTATTTTATAAGTAGGACATTTTTTTTAAGTAACAATAATAAAAAAGTTACTTCTCATGACTAGCACAATACTGTTGCTTTAGGTAACAATAAAATGTTACTTTTTATGAGCCTAGCACAATAGTGTTGCTTTTTTTCGCAAACGTAATAAATGTCTTTTTTTTATTTAATAAGTAGGATAATGTTTTAAGTAACAATAATACTTTTTTTTTATGTCAATAGAGAACAAAAACAAAGAGGTTTCAGTACAGACGTAAAGAGAGAGAGCGACAGATGATTTATCATCATACAGCCAAAACTTCCTCATTTTAGTTTCTTTCCTCTGTCGAACCCCTCCCTAGTGCTCTCTCTCTCTCTTTTTCTCTCTTTCTCTCTCTCTCTCTGTCTCTCTGTCTCTCTCTCTTTCTCTCTGAGACGCACACCCTTCCGCAAGCAGCAGTGGGCGGTCATTTGCGCTCTCTCTCTCTCTCTCTCTCTCTCTCTCTGTGACTCTCTGTCTCTGGGCTCATTGAGGTTTAAGGTCAGAGGATGTCAGGTCGCTCTCATGAGAGTGTGAAGCTCAGATGATGCTCTATGCTTGTGTGTTTGCTGTGCTTACTGTGAGGATGGACTCTCACACACCGCAGTGAACCGCTCACACGCTCTATGGAGGACCCGGCAGCCACGCTTTGACACAGGTTTACCGTCTGAAGGTGTAGGTGTCGTTCGGGTGGGTTGTCAGGTCAGTCGTACTGCAGCATGGCTGACACAGATGAGAGTGTGAATAAAAACATGAACGTGTTCGTGGTGGACAGTCAGGCGCTCCCGCGTCAGGTGGCCGTCAGGACGAACGGCCCGCGGCTCCACGTCATCTACCTGCTGCTGGCCGTGGCTCTGCTGGGCGTCTTTATCGAGGCTGGACTCATCTGGCACCTGTACAGGAGGCCCGCGGTGAGTCCTCATGCTTGTGTGTGTTCCCGATCAGTGTCTTGTGTATCGTTCAAATAGTTATTAGTTATGCTCAGTTAACACTCTGGAAGTCTTTGGTTATTTTAGAATTCTAAAAATTCTTTTGAATTTTTAAATGATATGAAACCTGGTTACTTTTGTAGCACTTGATATATGCAGACAAAATGATGATTTGATCTGAATGGAAAAAAAAAAAAATGAACATACAGAGCGATTATGTACAAATCAGCCATGATGAAGTAGACTTTAATTATACCCCAATACATCCAAATGCAAAACCTTGTAAAAGTACATCTGAACATTGGTCAAAATACAGCCTTATTTATATATAACACATAATTTAGGACTCTGAAATTTCCTTTCAAGATATAAAATATTAATGACACAGTATAATTAAAATAAAATATGCATTCATTTAATTTAAAAAAAATGTTCTGCTTACTATCCTTTGGCCTGCTTTGAGCCCCAAGACCACAAGTGTGACACTTAAATGAAAAATAAATTTCACATGGACGTAAACTTTAATTCAACATCTACAATTATGAGTATTTACAATGGGCTCCAGAAGACCACAGAGATCACTGATCGTGATTGAAATTCAAGATGAACCTGACCATCAGGTTCATGTATGATTCAGCTTTAGAGCTGCTGAAGAGAGACACCAAATACTGAGACATCCACATCTGTCATTCCAACACCCAACAATCATTTCACTAGTGCTCACACACCTACTGTACATCTAAAATGGAAAAACATGTATTTTAGTTGCTGTAGCTGCTCAACATCTTTTATAGTATGTTTTTCACACTTTTTCATCACTCTTTAGTTTTCAGTGATCATGTGGTGTGACTCAGATAATGCAACGATGACACAAGAATGAGACGCTGTTGCCACTGCTTGAAGTGTCAAGATTTCATCAGTGTAGGTCCGATGATCAGATTTACCTCCCACCCCTGTGCAGACTGTACATCCTGTAACGCTGCAGGGAATGTGTTTCTCTTTTTGGATACTGACAAAAATGTCTCAAAATCTCACTCTGCTTTGACCTTTTTGACCCCTCAAATCAGTGCCTGTAAAGACACAAGCAGTCCTTTTGCTGGTCTAGTGTCAGTAATGACTGGATAATCTGTCACTTGGCCAGTGGCAGATTTTAGCTCAGCAGCAACCTGAGGTTTTGCATTTGCTGATGGCTTGAACCCTTTGGTGTAGCCCAGATCGCTAACCACTAGGTTACACAACCCCCGCAGAATATTGCTCATGGTTTTGGATTACTGTGGTGATTTCCTGTAAACATTTAAAAGGGTTGCACACTTACACCCATGCCAGACACCCAAGCCATTGTGACATTTTCAAAACCAAAAAAAACCCATTAAGCATTATATACAGACATAACAGTTCCATGTAATAAAATCAATTGGTGTTCATCCTGGTAAAGTGTGTAACAGGCCTCCATCACAACTAATCACAGTGAAATTGAGGACCAATAAGTACAGTGGACTCTTAAATACCCTAAAAATTGTAAGCTGTAGTTATCTTAAAAAATAAATAAATAAAAAATAAAAAATGATTAGTAGTCAGGTTTCCATCCAAAGTTGCGAATTAAACGTATGCAGAAAAGTCAGTGGTTAGTGCGCCAACATACAGCGCAACTGTGCTCACCGCGACCCGAAGTTGATTCCCGTCTCGAGGTCCTATGCCAATCCCACTCCTTTCTTTCTCTACCCAATGCTTTTCTCTTGACTGTCCTATCTGAATAATAGAGGAATAAAAAAGCCCTAAAATAAAACTTAAAAAAAAAATATTAAAAAAAAAATATATATATATATGTGCGCAAAAAAATTGGAGCATTGCATAAAACATTTGCAAATAAGCATGTTTTCCATCCAACGAGTCAAAGAGAACAAAATCATCACTTCCTGATAAGCTGCCACTAAATATCATTAGGAAAAGTAGGAGAAGCCACAGCCTTGTAAGACAGTTCTGGGAGACATTTATACAGAAATACTTTGATGACGTTTTTGGTGCCCGTGGAGGAATTTATTCGCAAAATGCATTTCCATCTCCCGTGATTCACATTAACCATTTTTCGCAGAATTCAAAAACCACCTCAAGCAAGCATAAAAAATGTTTTTGTGAATTATTTTATTTTTATTATTATTTTCATCGTTATTTTTTAATGTAGCCATTTCCATCACTCATTTCTGATGCAATACTTCAAAATGCACATAAAAACACAGTGATGGAAACATAGCTAATAATAACAAAATTATCCCATTATTAGTAAAGTTTGACATGAAAATTTGGCCTGATTGCGCATGGTTAGGCCAGTGCAGATGGGTGAATATACAGCTTCACTCTCTGACAGTAGAAAGGATTAAATAAACTGGTTACTCCAGGACACAAAGTGCTACATAAAACCCAATAATTTTTTATACAGTTACGCTAGCAGTCAAAAGGGTTTCAAAGTAACTACATTTGATAACGTGCGCGAACACATGCGCTCTAGAAAGTCCAGCATCTGCTCTATTTTTCTCCAGAAGTTATGAGTGAAAAATACCTTTTAAACTAAAGCTGGGCTCTCTCATAAATCCCTCACACAAGGGCTTGTCATTGCAGGCGCCTGTGGGAACAACAGCCGGGCCAGTGCTGCCACCTTGTGGAACAACTTATGCATGTTTACAAAAACTGAGTAGCGTATGTACTATTCTGGAGGCAAAACCTGCGTCACGCACACTGTATGCAGACCCTAACTCAAGTATACTTTGGGCTTAACGTTCTGTTTCTGACATGCAGGACGTCAAACAATAGTTGCATGTTTTGAAACAGCAAAAGATGTTTATTAGACAACACCATAATGCATAAGACCAGCTGATTGTTCCACTGCTTCTTTTTGAGAATGTGACTAAAAGTGTGAATCCTATTGGTTGGGTGGTTTTATTTCACAGTGTAATTGAAAAGAGATTAAAACACTTAAAAATCATTTGTTTCAGTCTGACACATAACGGCCATTCGTTCAAATTCAGTTCAAAAGTTCCAAAAAAATCAAATGTTTTCTTTTTTTTTTTCTAGACATCAGATATCCAGATAGAGGAAAAAATGAAAGTGAGTATATTTTTTACTCAATTGTGTGTGTGTGTGTGAATACGTAAATGTGTGTTTGGTGATCATATTAATGCTGCTGTTAATATTTCTCCACAGGCAGAGAAGCTCTCGATTCCAAGCAGTTCACATGGTTGGTCAACACACACACACACACGGTCAGAGGATTGAAACGCTGCTCTTCACGATGTATTCAGTGTTCATTTGGCATGTTTTCTCAACAGATTCGAATGAAATTTTGCCTCCTAAACTTCCTCAAGCTGAGAGCAAACCAGCAGCATTTCTGCAAAGTATGAAACACTTTCTACACACAGTTGGATGTTACTGTATTTGTGAAATGTTGCTTTCCCCCCCCCCCCCCCATTTTCCATTTTCTATTTTATGCATCAGCCATTGTACTGCTAACAGTGTTAAAGTAAAGTTCCTGCATGACCTGTGTGTGTGTGTGTGTGTGTAGTCGCTTCGCCCGCGTCCAGCGGGAACGGCATCCTGCACTGGAGGACCGACAGCTACCCGGTGTTCATGAAGGCTCTGGAATACAAGAACAACAGCCTGTACATCCAGCAGGACGGATACTATTACGTCTTCTCCAAGATCACTTACCTGGACACCTGCAAGTACTTCAAGCACCAGGTCATGCAGTGCACGGAGAGGTACAACTTCAAGCCCCTCGAGCTGATGCAGAACTCCAGGTACTCCATATGACACCACAGATCACTTCAGATCACGGCTGTAAGCGTTAAAGCTCATGAGTGTTTTTATTCTAGGCTCATCTGCGCCTCCAATAAATCCCATTGGAGGGACAACAGCTACCTAGGCGGCATCTTCCACCTGCTTAAAGGAGACAGTGTGTTCGTGAAGGTCAATAACTGCTCGCAGGTGCACGGCGAAACCAACGAGAATTTCTTTGGGGCCTTCATGGTCTGAGTACTGACATATTGCTACGAGAAAATCTCACACACACTCTCAGGTTCTCATACCAGTTTTGAAATATTATTTTTTTATATATTTTTTTTAATCTTTGCAATATAGAAATGTGCTATTTTTGTATTTCTGCAACTGAATAATATATATTTAGCGTGTACTGTTGAAATCGGACCCTCAGATCTCCTTCAGTTTAAATTATTATTCTACTAGTTTTTGCGTTAGAAGCCCATTCTCAGGAAAGAGTGCTGTTTAAAACAAATATGTTATTAATCTTTTTATTGTTATAATTATTATTTAAGGAAACATGTTTCAAATGCTTGTAAACACGTTATCTGTCTTCTACACACGATGCCAGAGAAGAACCATTTTTGTCTAAATGGTTCCATAAAGAACCTTTTACATCTGACGAGCCTTTCTATTGCACAGATGGTTCTTTGTGGCGAAAGTTTCTTTAGATTATAAAAGGGTAAGAAAGAGGTGGTTTTTTAAAGAACCTTTGACTGAATGGTTCTTTGTGGAACCAAAAAGAAGAACCTTTCGAAGCACATTTATTTTTAAGAGTGTATCCTTTATCTATTATAAGCTGAAGTATGAGTTTGTTCATGGCTGGAGATTTGAAAAAGCCCATCGGACAAAAGACAAAAGCTGAAACAAATCCGTCCTCAAGACATATTTCTGGCTAAAATATGAGTCCATAATCTACAATAACGCTTCTTCCAGTGAAAAAGTCCATCTCCTGTTGTCTCTCACATCAAAATCCACCCACATATTTGTTTAGAGCTGTTTTGGCTCGTAAACGGTGCTTGATCTGTGCAGATTTCTCTCCTGATTCAGACCAAGCCACTTTTTCACTGGATGAAGCATTATTATGAATAATGGACTAATGGTATTTTAGTTAAAAATGTCTTAATGATGGATTTGTTCAGGTTTTGTCTTCTCAAGATGTTAACTGATGGATTGGAGTGGATTACTGTGATGTTTTTATCAGCTGTTTGGACTCTCATTCTGACGGCGCCCATTCACATCCATTGGTGAGACGGTGATGAAAAGACATTTCTCCAAACCTGGTGAAGAAACAAACTCTTCTACATCTTGGAAGGCCTGAAGATGAGCACGTTTTCAGCAAATTTTCATTTTTGGGTGATTACTCCTTTAAGTGCCTTTAACAAGGCCGTGCACCCGAATCGATCAAACATTCAGGTGTGCGTTGAGGTTCTTGTGTCGAGTGCAGACGTGACGTTGTTTGTTGTTATTTATAAAAGTACATACTGTATTTTAATATTGACTGGAATGTGCATTAAATGTGTATCATCACAATAAAATATGACAATCTCAGAGTGGTCTCTAGCGAGTGACAATAGTCTTGCACAATGCTGCTGATCTTCCTTATTTTCTAGATCTCGTTTTCAACCTCAAAGTGCTGAATGCTCCGCTGCACACTAAAGGTGCACTGAGAACGACAGATAAAGACAGAGATGGAGGGAAGCCAGAGATATGCAGGGAGATGCGCGGGGACGGGCAGGATGTGGTGACGCGAGGTGGAATAAGACAGAAAGGGGACAGCGCGGAGGAACCGGGTTTTTGGAGGGAGGGGGGCAGCGGTTGCATTTTCCTGACTCAGCGCATTTGTGTGCTCACAACGGAAGTTTCCAAAAACAAAAACCTGCAGTCACCACAAACAAACAAACGGCTGTGTAGTTTCTTTTAGATTTTCTTTCTGCTTTAGGTGAGAAGTTCCAGGATCCCTGCTGATGTTTTCCACTTTCCTTTGTGAATCTAACATACTGGTATTACACACGGAGGTCAGATTCGGGGGTCTTGTTTGGCTGGTTAGTGTGGGTCGATTCGCCCCTGCTGGCAGTTGCTGGTACTACACCATGTGGATTCAAAAACCAGTGTTTCTCAATTACATTGGCCAATTGTCCTCAATAAAATAATAATTGTTACGTTTTTTTGTTCATACCAAATGTGACCCCGGACCACAAAACCAGTCATAAGGGTCAATGTTTTGAAATTGAGATGTATACATAATCTGAAAGATGAATAATGCATGTTTCGTTATTGACGTATGCTTTGTTAGGATAGGACAATATTTGGCAGAGATACAGCTATTCAAAAATCTGGAATCTGGGTGTGCAAAAAAAAAAAAAAAAAAAAAAAAAAAAAAAAAAAAAATCAAAATATTGAGTAAATCACCTTTAAAGTTGTCCAAATTAAGTTCTTAGCAATGCATATTATTAATCAAATATTAAGTTTTGATATATTTACGGTAGGAAATTTACTAAATATCTTCATGGAACATGATCTTTACTTAATATCCTAATGATTTTTGGCATAAAAGAAAAATCAATCATCTTGACCCATACAATGTATTTTTGGCTTTTGCTACAAATATACCCGTGCTGCTTAAGACTGGTTTTGTGCTCCAGGGTTACAAATATGAATTATTCATGGAAGCAAATTGCATGTGTTTTGGCCAACAAACAGCCAATTTGCACCAAAACAACATGCACATGGATGAAAAGTGACGACTTGATTCGCCTCGAGACTGTCAACTTTTCACAACTTCTAAACCAAAGCAAAATGATCCATTCAATTATCAAAATCTGTCAGTAACACATGTATTCTGGGTTGCTGCATTTTGCACACTGAAAAAAAAATGAATTTGAAACAATTTTCACTCATAAATCGCTAGTGCATTTCACAAATAATTACAAAAAATGGCAAATGACACATTGAACCAAATGCAGAATTTTGAAGTCTAACGACTCAAATAGTATTTTCTTGTACAACGTGCTCAATCAATTTATTTAGCAATTTTTATAGCACAGTTAAAAAAAAAAAAAAATTACTAAATATTGGTACAATATAAAAGACAATGTTGAAGACATAATACACTAGTCAGAAGCAATACAGACAATAATGATAGTGAGATTAAATAAAATGCTATATATAAGGGGATCATGATCTCTATACATTTTTTATTTATAGCTTTCATATGTAAACCCCCCCACCCCCGTGGAGATCTCAAATGAACCAGTTATTTCGTTATAGTAGATGATTTACCAGAAGCAGGTTTTTTGTGGGGGGAAGTTTTTAAAATAAATAATTAAATCTGAGTTCTGTTTCTCCTTGTCTGCTGCTTTTGACGTCAGAGCTCAGTGCAGTCACAAGAAAATAGCAAAAAGAGAAGTAAGAAAAGTGTTTCAGTGTGTATTTAAAATGCAAACATCAGCTTTAAGGTGAAATGGCCAGAGACGCGTGAGCAGTGTTTCACTACCGTTGGGTTCCCCATCTCAGGTTCACAAAAATGCCAATACAAACATAACATGAAAATGATCATGAGCAGGACTTGATCTCTCAGCATGTTCTTCAGGTAGCTCGTGTAGATCTCAGGGCTTCAGTTCACTTAAGTGTTTGGGAGCTGCTGCTGATCTACAAGGTTGACTTAGGGTTATTTTTCTTACTTTCCTGCGTTTTATCAAGTGCAGACATTTTGCACAACATAGAAACCCCCTTGAGACAACGGGAATTAACTGTTTGAGGGCTTATGAAGAGAATGTGGCTTTAGAATGAGTGTAAGATCTAGGCGCCTGCACTCTCGTACACTCATTATCATACTGTGACATTTGACGCACCTGGTGGTTTCCTTCCACAGCCACTCACACTACACCTGAGCACAACAGGAAGTAGATCTCTGAGTCTGATGTCACTTCCTCCAACAGCCATGCACTTCGTTTAATTTGTCCTTTTGCATTATTGACACACTATTTTCCAATTTAATACTGTAAAGCTGCTTTGAGAGATACTCGGATAGATAAATATTCAGAGAGATATTCCGATAGACAGATAGATCAATCAAAAAACAGATTTGCAAAACAGAAAAGTTCAAGTTCTTTAAAGTATGTTCATTTATGCAGTCAATACAGATCATCTGTATATTGTTGGATCGACTGTTTCTCATCTTTCTCTTAAAAATATCCCATAGATTCTCAATGGGGTTCAGGTCAGGCATGTTGGCTGGCCAATAAAGCACAGTAATATCATGGTCAGCAAACCACTTAGAAGTGGTTTTTGCACTGTGGGCAGGTGATAAAGTCCTGCTGGAAAAGAAAATCAGCATCTCCATAAAGCTTGTCAGCAGATGGAAGCATAAAGTGCTCCAAAATCTCCCGGTAGACAGCTGCATTGACTTTGGACTTGATAAAACACAGTGGACCAACACCAGCAGACGTCACAACACCCCAAATCATCACTGACTTCAGAAACTTCACACTGGACTTCAAGCAGCTTGGATTCTGTGCCTCTCCAGTCTTCCTCCAGACTCTGGGATCATGATTTCAACATGAAATGCAAAATTTACTTTTATCTGAAAAGAGGACTTTGGACCACTGAGCAACAGTCCAGTTCATTTTCTCCTTAGCCCAGGTAAGATGCTTCTGACGTTGTTTCTGTTTCAGAAGTGGCCTGGTAGCCCTTTTCCTGAAGACGTCTGAGCGCGGTGACTCTTGATGCTCTGACTCCAGCTTCATTCCACTCCTAGTGAAGCTCTCCCAAGTGTTTAAATCGGCTTTGCTTGACAGTTTTCTCAAGCTTGCGGTCATCCCTGTTGCTTGTGCACCTTTTCCTACCCAATTTCTTCCTTCCAGTCAACTTTGCATTTAATATGCTTCGATGCAGCACTCTGTAAACAGCCACCCCTTTCAGTAATGACCTTCTGTGACTTATACTCTTTGTGGAGGGTGTCAGTGATTGTCTTCTGGACCAAGTCAGCAGTCTCCCCCATTAGTGTGGTTTCAAAGAACAACAGATACACAGAAATTATACTGTAGGGATGGACATTTAATGAAACTCAAATGTAAATATTCTAATATTTTGACATACTGGATTTTTGACTTTCATGAGCTGTAAGCTCTAATCATAGAAATTAAAACAAAAAAACTTTTGAAATTTTTAAACTTTTTCATGGTATTCTAATTTTTTGAGATGCACCTGTAGATATATAGATATAGAGATAGACAGAGAGTTAGCTATTCAGATAGATGGATATTCAGAGAGATATTCTGATAGATAGATAGATAGAGAGAGAGAGAGAGAAAGATAAATAGATAGATAGATAGATAGATAGATAGATAGATAGATAGATAGATAGATAGATAGATAGATAGATAGAGAGATATAGATGAATGGTTTGATAGGTAGACAGCACATGTAAAGCACTGAATGCTGTACTGTAGGAAGCAGTGAGAGGATGAGCGAGAGATCGAGAATGAGAGATGGGGGCGGTGAGAGTCTGCACTTCTGATTCAGCACTTTTCTGGCATCTTGGTGGAAGTTTCCAGAAAGTTTCTGTCTTGATACGCAACCAGCCATTCTTTCTTCTTATTTCTTTCTGTTACTCAGAGAGAGAGTGTGTGAGAGAGAGAGAGAGAGAGCAATGAGTGGCATGAGAAAAAAAAAAAAAATAAAAATAGCTGCTTGTTTCTTTCCAAGCATCAGTTTCTGTTCCTCTAAAGACCATGATCAGAGAGACCAATCTGAGTGAGAGACAAACACAGTCCTGCCAAAACCAGTAACCAGTCCTAAAACCAGAGGGATGATAGGCTAATCCATTAACATGCCCTACTCATTTAAATCACAGCAAGTCTGATTCGAACAGGTGCTGGAGAGTCTGGAATGAGAAGATGCAAACGTTTTGTCAGTGAACACATCTGTCATACGGATAGTGATGCTCTAACGGTTAAAGAACTGGAGCAGGTTCAGGTCCTGCTGAGAACACAGTTAAAGATGACGCAGTGTTTTTCTGAGCTGTGCATGCGAAGGTGCTTCGCATGAGAGGCGTTTGCTGAGATAAAATCTGCAAATACCAAGACAGTTTTTCACTGCTCCACATCCATCAACAGGTGGCAGAAGTGAACCACCGAACTGCCTTCAGCAGAGACTCCACTGCAGATCTGCTCGGATGAGCATGAGTATTTTTTAGCTGTTTTTAATTTCTAATCTGAAGCAGATCTTACACTCTTAAAAATAAAGGTGCTTTAAAAGGTTCTTTACAGCGATGCCATAGATGAACCATTTTTGGTTCCACAAAGAACCTTTCAGTCAAAGGTTTCTTCTTCTCTCTTACCTTTTTATAATCTGAAGAACCTTCTTTCATCACAAAGAAACTTCTGTGAAACAGAAAGGTTCTTTATGGAACCATTTAGACAAAATGGTTCTTCTGTGGCATCGTGAAGCACCTTTATTTCCAGTAGCAGGAGTGAACGTCTGCTGATTGTAGATTTCTTTAGAAACACAATGTGTGACGTCTCAGAACCGTCAGCTTGCTCATGTTATCTTGATCTCTGCAAATGTCACTGGCTTACGCTTACATGTCCAGTTAGACATTTCTTCAATCATGATGGTAAGTGTGCATGTAACCGCATCCGCTGAGTCAGGGTAATTGCTCCTAAAATAGCATGAAATCCTCCTTAAAGTGTGCATCTGCTGAGAAGCTTGGCTCTTCCAACAGGAAGAGTGTTCGATGCGGTTAGATGTGTGGTCGGGCTCTTTCTCAACACCTTTAGTCATGCAGACCTTCAGCTCCTGCCTTTTAACAATTTCCAGAAGAACTGCAAGGAGCAAGAGCCGGCCCAGATCACATCACCGGCAGTTCACTTGTGTTCACTTATATTAATAGGGGAAGGACCACACATGGCTGGTCCAGCCTGATTTCTAATGCTATTTGAGCAGAAGAAACCACATTTATGGTCCATGGCCAGATTATGTTCTGGTCTGTTTTTCAGGGCCTCCAGAAACAGCTGCCTGGGCGCGTTCCAACAATGGCCACCCAGGTAAAAAGACTTTTCTTGGAAGGCATGCTAACGTTTCTCGACCAATCACAACACACCCTTGACTAACTAGAAATGTAATGAGCAGTGAACAGCCAATGAAGATCGTGAAAAATTCTCTGCTAGGAGCGTCGCATTGATCTCCACTCTAAACTGACGTGAAATGGCATTTACGGCTCATTTTACTTTCATTTTTTAGGAAAGAGGAGACTGGTGACCTCAGAAATCAAAACTGTTTCAGAAGCACAGAGTGAGACTTTTAGGTCTTTGGAATAATGTGCTCTGACGAAACGTTCACGATGAGACCAAGAATGTATACTGGGAAAGTCAGTTTTGACTCATGCCAAGTTTAACACCGTCTGTGCGATTGGTAGAGTCTCTCCTCGCACTTGCTCGCTTCCAGTCAGACGTTATGAAACAAATCTCACACTGACTCACGTTGTTTCCGGATGTTCTGCAGAGCATGGCCAAATTTTTTATATCCGGCAGAGAAAAACAAAGCAATGGTTTCTTAGTGTGAAATGGCTGAGATGTTAATCGAGCTGCTGCCTGCATTCATGCAAATTTTGTTTGAAAGAAATTTTGTCACCTTTGAAACTGTTTTCTTCTACACTATCTGCTGACGATATATTTTTGGTTTTGCGCAAACTCAGGCTGCTTGTTTGTTTGTTTGTCGGGTTTGTGCGGATGTGTCAGCATGCGGTGAGGACTGAAACCTGCTCTCGCACCTTTGACAGAAAGTGACGCGAGCGAGGTGGCCTGGATCTACAGCAGAACTTTCCTCCCACAGGGTCAGATCAGACCTCACCGCAGGAAAGAAAGTCACACATTACCACCTCAGCTGGTTCACCCAAACAGAAACGCAATCGAATGGAGAGTAAATGGAGATTTTTGTCCTCCTTTAATCTGCCGCATCTGTTCAAATGTGAGAAAAGTCTCGATGTGAGCTCCAACGTGCGTCATCAAATGATCTGAATGACTCTCCACATTTACTTCGTTAACTTAAACTACAGTAACTGTTGGCGCATGACAGCTTCTGACTTATTTGTGTCTGTTCTAATGTTTTATTCTAAAAGAAACTCCTGAGATTCAGCTGATGCAGATGAGAACGCCATTAAAAGAGCAACATCTGAGCTGCAACATGAGCATCAACTAACACCAAAGAGCGTGAACATCATCCTGCTCTCTCGCCTCAACAAACAGCCCACAGTTGTGTAAAAGTAGCATTTTGTATTTTATTAAATACTCTGTTTACAAAATAAAGCATTTCACACAGTCATTACATTCATCTCTAGAGTTCCTGAGTTTGTTAGCATTCATACGGTGCTTTCCTTCACACCAAACGCACAACACGAGCATGTGTTCATGAAGAGAGATGTTCACGTACATTCACACATGCAGCTTTTCGAGTTCTCGAACGTACAGCCAAACGTACAGACCCAACCGAGGCACTAGTGTTGATGTGCTGGTCAAAGTTCACGCATTATTTCTGTGATGTACCTAAACATCAGCAGAAGAATACAGTACATGCAATCAGTGAACGAAAGAGTTTGGTCTGACGCCTCGCACACGTAGTGATGTCTACAACTGTTTTCAACAACATTATGTACACTATACACAAAACACGAATATAAATATTGCAAATATTTAACATGTTAAACATATAAATATATTTAAATTATAAATAGTGCTTAAGAAGCATTGCTTATCTGTTCAGGCTCAGACAAAGTCTCTAGACGTCGTTGCATTTTCTGAACTTTTGTTGTAGAGGAAAATCTGCTAAATCAGGCAGAATGCTTTTAAATGTTGTGGCTAAAATGTCAAAGAGCTGGTCTTTTTGGTAGCTGAAGGCACTGCCAAATTAGCCAAGACAGTCTGTGGACATTAGTGGAGTCCCGCTCATCGGAGCATTAAAAAGAGTCCTGAGGAGATCAAAGTGACGTGACTCAAACGAGCAGCCCGAAATCAGTTCGGGAAGGCTTCTCGTGATCATGTGTGATGTGCTGATTGTAATCCATCCACCAGAAACATCCCAAAGCCAGAGTCATTCAGCTCCAATTTCCAGTTCCCTAGTGTGCCTTCACGATGTGATTTGGCAATGAGACGGTTTTTATTTTCCGTAAAGGTCACGACGCGCCAACACGTCTGACTGTGAGGCGTTTCATGGCTCGATTTAGGCAGTGAGACGCTGCAGGTGAGCTCCTTCATACTGTATTGATTGTAAAAGGTGACGGTGAATTGGCCAGTTGAACATCCTCCAGTGCAGGAAAAATTGAGTTGGACGTACAGGAAGTAGCTTCCGCTTTCTTTGACGTCCAGCACATTCTGTTTTTCATCATAGCTGTAGAGAGAGCCGATGGTTTGCTCCGTTCCGTACTGGAAAGATTCCCACTCCATCACACCTGATTTGAGCAGACCTGCAGGGCGGAGACAAAGAGACACGCTCAGTCCCAAGACTTTAACAGAGCAAGTCAATGTGCAAAGCAATATTCCAGCTTCAATAGAACTTAACTATGTTTCTATGCTTAGACCACAAGGATTTGGGCATAAAGTTAAAGTTCAAAAGGTGAAATATAATGGCATGAAACTTACTTTCAGTGGCCCTCAGGTAAGCAAAATTCTGCATCTAGAAAAAGGAAGACAGAGGAAACGAAACATCAGATACAGGTTCGACAGCTCTTGTAAAACAACAGCCCTGGTTTGATTACTTTCTCAGGAAACCATTTTGGCTCTGCAGAGCTACTGAGATGCTACTTTATGGTTAATTTCTTCAGATGTGCATTTTGCTTTCTCGGTTTATTAAACACCACAACCCACATGTTTTGTTTTGTTTTGTTTCTAAAAACCACTGAATGCTCTTTGCTGAACTCCTATGTAATCAATGTGACCCTGGACCACAAAACCAGTTGTAAGTAGCATGGGTATATTTGTAGCAATAGGCAAAAATACATTGGGATGGGTCAAAATGATCAATTTATTTATTTATTTATTTATTATTTTTTTTTATGCCAAAAATCATTAGGATATTAAGTAGAGATCATGTCCCATGAAGATATTTTGTAGATTTCCTACTTCATATCAAAACTTTTGGATTTTTTTTTTTTTTTTTTTTTTTAAAGGTGATTTTCTCCACCTTTTTCTTGCACCCTCAGGTTCCAGATTTTCAAATAGTTGTATCTCGGCCAACCTATCCTAACAAAGCCTAACAAAGCATACATCAACAGAAAGCTTATTTATTTTCATTTATTTATCATTTGTTAAAAATAAATAAATAAATAAAAATATTAATAATATTATTAATATTAATATTACAGAATTATGATTAGATTTCTATAAGTTCTTATTGGAAACTTTATCTAAGAGATATAACAACATCTCTAAAATTAAAGCTCTTATTGTCGACTGATTGTAGTAAGCTGCACTGAATGATTATCATAATCATATTTAATGGTATTTGCAAATTATTCAAATGTACTACGAATAACACAATTGTATTGTCATGTCCAATCATAGTGATTCTATGGTACATGTTTTAAACATGTACAAATCTATGGTATTATAAATAAGAATGACTGAAAATCACATAAGAGTAAAACCGTGTAAAACTCACTTTGTAAGCGCTTCCGGTCTGGAGCAACGGCGCAACCAACGAGTCCGTAGATTCGCCTGTCTCTCGCGACCTCCGCGCGTTTAGTTTGTCCTCGATGTGTTTGGCGAAGCACAACGCGCCCGCGAGCGCGACCATAAACATGACGAAGAGCGCGATGACGGACACGGTGAGAAATGTGTCCAGATAGCGGCTGCGGGAGCGCCCGGCGGGCGACTGGCTCTCAACATCTGTGGACGCGGACATCTCGTGAAACACAGTGCAAATAAAGCGATATACATCCACAGCAGGTGCAGTTCTGTTTGAAGGGAGACATCATAAGCAGTTTTATAGACACACAGGAGGAGGAACTAACGGGTTTCCCTAGTCAGCGCCTCCTCCCGCCCACAGCAGAGAGAGAAAGAGAGACCCAGACAAGAAGAGGGAGGTTTAGAGAAAAACCGACTAACTTTCCGCTTCTTTCGCTCTTGCGCAAACGGAGGTGGAAAGCGGGAGGAGAGTAAAGTGTGAATTTCTGTTACTGGCTCCTATTCCACTCGTTATTTGGTATTCATGGAATATCGTCCTACATCTGTCCCCTCGGCTTAGTATTTCATACCATAGTGTTTCTTTCACACAGTTTTTTTGTGCATATTTTGCGAAAAAGTAAGAAATATGCGAGGCTTCACTTTGTAAACTTTGCGTACACACTTACACCGCAACATGAAGTGCTCGATTCGGATTTTGTGCGTGTGTTTAAAAAACGTGGCACAGACTGACATGGGCCTCAACAAGAGATGATGCTGGACAAAAGACTAAAATACTTAGAATACTGTTATTCCTGATAGGAAATTATTAGAAAATTTTATGTTGAGCAAAAGGCTCCTTTTTTTTTTTTTTTGAGATTTATACATACGCTGAATAAATAAGCTTTCTATTGATGTATGGATAGGACAACATTTGGCTGAAATATAACTATTTAAAAATCTGGAATCTGAGGGTGCAAAAAAAAAAAAAAATCTAAATATTGAGAATATTTGAGATCACCTTAAAAGTTGTTCAAATGAAGTTCTTAGCGATGCATATTACTAATCGGAATAGACATTTTGATATATTTATGGTAGGAAATGTACAAAATATCTTTATGGAACATGATTTTTACTTAATATCCTAATGGTTTTTGGTATAAACAAAACATCTTTCATTCTGACCCATACAATGTATTGTTGGCTATTGCTACAAATATACCTGTGCTACTTAAGATTGATTTTGTGGTCCAGGGTCACATTTATTCCCTCGCCATCTCATACCATAATGTTTCTTTCACACAGTTTGTGTGCATATTTTGTGTAAAAGTACTGACACTGACGTGGGCCTGAACAAGAGATGCTAAACTCATTCACATGAACAAAACACAGAAATAAGTAGACTATTGTTATTCATGTAATCTTTAAGTAAATTTTATGTTTATATTTAACATTTTGACACGTACTCACTTAAAAATGAAGGTTCCAAAAGGGTGTTTTTGCAGTGATGCCATAGAAGAAACAATTTTGGGTTCCCCAAAGAACCTTTCAGTGAGCAGTTCCTAAAAGAACCATATTAAAAACTATAACGAACCTTTTCTGCATTTTAAAAGTTCCATGGATGATCAAGGTTTTTCAAGGAACCACTGATGCAAATATAGAACTTTTATTTTTAAGAGTGGAAGTAGCAGTTTTTGGTCTTAGATTTGATTCCAGTAAATTCCACACACAGCACGAGCATGTGAGTGAAGTGAAAGTAAGTTATTTAAATGTTGCAGCTTGTGTTTTCTCTTAATCCATGATGGGTTTTGAGCAAATTTTTCTGCCGTTCTGCTCTGCTCACATACTGTTCCAGATCAGCTTCTGGCGTTTGTGTTGCTTGATGCCAAATCTTGATTTATACAAACTAATTTTTATCTGCATATAAAAAGTGGCTCAGATATAAAAACATCAAAGTGATTCAGCTGCGCTTCATGCTGTTCTAAAAACAGATCCCTGTACCTGGAAGAGGAAGGGCGTGATTATGTCACCTGCATGTAAAAACCTGTCCATCTGAGCCTGAAGGTTTACAGGAAGTGATGTCATCAGCACAGGTGTAGCAGCAGCATTACGCCTACAGTAAGAGTCACTTTCTCAGATCCCTGTTTACTCCTGTCACTTCCCGTATGACATCACTTTTTTATGTGATTTCTTATCTTCGTAGCTCTGAGTGTGCGTGTCTGTGAGTGTGTATATGTGAGCGTTTGAAGACAAAACAGTGCATTATTACATTGCCATCTGTGCATAAGTGATTTACAGTCTGTTTCTGTAACACATGTATCATATGAGCGCTGTACTCTCGTTGATTTCTGTCAGCTTCCCTTTTGAAAGTGACTCTGCTGCGCTTCCTGAATGTGGACGGGTCTTTTCGTTTTATTTTTCCAGACCCGTGATCAGATTGTACTTTGGGGAAAAGTAAACAAGACACATTCTGGAAAGCCCAGCTCTAAAATAAAACAAATAAAACCATCCATCCATCCATCCATCAGTAACTGAGCTGTAGATCATTTGTTTCACATTTATCTCAGTCTCTTTATCTCAGCCTCAGCCTCATCTGATCTGTAAGGTACTTTGGATGACAATCATTCAAGCATCTGATCTCCACTGTCTCTTATGTTCCCACACTGAAGTAGGCAACCCTACACATAGAAAGGTTTTCTGAATAATAGTTGTGAATGAGGCCGCAGTTATTGTATAAAATGTCTTGTGTCACTCAAAATCCTGGAACGCTTCCGTCAAACTCATGCTAGTGTAAATGTGGACACATTACACTGTTTTTTTTCTCGGGGTATGCTTTAGCCCTTACATATGCTGACGGTCAGTCAGGGAAAGTCTGAGTTTCACCTAAAGGTCAGTCGCGCTGCTGCCGAGCACTTACGTCATGTGCGTTTTGGGCTTTCGCAGGGCTTCGTCTCAGGATGTGGAAGTTACTGTTTCACAAAAACAGACTACAAAGCGGTCAGGACTTCAAACATGAGGTTTTGTTCCTCTTTTCTTCTTGTGTCACAACTCCATTGTATATAACTGCTGACATCATATATATTATTGTGATAATTGCTGATATGTGTAAACATTGGTGAAATCGAAAATTAAAAAAAAAAAAAAAGAATAATAATAATTGTTGGGGAAAAGAGAGATCCTATTTTAAGTTGATAATGTATAATTGAAGATGTTATGATATGTTGCACATTTTGGGGAATTCAGTGGGTGAGCAGAAACAGGTTTGTAGTGTGTGTGGGTGGAAAATATTACACACACAGTGCTGCTATTTTAGGTCTGTCATAGGATTAAATCAGCACATGCGCAAGGCTGGGAGTTTGGCAATATACAGGGCAAACCTTAAATAGGACCAGATTTATCCTAAATGTGATGTCACGGAGGAGTCATGTGACACACCAGCCAATCAGAGCATCTGAAATGTATTTTTTACCAGACTGAAAGGAGTGAATTTGTCAGGAAATCACTTCCAGATTGCGTTTATGATGAAATCTGTCCTGACACAACTGTAAAAAACGATGTGGGTGTGTTGATTTATGCTGCATGTGCTTGTGCATCATGACATCCCTCACCTCTCTGTCTTGTGCCCTAGTGTGGCAGTCTACCTTGTTTCCTTTTCGCCTGTATGTGATGTTGGAGTAGTTTGGACAGGTTGGGCTTATCAGCTGCAGACTTTAAACCACGTATGAGCAGCATGAGTAAGAACCCTTGAGTTGAATGTTTAGAGCTGCCAATGTGTGTCTTTGAAAGGGACTGTGCATTTGTAACACTGAAATCACCTGAATATGCAAAATGACTATTGAGAAACTCTAACATCACTCACCTGGTAGAATAATTGAAAGCAAGACAGTGAAGGTAATCTATCAGTATTTGTGTTAAATGTCGTGTGGGTTTTTTTCTGCGGGCCTAGTGAGAATATGCTGCCTGCCAAGTGCAGTGAATCACGGCCCGGCCATGTCGATTATGTTTTTTAAAGGAAAAGGAAGATGGGTGTGGAGGAATGTGTACTTACATTTAGATCACCAAGGGACCACATGCGTGTTTTACTATGGAGGGAACAAGTGGGGAACTCCAGTTTAACAGATACAGGCATGCTGAAAGGAAGAGGTGGAGGGCAACTTAGAGGCAATGCATTTGTGGGAAACTATCGAACTGCCCTCAAAAGATAGTGACGTGAGTGCAGGTGCACACTTTCCATGTGTGTGGTATCCAGTCAGGCTGTTTGAGATCAACAGAAAGACAGATAGATAGATAGATAGATAAACCTGAATGGTTTAGCTCCTCAGTACCTGAGCGAGCTCTTATCACATTATAGTCCAAACTCTGGCAATTTGATAATACCTAGAATATCAAAATCAACCGCGGGAGGCAGACACATTCACATTCAAGCTCCATCTCTTTAACCTGGCCTACACATAACTCATTAACATATTTCTATAATTCAAATCCGTTAAAGGATTGTTAGGCTGCACTAATTAGGTCAACCGGAACCGGGAACACTTCCCATAACACCCGATGTACTCAGTGCATCAAAAGAAGAATGGTGTCTATGCTAATATTGGTCTGTTCTTATTCCGAGGTCACCTTAACCACTGGATCCAGTCCGAATCCAGATCAGATGGTCACTGCAGTCTCCAGTCCTGTGTCCCGTGCTGCAGAGTGGTGTGCCTTTGTAGATCCCTGGAGCTTCATTTTTCTGTAGAAATCTCTATCTTACTATTACTTTCTGTTGTTTAAAGTGATAAAATATAACTTTATTCCCACCAGATTTCTGATATTATCCATCAAACTAATCCGATCGTTCGCTTTTATTCTAATACCGCGAGTGCAAGGCAGCGCTGTGCGTTTGCATTCCGTTTGCCGGTTAGCCTGCCATTTGCGTTCCTACTCACGTCTCTATTCAAGACTACTACCACTTTTTCTTTTTTTCCTCGTTCTCCTTGATTGCTCGTTTTTATTCTACAACCAGGAGTGCAGCGTGCCTGCAGTGTGTTAGCTGGTTTGCTTGCCATTCACTTTTCATTTTTGGCTTCTTCCTTTTTGGTAGTTTTGCAGCACCTGCCATATGCATAGCTTATCAATCTCTGTCGGCAGCGAGGGATTCACATGTGATAAATGCAGGGAAATATTTCAGAACTAGAGACACGCATCCAAACTTCAATCGAGGATAGTAAGAATGTGAGGGCCTTAGATACGGCTTTGGATGCGACTAGCTCCGGAAGTCCCATACATTTTTTGGTTCCGATAACTTCGCCTTTGCAGCAGGGCAACTGGGTGACTGTGAGACGACATAGTCGTGGGTCAAAATACCGCTCTTCCATTCCGATCAGAACATCAAACAGGTTCTCCCCACTCAGTGACGCACCCACTGAGAAACCTGATGAAAGTGCTCTAGTTATTGGCGATTCTATTGTACGGAATACCAGCCAATGCTCT
Source organism: Cirrhinus mrigala (assembly GCA_036247105.1). Lineage (NCBI taxonomy): Eukaryota > Metazoa > Chordata > Actinopteri > Cypriniformes > Cyprinidae > Cirrhinus > Cirrhinus mrigala. The sequence continues at coordinate 3,091,351 of CM070007.1, forward strand.
GATTGGCTGGTGTGTCACATGACTCCTCCGTGACATCACATTTAGGATAAATCTGGTCCTATTTAAGGTTTGCCCTGTATATTGCCAAACTCCCAGCCTTGCGCATGTGCTGATTTAATCCTATGACAGACCTAAAATAGCAGCACTGTGTGTGTAATATTTTCCACCCACACACACTACAAACCTGTTTCTGCTCACCCACTGAATTCCCCAAAATGTGCAACATATCATAACATCTTCATTATATCTTCATCTGCATTATAGTCCCTCACGTCCGCTGCGTTCTCAAAACTCTGGCAATTTGATAATACCTAGAATATCAAAATCAACCGCGGGCAGCAGATCATTTTCTTATAGTGCCCGAACTCTGGAACAATCTACCCAGCACTGTTCGGGACGCAGACACACTCTGTCAGTTTAAATCTAGATTAAAGACCCACCTCTTTAACCTTGCTTACACATAACACATCAACATATTCTTACAATTCAAATCCATTAAAGGATTGTTAGGCTGCACTAATTAGGTCAACTGGAACCGGGAACACTTCCCATAACACCCGATGTACTCAGTGCATCGTCAGAAGAAGGGCATCTACGCTAATATTAGTCTGTTTCTTTCTTATTCCGAGGTCACCTTAACCACCAGATCCAGTCCGTATCCAGATCAGATGGTCACTGCAGTCCCCCGGATCCAGTCCGTACCCAGCCCAGACGGTGGATCAGCACCTAGAGACGACCTCTACAGCCCTGAATGTCAGCGGAGACCATATTGATTAGATGAGCCCCAGAGACGGATCCCCAGCGAAGACCTCGTCACCTAGACGGCCATCAACACAAGACCACGGGAACCAGATGAGTCCTCTGCGTCTGGCCAGAGGAGAAATGGCCCCCCGACTAAGCCTGGTTTCTCCCAAGGTTTTTTTCTCCATTTGTCACCGATGGAGTTTTGGTTCCTTGCCGCTGTCGCCTCTGGCTTGCTTAGTTGGGGACACTTTTTCTTCACAAGATATTGTATTTTATTTGAACTGAACTGAGCTAGATGATGACATCATTGAATCCATCGATGAACTGCCTTTACCTGAAAATTGAGTGTTTACTGTTGTCCTTTTGCATTATTGATGCACTATTTCCTATGTAATACTGTACAGCCGCTTTGTCACAATTCTGTATTGTTAAAAGCAGTATATAAATAAAGGTGACTTGACTTGACAGACAGACAGACAGACAGATAGATAGATAGATAGATAGATAGATAGATGAATACGGATGGACGGATGGACAGATAGATAAACAGACGGATAGACGGACAGACAGATAGACAGACAGATAGCTAGATAGATAGATAGATAGATACGAATGGACGGAGTGACAGATAGACAGATAGACAGAGGGACGGATGGATGGACAGATAGATAGACAGATAGACAGACAGACAGACAGATAGATAGATAGATAGATAGATAGATAGATAGACAGACAGACAGACAGACAGACAGATAGATACATAGATAGATAGATAAATGCGGACGGACGGACAGATAGATAGATAGACAGATGGACAGATGGATAGACAGACAGACAGACAGATAGATAGGGAGAATCAACAAATTATGAGTAATTTATTTTTGTGGGTGAATAATAAGTAATCATATACATAGACATCAATATGCATGCATGAGCAGGTGAACTTCATAACGAAGTTCAGCGAGTGACTTTTCACTCTTTGAGCTTTTCAATCAGAAACAGTAAAGTACAGACAGATAAGCACATATTAATGACCGCAAAGGTGACCATTGAAGAATCAGCCTTTGGAAATGTATATTTATGCAACACGTTCTCACTCCCAACTCGTCACATACAGATGCTTGGTCAGGACCCCTTGGCGTCACTTTTTGACTTGAGGGTCCTCCATTGTTTTCAGTTGTTTGTCATAATTTAATGGTTTACATGCATTTGTAAAAATAGAAATAATTATAATTTATATAAATATATACTTTAATTGGAGCACCTAACCCCACCCCTGCCCTAAACCTACCCACTTCTGAACAATATAAAATACACAACAGGCAAATATAAGTACAGTCACAGGTATTCATTGCAAAAACTGACCATAAACAAGCAGTATAAAAATATTACAAATAAGTCCTGTTGCATTCCGAGTCTTATGAAGCCATACGATATCATTATGCGATTAACAGAAGGTTTTAATCGCTGAAAGTGAACCCACTCCGTTAACACGCTCACATCTCATTTAAAAAGATACTCCCGAACATCAGCGTGACGCAATCGGTCATGAGACACATAAGAGCCGATGGCATTTCACAACCAAGATTTGCTTCTTCTGGCGGCATTTTTTGAATTCACGCACAGACAGACTGTAGCAGCACACAGGACTGCGGACAGAGACGGCGATTTCATCTGTTCCTCTCACAAAGCAATCGTTTTGCTTCGGAATATTAATACTTTTTGAGTAAGTTATGAATGCAGTTGTATCTGCCTGTTATATCTTGTGTTTTGTTGACAAATGGTTAGGTTTAGGGGCAGGGGTTGGGTTAAATGTGTAAATAGTGTCATATAAATGAAACTGTTGTGACTATTTGCATTGAAAAAAAACCCACAACCAACATATATGCAATAATATCAATATTATTACCCGATATATAATTTAATCATGATGATAAAATTCCCAATGCCTTTCGCGTCAGCACATGGTTTCTTATGTAAAGTACCAGAGGACTCTGCAAGTCGAAAAAGTGACGCCAAAGGGGTACCCTAAGCGTCAAAAAGTGACGCCAAAGGGGTCCTGACCGAGCGTCAATATGTGACAAGTTAGGAGTGAGACTATGCGACTGATCTGATCATTACTCATAACAATGCCTAGATCTTCCCTCCCATCTGTGTTTGAGGATTCGGGATTGCTATTTCAGATGGATTCCAGTTGGAGTCGGGTATACGTCAGTCCAAAAGACTCAAATGGTGGCTCTACAAGTGTTTTGGGCTTGTTTTCCTTCTGTTATTATCGAATTCAGTACATAAGAATCTGAGCAGTGAGTCAGATGGCTGGACTCCACACATGACTCACTCAAATTCAAAGCACAGAGTCTGCATGACCTGAATCCGATCTTTGTCTCCATGGCTGCATTTGAACAGAAACACTAGCTCAGTGCTCACTGAATACTGCGCAGTTCATATATTTATTAATTTAGCAGACGCTTTAAACAAAAGTGGCTTACATGATTCATCCTGAGGCAACACATAGTTTTGACATGACGTAACACCAGCCTGGAGGCAAAACAAGGCTTTCCTCTGCTGCCCGCCAGTTATTTTTACCAGGGGTTGTAGCAAGCCCTAATGTACGGAGACAGTGATATTAAAAGACCAAATTCAGTATACACCTTATTGAGGATGCATACTAGTAACAGACGAACAGATGAGCCCAGAATATGAACACAACACATGCATGTTAAGCATTCGCCCACAGAAAGCCATTAAATATGACTCAACCAAATTCAGTCCAAGTCACGTGAATAATAACTATGCATAACACGTAAAGAGATCTAATATCTAATTTTTTTTATTTACAGCATTATTCCTAGACCTCATCATGGTTTATTTGTAGTGGCATCAAACTTGAAAATGATTTGTTGTTGTTGTTTTTCATCTGAAATTGATTAGTCTGTTCAAATAACGAGTCAAGAAAAATATGTTAAATATGTCAAACTGGAAATGGTGTGCTCAAGTCATTTTGGAAAGATCGAAAGATCGTGTTTACATGAACGGCACAACAAATTTGCAATTAACAGTAAAAAAATCTGTGATTTTTCTTTAAGCTCTGAATTTGTGAGTTGGTGGTATGGTCAATCAAATATGTCAGTTGAAATAAATTTATTATTATTATTATTATTTTATTTAAAATGCAACCAAGTTGCATCTAAAACAAAACAAAACAAAAAAGCCTGTGTAATAGGTTGTTGTACAATCATAATGGAATATACTGTATACAGATATTTTAATAAAAAAAAAAAAAAAACATTAAAAAGCAAAAACTCACGGATACATATTCTTTAGTCATTCTTTAGTCAGGAATTCTATGCATGCTGTACACTGATTTTTTTTTTTTTTTTTTTTTTTTTTTTCTAATCCAGTTACTGGATTAAAGATTATTTTAAGAAAATACTATTTCAGTTTTTCTACTTCAAAATGTGATTTTTAATTCAAATGTTACCCGCTGCTTCTTTGTGATTTATTGTGAAATTTACTAGCAACTTCTGAGTTAATAATGGTTTAATGCTGAATAGTGCAGCAGCAGCAGTAAAAGTAGTGTGATTTTATTCATTCTTACGTAAGATGTCGTGATGAATTCCTACCACGAATCACTATGTGCTTTGTGATATCGTGTCATATCCATTGAAGCAACGTATTTACTTGGTCTCACCGGCAGGGATGAATCAGGGCGTTTCATTTCAGAAAAAAAAAAGAAAAAAAAAAAACAGATTAACCAGCAAACGTGGTGGCAATTCCTATGTGTCATCAGCTCTTTTCTGCAGAGCAGCTTTCATCACCGTAGAAATGACTAACCTCACATGATTATTGTCAGTCCGGTTTGGCGCTGTCACGGTGCTGTCACGGAGCTCCTGCGCGCCCTCTACCGGAGCAATGACACATCTACACTCGTTCACCTGAGGCGGGGATATTCCCAATTTTTTTTGTGAAGTTCTGTAAATATTTTCTTGCACTACGCGTGAGATCTTAAATTATTATTCCCAAAAATTGAACAACACATTTCGCATGTTCACGCTTCTGATGTCGGTTAATGATCACGTGACGTGGAGGTTAACAATTTAAATCTTAAAGGTTTAAAGTGTTGTTTTTTTGTTTGTTTGTTTTTTTTTACAACTTCTTTTCAAATGTATTTATTTATGAAAATGTTACAATGAACTATATTGAATTAATTTTTAGCTTGTCATAAACTCACGAACCCCAGTTAAACTCTGTCCTGAGGCGATCACGTCTGACACCGAAGCCCAGTTGAACATGAAAAATTAACAATTTAAATAACCTTTGAAACTGTGGAAAATCATTTTAATTATTCCAAAATTAATAATAATAATAATAATAATAATAATAATAATAATAATAAATTGGCAATGCCAAAAACGTATAAGTATTTAGCGTTCAGTGGTGTACATTTTACCATTAACCACAAATTACTGGTCAGGTCATCTGATTGTTCCTCTTTAGATAAGAAGTTTTTTTTTTTTTTTTTATTGTGGGAAGTCAATGCTTCGTGCTTCTCTGTGCTAGAGATGCATTTATTATTGTATTTCTCACCAGATCTTTGATGACACGAGGTATCTCCTGTTTCATCATGATTCATAATTCCACACAACTCTGAGTTAAACTTCCAAATTCTGTTGCAGTTAACGTTTAATACCAGATCACTGGAGACACTGACATGTGTGTTATTGTAAAATTAGATGTGGTTTCCCATTTCCCATTATCCTCCCAGATTGTAATCCTGCCACACCACAAATAGAGACTTTCATATGTGTCAACATCTTCAGTGTCTCTGTGGTTTTTACATTCTGATTTAACTGATCATTCTTTGCAACAAATGACTTTAAATATCTGACAAAACTCAAGCTCTGAATTCGGAGCCGTGCAGGAACCTAAAACATAAGCACGTCTCCTCAGCATTAAAACACAAACCTAATCGATAACAAATTTTGCTGCTGCTGATGATGATAATGCAGCACTGGGTACCTAACCAGCCATGCGATTAGCTGTGACTAAAAGAAAACCTGTTCTTCCCGGTTCAATATGTCTATATAATAATAATGGTTTTATAGTCTTAATTTCTGCTTTCAAATTTAGAAGTTTTATTTTGGCCTTTTTTTTTTTTTTTTGGTGTTTAACAAAACAGTTTTAACAAATTTGATTTCCTTCGGATTTACTCATTTCATACTTTAGGTCAGAAAATATGGAAATCCATATAAATATGGAACAATCGCATTGTTCAGCGCAACTCTGATACTGTAACTGCGTGAAAGCAAAATCGGAGTGGTTACCAGTAAGTTTGATGACCAGTAAGGCTGTACATATGAACACAACCTTTGCAGCCAAACATAACAAGGTGCTGCAGAATACGATGTAATACTCATAGGCTGATCATCCTAGATGCCTAAGATGCTTTCTACCTGTTCACCAGCTAAACCTGGACCTCCCGGTCAACCCAGCACTCATCAGAGATCTTGAATGACATTTAGGCAGAATAGCTGAGGAAAAGTCTGAACAGCATCTGTTTGCTTTTGTCCGTTTTATTTTGATTAAAAAACATTTCTTATCTTTTTACATTAAACACTCTCAGAGAGCGAGAAAGACCGAAAGAGACAGAGTGAGAAAAAGACCGAAAGAGGAGACAGTGTCATCAGTTCATCTACATATTCTTTAAGACTTTTTTCAACCATAAACTCGTAAGTGAAAGAGAAGCATGTCCAGAGACGTCGCGTCTCTCAGTTCGTATTTACAGGAAGTTGCGAGTGCCCGTCGCTCGGCTGCCCGCCGTTAAACGTCACGTCCTCGATCAACCTACTTGAACACAGGAAGGGGGCGGAGCGTTGAGTCAAAGTTCTCAAAACCCAACAACGTGATTGGTCAGTGTCTTGAAGGCCAACACGGATGAATGGTTGGCGTCCAGACAGGTGGCGCAAGAGTTTTACTTCTTTTACCCGCCACAATGCTCAGAAACAACAGTCTGGTTGATTTGTTTGACGTGTTGAACCCGTGACTCTTAACCTTTGACCTCTATGACCGTGAGAGCGTGATCCCGACAGTAGCTGCTCCCCAAGAGTGTAATGTGTGATTTTTTTTGGCATGTAAGAGCTGCGGTCTCTGGTGTAAGTGTTATCACATTCTGATAAAGGTCTGACACTCATAAACCACACCACCCTGAAAGAAAGAAATCCCACTGAAAACCCAGCTTAAACCCGCCTAAGGTGGTTTTCAGATGGTCTCCCACCCAAAATCAGCACAACGGGCCAGTTTGGCCAAGCAAGGAGACCAGATATCCACCTCGGAATGGTTTACACCGGTTTTCTCAGCGGGGAAGAGATGGAGGATGGACGAATGGAGGAAAAACTACCCGATAAGAAGATTTCTTCTTAGAAAGGACAGACGGATGTGCTTGAATGGCAGTGAGATGAGCAGGGTGGGTGTGCGGGTGACCAGGAAACAGAGACGTGGAGGAGGAAGCCAACATTATCATCATCATCATCATCATCCAAACAGGGATCTCCCATGGCTTTCAGCGATAATGGTTTTCCTTATCTGAAAGTAGCTTCATACTAATGCGTGAATCTCATGGAAACACGTCTGGCTCATATTTCACTAAGTCAGAACTCAAATGAAGTCCATCTTAACCTACTAACCAGACGCACGCTTTCTAGAGATTCGCCCAGGTACTATTTGGGATGATGATGGCGATGTTGAAGGCGTCCACCCTCATTGTCCTCCTCCAGATCTACGTGTCCTGGTCACCAGCGCCCTAGTCACAGACTCGTCACCAGTTGCATCTGTCCGTCGCCTTCCCCCTGCGAGGGCTGCAGTCCCAGCCGAGCCTCGTCGTTGGTCCTGCGAGGCGGAGGCTGGTAAAAGGCCGAGATGTGCGCTTGGCGTCCCGCACTGAAGTACAGCTCGTCCGGCGGAAGCGTAGGATGAGGCTCCGCCCCCAGCGCCTCAGGACTGCTGTCGGGATAGGATGAATCACGGTCCCGTGCGTACAGGGAGGCGGAGTCCGGTCCGGCCCCGCCCGCGCCATCGGTGATTTCTGCCGAGAAGCTCTCCGAGTCCTCCTCGCTCTGGTAGAACACGGACTGGGCGTGCTCCAGGAGGCGGGGCTTATCCGGCAGCCGGGGTTTATCGGGTAGGCGGGGTTTGTCCGGGAGGCGAGGCTTTTCCAGCGCTTTGTACAGCAGCTCCTCCTCGTCCTGCGGAGGCGGCGGAGGCGGGCGGGGCAAGGGCCGTTGCGGAGGCTCTCGGTGACCCGTCGACGTCGCGTAATCCTGCCGGTGCATCGTGGAATTCGGTCCGTTGCCGTAGCGATCGGTGGAAGGCCGCAGGTTGCTCTGAACCAGCTCAGATATGATCATCTTCTCCAACGCCGCTGCGTCAGAAAGGTTCCGTCTCAAACCCCCAGCAGGCTCCGCCCCTCGTGGTGTCAAAAGGGCGGGGCTGACTTCTCCAGACACGCCCCCGGATCCCACAGGAACGCCGCCCAGGAGATCCGAACTCCCTCCGTGAAGTGAGTAACTGTTGTTGTAGTTTCCGTTGAGCCGAACTCCCTCCAGGCCACACGATTCACGGCTGCGCGACAGCGTGCCCTCTACGGGACAGAGAGAGAAATGCTCGATTACACGGCAGCTAAAATCAGATTTTCTGAATTTAACGTTTCAGTTTAAACAGTCAAACTGGATTTCAAGATCTTTTTTTTTTTTCAGAACGTGACACTGTTTAGTCAATGTGGCCTTGCTATGTAATTGATTCTGAATGAGTGAGCGGTGCGTATGCATGAATGTGCGCATACAGTGATGCTTTTGCCGTTTACGTTCTCTCATGCATGTGATGAACATGAACACCCACTCTTTCCACAATAACGCCGACTCTGTCGTCACTCTTGCCAGCTCCCTCACAGTCAACGGGAATAATTCTAAAATTAACGATTTGTCATCATTTATTCACCCTTGTGTCATTCTGAACCAGACACTGGACATAGTCCGCCAGTTCTGCTAACTTTTATAGCCCACACTTGTCTCTTTTACTCATGTTTGTAGTCTAGTTTTGTAGTAACAGAAATCTAATACAGTGGAAAATCTGATGTCTGATTGTGATGTAAATGTTAAACTGTATAAATGAGACATCAGCATTTATTAATGCTTTTTTTATAAATGCTTGATTTGAATTGACACAGCAGGGAGGTGAAGATGAAGGAGAAGCATGGAAATGAAAGAAACACAGACAGACAGAGAGTGTGAACACGTGTCCATACTTGAATTTCTGAATGTGCCTGCAGATCAGTTCATAAAGTGACAGAACAGAGAGAGCAAGACAGAAGAGAGGAGAAACAGAAGAACAAGTGAATACAGATAAAAACATCTAGAGAATACACACAAAACAGTGCTTTTCATCACACACACACACACTGACCAGTGGCGTTGAAAACTGCTGGTGAGGGGGGGTTGAATGTTTCAGCCAATAGGGTGTTGTAAGGGGAGGAGCCAGAGCGGGTCTGTAGCATTGGATTGGCTAGGAGGTGATTACCCATAGTGCCTGAGGAGAAACAGCACGATCCTTACAGAGATGCAGGGATACATTTCAGCTGTGTGAGTTGGAAAACGGTGACCTTTGCGTGTGAACTTGAGGGAAAAGAATTCCAACAAAACTAAAACTAATAATGGTGGGAGAGAAGAAATGTCTATGTAATTTCCAAATAAAAGAAAGCAACATTCCACATTTGCATTTGCCTTTTTAGTAATATTCTATTATATATTTAGTTTTACATTTTAAAATAAATGGTCAAGGTTCCAAATGTTTTTAGAATTTGACTCTTGGTTGTTACTAATATTTTTATTATTAACTTCATTACAGGTAATATTTGAATTTTTTAAATGAAGTCAACATTTTAGAATATTTTCCTGTGTATTCTAAATTTATTAAATAAATCTATGAATTATGTATAATACACAGAAAATGTTTTTTTTTTTTTTTTTTTTTTTTACAACTTCTTTATTTAGTAATGATCAAAATGAAATGGTGATTAACGGGACGTTTCACGTTGGATGAGCGTGCGTGTGTGTATTTTTCACCTCGGGTGAGTGTGGGTGTGTTGTTGATCTCAGCTGCCATGAAGGATGATTCTGTCTGCCGTCGAACAGTGTCGTTCCACATCCTCCTGATACGACTCTGAACACACACACACACACACACGGGTGAGATTTAAGCCACAGGTGTGCAAATTCCTGTAAGGCTGATATTTAGGACAGACACACACCTGTCTTTGTGCTGGCGCGTGTCGTGATTGGCTGCCGCCGTAGTAGCGATTGTTGCCTCGGTGGGCGGAGCTCTTGAGGGAACCGTGGGAACCGGTGGAGGAGGCGTGGCCACAGCAGGGCGACTGACGCAAGCATTTGCTGTATTCTTTCTGCACCTGTTAAACAGACAACACTGCGTGTGAAAGCAGGTCACGAGGACAAACACATGTGAGGAAACAGCCACAAACAGCCACACACCTTCTTCTGCAGGGCGCAATGCAGGAGAAAGATGAACATGCCGTGCAGCGCGTTGAAGGAGGTGAAGAGGTAGGCCATCACCACGCTGTTGTCGTTCATGAACAGGAGGCCAAAGATCCACGTCAGAGACACCAGTAACAGCAGCGTGACAGAACTGAGCGTCCAGCACCTTAACACACACAAACCGCTGTGTTAACTAAACCTAAAACTACTGGAAAACTTTACATTTACATCACATACTCAAATACATTTATTTGTTATGCAGTAGCTTACAAAAACTAACACTTCATTTTATTTGGTTAGTTGCAAAGGTCAAATGTCTCATTATCATTAAAATACTACTAAAACTGAAAAAAAAAAAAACTAAACAGACTAATACAAAACTAATATAACACCTATAAAGCAAGACATGTTAAAAACAAAACCCCAAAAAACTCTAATGGAGTCTCTGACAGCCCGAAATCAACAGATACATTCATCTCCGGACCATAAGACCTTTTATTATTGTCTAGCTAAAGTGCTCAAAGCAGCAGATTTCCAGTAAATTCCATGTGCTGTAGCCAAGAAACTAGTGTGACCCCTGCATACTTACTTAATGTTGTCAAATCGGCTGGAGTCTGGCTTCAGTACAGTGGAGTGACGCAGCATCCGGTGGATGGTGATGACCAGCACTGCTAGATTCAGCTAAACACAAGAGCTCAAAGGTAAGACGGGCTCTTAAGAGAGCAGAGAACACTCAGAAGATAATCCAGTAAGTCAGGTTAATTTATCCTCTCACAAATAAAGTTATTATGCATTTTTAGTCTAAATTTCCATAATTATGTCTTGTGATATGTCAGTCTGGTCAAATTATAAGTAAAAAAATTCAAACTGGAAATGGAGGGTCTAGCTGAGGGATGTGTTATAGTACTCAGAATGTGTTCGGCTTGTATGTATATAACAGTTAATCTGCATACACTTAAAAGTATATATATTTTTTTTCATTAAAACAATGGTTTTGAAGAAAAAAATAAAATGAAATGAATGAATGAATGAATCTTACCAGAATAACGAGGGAGGCGGGGCCAATAAACGTCCAGATGAAGTAGTTATCAACCCTCAACCAGCAGCTACACGAAACAAGACAGAGAAATTACGCACTCAAACACACAGATGTCAAGACATACGAGTCCTGCAGATGGAAACACACTCACGCTTTGGGTCCTCCGTAGCTCCTGTAGTCGATTGCTGTGGAAATGGCCACCACCAGCGTAGGGAAGCCGTACGCGGAGAGGTAGTAGTACTTACGACGAGACGTCTCGCTCTCAAACACCTCCACCATCAGCACGTACAGCTGCACCGTCTCCATGCAGAGCCAGCAGAACACGGACAGCAGGAAGAAGTGCAGCAGACCGGCCAGAACCGGACACACCACCTGCACACAGACACCTGACGCATGAGTACTTCACTGCTGATGTGGTCTGGTGTAGCCTGGTTTGCTGCACTGCGGTCTGGTTTAGTCTGATAAAGTCTTGCTAGGTCTGAAGTGGTCTGGGTTTAGTCAAATGATGTTAGGTCTGATGTGGTCTGATGTAGCCTGGTTTACTCAAATGTGATCTGGTGTGGTCTGGTTAAGTCTTGTTAGGCCTGATTTTATCAGACTAAAGAGACAGATCACGTTCGAGTAGACCAGGTTACATCAGACCACATCAGACCTAACAAGATTTTATGAGAATAAACCAGACAAGACCAGATCAGATCACATCAGAGTAAACCATACTAGTCCAGACCACATCAAACTAAACTAAACACACAGGCCTAACAAGACTTAATCAGACCACATTTGATTAAACCGATCCAAATCAGACCTAGAAAGATTTTATCAGACTAAACGAGACCCCACCAGATAGTTTGATGTGGTCTGGTGTAGCCTGGTTTGCTGTACTGCGGTCTGGTTTAGTCTGATAAAGTCTTGTTAGGTCTGAAGTGGTCCGGGTTTAGTCAAATGCGGTCTGATGTAACCTGGTTTACTCTGATGTAATGTGATCTGGTCTTGTGTGGTTTATTCTCATAAAATCTTGTTAGGTCTAATGTGGTCTGATGTAACCTGGTTTACTCGAATGTGAACTGGTGGGATCTCGTTTAGTCTGATAAAATCTTTTTAGGTCTGATTTGGATCGGTTTAATCAAATACGGTTTGATTTAGTCTGGTTTACTCTAATGTGATCTGGTGTGGTCTGGTTTAGTCTCATAAGGTCTTTCTAGGTCTGATGTGGTCTGGTTTAGTCGAATGCAGTCTGATGCAGCCTGGTTTACTCCAAAGTGATCTGGTGTGGTCTGGTTAAGTCTTGTTAGGCCTGATGTGTGTTTAGTTTAGTTTGATGTGGTCTGGAGTAGTATGGTTTACTGTAATGTCGTGTGGTCTGGTCTGATACGGTCTTATTTGGACTGGTTTAGTCTAATGTGATCAGATATGGTCTGGTTTGGTCTATTATGGTCTGATGTTGTCTGGATTAGAGGGTGACATCCTAATCCATCCTAATCCCAGAAGAATGACTCCCATTCCCTTCCACTCCCGTTTTGTGGGTCTAATGTGGTCTGGTTTGCTCTGATGTGGTCTAGTTTAATCCAATGCGGTCTAGCTTGCTCTGATGAAGTCTGGTCCTCGTGAACTCACAGTATATTGTGTCTTGTCCATGCCGATGAGGAAGAGGAGCTGTGAGATGAAGAGCGTGAGGCACAGGTTCTTGTGGATGGTGGTGCGGTCGCTCTGAAGGCCTCGCAGGCAGCAAAAGGTGGAGATGCACAAAGCCAGACACACCAGAGAGATCACCATCCCCACCCACGTGATGACAAACAGGATCAGACCCTGAACGCCGCCGGGATACTGACGCAGAGAGAATAACAGAGTGTAAACGTCAGACTCGCGGCGTGCGAAGGGTTAACTCACGGCGCGTGTCCGAAACTCACGGCGGGCTGCTGGTGGTTCATGAGCACGGCGAAGTTGGTCAGATGCGAGCAGGCGCAAGTAGTGTGCGTGTTGTTGCTGTGCAGACGTCTGCAGCCCTGCGACGACCACTGACCCGTCATCGAGCGCTCAGAGTAATTCCAGAACGAACAGTTGGGATTGAAGTGATTCTCCAGCTGTCAAAACACAACCACAGAGACGCCCGTGAGCCGTACAGATGAGGAACTGTGAGCTTATTAGAGTGTGTGTATGTTGCTTAAAACCATGAGAGAGCTTGCAAAAATGATTTCTAATATCAAACAATATGAAAAATATGAAACAACAGATTTGTAATATCAGCAAACAATGACCAAAGTGTGTGTGTTGCAGTGTGTGTTTGCACCTGCAGGTGTCGCAGCGTGAACACGACGGGTTCGGTCAGAAACACACGGCTGGACTCTTTGTTCATGGAGGCTGAGATGATGTGGGAGTTGACGGCCAAACTGCGTCCTCCCGACTTCAGCTCGCCGTCCGTCTTCACCGTGGCATTTTGAGTGGAGAGGAACGAGCCCAGGTTCTTATAGAGCGTGAAAACCACCTTCACCTGACCTGATGGAGACACACACACGTGCACACGTCACACGGTTAGAACTGCACGACACGTTCAGCTGCGATCGATGCGGCCGATCCCACACAGCTCTCGAAATAACCCGCATGATCACACACACGCGTCACCACGGCAACAGCCACAGGAGCCGGTGATCATGGTGACTGTTGCCATGGCAACGGTGAGAGAAAAGGCCTGGATACGTGTTGCGCAGAGAAACCAAGTGAAGAGCGTCTGAGGACGACTGAGACTGAGAGGAAGACTGACCGTTACGGCTGTACTGTTTGATGGTGGATGACGATACGTGGATGGTGCTGTCGCTGTCATACGAGTTTGGGAACGACAGATCCTTCAGCTCCATCTCTGTGTTGAGCACATACACCTCCAGGTCTGAAACACACACACACACACACTTTCGCTTTAAAACAACAAGCATAAACACATTAACGTACATGCAAATTAACACAAATATTAAAGTTTGGTAACACATTACAATAAGGGTATCATCTGTGCTGGGAAGGTTACTTTGGAAATGTAATAGGTTTCAGATTACTAGTTACTCTATTTAAAATGTAATAAGTAGTGTAACTATTTTAATTACTTCATTAAAGTAATGTAACTGATCACATTCGATTACTTTTGGATTACTTAACTGCTAATCATTTTCAAACATTCAAACCAGTAATAATTGAATTTTAAAGCTCAGCCATCACAAAATCAGACATTAGCCCTTTTTTTATTTTGAGATTGATCTTAGGTTAAATATAAGTTTAATATCATAAAAAGAACAAGTGTGCAGATGTAACTCCCTTTGTAATTGTTAACATTTTTGTAAGTAACTGTAATTTAATTACACATTTTCCTCATTTATTTTGTAATTAAATCGCGTAACTTGTAATTAGTTACTCCCCAACACTGGGAAACATTGACATTAATTATGCATTTTACATTGTTAGTTTTTGTTTGTTCATAATACACTAATGTTAATTTATACAGCTTAAAAAATGTATGAAGTATTAACCAAGACTAATAGATGTTGTAACAATATGGTTATTTCATGTATTTAACACATTTAAATAATTTGATTTTGGTCTTTGTAGTTTTTAAGTTAATTAATTTGTACATTTTATTATAATGTAATGTAATTTAACTTTCTCAAGCAATAGTAATTATGCTATTCCAAAAAAAAAAGGATACATATTCATCAAGGATACATTAAATTAATGAAAGGTGACAGTAAAGCCATTTATAATGTTACTAAAGATTATTATTTTTTTAAATAAGTGCTGTTCTTTTGAACTTTCTATTCATCTGTGAATACTGAAAATTAAAATGTATGATGCGCCACTTTTCCACTATCGGGCCGAACGGTTCTTAGAACGGTCAGATACGGTTCCAGTTGTGTTTCCACCTGAGTCTGGTACGGCACGTCACGGTTAGACAACCGTGCTAAACCATGCTGAAACGTGCTATTTAATCAAACAGCCAAGTAAACAGCTATGCATTAGTTCATGCATTAATACTGTCAATAATTTTTAGAAAGGAATTTTACCTTCTGTGTCCGTCTCCACTGGCATGCATATCCCCTCAGCATTTGTTGGTAATGTTCTACCTGTCGTCGCCTTCTGTTTATTTCATTTTTTTTTTTGCACCAGGAGTTGTCTTTTTTCTCTGTTATTTAACGAAGTAAAAAAAACTTAAATATCTGATCATCGTCCATATCGCTGTTTACATTACAATTGCCTTACCAAGGCAACGACTGACGCATTTGTATTTACATTCCAAAGAGTTCCGTTATCAGCACCACAGCGGAAAATGAAACCGTACATCTGTGCTGACTAGCCCGGATCGGCACAGTTAAGCAAAGAGAACGGTTCGGCCTGATAGTGGCAAAGCGGCTCAAGGTTTCCACACAAATATTGTGCAACACAACTGTTTTCAACATTGCTAATAATCAGAAATGTTTGTTGAGCAGCAAATCAGCGTATTAGAATGATTTCGGAAGGATCATGTGACACTGAAGACTGGAGTAATGATGCTGAAAATTCACAAAGAAAACAGCTTTTAACATTCTAATAATATTTCTAATATTTTTTTACTGTATTTTTGATCAAATAAATGCAGCCTTGGTGAGCAGTTCTTCTAAAAGTCTGTGCATAAAGCCGTACCGACGTTTGGCGCGCGGTCGCTGAAATGACCCCCGTACAGGTTGTTGGCCAGTAGAAACGCTCCTTTCTCCATGACGTCGAGCAGCATGGTGGCGGTGTGCGACTGTTCCGTGACGTTCATGTCCTGCCACGACTCCAGCGCCTCCAAGCGTAGCAGGTTATCCACCGTCTGCACCACCGCCTGACAAACACACAAACACGTGAGCGCCGAACACGGAGACACGCACGTTTCGTGACTGCGTGTTGTATGCTTACCTGAATAAATGCTCGACAGGTCCGTTCTCTCTTCTGAAGCTGAAAAGACGCCAAAAAACTGTTACTCTGATAGTGGTTCGTGTGTGTGAGTGCGTGTGCTGTTGTGTACAACACCTTGTTGTAGTTGCGTGTGGCCGACTCCTTATTTCCGGGTCGCAGCGCCTGCAGCTGTGAGTCCAGAATGTCCAGCAGCTGCTCCATCAACCGCACAGAGGAAGTGACATCGCCAGCATAGACACGCCCCCGCGTGTGGTTGACAAGTACAGCAGCGATATGCGCTGCGTTCTCCCCACTCTTAATCTACAGAGACACATCAAACATCCATTCATCTGTAGACGTTTATCCTTCTGATAACCCATGAGCTTTGACTGACCTTTTGAGCGACCTGGTTGACCCAGGGGGATGTGCAGTTGCTGAGGTCGGGACCTCTGGAGTTCCACACCACGTCGTCAGCCATACACTGATACGAGGCGATACCTGAATGACATACAGAGAGCAGGAACTGCTGGGTAAAGCTGCCAAACACTTTTAGATAATGCTGTAGGAAAAGGAACGGAAAAGGAACCCCCCCCCCCCAGATAAGAGAGATTCCTGTAGAAATAATCAAAACATCCCAAAACATGACACAATCAACCCATGCTGTGTTACTCAGAGCTTCACTGAAAAGTAAATCTTTGGAAAGTCTATTGTCAAGCTGTAAAGAAACAGCTGCCCTTATTACATGACACACGTCCGTGGAAAGCACCACAAACGCTCTGACCCATAAAATGTGTGCAGCAAGGGTGTGTTTTTCTGGCAACATTCAGTAGTGATGAAGCTGATAAATGGATGTACGCAAGATTTTCAGATTTCAGCAGTTCAGGATGGCTATAGTTTCCTTTAGCTTTCTTACTCACTTACTGCAATTTTTACAAATGTTTCTGTGGTCCTGCTGCGTAACAAATTGATTTTTATAAGCAAAAGTGTTTGATGTCGTCTCCCAACTAATTCGAGTTTATGAAAACTCCATGTGTACTAATTATAATACAATTAGAAAATGCCATTTTAGACAAAGTTTTCCTCTGCAGGAGAGTGCGGCTTTAAAGCTAGCATTAGCATATGACCTTCAAGCGCCTTGATGTAATCTGTATGATCAAGTCAAAACGCTGATGGTAATGACTGTTAGAATCACTACTCGCCTCTAATAATGATGCTAAATACATTTACAAACTATATTAAAAACTGATTTTGTGTCTGGGGGCTTTGTACAAGCGACTACAACACAGATTATGAAAAACAGAAGCCATCAAATGCCTGTCCAGAGGCGAGTTCGTTCTGAGTTCAGCAGCGTGTATGATTATATTATACAAACCCATCCAGAGACACAATACTAGAATGAAAAAACACAAATGTCATCAGATGTAAAATAAAACCACTTAAATGTGAGCTAAGAAGAATGGGAAAACTGGCATCGACACAAGGAACCGACATGCTTATCACAGTCTGTTGTTATGACCATTAAACAGCCAAACAATGTTGCTGTCGGTTACGTGCTGCTAAAAGCTTTTAGAAATGTAACAAAATCATTTTTACAGAGTTATGACATAATGAAGAAACAAAACAAAGCAGTATTTTCACCACAGTTTGCATCTGAAAAACTCCCACTGAATCATTTATTTCAGTGCTGACTCAACTGTAGTGTTGAAACCCCCTGAAACGCCAGCCAGCACATGCAAATACTGACCAAGGGATCCTTTGGGACAGGGCCTCTCCACCGTTTCTCCTCGATGAGTCGGAGGCCACTGGACCCCGCGAGTCACGCGGCCCTCGCACATGGGTGTGCGCGGCCCCTGGGGTCGGCGGGGAGGCCTGACGGTCACCGGGACCGTGGCTGTGATGGGCCGCCCCGCCGGAGCCCTGTTTATAGCCCCCACTGGGTGGAAGGTCACAGATGGGATGAAAGTGGGACTGAAGCCCACTGACACGGTGGTGGAGAGCGCGTTTGGAGGAGTGGTGGAGAGAAGAGGCGTCGAGAGAGGATCTGAGAGGAGATAAACAGACAAAAGCACAATAGGATTGAACAGAGAGCAAATGGAGACTTTAGTGTAAATGTGGTGGGAATCATTCTGATTCCAGTTCCTTAATGATTTTGATCCCGAATGAAATGAGAGCATATCATTTTATTTACAGCGGTATTCCATCTACATTTACAGAAGAATACAGAGGTTTGAGAACCACTGACAGACACAAACATCATAAAAATCAATCCGTTCTGGTATTTTTTTGATACACGCTCTCAATACAAACCCCTCCACTGAAAAAAAAAAAACACTCCAGCTGTGCTCAGATTTGATTTCTATATGAACTCAAACATTTCCCACAAAAGTCTCTGAAGATCAAATGATCTGAACTACTTTTCCAACTGAGAAAATTAGGAGATTTGGAAGAGACCTCGACCACATCTTAAACTCTGCTCAGATTTGCCAAGATCTCCAATCTACAGTAGAAGCTCCCAATACTAACTCAAACATTTCTCACAAAACTACAGTATCTAAAGATCAAATTATTGGAGCCGCTTCCCCAAAGGTTCTCCAGAGAAATCAATGAGATTTGGAAGAGGTCTCAAACGCATCTCAAGACTTGCCAATATTTGCAATCTCACGTCACAGATCTTAACATGAACTCCAACATTTCTCATCAAATTTATTGAAGATCAAATGATCTGTGCTGTTTCTACAATTGTTCTACTGAAAAAGATTAGATTTGGAAGGGGTCTCAACCTCATCTCAAACTGCACCCAGATTTGTCTGAGAGGTCTTAATATGAACTCACAAAATTCTCACAAAATTCTCTAAAGATCAGATGATCTAAGCTGCTTCTTCAATTTGTCTCCAGAGATGACGAGATCTGAAAGCACATCTCAAACTGTGCTCAGATTTGCCAAAAATGTCAATCTAAAGTCAGATATCTCAATATGAACTCAAACATTTTTCACAAAATTCGGTACGCTTTTATTTTAGGATAAACAACTGAGATACTTCCAATGCAACTCGTGAGCTTTGAAAGAGAAACATCTGAGCAATAAACATACTCGTCTTATGACAACTACTGACTCATTTTGCTCAAGTTGATACTTAACACATAACTGGGATCTCAATTAAGTCTCCTGAGCAATGATAGAGCAACCTCTGAGGTATTGAAATGCTCACCTGTGGTGGGCTGTGGCGGGCTGAACTCCAGAGGGTACCGCAGGACGATGTAGTTGTTCCAGACGTACAGCTGGTTGTCTCTGGGGTTGTAGCTGATGGACGAGATGTGCTGGTACGGATTGGGGAACGGGATTCTCACCGGCTCCTCATGATTCCGCCGCGTGTCGTAGGCGTACAGGATCAGGTCTCCGCCCACCTCGCTGTCGTCATCCTGGTACACAGAACGAACGGCGTACAAGATGCCACACGCCACGAACGCGTCCGACGCCATGCGCTTCTCAAAGCTCGTCTGCCACGTTCCCTCAAACCGCAGCGTATATGGGTTCACCTGAGACACAAGCCAATCGGATTATGGAAAGACTGGGAAACAGCCAATCAAAACAATGTAGCAAGAAGTAAACAAACACTCTATCGATATCTCTCACCTGGCTAACAACCAGGCGTCCGCTGTTGGCTTCAGTGGCGTATATGACCCAGAGCCCGTGTTCGTCCACGGCTAGGTCGATGTCGGATTTCCCGCCCCAGCGGTACGGTGACGTGTCGTGATAGTTAGCGGTTGCAATAATAGCTTCGCCGCTCTTGATGCGAGTTCGCAGATCGTATTTCACAATGTTGCGTGTGCGTTCCTTATTATAGAACACGGCCCCGTCATACACAACAAAACCAGTGCCGTCCACTCGACTTGGCAATCTGTGCGTCACACAGAAACGTTATTATAACATTTATACAACATTCACAGTATTCAGTGTAAGTATAATTGTGCGAGCTCACTTATAAGTGGTTGTGACTCTGTTTTGGATGTAGTCGTCCCAAGAAGCATATTCGTACAGCATATCTGTGCGATAGGGCGTCCAGGGCATTACATACAACCTATCGCCTGCTTGCAGAGGGTCTTTACACCACGCCCCCGACTGATGCTCCGCCTCCCGCACGGAACTGGGCTCCAAAACTCGCATTAACGTTCCAGGACAAACAAAAACTAGAGACGGAGAAAGACACAGTGACAATAGAGATCAGCACGAGTAGGACATAAAGTGTATTAGACTAATGAAGAATAGATCTAATGAACAGATCTATTCTACACACACACACACACTCACACACACAACACAAACACACATCTTACACTACCTATTGCTGTGTCATGAGTGCCTGTGTGTGTAAGAAAGAGAGATTTCATTCTCAAAAGATAAAAAATACAATGCCATTATAAGAGTGTGTGCAAGCAAAGATAGATATAGATAGATAGATAGATAGATAGATAGATAGATAGACAGATAGAAAGATAGATAGATGGATAGATAGATATATAGATAGATAGATAGATAGATAGATAGATAGACAGATAGATAAATGGACATACAATAGGTAGATAGATAGATAGATAGATAGATAGATAGACAGATAGAAAGATAGAAAGATAGAAAGATAGATGGATAGATAGATATATAGATAGATAGATAGATAGATAGATAGACAGATAGATAGATAGATAGATAGATAGATAGAATGACAGATATAAAGATAGATAGATAGATAGATAGATAGATAGATAGATAGATAGATAGATAGATAGTAGGGGTGTGACGAGACACTTATCCGAGACGAGACGAGACACTAGACTGGGTTCATGAGACGAGATTTTTAAACTTTTCTTAAGAAATCCTCAATGATGAAATATATAGGGAAAATAGTCTTTTATTCAACTGAAAAAAACAAAATGCAAAAAATGTAGGTGCATTTTGAAATCAGCTTGTATTTTATAAAATTAAACTTTCATTTTAATGAATTATATGCAGTAATAAACAACATTTAAACAAGAGCTTCACAATTCTGGATAAATTGAGAATCCCAGTTGTTTTTAATAAATTGGAGATCATGATTCTCTCATGATTCTGGAGAAAAAAAGATTAGAAAACTAAACAAAATAACATAATTTACTAGTGGTTCTGACAAACTGTTCATTGCTTAAGTCTTTTAAAAACATACATTCATTTAAACAAAATAAAAACAAACAAACAAAAAAAAAAAAAAAAAACAAACAACAACATTCAATGAAGGAGTCAGTGTCTCACTTCATTAAGACTTGTTTGACTATTGGAATCTCCTGAATGAATGATTCAATAACATACTTTTTTTTTAAACGTGCAGTTGTTGCCACCTCCTGGCGGAAGAGGATAAGCGTTACAATACATACAAGTGTTAAGATACTTTTGTTTTGATCGCTACTGTAGACAATAAGTGTTTATAACCAAACTATAAACTTTTATCCCAGTACTTCTGTTGTTTAAATGTCTACAACATAGAAATAATGATTATAATGTGGTTAAAAAGACTGTTTGTGTTGCTCTTTCTGCGTTCACATTTACCCTGACCCTCTGTTTCATTAACATGGGCAGCGACAAAACGTGCTTCTTGTGCTCCACTGACACTCGCGATGTGAAACAGTCCTAATAGACATAGCTAAATCGTTGTCATTCAGGAATAAGATCATGTTTGAATCGAGATCTCGATAATTTAAGGATTAATTGTGCAGCTCTAATGTAAACACCACAAAATATTTTGCAAGGATATCGCCACGAAATCTCGTCACATCCCTATAAGATAGATAGACTGATAGATAGATAGAGAGATAGATAAAGACATAATAGATAGACGATAAATAGATGATAGATAGATAGATAGACAGATAGACATACAATAGATAGATAGATAGATAGATAGATAATAGACAGACGATAGATAGATAGATAGATAGATAGATAGATAGATAGATAGATAGATATATGATAGTTAGATAGATAGATAGAAAGACAATAGATAGATAAAGATAGATAATAGATAGATAGATAATAGATAAAAAGATAGATAATAGACAGACAAACGATAGATAGATAGATAGATAGATAGATAGATAGAGAGATAGATAGATAAAGATAGATAATAGATAGATGATAGATAGTTAGATAGATAGATAGACATACAATAGATAGATAGATAGATAGATAGATAGAAAAAGATAGATAATAGATAGACAGACGATAGATAGATAGATAGATAGATAGATAGATAGATAGATAGATAGATAGATAGAAAAAGGTAGATAATAGATAGACAGACGATAAATAGATAGATAGATAGATAGATAGATAGATAGATAGATAGATAAAGATAGATAATACATAGACGTTAGATAGATAGATAGATAGATAGATAGATAGATAGATAGATAGTTAAAGATAGATTATAGATAGATAGATAAATAGACATACAATAAAGATAAATAGATAGATAGATAGATAGATAGACAGATAGAAAGATAGATAGACATACAATAGATAGATAGATAATAGATAGATAGACAGATAAAGATAGATAATACATAGACGATAGATCGACAGATAGATAGATAGATAGATAGATAGATAGATAGATAGATAGATAGATAGATAGATAGATAGATAAAGATCGATAATAGATAGACGATATATGATAGATAGACAGATGATAGATAGACAGACAAATAGATAGATAGATAGATAGATAGATAGATAGATGTGTTTGTTTGATTGCTGTCATAAACTGATTTGCTACATTTCAGTTTTGGTTAGAGTTTTTGAGGTAGAGTCATGAGAGAGGGGCGGGGCTACAGGAACCTTTGGAGCCAATGAGATGCGGGTTAGTTCACACAGAGGACAGGGGTTGGCTGGGAAAGCTGTCAATCACGTCACCCACACACTCAGGTCAAGCACTTCAGGAACACGGCATGTGCACACAATTACTAAAAGAGAAGGAGGAGTTTTCTTTATAAACGCTAAATAAACGACAACAGGTCGGTCCTGAGGGAAGCAAAGGGATGAACAGAGACGCGTGTGTCGTTTGGATCTGAGGATAAATGAGCTTCAAACAGCAAGCAAATCAAAAGGGAGAGCAGAAAACAAGTGTGTGCGTGTGTGTGAGAGAAAGAGAGAGAAAGAAAGAAAAGAGAGAGGAGGTTCTTCCTGGTGTTTGTAAGGTGTGTGAACAAGAGAAGGAGGAAAATGAAGGAGCTGCATCAAACTAGAGCACATCACAAGGGCCAGGGAGAAAAGAGAGAGACAGAAAGAGAGAGAGAGAGAAAGAGAGGAAGACAAGATGAGGAGATGAGGAGAGACAGGAGAGAGAAACTGCGGCGTTAACATGGTCTTTACCTTTTTGGTCCACTTCTATTCAAGCGTTGAAATAGAGAAGGGGAGAGAGGTATAAATGAAGAGAGAGAGAAAGAGAGAGAGAGGGAGAGAGAGATAGACAAAAAGAGAGAGAGAGAAAAAGAGAGAGAGACAGGCAGAAGGTGCACAGAAGAGAGAAAAAAGAGAAATTTCAGTTCAACAGCAGAGTCTTCCGTTTCTTTTCAAGCTTAAAGGTCAAGTGAAATTTATTAGACATGAGACAGAAGGAGAAACACATGAGGGAGAAAGACGAAAGAGAGGGGAAAGATGAAAATATTGCAACAGAAAGAGAGAGAGAGAGAGAGAGAGAGGGGGAGAGCGAGAGCGAGCGAGAGAGAGAGAGTGATGGTATGGTAGGGTAAGGGACAGGAACTAGCTACGCCTCAATTAAACACCACCAATCGCTGGTGTGATCCATTTAATAATCTGAAACCTTCTGAATATTCATTAGGTGTTCTTCTATCTGCCCTCGATCACTCTGTCCACTCTCCATCCCTCCACCCGCCCCCCACCCAAACAAACCCAACACATTCAACACGGCCGCTGCGGAAAACAGAGATTATTAGAGACAGCCACATTCATACGGACCTATTCACACCACAGCCGGAAATGAACTAAATCAGATTCATTTGATTCCGTCCTTCCTTCAGGAACGTGATCAAACACGCATTAGATCGCTCGATGCGGTCGTGCTGCAACACACCGTGTAATAAGAGCTGATGTTGTGCAGCACTTCAAAATAAACAGAGTGTTATTTCTGCTGCATGTCAGGCACTGTGTGTCCTGGATCAGGGATACCAGCTAATCAATTTGCTTTAATTGAACAATGTGTACTTTTATCACACTGTAACCATTTTAAAAACCATTAATGGTCTATAACAGGCGCTGATGGTTGTGCTATTTTCTGCACGCATTTTGCTGCATATTGTTATTTTAGTATCATTATTTAGCTTAAGCCTGGTAATTTTGTTGTGTTTTTGAAAGTTTTATTATCTTTTTATTTCTTTTTTTATGTTACTCAATCTCAGGTTTAGTGCAGTCATTTTCAGTTTCAGTTTAGTCATTTTGTTGTGCTTTATTCGTTTTTTTTTTTTAATGCCTGTTGTCTGTTTAAAACGTATTTTTTTTGTAATTATTTTTATCTATTTATATACAGCTTTAGTAATTTCATTTTTTTTATTTTAAGTTTTAGTAATTTTGTTGTGTATTTGTGTCAGTTTTATTAAATGTTTTATTTCTATTTAGCTGTTTTTGCTGCTTTAGTTGTTTAGCTGCTGCTTTTTACATTTTAGTTTTAGTGTCATTTTTGTTTAGGTTTTTTTTTTGCATGCTTTTGTTGGTTAGATTTTTTATTTATTTATCTTTGTCTTACTTATATTTGAGTTATTTTCAGTTTTAGTAATTTAATTTTAGTTTAAGTTCAAGTAAGTCATTTTGTGTTTTTGTCCATTTTATTGTTTTTTTTTTTTTAATGTCTGTTTAGTTTTTATTGTTTTCTTTTTTTTTTTTTAAATCTCAGTTTAGCCATTTCATTACTTAAACTTAAATTAAATAAAAAATATAAACGCTTGGAAATATCTACTGTAAAGTTTGATTATATTTTAATTATTTTACTTTTTTTTTTATCTCATTTAAGATAAATGTTTTTTAATAGTTTTAGTTTCAGCTTTAGTTAATGATATCAACACTGACTGTGCACAACAACAGCCTCCAGCTGTGAATATATTCACAAAATATGACAGCCTCTTGTACCTTATAGCTTGATTAAAGCATATGCATGACCAAATAACTTTCATTCACATTTGTTAAATCTCCTCAGAGAAAGTCACTGGACGATGTTCATTATCATTTGAGCTCGTGTTTGCGTCTGTCGGTGTGAATAGGCCTTTACATGCGAGAGAAAGTCCAACACAAACACACACACAGTTTCCTCCAGAGGTTCGGCAGTGCCACAAACAGCCTGGTCCCTTCAGACGGAGGAAACTCATCCAAACACACACACACACACACACACACACACACACACACACACGTGTGCATGACAGTGACGTGGTGATCCTGTATAAAAGCAGAAATGAAAGCGTCAGTGTGCAGCGCTCAGCAAACCGCTGTGCATGAGGAACCTAAAAAATTACGTCTGTAATTTCGCACCGGCAATCACAATTTCATCACACTTTATCCTGAGCTGCAGTTCAGCTGCAATGAAGAAAGAGCCGCGTCTCATGATGCACTGCAAACAGAAGAAGGGAATCAACGAATGAGCGGGTGAATGAGTGAGTCTGTTAGCCGCGCGTCGCTTCGCACTGGAAGGGCAAACGCAGACGAGAGTGACTCCAGCGCCGCCCTGCAGGAGGAGACAGAAAACACACCCCATCCCAACAGCACTACACCCACCGGAGGAGTGGAGAGAGGAGCGACTGAGGGAGGAAGAACGCAAACACAGGGAGGAGGAGGTGACGACAGGAATGATGACAGCACAGGAGAGGAGAGAACAGAGAAGCCTGGTTTATACTTTCTTAGTCTTCATTACGGCAGATGTGCCTGTGCGACTGAGGCAGCAGAAAACTACTGCAAATAATGCTGAAAACACACGCTTGCATATATAAGCATATGGTCATTGTGTCTGTTTGTGTTTGGAAAGACAAACTGCCTCTTATACTATGAATAAAAAGAGTCCAAAGAATAAAAATAAAAATATCACTGACAATGTTTGTTTTATAATGAGTAAAATCAAAACAATAACGTTTAAAGTGCATTTTAAGTTTATATACAAATAAAATGTATATAAAATATATATATATATATATTTAAAATCTGTACGTGTGTGTGTTCATTTAATCATGTTTCCATCATGTATTTCTCTACTATCTTAAGTAAACTGAATAAAAAGGTCAAAACAATAAAATAAAAAGTGTGATATGATTATAAATATAAATGTACTTGAAGATATAGAAAAATTTGGGTCAATGATGTGACGCCTAAATTTTCTGTCCGACTGCATTTATTCAGTTAAAAATGAGTTTAGATGCATTGAAAAGATGCCATATATATCAAGTAACTCTCCTATGTAAGGACCCACATTAACTTTTCAAAAAAAAAGATTAGTTATTTGTAATTTTTCTGTTATTAAAAGTGTCAAAATATTGTGGTGCGACCGTCCAGCCATAACTGTTGTTTTGGAAACGTCTTTGAAATGAACCTAAATTTATTCAGATTCATTTCTGCACTATTTGGCATGATTTCCGAAGTGTTTTGTAATTCTGTATAAAATTGCAAAGCAGTTGTATAAACTTTGTCTGATGATTTATATTTTATGAAATATCATGTGGTGTGACCATCAAGAAGCTACCATTTTGGGACTTTTGTGTTGAAATCTATTCAAAGACAGGGCTTTGCATCATATACCAGTTTGCCAATGACCCATGGAAACATCAAGCAGGTTTGTAACTTTCAAATTTGAAAAAAACAAAAAACAAAAAAAACAACCATTTTAACGGCTGGTATGTAGTCTCCACATTTGGATATCATGTGGTATGACCTCAAAGAAAAACAATGAATATTAAGTTATTTCTAGTATTTTTTTTTAATAATTTCTTAGTGACATTTTGTGGGAAGCTTATTTTGTTTAGGTAGCCAATTCTGTGCTTGTAAATTTTGACTGAATTTGAAATATCATGTGGTGCGACCACTGCAGAGTGTTTTCCATTCTAGATAAATGTCCCAGATTGGCAGTTTTTGTGCTTTTATGTTCAGTTGATGGTTTATGTAAATGAAAAACTTTTTAGTATCATTTGGAATATATTTTTATGCAATATGGGTAATTTCAGACATTTTATGTTTAATCTTTGTACAATATGAGAAAAAAAAAAAAATACAGCATATAATTTTAGTTAGGCAATTTTTTAATCTATTATAACAGATTCCACAGCCATGCAAAGTAAAATAAATGCTCGCCATAGGCAACATGTTAATTCTGACCTGGCAGTCAAGCACAAACTCCAGATTTCGTTTTCTACTGTAAGGAACATGTTCATGCTGTGATCTCAGAACCTGAACCAGCAACCTTTAAACAATTACAAGAAATATTATTTTTTGTATTTTAAAACTGGCCTATCGAAAATCCTTATACGTCAATGACCCACATATACCCATATATATACACACACAAATTGCAATAATTTCCTGTAATAAACTAAATAAAAAGGTCAAAACATAAACACAAAAGTCTGTTACTCTAAATATACTCAATGATCTTGTTAATTTTATATTGTGTAAAATCAAAATCATCTGTAATGAATGTAACGTGTTTAAATGTTATTGCAGTTTTATTAATTAACTATAATCTAAATATCTAAATGAAGGTATCTAAATTAAGACATTTTTGAGTAAAAGTGATGTTCAGCACTTCTCACTGCTGAATCCTGCTGGTTTAGATGATAATTATGAGCATAAACGAGGCTTAGAAAAGAGAAGAGAAGAGAAGAGAAGAGAAGAGAAGAGAAGAGAAGAATATGAAGAAGGATAATAACAAAAAACACTGAAAAAATGTGGTTTTGTGTGTGTGTAATGCGTGCGCATGTGTGTGTGTGTATAGGGTTATTATTAGGATTAAAGCTAACTATAATACATTACAAAAACTAAAACCACAAAAAACACTTTTGTCACTTAAAAGTAGTAAAATTACTTTGAAGTACTAAAGTAACTGAAATTGAACAAGCAAACTAAATTTTCAAAATTAATAATAAAAAAAAAAAAAAACATTTAAAAAACAATAAAATAAAAAAGCGACAAAAAGCTGAAACTAAAAATAACTAGTTTCAACTTTTATCAATTTAGTGAAAACAGAAAATATAAAAATAGATACAAATGTAAAAAATAATGTACGTTTGTGTGAGTGTGTGTAGATTTGTATGTAAGCATGTGTGTATTATGGGTGTGTTATGCATCCGTGTGTGTGTGTGTTACTCACTGTAAGGGACACACTCATACTGGATCTCCAGGTATTTGTAGGTGCCAGGACAGGGGTCAGGAAACACATCTGCCCCGGCGACGACCACACACTGGGTCCTGTTATTACATCTGAAACACACACACACACACACGATCATCAGTAGTGCACTAGTGAACTGTCTCACAGTGATCAACAATCACACAGAGACACGAGTCGCCAAAGACGTCAATAACCGGCAGACTGATGATGACGGGTGAGAATGTCTGAGAGACGCTTCAGGCTAAGATCATGTGACTGATCTCAGATCAGCTCAACGCAGTGAAGGAGATCTGCTTCACTCTCTCTCTCTGTGGAAATGGATAGAGTGAAGCCGCATTGATTTGCTCTTCTAGGAAACAGCAGCAGCTCAAACACTGGGGAGACACGCTGACGCCAAAACACTCAAACACACACATAATCTCATCCGCACACACAAATGAGTACATATCATACACTTACAGCGCCTTTATATACAGCTAATCATTATGACCAACACATTAGAAACATTACTTACTTTAAAAAAAAATCATTTTGTGAAAGGAGAACATCTTCACATTACTCCAAAGTAGTGCTGTCAATCGACTATAAAAAATGACTAATTAAAATTAATCGCAATTAATCGTGATCAATCCCACCTAACATTAAAGTATTTAAATGTACTTTTATATTGCAGTAATTTCACATTCAGTCTGCAAATTAATGTAGAAACAACTGTATATTTTTAATTTTTGTTAAATATTTTGTATGACTGAAGGTGAGTATCAGTGATAGTAATATTACCGATGTTGTGTTCAGTTTTTTTTAAAACGGATCTTTGTGTCAAAATTTTGCATGCACACTTGTGACCCTAAATGAGGAAAACCACCAAATTTCAGGAAGAAATCAAAAGTTTAACCAATTTAAAAAAAAACAAAAAAAAAAAAAAAGAATGTTGGTAACTTTCACCCCAATCTTTGCAGAACAAATCTAAGTGTTGAAATCTGCACACACATCAATGACCATAAATGAGAGAAAGTCATTAAACTTCAAGAAGAAAAAAATAGAAAAGGTTATTGACTTCCTTATTTTTTCTTTTGTTCTTTGATTAACAGACCTCACAGTGCCTGCGTTATTATCTTATTTGTCTGCTTACTTTACTTTAAGAGCTGCCGCTGCTGATTTTGACAGCACTACTCCTAAGACGAGTTGCATCAGATTAAGCGCACTGTCTGAAGACAATTTTGTCACAAATTATAAAAGTACTTTATTTTCCAGTTTATGGGATCTTTCGAGTCACAAACACAATTAAACTACATAAAAAAACATTTTAGATCAACAAAATCCCTCCAAAACACACACATACACACACATATGGCTTCCAAAATGATAGATCAATTTATTGTGTTAGTAACTGTAATTACAGTTATTATTAGTGCTGCAAGCAGCATTGAAAGGGGCCTTGCACCCGGGCTCACGCCACCCAGTGGCTTTAGGAAAACAGTGAATGGTGCGCAGTATGCATTTAAAGTGGTAAATATAGGAGGAATATGTCAAAGTCATTTATATGTGCCAAACTTCCTGGTGGCACAATGCCTATAACTGAATATTGGCATGTAGATGTCTTTAATCCAGGACTTTGATCAAATATATGAAGTTTGGTGCAGATTGAACATGGTATGTTTGAGTTAGTGTAAAGCATGACATATCCTGCTGCCAACAGGTGGCGCTATGATAATAATTGAATATTTAGATGTCATCAGGCCAGGACTCAACATGTTACCAAACATGTGAAGTCTAGTGCAGATTGGACATTGCATGTTTAAGGTAGTGTAAAGCAAGTCATTTCCTGTTGCCAGCAGGTGGCGCTATGATTATAACAGGATGCTGGCCTTTATATGTGCTCAGGCCAGGAAGTTTAGAGCAGATCGGGCCGCCACGAACCCACCCTTTAACAAAAACTCAAGATTTTCACAATTTAACATTGCAAAAGCCTTTACAGTAGACTTACCAAATATTAATGTCCAAATGTTAATGTCATTAAATCTCTATGAGTAGTTTGTTACAGTGTAAAACATGTCACTTCCTGTTTCCAGCAGATGGCACTATGGCTATAACTGAATAAGGACATGGACATGTGTTCAGGACAGGACTATTATAACTATTATAACAATTTCCTGCTTCATGGTGAAACATCGAAGTTTATCAGGCTACCACAGACACGCCCTTCAACGAAAACTCAAGATCTTCACGATTTACTGTCACAAAGGCCTTTAGATTAGACTGACCAAATTTGGTGTTGATCTGACTAAATCTCTAGAGGGAGTTCATTTAAGTAGAACACCTGAAAATGGCAAAAACGGCACAAAACTTGCAGAGAAAATTCTAAATAACAGACTTAGTGTTGGGTTTCGAACTTTTCGGGACTTTTTTGTAGGTACTGGTGTGTTACATGTGTCTACTGAAATTCGTACATGTTTGTGAAACGCAGCTTGAGGCACACTTCATTGAAATTTTATAGGTGGCGCTATTGAGCCATTTTGACACACCCACTTCTGTAACCCATATCAGATGTAAATTTTCACTGCTTCTTGCATGTGTGCCAGTTTTATGAGTTTTCGAGCATGTTTAGGCACTTAAAAATGTAATTCATTGTGGAGAAGAAGAAGAAACTGAGCAATTACAATAGCGTCCTCACACCGCTGGTGCTCAGGCCCTAAACGCTTGAGAGAGCCTACAAAGTTTGTGCTGTATTTGTACCTGTGTGACATGATCTTGAACGCGTCCGGCTGGTAGCACTGCACGTTTTCCATCTGGAAGGGGTCGGCGTCACATATCTTGTCGTCGGTGCGGCCGTAGTTGGCCGTCTCGATCATGATGACATCACTTCCTGGGCAGCGCAGCTCGATGGGGTATCCCTCACACGCCAGCTCTCTCCTCATCAGACCGAAGGGCATCGCCGCTCGACTCAGACCTGATGATCACAGACACACACAGTGTCGTGACGGATTATCTGAAGTTAAATTCTTGAACGGCTGAAGTATTCCAAATATTAAATAGCAATGTGATATTAAAGGATTTTCAGTTAGGCACTGAATAAAACACATCAAACACTCTTTCAGCCAATAGAATCGCCCTGGGGTCTGAGGGGGCGGAGTCTGCATCATGACAGGCATTTTAGGCATTTTAGACTCACCTTGTTCGGAGGGAGCGATGTTGCAAAGCAACACAGGACACGTCCACAATAACCAGAGTGACAGCGCCATGGTAACGACAGAGGAACGGACAAGGTGAAAGGGGCGGGACAGTCTCCTGTAACGTCAGCTGAACCTGCGGAGAGACAGACGGGACATCCGGTTAACTGCTGACAGAGAGACAGACGACTGACCCGATTCAGTCTGATGGCATTACAGAGAAACACACGCCGAGCAACGCTCAGCTCTGAAGATCAACATGAATGAGGCGAGATGAGAGGAGATGAGAGTACAGCCCAAAACTCCCGCTTCAGCACTGGGTTAGTCTAAGGTCACTACAAAAAGAGTTTTCTTAAAGCCAAACACGCAAATACTTAAAACGCTAAAACTCCAGTAACTTCCCTGTCTTTCAGAAATAAAATGACGCTAATTACAATTAGCATATGTTTTGTATTCATTTATATGTATTTTGTCCTTTAAAAATATATTGAAATAACTCCCGGAGTTTTGCATCTAAGCTGATAAATCATATTTGCGTCACGCTCATCAGAGTCTCTTATTTTCACATTCATATTTAGTTCATCATTTACATTCACGCAAACGGAAAATGAGTTTTAATTGCAATGAAGAAGGTCAGCGCTCCTACTAATACGATCGCTGTGTTTATTGACGTATCTATTGATCATCAGACTCCAATTCTGTCATAGCGGGAGCTGCTCTCCAGCTGCCGCCGACGCAAATGATCACAGCGTCAGATGAAAGAGCGACCGAACGGCTCGATACTGCGTTTTCACGTGAGGTTTGAGCTCAAAGCCGCAGCCTCAGTCAAATGAAATACATTCACACTATCATATAAACTCGTTCCTCATAAAGAGGTTTATGGGTGGATATATCTGGAAAATATAATCCTGAGAGCACCGTAAAATACACCAGTGTACTCGTAAACATCGCTCTCGTTTAAAAGGAATAGTCCACCCAAAAAATTTTCTGAAAATGTGCTCATCCTCAGGGCGTCCAAGATGTAGATGAGTTTTCTTCATCAGATTTGGATGTGTCATTCAGTCACTTGCTCAAAAATAGATTCCTTTGCGGTGAATGGGTGCCGTCACAATAATCCACACCACATCTTGAAAAGACAACAGCTGAAACAAATCCATCGTTAAAGCAATTTTAGTTAAAATCCATAATCTATAATAACGCTTCCTCCAGTGAAAAAGTGGTCTGGTCTGAATCAGGAGAGAAATCTGCACAGATCAAGCACCGTTTGCAAGCCACGAGGCCGGATTTTGACATGAGAGACAACAGGAGACAGACTTTTTTACTGGAGGAAGCGTTATTATTGATTATTGACTCATATTTTAGTTTTAAAAAGTCTCAACGGTGGATTTATTTCCGCTTTTGTCTTCTCAAGATGTTAACTGATGGACTGGAGTGATGTGGATTATTGTGATGCTTTTATCAGCTGTTTGGACTCTCATTCTGATGGCACCCATTCACTGCAGAGGATCCATTGGTGAGACAGTGATGCAGTGACACAGTTCTATATAATAGATGTCTGATATCTGATTCAGTGATCTTCAGTTTACTGAATCAGTGTAGTGTGACTGTGAATATTACGACGAGTGCGAGTGCTCTGGAAAAAAAATTATTATTTAAGGATCAGTAATTCAGGATCTCTTCAGACAGACTCGCACACACATCGAACGGTCGGCGGCCGTCTCTCGACGTACAGTCGCCATGGCAACGCTGCAATGAGGGCTGCAGCGGAGACTCGCATCTCTCGCTCATTTGTGTCTCTCTCTCTGTTCTGTGTGTCCAGGCTGTTTTTTTTTCTTGCTATGATCTATGTCTCATTTCTTTTTCACAGTTACCAGTGCTATGAAACCCCTGCGGGTTCCGTCTCTATTGATGGTGCTACAAAAATATTCCCCAATCCCAGGAGACGGAATCAGACGATTTATCACGAGCATTTCCCCAGGCGCCGCGGCTCGCACCAGGACGAGAGCTAAAATCCAGCCTCAGGCTTCGGCGCGGCCTAGCAGAAAAACACTCCAATTGTTGATGGAAATATAACGGACGTTAAAAGCGCTGGATTGTGGTTGGTCAATCTCTGCATTCTGTGATCGTATACAGTCGACTTTACACTGATCTTCATCACTGGGCTTCCTCCATCGCTGTGCTAGTTTCATGTCTCTCTTTTTTCTCGCATAGTAAAATCATTTAGACTCAAATCAATATTACATGTCCATTTTTAATTTATTAATTCAGTAAGTAGCCGCATAATAAGAGGCTCCGCTTACATCAGGCTCCTGTTCAATATCTGAATCTATTCATCCAGTCAATGAAATTACTGATAAAAATGCTTGTTTCTTATTTTTTGAAGAATAATGAGACCCACACCATTATGTCAACCACAGATATTGTTTAAAATAGATTATAAAATTAAATATATATTTAAAAAAAAAAAATCAACAATGCGAGACAAAAACCATTGATTTCAGAAGGAAAATGTCAAACATGTTCATGCAACTAATCCAACCATCGTGTGTTGAATGCAATCTATATATTAAAACTAGATCAGTACCCACGTTAATATCCATATCAGATATATTCACAAGATAAATGCAGTATTACAAATCACGCTTGTATAAACTGAAGCGAACACACAGTCAATGCTAGTCAGAACTCGCTACAATGCAAAATAAAGTCTGTAGCCTCTGAACAGCAGATAATAATTCAGTTCATGTGCTCTTATTACAATCTCAACTTTTTTCAACTTATATTTTATGTTGTATAAATCTACAAATTATTAAGGTAAATCATTTATACATATTTTTACTAATTATAAAATGATTCATGAATATGTTTTAAAATTAATTCATGTTTATACATTTATAAATGTTTTATGATTAATCAGTGTTTATACATTTAGAAATAATTTGCATGATTAATCAGTGTTTAAATGTGGTTAAAATTTGATCTGTTATTTTGAACGTTTTCTAAATTCACATATTATTGTCAACTAAAAATTAATTTTTGTCAACAAAAATTATATGGCACTTAAATAAGTGTAAAATGGACTAAAATTAATAAAAATTACAAAGTACTGACAAAATTTAAAAGACGTTTTTGTCAAAAGACAAACCTAAAAATGTAAGCAGTAACACTGGACTAAGAATCATATCACTCATACATAATCACTCGATGAATACAATAAATATATAAATAAATATATATAATAAATAACACACACACACACACACACACACACACACACATTTACTCATCTAAATGGAGACACTGCATAGACTTCCATTTTATAAATATATATATATATATATATATATATATATATATATATATATATATATATCAAGCAGTACAACTAGCTTTTTTGTACAGCTAAAAATAGCTGGAAGCAGACCCATAAAATGTACAATTGGCCACGCCCGGCAAAAATATGGTGGATACAGTTTTTACTAGGAGGTTTTGTCAGATTTAGCTCTCTTCTGCTACAAATCTGTCCCTTGAATATGGTTAAGTAGCTACAAACACAAACTCGTTCGTATTGACTTATTCTAAACAAATGAAGAGGACACACATTTAGATCCCCGTATGCAAAGCAGAAACATGATACCGACTAAATAAAGTTGGCTACATGTAAACCACACACAAACACACAAACTCACACACACTCAAAACCCTGTACGATTGATCAGTCCAGACACAAGCGTCACACCTCAGACACCATCAACACCCTCAAACACAGAGTTCGTCTCTGTCACTGAATGAACTGAAGCGGCCAAAATACGGACGGACAGCTGAAGTTCAGCCAATCACCAGCCTGTGTGCTGGAGCGCCTCCACAGGACAAAAACACACAGAATTACTGTATTTGCATCATAACTAGACATCTTCACCTGTTTTATGGTGCAACTGGTGCACTGATTAAAGCATGGTTTTCTTTACTCGGAAACTGCTAGTAAATTTCACAAATAATTACAAAGAAATGGCCAGAAGCACATTCAGTGAAACATTACATATTTGAAGCAGAAAGACTGAAATTGTATTTTCTTGTCAAACGTACTCAGTATTAGATCACAGGCATTAATCACATGACATATACATCACTGACACCTGTGACAAATGTAAAAGTGTGAAACAGTCTTAATGTCAGACAACTCCATCTGCCTGTCCAACAGAGCTCATGAGTCACTGTGTCTCCTGCATCTGTCTCACTGTGTCCCACATGATCACACACACACACACACACACACACACACAATCCCTAATGGCTCAGTGACTTACGCAAATAACACCTTCTACTTTAGTACCGGCAAAAACACTGGAGACTGACACACCCTCACAGACACGCACACACACATACGCAAAAGAGAAAAACACATTATTAATTATTAAAAACAATTATTAATAATTATTATTAAAATTAGTGGTTGTTCAGTGCAGTGGTGTTTTAGTATCACTGTTTTATTTTGAATTGGTTTTTATTTTTATATTTTCCATTTTCATTTTAATTTTAGTTAAAGTTTTAGTATTTTTGTTGTTATTGTATTTTGTCATTTTTTACTTCAGTTTTAGGTTTATTTATTTTTAACATTTAGTTAAACTAAATGACAAATGAGAAATGTTTAAAAGTTTTTATTTTATTCAATATCTATTTTATTTCAAGTAACGTTTTTGTTTATATTGTTGCATATATTAAATTTGTCATGCATTTACCACACTATCAGATTTTGAATTAAAATTGTACACACACTCCATAAATAACAACAATTTTCATTTTGGCTGTCAAAAATTAACTTAAATTAATTATAGCAAGTCATGCGGAGAAAAACAAATCATATCTTCTCTGTCCATGGTTTATCCTCAAGCAGAATACATTTTTAATAAGGTTTAATTCAATTAAAAGTTTAATCAATATCAGTAAAATGGAAGATTATTATGTATGAACGCAATATATGTATCTCTGAAAACTTTCATGAGACACAAATGTTATTCTGTGACTACTAAAGATGAATTTGCCTTCAGGTGTAATTAAATGTCAAAGTCTAATTAAAGTCCGGCTGTGTTGCACTTTCACGGATAACAGAAGCGGTTCATGAAAGCGTGTCGTGAGATAAACGTGGACCACATCCAGGCAAATATCGCCGTCCTCGTCTGTCGGTGTGCACAAATTCACTGTTGTGATCAAAACCTGCGTTTGTGGAGCTCTCGCTGCTGGAGCACCAGAATCAAACACAACAGAGCGGAGCTTCATCTGGAGAGTTTCCCGAAGCATCAGAGCGTCGGCGCGCGTGTGTGAGTGAGTGTGTGTAATAATCAGCCTAGAGTAATTGCTATAATTCACCCTCATGCCGAGAAAACTCCTCTGTTCTGTATTCACCCTCTGTGTTAGAGACATAAACAAACACACCACTCTCATCAGCGCTGTACACAACACACACACTCACACGAGATTAGGAAAACACCGCTGCAGTCCGTCTGAAAGTCAACGTGAAACTACACTCACAACCTATTTTACTTCTGTGAAGTGATGCCTTCTCAAGAGCAACAGCTTGTTTAATGAGAATTGTTTTTACTTTAATTCAGGAATTGATTGATTGGTGATAAGTAAACAGCTTGCAGATGTAAATGCAGATGTCAAATAGACGTCTCCGAGATGTACGTGTGCTATCAGGGTAGTCTGTTTATGTTGCTCGAAAAGCAGCATTAAAGACTGCTGTGGAAATCAATGGTAAATATCTGGTCATACTTAGATTATCAGCCAGTCTGTGACCGATAAACAAAATCTACTGCTAGCATCTAAATATATAATAAACGTTTTAAAAAATCATTCACTTTCAAAGACTGTATGTGCATTTTACATCTGCAGTCATGAAAGTGTATTATATCATATGTAGGCTATGCATATTATACACTGCCAGTCACACGTTCAGACACGCTTGAGTGAATTTCTGCTTCTCATAATTGTAAAATCCTTCATAATGAAAACTTTTGATTAAATGCATTAACAGCAGTTCTGTAGACAAAGCTAACCTTTGTCTAAATATGAGTATTTTTACATTAACATATCTTTAAAATGACAATTTAGATTAGATAGTGAAGCAAATGCATGTTTATGCATGTTATGCAACACTCCTGATTGAAAAAAAAAAAAAAATCTTGACGAATACCGATTATTAAAGCTAAATAAACAGACAGATGGAGCAGGTCTCGCAACCAGTCAGAGGTAAAGAGGTTTATTTTAATGACTAGCTGACTCATTTATATAACAGCTACTTACCGAATAATAAATACATCAACATAAGGCTTCCACTAAAGACAACTTAAGACATAGCCAAGCATTAAAACATAGCTGGCCGAGCCAAAAACCGACAACGCTGCCAAATAGTTATTCTAACAAACACACATTTTTTGTCAAACGCTATTGGTAGCGGACTACATAATGATTCTCCTATTTCAACTCTGCACTCTATTTTAATTCGATTGTATAACTCAGGACTGAATTAGTGTCCAGACAGGCTGAGTGACATTTAAGACGTTTAACAGACAATTTAACGTAATTGTCTCTAAGGAAACAGACTAATTTATGAGCGCTTAAGAGAACAAACACACATTTAAACCAATGCGGAGTTTCTGCACTTCAAGCAACACCTAAAAACTGCAACAATAACGACTGTTTGCAAACAGGTTTCCCAAACACTAATGCTTTGAAAGCACAGCAGAACAAAAGTGAATTCTACAGATGGCTTTTGATTCTGCATACTACTGTACACTGGGGTAAGAGAGTATTTTTAACAACTGGAACACCAAAACTGCTGAGATGGCAAAAGGAGAAGGATGCACTAATAATACCTATTTATCTAACGCTATAAATACAAGCACAAATGTTGGGGGATAAATGAATGACCACCAGCTCAGGGGTCAATTGGTCTGCGTCTATGTATTTATCTATTTATGGCTAAACGTCCGAGTTCATTCTACTGCTGCACAAACCTCTTTATCACAGACTGAATCTATAGATATACTACTGATACCAACAAGTCAACAACGGAAGTGACATTTGAGATTATTTTCTGCTCTTCATCCACTTGCTTTGACTAGTAACCAGTGTTTTTGCATGTGTTTGCATTCGAGTCTTTGCTCGCTCAACCATCCATGAGTCTTCACGAGATCATTATGTGCTCCTTTATAAACACACACTCTTTCCTCCATGTATCTGCCTCTTGTAACACATATACGCACTATGCAGGGGACAA
This sequence comes from Cirrhinus mrigala, assembly GCA_036247105.1. NCBI lineage: Eukaryota > Metazoa > Chordata > Actinopteri > Cypriniformes > Cyprinidae > Cirrhinus > Cirrhinus mrigala. Next base: position 3,130,425 of record CM070007.1, read on the forward strand.
ACATCTCCTGATGCCCTGGTTTTGTCACTACAGCTCACTTCTGTAGACAAATTTATCCTCAAAATGTAGGTAAGTAACTGCGAACACACACTTATTCTTTCTAAAGGGGACATACAGACTTACTAACAGACAGATGAACACAAACCCTGAAAGAAAACACCCATCATGTTGAGAATAAAACATTATGCATTTATGAAACATTCTTTGTTTTATTTATGAATCAGAGGACAAACAAAGGGGTGCTCACTTAAAGCTTATCCAAATGCAATAGTTGGGGCTCATGCATCGCTCAGGAGAAAGATACGGCGTGTGTGGGAGATGGAGGAGATGTTGGGTGGGGAGAGATGGAGGTCTGTCAGAATGCACCAGCAGTCAGTGGCGCCAGCACATTTACACACCACTCACGCGCCGCAGCATTCGGCTCGCCTTTGGCCTGTAATTCAATTTACATCCAGTGAAAAATGACCACAACGTGTGTGTGTGTGTGTGTGTGTGTGTGTGTGTGTGTGTGTGTGTATGTATGATACATAGGTTTGTGCATGCAGAATGTGTGCTTACGTGTGTGTGCGTACAGTAATATGTGCATGCACAACGATGATGTGTATTTCTGTATGTGTGCGTGTCTTTAGATGTAAGCTAAATATAAAATTTGTACATAAAATATGTATTTTGGGGGGCATTCAGTTCTCAATTGTATGAGTCATACATAAAATGACAAATATAAATATAGCCTATATACAAGCTATACATATAAATGTAGGCTATATAGGCTATATACAGTATATATTTGGTCATCTCGAATGTCCCAATTTACCTTAATTCACCCCATATATCTTATTTCTGTATATTCTCAAATACTAGTGGGAAAAGGATGAAATCGTGATCTATGTGCTCATTTACATAGTTCAAAAAAAAAAAAAAAAAAAAAAAAAGAAACGTGTGTATTAAACAATGTGTGCAGATGTGGCGTATAGACAGTGATATGTGTATGAAAATGTGTGTGTTTAGGACTGAACTGAACACACACTGACAGCCGTGCATTCATTCATTCATTCATTCTTACCTTCTGGTGTTCCCGTATCCACCCTACATCCTCTCCTCTCCCTCTCCTCTCTCCTCTCCTCCCCGATTCACTCGTTTCTCCTCTTCTCCTCCCGTGTCGCCAGAATGCATCAAGATTAAAATTTAATCAGCTGCCATCTTTCCAGAAGATAAAATGGCCAAAAACATGATATTCAAAACCGGAATAATCCACTTTACGGAGCGTCTTCAGTCACAAACACGCAGGAGGAATAATAAACACAGGCAATGATATAATCCAATAGGAATACAGTCTCCTGACCCTGTCGATAAGGCGAATTACCTTATAACATTAAGAGCATCCATGAGTGAAGATGAGAATCGTTTTGGTTTATTAGTCATTATGAGCACAAGAGAAAATCTTCGATTCGATGTCGAACCGTTCCGACTAATAATCGCGCGAATTTCGAGGCATGTCGCCTTCACGCGATGAACTGTTGATCGTCAAGGGTATTGCAATGAGACGATGAGCTGAGGGTGATCCTCTTCTGGCGGACTGGTGATTTTCATCGAAGATTAAACACTGAGGAAATAACTATATTATTAACAATGAGAAACTGAGCTGAGGTAAAATTATATATTTTATGTCGTGAAATCCCGCCTGGCGCCGCTCCCCGTCCACGACCATACAAAGGGTGATCCTTGTCTGGTAGACAGGCGATTTTCATTGAAATCAAAAGGAAAAACTGAGTTCAGGCACAAACAAATGCGTCGTTTGCTGCGGACGCAAAATCCCGCCCAGTCCACCCCAACCGAACAGCAATTTAAAAAACGGGGTAAATCCGTAATAAATGACACCGATAATCAACAACATCCGCGACATTTAGCGCAGAAACCCATCGTGGAAGTCCGTGACTAAACCCACGGCCTGCGCCGAACGATGGCCGATGAATAAATCACAAATAGGCTACACGACGACTAAAGAACACTGTTTGGCATATACGAATAAAAAGGCTGCGTTTACATCTACATTCACCATGTGTGCGACAGAAGAAAAAAAATCTCTTCGTCAAAACAGGATATTCGGTTTATTATAAAAGAGGGGAGCCTGCAATCGCGGCCAGATGTTGTGATGGTAGTAAAGGACAGCCGTTGAGATGCAGAAGATCCCAGCAGATATCAACAGATCAATGGAATATGCGGCTGTCATGGATTCCGCTGCTGCTGCATACAATTGAGACACACGGCGATACCGCTGCCTCAGGAACGGAGAAACAGCACAGGCCTCGCTGTTTCGACAAAATCATTCACCGAAGCCTAACGATTTACTCTATTATGGACGCGCGTCGGTTCCTGACGGGAGAGAGAAACGTTATTCCCGTTTGTGCTGTGCTGTGCTGGATGCGGCAGGCGTGACCGGGAGAATCTTAACGCAAAAGCTTTGATAGAGAGAACACGAACGCCCTGCTTCATTCCCTCTCTCTCTCTCTCTCTCTCTCTCTCTCTCTCTCTGTATGCTTGTAGCTTGTATGCTTCTCTGTGTCATATTTATATATATATATATATATATATATATATATATATATATATATATATATATATATATATATAATTCTGTTCTTTTTACATATGCAAAATACACAATTTTGAACATTAATAACATTAAACAATATTTTTATAGTTTTTACATTGATTATGTGGTGCAAAATAAAAAAAAAAAAAGATTCTGCTTATTTCTACTTTTGACATATTCTGATACTTACCTCTTAAATTGTCTTGACACATCATCACGTCTCATGTTTCATCTCAAGCTCTTTAATGGCTTCACTGTTCCCTCCTTGGTTAACACATAGTTTAGTGTGGACAAAACTGCTTGGAGCAAAACTGTGGAAAAGTCAAAAGTTAAATGAATAAATAAATAAATAAAATACAATAATAAATAAATAAAACCAATACCTGAATGGATTCTGTTTCCCCTTTGTCTAGATCCTCATAGTTTTAAAAATGTTATTTACTATGTTATTTATTATCTATTATTGAAAGGCTTTTGTCTTTCAAACTCATTAAAATCTCATCACGCTATTTCTTGTGTGCAGACATTCTCAAACTTTTTGTCATCTGAGCCTTTTTCACTTGATATATTTACTGTAAATGGGTGATCAATCAGCAATTCTGTAAAAGACATTATCTTCCTTTGCACTGAACTTTGAGCATCATGACTTAGCAGATGTTTTTTATTATGCTCAAACAGCAACATTACACTAAAGTTAAAGTTAAAAAAGTGAAATCATAATCAATGTCCCCTTTCAGTACCCTTGAGATTTTAAAGTAAATATTTTATTAAGTATTATATCTGCATGTTGACGGTTCTCTGACATTGGTTAATGTTCATATGGTGTGCAGGTAAACATAAAATATTTCTTCTTTTTTAGTGAATTTTTTGATTGTTATTTTAAAATTATTTATTTTAATTTGACATTTTTATGATTACTTGTTAGCCTTTCATTAAACTCACAAACCCCCTGCAGTTCCTTTACGAACCCAAGTTTGGGGAACCTTGATGTAATATAATGTTTAATGCACCTAATGTTGTTAATTACAGTGAAAGGGGGAAAATATAATTTCTCACTCTTTGAATTTTGACATCATTATGGTACAAGATTATCCTGTTTAAATCACTGTGACAAACGAGTTAGGTCAAATATAATCTACAAGTAAAATGTGTAATGGATTACATTACTGACTACAATTTTGTCATGTCTGAGAGGGGAAAACTCAGTGAAGTCTATCAGTTTCTTAGTTAAGGTAAGGATGACTAAATTCACTATAATCCTCAATAAACCATCGTTTATCATTTGCGTAAGGAGGGTTGCATTGCTTTCATGCAAATCTCTCTAAAACTCCTCCAGTGCCTCAGTGGTCGACTGGATGCTTCTGTTTTTGCATGTTGATGAACATTTGCATATGGCCTCATCCACTTAAATAGAATAGGTGTATCAATATAGATTGACCACAGACCCAACAGGCAAATGAAAACAAAAACTTGCCTCAGTATTTCTGATGTAATTTCCTCTGCGGGTAACTTCACATCTACTACAGAAACATCTCAGGTCTTAATTTGTGATTAACCAAAGTCTTATGGGTTTGGAATGAGGGTGAATAAACAGTGACAGTTTTCATTTTTGGGTAAACTCTCCATGTAAGTTATAAGAAGAATTGTTGAGTTTAGAAAGTTTCTTGCCGGCATGGTGTGGAACATATGATGAAGTTAGTTATAGTTAAAAATCCATAAGAGATTTGATTATATGACTTTTCTACAGTTAATATGTTGCCATAAAGACATGTGTCAGCACTTGAGTTTGATTGCTCTTTTTTTTATTATTTTTTTTTTTTGTATTGTTTTGTTTCTAGCTCTTCCACATGCGGCCACACTCACTTGTCTCTCCTCGTCTTTTGATTTCTCAGTTATATTAATGCTTCCTTTCTCTCTATTGTTACTGTCTGCCCCTCGACTGAAATGAAGTGAAATTACAACTGGTTAAGAAAAACCATGACCCATTTAAAAAAGGTTTTTGGCCCAATTAAATATATTAAATAAATAATTCCATAACTCTACAATTGCTATACAAATTGTTCCAGCAGCCTTGGTAACATAAAATTACTTACTTTTAGATAAGCATCTGCAAAACTGCATTCTTCCTCCTTGTTGCCACTACAGGTGTTTGTCACTGATGTGATGCCACACATTCACCTCTAGATGGAGCCATTCAGCCTTTTTTAGGTCTATCTGCAGTTGGCTGTAGCTTACATCCCACCCCCTAAATTGAACGTACATGCAATGGTGATCGTAGTTATTCAAAATTTTCAACAAACAGCTGAACAAAACAAATTGTGCTGCGATTAATGGCACACAGTGTAACTTCATAAAGCTTTCCTGTATTACGCTACCCTTAGGAAAAGTAACCATTTAAAAAAAAAAAAAAAAAAAGAGGAAGAAGAAGAAGAAGAAAAAGAAAAACATGCTCACTAGAGTTAAACTATGGTAACCAAAAATTACCTATAGTTTTGCTACAGTAACCTGTGGTTAAAACTTTATTATTATTATTTTTTTAAACTGTGGTTATAGAAATGGTAATCAATGCACCCTCAGCAAGTTGTAACGACAAATGCTAAACCATAATGAAATGTATATATATATATATATATATATATATATATATATATATATATATATATATATATATATATATATATATATATATTATTATTATTATTATTATTTAGCTACTGGATTGACAACGCAGGTTCACAGTTCAATATTTGGTTCAACAGTGACTATGTAAACTTTCAAGAACAATTTGACTTAATTTAATAGACCAAAACAGCCGTTTGATACAATTAGCGAAATCATTCGGAAGTCGCTACCTGTCTCTGAGCTTTGATAAATGAGTGATTCGCGCTCCTTTTCGAGTAATTTGAATCCTGTTCTGTAGCCTGCCGGAGTTGTTTTTCCTCAAATAAATTCGTTAAAATTACCCACAGATTTTTTTGTCTGATTCTGGCGTCCTTCAAACCTGTCACAGTCTTCGGCTGGTGTGCCCAGGATGGCCACCAGAGGACACTGTGTTTGTTTAAACACAAGCCAGTGTCCTCTGGTGGCCAAAAGAAGTCTTTTAATTCAATGGAATATACACTCCCACAATTAAAAACAAAAAAAAAAAACAGTAATACTTAACAATTTCTTCGTTATTTTCAAGAAGACATTCCAGAAGGTTGTAAAAATAAAGAAACGGTATAAAACCTTCTAAAGAGAAAATGAAGTAACTTACCATTCCAGAGCTGAAATTTTAACCAGTCTTTAACGCTATTTTTTTGGACACCCGAAAAGTTCAGCGATTGTTTCTGCACCAAGTCTATTTTTCTGTGCTGCACACGCTGAATTAAAGTGGCAGCTGTAAAAATGAACATGGATAGAAAATGTAGTAATTACACCATAAATGCATATAATTAAAGTCTGCTCTTTCACAGTCAACATGTGGCTTTTTGGCTAGGCCTAAAACAAGGAAGTGCATTTTTATATAAACGAGGCCCATGCTGGCTTTTTGCGGGCACAGTGGGCTAGGGCCAGCCCACGTTAAACCTAAACAGGCCAGTGCAGACTTGCCCAGGTGGGGCCCACAGCTTTGGGCTCACCACAGGCTCTCTTTGAGCATCCCACATTAATCCCATGATGGCCCAGTGTGAGCCAGCCCGTTCAGGGCCAGAGCAACTTTTGTACCTTTGGGCTCGTGCAGGTTTTGTGTAGGCAGCCCTGTATTGCAACTAAGAGAATACAAACAACATCGACTGGCCATTCTTTAGCCACTCATTTGAACTGGAAGGGCTCAAAGCAAAAGAGACCTTTTTAGAACCTGTCGTTTCATACAGGCCAAAACAATCTGTATGTATATTGTTTTCATATTGCTTTTTATATATAAATACATAAATAGCAAGTTTCAAACAATATTATTATATTATCACACAATATATCCATTGTCTTTTTGTTCGATAACAATTAAAAAAAAAATTGAACTGGAAGGGCTCAAAGCAAAAGAGACCTTTTTAGAACCTGTCGTTTCATACAGGCCAGGGATCTGGCTGGTGAGATCCACTTTCCTGCAGAGTTCGGAGTTGGAGCTAAACTCTGCAGGAAAGTGGATCGCACGAACCAGATATAGGCCTATTTGCTTTTCCAAAATACTCCTTTCACCCAGTCCTGATTGTGAAGAGTCAGATAAAAGAGTGAGATAAAGGTGTGGTTACTGAATTCAAGAGACAGAGCGGGTGGACGAAAGGAACGCTTCTACTGCCTGCTGACAAATTGAGAGACCTCGGGGGCCCTTAGGCTAGCCATCAGCATAGGATTGTTTGCAAGGTGCTCTGCTTTCTCTAACTGTCATTGCCAATCTTTTACACCAGAGCTCCCTCTATAGGTTTACTGTAGAACACCACGTCTATAAATGTAATTAATATATCCTGTCATATCTGAAAGCCGTAAACTGAGTGATAAATAAATGTCTGTTGCGATCTTCAACATGAAAACAAACATAATTTGGTTATATTAGATGCATTTTTTAAATCTTGTTTATCATCATAATAAAACATTCATCAAAAATTTCTGCACTTGACCTGTATGGGCAAGCCATTTTAGCTTAAAATCCTCAGCATTACTTGTCGTAACTGCCTTTTTACTAATAACAATTAATTACATATTGCAATGTTTATCAGTTTCATAGAGTAGCCGCTTTTCCACTATCGGGCCGAACGGTTCTAGAACGGTCAGGTACGGTTCCAGTTGTGTTTCCACCTGAGTCTGGTGCAGTACGGCACGATTACAAACCGTTCTGGACCCGTAATTCTCGGCACGGTTAGATAACCATGCTAAACCGTGCTGATAGAGTGTGTGTGCCAAGCTGGAAGCGCGCTATTTGATCAAACAGCCAAGTGAACAGCTACGCTTCGTTCATAGTTCATGCATTAATACTGTCAATAAATGTAGTATTTTTAGAAAGGATTTTTACCTTCTGAGTCCGTCTCCGCTGGCATGCATATCCAATCAGCATTTGTTGGTACGTTATACCTGTCGTCGCCTTCTGTTTATTTTATTTTTGCGCAAAGAGTTCTGTCCTTTTTTCTGTTATTTAACGAAGTAAATATCAGATTAAAAAAAAAAAAAAAAACAACAAGTCCCAAAAACAGAAATATCTGATCATCGTCCATATCACTGTTTACATTACAATTGCCTTACCAAGGCAACAACTACGCATTTGTATTTACATTCCAAAGAGTTCCGTTATCAGCACCACAGCGGAAAATGAAACCGTATCAGTGCTGACGGAAAGGAACGGTTAAGCAAAGAGAACGGTTCGGACCGATAGTGGAAAAGCGGCTGTAGTTAACCCCTTAGCATTCCTGTCAAATTTAACTCAATGCAATAAAATGGAACGCAGCAGTGGAACGCTAAAGTCTTATTTGTGCAGCTGAGTCATTTTAATAGGCTACATGACATACAGTATAATATGGGGAAAAAAAACAAAAACAAAAAAACAACATATCTACTCTATCATGCTGAACGCCTCTGTTGATCAATAATGTAAACCCTTTATCAGGCCTGTAATCAGTTTTGGTAAAATATTTTTGATCTTAAGAGCAAAGTGAAAAAAATTATAGTGTGACTGAAAATATTTATTACATAATTTTTATTTATTTATTTTGCCAAAACAATCTGTATGTATATCGTTTTCATATTGCTTTTTATATATAAATACATAAATAGCAAGTTTCACACAATATTATTATATTATCACACAATATATCCATTGTCGTTTTGTTCATAACAATTAAAAAAAAAAAAAAGAGAAATCATAATGATTTTCAGGAGGACAGTAAAAGTAAAGAAAATGATTCAAATAAAGCAGCTGAACACTGCAACAAGCTTCTAAACACAACTGAAATAACTTTTTTCCCAAAGCTGACATTTTAACCAGCCTCCATCCATTTCACTTTGGTATAAGTGAGTAACTTTTTGAGAGATCAGTAAAGACATTCATTTGCTCCAAACAAGCATTATAGCTTAGAATGAATTTACAGGTGGATGTGTTCATGTAAAACTTGAAACTGTATGGTAAAGAGATATGTTAGGAACTTGTGAGAAATATGGAATGTGAGGAATGTTCTCTGTTGTTCTTATCTGCATCATTAAATCTGACACAGACACACTGAGCAGTTATTATAAAAAACCCCAATGCCAACGTACAGGGGCTCAGTGAATGTGGTGTTGAATGTGTGTAAGTGTGTGAGTGTGTGTGTGTCAGAGATGCTGTAGTAGGACAGAGTGCCGGCCGACACGTCCACATACACTCCTACTCTATTAGACTGTGGTAAAGGTACAGGAATATCAATGCTGATTTTATCATACCAGACAGTGTATCTGCCCTTAATACAGCTCAAACTCCAGGACTTATCATTGAGTCCATAATCACATTCATCACTTCTTCCTTTCCTGCCGATTCCTTTATACGTCACTGCTATGTCAACCCAGCCGCTCCATTCAGCCTCCCAGTAACAGCGTCCAGTCAAACTCTGTCCACACAGAACCTGCTCATAGTGCTCAAACCTTTCTAGATGATCAGGATACGCCTGATGATCTTCCACAAGTGTCGCCTTTCTGTTCCCCTCAGACAGGATGAGTTTAGTATTTGCTGTGTTTAGATCCAGTGTGAGATCACAGGCATCTGAACACAAGAAGAGAGATGAGAACTGTATCATGGACCATTGTTAAGTGATGCTAAATACATGTGAAAACTGTGTTGAGACCTACATTTTTGCAGTCCTGGTCTGATCCTGAGGTGTTCGCCATGATCCAATCTAGACAAATATATACACATCAAACATTAATAAACTGTCAGTCAAACAGAGCCACACTAACATTCACTAAAAATCAGTGTCAATCACATTTCAAATTGATGTAATGACTAATTTGTCAACAGCTACAACATCTAACCTATTAATACTGTGGCTGCTGAAGTATTTAGAAAATTTTGTATAATTTATGCAATGTGAATAAGCAATTTATCAAAACATTTTATACGATTTTGGCCCTAACGATTAGCCATAACCTTAACCCTTACCTCTGTGGTTTAAAAATGACTGATAATGCTTATATTCTAAACAAGAGAATATTGCAGTGTTTATGTTAGGAGGTAGGTCTTGAGTAAACCAATGTATAAGTATGCACACACAAATATATTATATACTTACCTGAGTGTCTGCAGTTTATAGTCTGGATCCTCCAGTTTGTGTTTGAGCAGCTGGACTCCTGATTGTCCTGGGTGATTGTAGCTCAGATCCAGCTCTCTCAGGTGTGAGGGGTTTGAACTCAGAGCTGAAGACAAATAACCACAGCCTTCCTCTGTCACCATGCAGCCAGACAACCTACAGAATAGAGATGTATTATGTTGTATTAGAACTACACATTAAAATTTAGAACCCTTTTGTCTGTCAGTCTCTCCATAAAATGTTGAAGTCACATGCAGAATAAAAATGAATCAAGAATGAATTTCCTGCAACATCTCCTTCAGTCAAAGAACTTGATGTTGTACACTGTAAATGCTCTATTATGCTGTCAGGCACACTGATAGTGATGTCATAGACCAGGGGTGCTCAACCCTGGTCCTGGAGATCGACCTTCCTGCAGAGTTCTGCTTCAACCCTGACCAAACACACCTGAACCAGCTAATTAGGATCTGAAGGAGCACTTGATAATTACAGACAGGTGTGTTTGATTAGGGTTGGAACTAAACTCAGTACAGACATATATGATTGGGAGAGAGGATTGTCACTGTGCATAAACATTCAGTTTTTTTTTCATTGTAACACTCACAGAGCTTTTCTGCAGTTGACCACAGCTGGTATCAGTCTTCTTCTCCCCTCATCTGATGTGTTGTATTTCTTGAGGTCCAGCTCATCCAGCACCTCCTCTGACATCTGAAGCATGTAGGCGATTGTTGAGCAGTGAGCAGGAGAGAGTTTCTTCTCTGAGTGTTTGTCTGATTTCACAAACTCCTGAATCTCTCTGGACAGAGTCTGATCTTTCACTTTCAGCAGACAGAGGAACAGATTGATGGATCTTTCAGTGGAGAGTCCATGTCCATCTTTGATCTTCTCATCTAAATCTAAACATGCTTCTGTATTGATCCTTATGTGGTAGTAAAACACATGAAAAGCAGCAAGAAACTCCTGGATGCTCAGATGAACGAAGCTGTAGACTTTCCTCTGATGAATCACAGATCAAATCCTAATACAGTTTTGTTTGAACACTTCACTAGCATACCCAGATAGCAAGCACACTCGGAAAAAAGGAAAATCAGCCGCCTGAGAGAAATATTTGGTGGTTAAATCCTGAGGAACTTTCGGCGGGCACAGTTCTCAAGAGGAATACTTTCAGCTGCAAAAGGTAATTCATTAAATATATTCAATGCTCAGTCTTGTTTGATGTTTAAAATGTCACGAAGAGTATTGTTTTTAAATGGTTTCTATTAGAATGTTTGCGATGATAACGTCAAAAAAAAACAAAACAAACAAAAAAAACATTCGATCCTGGAGATAGTTGTTAGGGGGACCCAGCCAGAATTGGGCCAGAACTTAAGCAAGGTTGTGGCCCAGAGGTGGGCCAGACAAATGTTGCTATCTGGGTACAGTAATGTTACGGTTTTGCTATTTTTAATAAGCCCAGTTATATACAAGATTTACTAAATTAGCAGATTCAAAACTGAAAAATCTTTTTGACATAGTGGTAATTTATTAATGAACCTGATCTTTCGCAATAATGTGGAAGCGCGGCTGTGCGGCGGAAGATTGATCATGCTTCGAACCAGGGTGAGTCGGGAGAGCAATAAAGTAGCTGTTTTTGTTTTGTGGGACAATCGCCTTTTTTTTTTATTTATTTATTTTTTTTTTTGTAATATTTTAAATTTATAGTATTGAAGTAGTATTGGTAATAAAAAAAAAAAAAAAAAAAAACGTAACGAATTTTGGCGCCCCTAGCTTTTGTCTATTCCACCTATGCCACGGGTCCTGATTTCTCTCTTCAGATGCACTTTTGAAATATCTAGCTATGCAGTTTGTGTGTGAATGTTTGAACACAATGACTATTGGTGGGATCGTTTGTGAGGCAAGGGGCAAACTCGTGCCTAGGGCAGCAAATTGGCCAGGGCTGGCCCTGAGCTTAACTTTACGGTTTTGCACAAAATCTGCACTTTCCTGTGTTTATGAGAATCAACAGGAGAATCCAGCATCTATAACTGAGACTCTGATTCAGAGGAACATGACTGAATGTGACTCAGACTATAACCTAACTCTCATTCAGTAGTAGTTTAATGACTAACTGATAACTCAAGTTCAGTATTATCTAAGTGCATACATAAAGATGACATCACATTTGTTATTTTATTGTTGACTGTATTTGATGTTTTACAGCATGTTTACATGCATTATATTTTGCATTTACCGATTTTGTAATTAAAATCATACAGGATATACACACAAATGTATATAGTTATGTCATTAAACTTTTTTCAAATGCAAACATATGACCAAGATTAAGATGGAGGCAGAAAGAGTGTGTTTGTGTTACAGAGACATGAAGCCTCTCACATGACAACTCTGTCAGTTGTGTGTTGTTCCATCTGACACATAGACAGTGAGGATTCAAACACTGTAAATCCAGCATAGAGGGGTTCAGTGAATGTGGTGTTGAATGTGTGTATGTGTGTGAGTGTGTGTGTGTCAGAGATGCTGTAGTAGGACAGAGTGCCGGCCGACACGTCCAAATACACTCCTACTCTTTTTGATTGTGGTGCATTATCTGTTATGTTTTTGCTCCCATTATTGTGCCAGACAGCAAATCTATCACTACTGCAGAATAGAGTCCAGGATTTGTCATTGTATCCAAACTTAGAGACAGTCCCATCTTTCCTGCTGATCCCTTTATAGGCCACTGCTATAGAAGTCCAAGAACCCCGTTCATCCCCGCTTGAGCCCCATTCAACCTCCCAGTAACGGCGTCCAGTCAGACTCTCTCGACACAGAACCTGACTAATAACAGCAAATCTCTCTGGATGATCAGGATACGACTGATGCTCTTTTACATGCGTCATCTTTCTGTTCTCCTGAGACAGGATGAGTTGAGTGTTTGCTGTGTTTGGATCCAGTGTGAGATCACAGGCATCTGAACAAGATAAAAGAGAGATAAAAACAGTTCAAAAATCAAATTTCTTATCATTAAACATGCAGATATGTATCAGAGAAAAAACCTACATTTTCGTAGTCCAGATGTGATTCTGAAGTGCTCTCCATGATCAAAACTAGAAAGACACACAAACATACAGACAGAAATAATCATCAGTAGCTATTCACTCCACTAATACATGTTTTGTACAGTACATTACTGTAACTCATCAAAATAGCTTTAGCAACTTCAGCTTTTTAATAAGTTATGAGATTCAGTCAGTTTAATATAATTTATGTTAAAATGACTTCATCAACCAAGTTGAATATACTTATTAATGTAAGACAGCCATTAAACCGGCAGCATTTAAAATACAGTTTTACAGTATTTATTTCCTACTTGTCCTAGTGAACAGCTTTACAAACATGTACACTTACACATTCTAAAACATTTAATATTCAGTTACACATTATTTACATTTAGTAACTGTGCATCCTATAAATACCATTATATGTGACCCTGTACTACAAAACCAGTCAAAACCTTTATATATCATCTGAAAGCTGAATTAACAAGCTTTCCATTGATGTATGGTTTGGCCGAGATACAACTATTTGAAAATGTGTCAAATCTGTCAGGGTGCAAAAAAATCTAAATACTGAGAAAATTGCCTTTAAAGTTTTCCAAATTAAGTTCTTAGCATATTACTAATCAAAAATTAAGCTTTGATATATTTACAGTAGGAAATGTACAAAACATTTTCACCGAACATGATCTTTACTTAATATCCTAATGATTTTTGGCATAAGATCATTTTGACCCATATAATGTATTTCTGGCTATTACTACAAATATACCTGTGCTACTTAATACTGCTGTTGTGCTCCAGAGTCACATATGGTTTTCTCTGCCATCTTCACATTTGGATTAACACAATTTACATCTAATGAATGTCCTGTTTGCTGTTGGTTTTTCTCTCTATATTAGATTTAACTTGAACAGATCAACTCGTTGCATTTGTTTACCGTAAAATACTAGTCATCTTACAAAACGGCAGTAAAAATATTATGCCAAAATATTTGGTGAGTTAATATTTGGATTTAATAAGTACATGCAGAGAAATACAAGAAGAGGATTCAGCTCCCACTGCAAACTTAACTTGTATTCTACATACTTGAGTGTCTGCAGTTTATAGTCTGGATCCTCCAGTTTGTGTTTGAGCAGCTGGACTCCTGATTGTCCTGGGTGATTGTAGCTCAGATCCAGCTCTCTCAGGTGTGAGGGGTTTGAACTCAGAGCTGAAGACAAATAACCACAGCCTTCCTCTGTCACCATACAGCCAGACAACCTACAGACACACATCAACAATGAAGATGATAATCTGTGAAGCCCTCTGAAACACCTGTGGAATCACTGTTGAGCTCACTCATTCAAGAAACTGCACTTTTTAAACTTGCAGGTATTGCAAAAAAAGTATTATAAAATCATCAAGGTTCATGTACAGTAATTGATGAAAATGCAGATGCCTAAAATGTGTATATGTTTAATAACTTTAAATGTTTAAAATGCAACAGCTAAATGTCATTTGAAACCTGCTGGATTTTTTAAGCAGTGGAAGTAACAAATCTGCTATAATATGATGTAGGCTTTATATTATAAATATGATAATTGCAACTGGCTAATTCTGTTTTTCCAATGCATTTACAAATAGCTGGATTGATTGGTCTGAGATAATCACAGATGGTTTACTTCAAAGGGCACGTACTACATCAGTACTCAAAACCAGATTTGCAATGCAGAAATTGGTTTGCCAGTTGTAACCAATTGTGCATTATTGAAGAACCACACGAGGCAGGTCACTATCAACTAACGCATTATTACTAAAAGAAATAAACAACAAAACGATAGAAAGGGCAGTTCCTCCGGCATATACACATGAGTACAGGGGCAAAGGAAACCCTGAATCCCGATCAAGAGAATTTATAAATGATTAATGTTCTTGCACACCTCAGTATCTCCAGCTGACAGTTTGGACTCTTCAGTCCATCAGAAATAATCTTCACTCCAGAGTCCTGCAGGTCATTGTTACTCAGATCCAGCTCTCTCAGAACAGAGTTTGAGGATTGTAGAGCTGATGATACAATTTCACAATCCTGAGCAGTGAGATTACAGCCAACAAGACTGAAAGAGAGAAAAAACAATTCTTAACTTGACTCTGCAACTGTCTGTTAAATTAAGTTTAAAATTCAACATGACTTTATTTCTTTCAAACATTTTTGTCATTCCAACACTCACAGAGCTTTTCTGCAGTTGATCACAGCTGGTATCAGTCTTCTTCTCCCCTCATCTGATGTGTTGTACGTCTTGAGGTCCAGCTCATCCAGCACCTCCTCTGACATCTGAAGCATGTAGGCGATTGTTGAGCAGTGAGCAGGAGAGAGTTTCTTCTCTGAGTGTTTGTCTAATTTCACAAACTCCTGAATCTCTCTGGACAGAGTCTGATCTTTCACTTCCAGCAGACAGAGGAACAGATTGATGGATCTTTCAGTGGAGAGTCCATGTCCATCTTTGATCTTCTCTTTAATGTACTGTGTGGTTCTCCTGATGCTCTCTGAGCTGTTCTTTGTGTGTGTCAGTAGATCCTGTAAGAGTCTCTGATTGGACTCCAGTGAGACGCCCAGCAGGAACCGCAGGAACAGATCCAGATGTCCATTCTCACTCTCAACGGCTTTATCTACTGCTCTTTTATGCAAATTATGCAGTGAATCTAATAATGACTCTGTATTGCTGCTTAAGTGGAAGGAAAACACATGAAAAGCAGCGAGAAACTCCTGAATGCTCAGATGAATGAAGCTGTAGACTTTCCTCTGATGAATCACAGATTCCTCCTTAAAGATCTCAGTGCAAATCCCAGAATACACTGAGGCGTCAGTGACGTCTATGCCGCTCTCAATCAGGTCCTCCTCATAGAACATCACATTGCCCTTCATCAGCTGTTTGAAAGCCACTTCAGCAAGTTTCACAATCACTTCTCTGTTGGACTGCAGGAGTTTCTCTGGATCTCTCTCTTCATACTTCTGATTCCTCATGTTGATCTGAATCAGCAGGAAGTGGATGTACATTTCAGTCAGAGTTTGAGGGATTTCTGCACTCAGATCTTCTTTCAGGAGCTTCTGAAGCACAGTGGATGAGATCCAGCAGAAGACGGGGATGTGGCACATGATGTGGAGGCTTCTTGCTCTTCTGATGTGTGAGATGATTCTGCTGGCTTGATGCTGGTCACTGATTCTCTTCCTGAAATATTCCTCCTTCTGAGACTCATTGAATCCCTGAATTTCTGTCAGACGGTTGATGTATTTGGAGGGGATCTGATTGGCTGCTGCTGGTCTGGAGGTGATCCAGATGAGAGCAGAGGGAAGCAGCTCTCCTTTCATGAGGTTTGACATCAACACACCCACTGATGAAGTCTCAGTCACATCACAAACTTTCTGATCATCTGAAAACATCAGTGTGATTCTGCTTTCATCCAGACCATCAAAGATGAACACAACTTTACACTCCTCATAAATCTTTGAGTCCAGATCTTGAAGTTCAGGATGAAAGTCCAGCAGAAGTCTGTGAAGACTGTACTGATGATCTCGGATCAAGTTCAGCTCTCGAAATGCAAGCACAAACATGAAATCCACATCCTGATTGGCTTTTCCCTCGGCCCAGTCCAGAATGAACTTCTGCACAGAGACGGTTTTTCCGATTCCAGCGATGCCTTTAGTAAGAACAGTCTTGATTTGGTCTTTCTCCTCACATCCTGGTTCAGGTGAGGATTTAAAGATGTCATTGCTGTAGATTGGAGTGTCTTGTGAGTGTTTTGTTCTGGCTGTTTTCTCCATCTGTAAAACCTCATGTTCTTCATTCACTCCTTCACTCTCTCCCTCTATGATGTAGAGCTGTGTGTAGATCCTGTTCAGGAGGGTTTCAGTCTCTTGGAGTTTGTTTCCCTCAAATAATCTCTCATACTTGTTCTTCATGCTGGTTTTGTGCTGGTCTTTGACTCTCTGTAGCTCATCATTCAATGGTTTCTGCAGGTCTCCAGTCTCTTCCTGCAGGACTGTTTGAGTGAAGTGGGTTTCAGAAGAGTTACCAGATCTGAAAAGATCATCTCTCTCCACTCTTCAGAAAAAGAAATGATTGTGTTTTAATGGAAAACATTTAAAACCTATGTAACTTTCTCGTTTTTAACAGAAAAGGAAATATTCTGCAAAAACATCTGTCACTGCTTCATGAATGTTAGTTAGTTTAAAGGGATCATCGGATGCTAAGTTCACTTTTACATGTTGTTTGAACATTAAAGGGGTCATCGGATGCCCATTTTCCACAAGTTGATATGATTCTTTAGGGTTTTAATGAAAAGTCTATAATATACTTTGGTTAAATATTCTCAATGGTTGTGTAAAACAACAACCTTTTTACCTTTTGCTCTGCAAAAATCATCTCATTCTGGTTGAGGCTGCTTTAAATGCAAATGAGCTCTGCTCGCCCAGGCCCTCTCTTCTCTCTGCTGCTCTGAGAGATTGTTTACTTTAGCCACATTTAGCCGCTAAACTTGCTAACTAGCACATTATTAGGAAAGGCAGAGCTGATATTGACAAGTTAAAAAGGGTGTTGTTTTACAGAACCATTGAGAATTTTTAACCAAAGTATATTATAGACTTTTCATTAAGACCCTAAAGAATTATATCAACTTGCGGAAAATGGGCATCCTAAGACCCCTTTAACTCCTAAATGTTAGTTTAACTCCTGTGCCATTCTTTAATCTGTATGAATTATGTGTGAACACACTCCCCTCACTCTGACAGTAGAATATTATACAATATAATACAAATATATTAGTTAACCCTTAACTGTCACCGTCCACCCTGTGGGAGGCCTAAATTTACTTCACCATATTACAAATAAATTCTAATCTAATCATGACAAACTGTACATCGTTGGAAAGGTCTAAGACTCCTAAATAGATATTTTACCATATTTCTGTTACAAATTATGTAGGAAAGATAATAGATTAATATTTGTTAAGAGTGCAACTTAAAAAATCTACATCATAACATGAGTTCTGGTCAAAAGACTTTCTTCATTGCCTTTTTCCCTATCACACTTTAGAAATCATAAGAAATGATATATCAGTTCAAAACTTAAAATCTCAAAATTCATCCTTTGAAAGGCATTTTAAAATCAGACATTGCATTACCATGGAAAATGTACATCAAAATCTTATTACAAAATGTTTTCTTTCATGAATTATAAAAATTTAAGTCTGGATAGTAAATTTTTATGTCTGTGTTCAAAAATGTGAGTGACAGTTAAAGGGTTAATGACAAATTGTCTGTTAATGCTGTGTTGCTATGGTTTTAAAATAGATGAATAAGACTTTGACAACTAAAATATGTCTTTCAATATTAGGGGTGTAAAAATGTTCAAACTGAACCGAAAAACCGTGTTACCCCATTTACGGCATTCCCTTTCAGTGATGAATGTTTTATAAACAAGGCCCAGTTCGACACTGGATTTGTACATTGTTTGATACTGAAAGACAGAGCATTCCCAGCAATAAAAGATCCTGGCCATGATTCAGAACTGTAGATTCTCTTTTGATTCTCTAGCAAGTCCTGCAGTGCTGCCGACAACTTCTGTAATCCGAATGAATCAAGTTGATGATCATGTTATGTTCTTGCTCTCTTGATGTTGCAAAGTGGTGTTTCTTACCATATTATTTTAATGTGTTATCTTAATTATGAACGTACTGGTTTGTAGTGCAAACAGTTTTACTGTTGCCGGCACTTTGTTATTCTTCTCATTATTACAGCAGCTAATGAACCGGAAGTCTCGCACATTCACAGAAAACAGCTTACTTCCGCATTGAAAAATAAGGAGAATATGTACTCTGAAGGAGTGTATTTGGCACAGATATACTCTGTCATTCGTTCAACTCGTTTTTTGAAACTTTGGCCATGTTTAGAATTAGAATCCAACTCTTTAACAGTGTAAAGAAGTCTAAATAAATATTTATTCAGTAATCAACAAAAGCTTTTTTTAAGGCAAACTGTTCAAGTATGTTAACAAATAGTAGTATTGAACTTGAACTGTTACACCTCCATTCAATATTGTTATTTATAATTAAAATTTGTGTATAAAAATCTACCATATATAATCTAAAAAGGCTGTTCAATTCGATCTCTGCGATCTACTGTGTTTGTTATGCAGCGTCCTACTTGGGGTCAGAGGTCACTGTTCCATCACTCAGTTCAGGAGGTTCCCTAATGGAGTTGTTACTCTTCAAAGACACTGCAGACGCTGCTTTCTGTGTCTGATCCTCTCTTTTTTCATGGAGACTCATTGTAGAAGCAGCGCCTCCCTCCTTTCCCTCCAGAACCAGTGATCTGTTTGGGGAAACACAATACATAAATTATACACTACATTTTAACACACTGAAGAAAAAAAAAAAAAAGTACATAAAAACATTTTAGGTAAGTACAGGATACAGACCTCACTTTATGAATCTACAGAATATGCTCAGACGTCTTCGTGAAAACTAAACAGATACATCTGATATACTGAAGTAAATTACTTTACTTCCATTAGAATTTGTCTACCACAATGTGAGAACCGTGAGTTTTAGTCTGTCCATCACTAAACTCATACCCAGCCCACATAGGCCTGCCCTCACCTTGAGTTTCTCTTTCTTAATTATTTGTGCAATTAGTAGGATATTACTTAAATTATTGATTTTGTTTTACATCTTTTGTTTTCCTCATCTCCTCTTTATTTTATTTTACATTTTACAAGTATTTTTACTTAATTTTGCACTAATAATATTAGTTTATTTGTTGTTACTTCCTTATTCATGCTATTGTTATTTTACTGATTTGCTATTTGCTGTTGCTATTTCACTAAACGCGTGCATTGCACAGTACACAGCTGTTGTAAACATGTATGTTAAAATGAAATGAGAAGACAGCAATGTAGAGAAAGAGTTCAAGTAAATCAGGATCAATATAAAACCAACCCAACATATCAAAATTAAACTGAGAGCTCCAAAAACTGGTTAAGTGCTTCAATATAATTAAAATTTCAATTAGAAATTTAACTTTAATTTACAATATAGTATGCAAACCATGCATCTGTTTACATTCCAGGCATTCTAATCTGTTTGAAAAATAAAAACATTTCATCATGATACGTCTATATTTTGATATGAATTCTGTATTTATAAGTGGCTCTCTTTAGGTAAAACAATTCCATATGAACTTTTAAGGAACTTACGTGATGTTTTTTTTGGGTTCTGTTTAATACAATCCCGAAAATGTCGTCTGTCCACTTCCTCTTTCACTTTTGGTTTGAAAAAGTAAGTTAAGCCCCACCCACAAAAGCATGTCTGCTGCTCTCGCAAGATCGTTCCTCAGTCCTTTAAAGATGTAGGTGACTTTTTTTCTTCAGCAGAACAGTAAAGAAGGCTGAATCTGAGATCCTTGTTGATTCATTAAATGCAAGTCAGCAGCTGTCTGTGTTTGAGAATGAAAAAATAAAAAATAAAAAATAAAAAACAAAATAAATAAATAACATGAAGGAACACAAAATTAATACCTTTGGCTCCTGGGGCCAGTTGCATAAATAAAGTGACAATGTTAGCCAATCAGTCTTACTCTTCAGATTCAAATTAGACCAGTTTTTTTCTTATTATGTTACTGACTATAAAATGTACAACCAGTCTTGAAGAAAAAAAACAAACAAAACAACAACAACAACAAAAAAATACTTTTTAAGACTAGTCTGAGCAGTTCATGCAACTGGCCTCTGATGATATATTGAGGTCTAATGAAGCAAAACAATCAGTCTAAGCAAGAAATTGAACACTATTTACATCATTATTAACAACGAGTAAATTACCAGTAAACAGTAACAGTCATTTTTGGGTGAACTTAAACCAATTTAACACCCTGCAGCCAATTTACTCGGCCAACTTAACACACATTTAAAAATTAATAAATGTGCCAAAAAAATATTATTTCTATAGTAAATCACAGCTGTAGCACCAACAAAGGCTCTTTCTGCACTGAAAGCCTTCTGATGGTCTGGACTGATCCTGGGAGAAACTGCCAGCTGCCAGTACAGATCTCTCTTCATAAACTCAACATCTGGACTGAACCTGAATCAGATCAACAACAACAAAAAACTGAATATAATAGAATTTATAATAGTATTCACAGAAATTAGAACTCATATATATGTCCATCAATAACTTTTTAAATAGCTCTTTAATACTGTATGGAAACTTTCAGTGAAACATTATGTATGACATCATATGCAACTTAAAACGTCATGTGATCACCTAAACATGTCATAATTTGTTTTTAGGACTTAAACCAATTATGTGAAGTATCAGAGACCTTAAATAGTTTCTAGATGTGTAGATAAAAGAGAATGATTTACAGTGTCAAAAGTGGCACTGAGATCAAGAAGGATCAAAATGGAAAGACAGCAAGAATCAGTAACAATTAACTGCTGTTTTAGTGCTATAGAATTTATGGAAGAGATTCCTGAAGGGATTAAACTTGACAACACACACATCACACTGGGCCTCTACCGCTGAAAGGAGGACATCCCCAAATCATGATCACGAGAATACATCATTATTCTGTCAAAGAAATGATACTGTGACTCACGTGGCAACATTTGCCTTTAAAATGCAGGTATTACGGAGCACATCTTCATCTTCCCAGATTTCAAACAGTTGTTGAAGGAGGTATTAGATTTGGATTGCTGTTGGAGATTTGGAGGCTGTGAGGGCGTCCCCAGCTTCTCTGTTTGAGATTATTTTGATAAACCGTTTTTTCTTTCACTCCTTATGCTGTCTAGTAGCTCCACTGTTCATTTGAGTTTTTTTTTTTTTTTTTTTTTCCCCGGCTTCATTTGGGAAAGCTGTTAAGAAGGCAAAGGGTGGGTGTTTTTTTGTTGTTGTTGTTGTGCATTTAGTGCTCTGTGTCTGCATACCTCCATCGCTGTTTAGTAGGGTAGACCGGGTACAGCTGGTATGGGGTAGCTACATTTGAAACACCTGAAATAACTTGCGTGTGCAACAAGTCTGATCTGTGGTATTTGCTTCGCACATGTGTATTAGCGTCCTCTTCGATCATGGAAAATCTGAAGTACATGCTCTTCTCCAGACTTTTCCCCCAAATAAATTCCTAATTTGGTGCTTATTAATAGTTAGTAAGGTAGTTTTGGTATTGGGTAGGATTAAGGATGTAGAATAAGGTCATGTAGAATAAAGTATTAATATGAGCTTAATTAGTACTAACAAAAGGCTAATATTCTAGTAATATGCATGCTAATAAGCAATTAGTGAAGAAACTGTAAAATAAAGTGTTACCGTAAGTTTTTCACTTCACCATGTCCCTTCTACACTGAATAGCTTCTCATCCTTACATGACTGTTAAAGATAACTTACATTCTCTTAACCCTTAATCTGTGCTCTAAAACTGACATATTGCTTGACTTTGTGTTATACAAGGTCACCATAAAAGCTAGAGAAATGTTCAAGATGGTCAGCAGGGTACAGCTGAGACACAATGTATCATTAATTTATTATGTTTATTGTTATTATATTTATTAGGTTATTGTTTGAATTTTTTTTTGTTTGCAATTGTTCAATGTTTTTTACTGTTTTACTGTACTCAACTTTTCAACTGTTACTATTAAAATGATGACTGAAATTAAATATTGTATCGCTGTTTGCCATTACTGTACAATGTTTTACAAATGAACTAATTTGAACTAAACAAATAATCAAATAAAATACGGGATGAAAATATAAACGGTTAAATTCTCATTTTTACAGGTATTTTACATTTGCAATGAATTGGTTAGGCAGCTTTACAGCATTACGGATGGGTGTCTCAACTGTACTCGGGTACACGACATGGGCTTCTTGTGTTTGAGCTAATTGTGGCAGACATGACCTACTTATGGATGTTAATAATTATTAATATTTTAGTAGACAAGTAAAGGAAATATGATATGAAAATCCCTTTTTTTTGAGTCCCTAGTTTTGGTGTGGTAACGGGAAAAGCAAAAAGTTTACCAACTGTACCTGGTCTGCTTTATCCATTCAAACTCCTTTGCAGCAGCCACTATATTATACATGGATATTATGCATTATGACTCCATGACAATCACGTTGTTTCCCTACATCAGGGGTTTTGCACCAACCCTGATCAAACTCCCCTGCCAGTAACTTTGTAGTGATCATGAAGATCTCAATGAGCTTGTTCAGGTGTGTTTGATTAGGGTTTGAGCTAAACTCTGCAGGAAAGTGGACCTCGAGAGGCCAGAGTTGAGAACCCCTGCCCTACATGTTTACCTCAGAGTTAGATGTTGAACAGAAAAAATGGAACAGGAGCAAACACTACTCATAACATTGGATATGGATTGGATTATGGTGGTGTTTTGGTTCAGTTCTGACTAAAAGGAGGTGGACCAGTTCTGGGCCGACAAACACATAATCTGGGCCACACTTTAGCTGTTGATATGGGCCAGATCCGCGCCAAAGGAAACTTGCTGACTGGGGTGAGTCTTTTTACAAGGTTCACTGAAAGAAAGAAAAAACAAAACAAAAACATGTTCATCTGTTCTGTATCTGTCCAGAAGGGGGTGCTATATGATCACCACAGGTAAATGTGAAACCTGCTTTATGCTCACAAAATCCTGTTTGAGACTATTTATTTTACATTAATATTAGGACTTTCATATAGTGCAGGGGTGGGAAACCTTGATCCTGGAGGGCTGGTGTCCTTGCAGAGTTTAGCTCCAACCCTGAAAAAAAATTCCAACCTGTATCCTGAAGACCTTTCTTACCTTTTTCGGGTGTCTTTGATTAGGGTAGGAGCTAAACTCTGCAGGGACACCGGCCCTCCAGGATCAACGTTCCCCACCCCTGATATAATGTCCATAGTGTCTTTATTTATTCATACTGTATTCTGTTATGGTAAACAAATGTTTACTTGCGAATGCACCACAAATCATATCGCACTATTTGCTTCTTACCCTTAAATGCCTATTTTGCACAATATCATGTACAGATATTATGTAAAATACTTGTCTAGTCTAGGCAATAAAGGTTGACTTGACTTGTTCTAGGACTGGATTGGAACAATATATAGGCGTGCTTCTTAAAGTTAATTAATCGCGCAAACTGACAGCACAAACATAATGAACTTTGTTGTGTCAGACTGGCTTGTGTGAACAGATATACTGTAGGCAACAGATCGCTCATTGCACTTTATGAAATATGAAGTAAACAGTGCAGATTTACAGTAAACACACTGTAGCGAGACCAGTTCATTTTCGCTCTTTTTTTTTTTTTTTTTTTTCTTTTTCTCAGGGCAAAATGAGAATCTGACTTACTCTGCATTCCACAAATCACTCAAACCATTACTAGTTCATTATGGTCCACCTTTGACTTCTGAAACATGAGGACTGCTGCACATTCCTCTACTAAAACATGACGTGTATGTCACAAGATTAAATGCACTGTAGTTTGTGTATGTGAGGTTTTGTTTAGGGTAGGGGTACCCAAACTTGGTCCCGGAGGGCCGGTGTCCTGCAGAGTTTAACTCCAACTTGCCTCAACACACCTGCCTGGAAGTTTCTAGCATGCTTAGTTAGAGCTTGATTAGCTGGTTCAGGTGTGTCTAATTGGGGTTGGAGCTAAATTTAACATCTGATTCAGATAACCAGCTCTTTAGAAGGACTGGGATTGAAAACCGCAGGTCTAGGGCATTTGGGATCTTCTTGTCTTCTATTTTATGAATATGTTATTATGAACTTACACTTCCTTTTTTGGTGTAGACCAAAAATGGTGTATCATGCTTTCTGCTAACAATCCTACTGCATTATAAATTACATCTGTTTTAAATTATTGTTCTCTAAAGGACTGATACAAATAAATTCAAATTATAATTGCACTAAAAATAATCCTTATCCGTCAGATTGACTAATGAGCTGTACATTTTCTTTCATTTTTATCCATCAGGAGAGTAACGGCTCAAGTGACATCAGCTCGTTGTTCTTTTTTTTTAATATTCCACTTTAGCTACATGAATGTGTTTGCACCAAGTGACATTCGACATCGATTTTTGGCATTTACTCACCACTGGTACTGACAGAACAACACTTATCAAGTTAGGCTGACAAGACACTTTTATTTGTCTGGAACAATCTTTTAAATTAATGTCATGTAATTACATTCATTCATTAAGTAACAGACAAAAAGGATAAGCTAAACAAGTAAATATGGCATTTTATGAGCTGTGTGATATATCCTAATGCTGAAATAATGTGTTTATGAATAGCTGCAGTTTTGTCACACGTGCTCAAATTTCATACGCACATCAGAACTATAAAGACACTCATAAAAAGTTTGGGACAGCAGTTTTACTTATGCTGGGTCAAATACAGCAGCAGTAATCAGTATCCATCAGGATATCCACCTTTCCTGGGGTCAGATGCAGCACAGAGTTTGTTCCCCTGCCGTACAACCGCCTGGACATTTGCTAATGCGGTCACATTAATTATGATGTGATTTTTTTGCTTCAGTCCATGAGTTACATTCTGCATTCACAAACGCAACACAGGGGGAACATTAGATAAAGCATTACTTTTCTGATTCTAATTTAGAAAACAAAGTTTTGCTTTTAGCAGTGTTGGGGGTAACACATTACAAGTAATCAGATTGTAACTACTAAAGTAACGCATTACATTTGAATTTATGAGAAAATATCTGAGTTACTTTTTCAAATAAGTAACGCCAGTTTCTTTCTTCTTTTTTTTTTAACCATTTACTGACTGACAAGTCTCCTGTTGGAAAATTGAGAGTAATTATTGTGCATTAACTCACAAAATTCAGACCTGTCCTTCGATGATCTAATTCAACCATGCTAATAAGCAAAAATTATTTTATATGCACTAACATTCATGCTTCATTTTTTAATTGCTGAAGACTATTCTTCTCCTGAGAGAATTTACTTTTCTTTCAGCCTGTGTTGCATTCATTTCACTTTTGGTGTGAAAAGGCTTTTATATTTGCCAAAATGAGACATGTTTATATTATAAACAAACAAGCAAGCCCTGCTCATATTTTAAAAGTAACGCAAAAGTAACGTAACAGATTACTTCCCATAACAAGTAACTAAGTAACATAATTAGTTACTTTTTTAGGGAGTAACGCAAGACTGTAATGCGCTTTTAAAAGTAACTTTCCCCAACACTGGCTGTCAAGTGTAACAGTTTTACCTGATTAAAGCCGTCTTCTACAAATGTCTCATTGGGATTAAACTGATTGTGAGCTCTGGGCTCATTAACCGCTTTTTGCAGGTCATAGTCAAAAAAAATGTAGTTCAGGATGACCTGGAATGAGAGAGACAAGAAAAGGGAAAAGACACACACACACACACACACACACACACAAATATATGTATATATATATATATATATATATATATATATATATATATATATATATATATATACACACACACACACACACATCACATTTGCTGTTAGTGTTTTTGGTTACCTGAGCAGTTGCTGTAGTGATATTTGATCCACCTGCAGCCCCAACCACCATTTTGACTTGTCTGCTGTGTTTGTCCAATATTATTGTGGGAGACATTGATGAAAGTGGCCTTTTACCTTTTTTTTTTTTTAAAAAAAGCATAATTTTAATTTAAATAGGTGGTTTCACACATATTCAATGTTGTAAATTCTTAAAACGTAAGGGATACACTTTTTCTTTTACCTGGTTGAAGTAAGTTGCTTTTCTTAGTCAATTCAGGATCACTGAAATCCCGCATCTGGTCATTAAAAATAATGCCTGTGCAGTGTGACATCACCTTAGAGCCAAAACTGTGAAAACACAAAAAGATCAAGGCCAGTTCATTCAAGGCCAGCTTCATTAAAACCACATTACACATTAACATCACGTTTTCAAAATTCTTTAATGGAAGATGTCTTAAGAGAAACAAACAGTTTCTTAGAAAGTGTGTGTGGTGGGAGGTAGATACAAAGTTGAGTATCTTGTTAGCAGCAGTGTTCAGTGTAAATATTGTGACCACCAACCACCACCACCAATCTTTAACAATATTTTTCGATTCATCTGAGCAATACAATGGCTAGACTGTCTTCACAATGATCACATCCATCATGTAAAGCACGAGAACCTGTTTCACTGGTTTTGATCATTCTGTTATTGTTGCCCTGCTGAAGGAGACAGCCACTGGCTCCAACTCCCTCTGAACTATGCAAATTACAGTCAACGGTTAAACACTGTCTATCAGGAAGCCTGCTGTCTGAAAAAGCAGTGTTTTAGATGTGAATACGGATAGAGTTGATGTGTTTTCAATGTAGATAGAGGAGTGGTACTCAATAACCAGATCAAGATTAAGTAAGACAAAAAAAGCTCTCTTTGTCTTTTTATATTTCTCTTACTAGTTATTGATGCTGCTGGTGACAGCCACTGCACTCCCATCTTTTGCGATGACAGACAGGTGAGACGTGCCAGAGTCATCAGGCACAGTTTTATTATTATGCACACCAGCTTGTTGGATGGTGCTATCTTTAATATTGCTCCTGATTTCTTCTGCAAGGCTGTCTGAGATCATATTTTGAATAAACTGAAACAAAATTCACAGAACAGAAAGAGAACAGTGAAAGGCTTTGAGAATATGTCTGCTGTAACATGAGATTGTATGTTAATCCCTGTACAGATCTCATTTCATTTGAATCACAATTTTCAAAGCAACTTCTTACCCAAAGTTCACTGTAAAAAAAGTTGCCGTAAATTGATGCTTTTGCTAAATGTTTAGGTTAAGAGATATGAAGAATTTAAACACATTACACTGAATAAAGTACCTGTCAAACTAAACTGAAATGTACAGTACCTGGCAAGCCAGCTAATATGGCTTCATGCTACAAGCCCCTACTGTTAGGCCAGTTTCACCAGATCAAGATTAAGTATAACTTTTTATATTTGTGTAAGCAATTTCTGACTGGTCTTATCCAGTGCCTAATCCATTATCAAAAGTGCTGTATTATTAATATGCTTTAATTTTACATTACCACCACTGTGATACTGCAGCAAATGATCAAGCAGTATTACTGCAGTTAGTTATGAAGAATTTTAAACTTATTGTCTGAGTTTGAAACAGAATACTACTCTTATTATTTTTACCATATCCTTCTATTAATTATTAATTAATCATTAGCCAATGATTCGCAAAGATATCTTTATGTTATGACTTTACTTCGAGGTCTGCGACTATTAACTCATTAAGTTATGTAATTATCAATGATAATTGCCACCGTCAACACACAGTTTCAGCAGCCAGAGTGTGTCAAGAGTCTGTGGCTAGAAGTCACTTGCAGATTTTGTGTTTCTCTCGTTTCTGTTCTTGTTGTTTCTCTTTCCTTCAGTGAATCTGCTTGTTAACAGCGGCTGCTCATCAGTGTCTGAAGTCATTCTGAAATCTAAAATGCCATTTTATGAAAAAAGATCTTACTAATTTTGTCTCACTTACTCACTAACCAGTAAATAAATAAATAAATAAATACATTTACCTCCATATTTTTATTTGGGGGTGAACAATGCTTTACAACCAATACCCTGTAAATATTTTAATGAAGCCAAAGAAATCCATACTGTACAAATACGTAAAGGTTGAACCCACCTCATTGATGTTTTGATAGCCTGGGTCTCCAAGTTTAGTCTTCTTCTCATAAGCGGCACGGAAAGCCTCTATCATGCGATGATAGGTCAAAATCTTATTCTCTGTTGTGGACATGCTGCTACTTGAGAAATTGTAACCTAAAATAAAATTCTTAATTAACTGAAAGGAACCTGGGAAAATTAGAACATTTTGTAGACAGAACCCAAATGCAAAGCAGTCAGGAGAAACTCAAAAGATCCTTAATTAACAAATTAAAAAGCTGTATAAAAATGCCCAGAATAAAGCCAAGAGGGCTTGAAAACAAAATAAAACAAAACAACAACAACAAAAAAAAAAAAAAAAAAAAAAAAAAAAAAAACAGAACTAAAACTAGCAACCACAAACAAGGATATTAAAGGAGAATTTCACTTCCAGAACTAAAATTAGAGGTAATGTACTCATCCCCTTGTCATCCAAGATCTTTGTATTTTTCTTTCTTCAGTGGTAAAGAAATAATATTTCTTGAGCAAAACATTCAAGAATTTTTCTCCATGTAGTTTGAACTTCCAAAATGTAGTTTAAATGCAGCTTCAAAGGGCTCTAAATGGTCCCAGCCCAGGAAGAAGGGTCTTATCTACACTCTTAAAAATAAAAGTGCTTTAAAAGGTTCTTTACAGCGATGCCATAGAAGAACCATTTTTGGTCAAAGGCTCTTTAAAGAATCATCTTTTTCTTACCTTTTTTATAATCTGAAGAACCTTTTTTCACCATAAAGAAACTTTTGCGAGATTCTTCAGATGTTAAAGGTTCTTTATAGAACCAGAGCAAAAAAGGTTCTTCTATGGCATCGTGAAGAAGAAAAAAAAGAAATTGACCATTTATATACTTTTTATCATCAGACGCTCGTCTTGTCTATTTTCTGCGATGTACATGGGAACTCTGTGTAATCTGGGTCAATCCAGTTAGGGTATGTTGAAAAACTCTCATCTACCTTTTTTGTAAAGGACGTTTGATCTTGCACATTCACTTCGTAAACACTGGGTCAGTACTTCTGCAGCGTACTGCATTTTTTAGAGCCTTTTGAAGCTGCATTGAAGCTGCATTTTGGAAGTTCAAACTTGGGGCACCATAGAAGTCCATTATATGACAAAAAATTCTGGAATGGGTAACACTTTATTTTGATGGTCCCTTTTGATCATTCTGTTGACAATAAGTAATGTTGCACCTACATGTCAACTAACTCTCATTAAAAGGTTAGTAGACTGTCTGCTTAAGATCTGCTATTTATTGTGATGGTCTCCCAGCAGGCATTCTACTGACTATAAGTAACTTTGCAAGTACATGTCAACTTAATCCAACCCTAACCCTACCAGTCTACTAATACTCTACTAACACTCTAATGAGAGTTAGGATATTAGTAGATGTATATGTGTAATGTTACTTATAATCAACAGAATGTGTTATAGGGACCATCAAAATAAAGTGAAACGGTGGGTCTACTCCTTTAACAGGCAGGTAATGGCCTGACTTAACCAACAACTAGGGACACAAGCAGGGATACAAAATGAACCAGCACAGGACAGAGCACACAGGGAGAATAAATAGAGAGAGCAAACAAAGCAGGTAACAAGGGTGGACAGGTGGGGCAAAGGAACCAATAATCAGGTAACAGAAAGCCCAGGGTCAAGTCTAATAGAGAGCAACAAAACAAAAGCCATAGGCTCACAAAAAAAAACCAACAAAAAAAAAAACACATGAGATGAGAGCATACAGCCAGTGAGAGCTCTCAAAGACCACATGGTATTGGGAACCGCTGGTGTATTTCATTACATTATATCCTTAATGTTTATGATTTATCATGTTTTTTTTATTTATTTTTTTTTGTTTATGTTTGTTACTTTTATTTTCCATATTATTATTATTATTTTTTTTTTATAATAGTATACATTTGTGCAAATTATAATGTTTTACTTGTCATTAACGTGTGCAATGCCCAAATATTTTCTGCTATAAAATTTAAGAATTTAAGATATCTACATTGAAAGTCTTCAGAGCTGTAAAACACAATTTTCTATTTGTTTCTTTTAAGAATGCACCAGTTGTTGTTCCACATAGAACCACTGCCTTCTTTACCCAATTATTTGTCATTTAGTCCCGATAACATTGGGTTTACCAGGACCACACACACACACACACACACACACACAAACACACCTTTGAGTATGTTGAGTATCAGAGCGAGCACAGGTCCACCGAATGGAGCATTAGCAACATGCACTGTGTAATTCCCCACAGTGAAATTTAAAGCATGCTCATTCAGCACTGGCTCATAACTCTGTAGGTCCTCACGTGTTATAACCCCTCCTGTGTTACGAAGAGCAAAGACTCATACAGATTTCCATACTTTGATAAAATTACGTCAGCAGAAACTCAAATATGAATAGAGTAAAATGTAAGCATGAAATAACCTGCAGCCTTGATATCATCCAGTATATCCTGAGTCAATGACCCATTGTAAAAAGCATTTGCTCCTTTTTCTGCTATTTTCCTATAGGTGACAGCAAGTTGTGGAAATCTTATAACATCATTTTCCTTCAAGATGGTTTTGTTTGAGTTGCAAAACACGTCACTGGAAAAAGAGAGAGAAAAGCAGAAGCAAGATTATGTTATAGAAATGTAAAGGCAGATGCTACTGGCATTCAGTATTACAATATTGTTTAAACCATAGCCTGTTTTTATTAGGGGTTCAATTGTGTACGTTGAAACCCTGCTGTAATTGTTATAATGGCAAAAGATCAGGAATCTCCATGTAAAACTGATCAGGAATACCAAACCGTAAGTCATAAAGAAAATTGGCCTGACAGGGGCGCTACAGTGATCAAAAGTACAAAATCGCTCATGACTCCTAAACCATTAGTTGCAGGCTCAAGTGTCTTAAGTTGTTGAAATCTCTGGCTCACAACAAACAAAATGGCAAAATGGCCTCAGAGTCGATCATCATCTGAAATTTTCAGGTATTTTGGGTTTTTTGAAAAACCTACTTTTGCGGACTAGTCCTAGGTTTTTCGTCTGAACTGAACCAAACCAGTGCAGAAACATTCTCTGGACAGTGAATATTAATAATAATCAAAAAATTTAAATTTTCGACTCAATGTCAGAAAAGGACACCAAAACGTTCGGATAAACATTAGAATAAAATGGCTATAACCTTTTAATGAAATTAGATATTTTCGCCAAACTCAGACCACTTATGCGGAAATAAATTGCAGAGCTTGGCCACTTGGAGGCTCTATAAGAGAGGAAAAAATTAAAAATGGCTGTAACAATGCAACTATTCATCTGATTGACATGAAATTTAGTATGCAGTGTCTTAGTCCAGAGGTCAAAGGTCAATGAGAAATTTGAAAGAAATCGGCCACCTGCGGGGCTATTGTTTATTGCACATTTTTCAAACATACACAACATATTCATTTGATGAACCTCCTCATTCCTAACAACTCTAGAACAACTGCTACCAATCAAACCATTTGTAAAAAAAAAAAAAAACTAGTGAACTAGTCCCACTGAACACTGCAGTGCAATTCTTTGGTCTGTCTAGGTCAATAATTATATATATATAAAAAAATTAACTTTACCCTTTGGGTAGCTATGACGAGTTATTTAGAAAAGGGGCCTGTCCAAATATACCTAAAAGCCCATAAGGCAGTGGTTCTCAGTCCTGGTCCTGGGAGTCCACTTCTCTGCACATTTTGCCTGTCTTCCTTATTTAACACACCTGATTGAGGTCATCAGCTCATTAGTTCAGTTCATGGATTTCTCACCTAATGAGTTGATGATCTCAATCAGGGCAGGGAGGGTTAGCTTCCCACACTGCAGCACCTGTGAGGGGGCACCTACCAATAAGCTACGGAAAAAAACCTAAGGAAGTATACCCCCAGAGGTGCCCAAGAGGGGGGTAGAATGAGCATCTCAATAGGACGGACGTACAGTTATTGACCCAAGCTCATGGACATAAGACTACGAGTGCAGTCCAGGCCAGAATGAAGTGCTTGTTTGGTACACAAGTGATGCAACGCACAGGTCAAGTACCTGGTGAGATGCAGGAGGAGCCCGACCCGGAGTCACCTCACAGTGCCCAGACCCTCCATGCATCACAAGGCCGATTCCAAGCCAGGATTTCAGAACAACGTCAGGTTAAATGGCCTGCTGCTAATAAGAAGAATGAGTGGCACCAGTCTGATGAAGACGTGGACCAGATTCTCCAAGTAACAGCCAGAGGGGATGCTGACCGGAGGCTGCATACGATGTGTTCGATAATTATCAATATAGCTGCTGAGAGATTTGGTGTAAAGGAGCAGTGTCCGTTTGGTGGAACTGCAGGACCAAATCGTCTGGAGGAGAACAACCGACAGTTGCGGAAAGAGCTCCGTCTGCTTAGAAAGCAGTTTAGGCAGGCAAGTGAGGAGGATAAAGCTGCCCTGGCTGAGCTTCGGAACATTGTAAGAAGTAAGCTCACTACCACCCGCCGAGCTGAATGGCACAGAAGGAGAAGCAAGGAGAGGGCCCGCAGATGCGCAGAGTTTATTGCAAACCCCTTCATACTCACCAGGAGACTCCTTGGCCAGAAGCGGAGCGGTCGACTTACCTGTACTCAAGACGAGATTGATAAGTACCTCAGCACCAGCTATAGTGATACAGTTAGAGACCAGGACCTTGGTCCGTGTAGCATGTTAATATCCCCACCGGAACCCAGTGTGGCATTTAACCTCAAGGATCCAACCCTGAGAGAGGTGCAGAAGGTTGTCAAAGTGGCTAGGACAAACTCAGCACCAGGTCCAAGTGGAGTTCCCTACGTGGTCTATAAGAGGCGGCCCAAACTCCTCCAGCGACTATGGAAAATCACCAAAGTCACCTGGAAGAGGGGGAAAGTGGCACAGCAGTGAAGACATGCAGAGGGGGTCTGGATACCTAAGGAGGAGAACTCAAGTAACATTGAGCAGTTTAGGATCATCTCACTTCTCAGCGTGGAGGGAAATATATTTTTCAGTATTGTTGCCCGACTCATGACAGAGTTCCTCCTGCAGAACGAGTACATTGACATTGCTGTACAGAAGGGTAGGATCCCAAAAGTTCCAGGCTGTATTGAGCACACAGGAAGTGGCGGCGTTCTGGCAGTGCTGTGGCTTGATCTCGCCAATGCTTATGGGTCAATCCCGCACAAGGTGGTGGAAATCTCACTGACCCGACGCCATGTTTCAGAAAAGATCAGGGAACTCATTTTGAACTACTATAGCTGTTTTAAGTTGAGAGTCACCTCTGGATCAGTAACATCTGCTTTTCATAGGCTGGAGAAAGGAATAATCACAGGGTGCACCATTTCAGTGATCCTGTTTGCCTTGGCCATGAATATGATAGTCAAGTCAGCAGAGGTGGAATGCAGAGGCCCACTAAGCCGGTCAGGTGTGCAACAGCCCCCTATCAAAGCATTTATGGACGATCTGATGGTAACCACAACATCCCTACCAGGGTGTAGATGGATCCTCCAAGGTTTGGAATGCCTCATTAGTTGGGCCCGAAGGGACTTTAAGCCAGCCAAGTCCCGATCCCTTGTGTTGAGAAAAGTAAATGTAACCGACAAGTTCTGTTTCTCCCTTGGAGGAGTTCAAATTCCATCAATCACCGAGAAGCCAGTTAAGAGCCTGGGAAAAGTCTTCAACAGTATACTTAAGGAAACAGCCACACTTGCGGAAACCGGAAAAGAGCTGCACACCTGGATTGCTGCAGTGGACAGGGCTGCCAGGGAAGTTTAAAGCCTGCATTTACCAGCATGGTATTCTGCCACGACTCCTTTGGCCACTGCTGGTTTCCGACGCTCCCTTAACCACTGTCGAAAGCTTTGAAAGGAAGATCAGCCACTCTCTATGTAGGTGGTTGGGCCTTCCCCGCAGTATCACCATCATAGCCTTTATACGGAAGGAAGAACAAGCTACAACTTCCCTTCAGTAGCCCGTCTGAGGAGTTTATGTTTTCCTGAGCAAGGGAGGTGCTGCTGTACAGAGAATCCATGGACACCAAAGTTTCCTCAGCCGGCATCGAAGTGAGGACGGGTAGGAGGTGGAGCGCTCAGGAGGCGGTAAACCAGGCTGAGGCATGGCTGCGGCACAGTGTGCTGGTGGGGACAGTGGTGTCAGGATGCGCAGGGCTTGAAAGATACCCCTGCATGCCTTCTATGCCAAAAAAGAGGATAGAGCACATACTAAGCAGTTGTCCAAAGGCCCTGGAAGAGGGGCGTTATCGGTGGCGGCACGATCAGGTGTTAAGGGTAATTGCTGGAACAATCAGCACAGGGAACTCTCAGCAAGCACCAGCAGCCAGCACAGCGCACATTTGCGTTTGTCAAGGCTGGAGAGAAACCATCAGGGAGCAGAAACCCAGCGGGTGGACTCCAGGCAACAGCTTGAGACTGGCAGCTAAAAGTTGACCTGGGAAGGCAGCTCAAATTCCCAGAAACCATCGCCACATCCACGCTTAGGCCTGACATGGTCCTATTCTCAGAATCATCAAGGCAGGTGGTCCTGCTGGAATTAACTGTGCCCTGGGAAGACCGGATGGAGGAGGTGTTTGAACGGAAGAGGGCCAAGTACGAGGAGTTGGCAAGTGAATGCCGGAA
Organism: Cirrhinus mrigala; assembly: GCA_036247105.1. Lineage (NCBI taxonomy): Eukaryota > Metazoa > Chordata > Actinopteri > Cypriniformes > Cyprinidae > Cirrhinus > Cirrhinus mrigala. The sequence continues at coordinate 3,165,637 of CM070007.1, forward strand.
TAGGGGATGGAAGACCTGCTGCCTCCCCATCGAGGTTGGCTGCCGAGGTTTTGCTGGCCAGTCGTTATGCAGGGCCCTCAAGCTTTTGGGAATCAGGGGACTGCACAAGATGGCTGTGCATCAAAAAACACAGGTCAGGGACAGATCACCCCTGGCTGGGTCGCCTGGGCGAGGGTGTATGACCTTGAAAGACCCAAAACACCCGATGACCCCAGGTTGCATCACTGATGATGTGTCTAGGGCGCACCTGAAAGGTGTCTCAAAATCAGGTGTGTTAAATAAGGGAGACATGCAAAATGTGCAGAGCAGTGGACCCCCAGGTTTGAGAATCACTGCTATAAAACCTAAACAAGCATGCAAAGTTTTATGGAGATTGGACCATAGGTGGCACTATAACAGTTTTAAAAGACTTCAACATCACTATATATAATGACCTGAAATTGCAAAAATAAATGTTTATATATTCAGGCATACACTAGATCTTCCAATCGTATGATCAATCTCCTCATTTTGAACAACTTTGCCTCTATAGGACCACTGCTGTCAATCAAATTGTTTTTTAAATATTTGACATTATTTAAAAAACCTACTTTCGTGAACTTCTCCAATCCAACCATAGGTAATAAACGTTAAAATCATCATATTTCTATGGTAAAGTACCTGGATTCGCCAAAATCACTGTTTGCAGCTATATTTATTTTTATTTTTAAATTATCCTGTTTTTTCACTACTTCAGAAATTATTTAATCTTACCACAGTGTTTCACTAGCAAGAATTAAGTCTTTATTCTGTTGAATGGCATTGGCCAAGGGCTTGCCAATCTGAAATCCCTCCCATGCCAGCTTTATACTGGGCTCAAACAGCTCCCTCCATGGCAGTCTTCCGTGTCTTTTGTGTGCCATTTCATAACCACGCAGTTCTCCTGGTACAGCTATGAACAACCCTGCCATTCATTACAAAACACAGAGGAGGGATCTATTCATTCAAGGTTCAAAATGCCAAGAAATAATCAGATAGATTCACTTTGCTGTAACCAATAACAGCTTTTTGGCTGACTAATGTGACATTGGTAATCAATGTTGTAAATCCATCATGGCTAGATTTGTGGATATGCATATATTTGTGTGTGTGTGTGTGTGTGTGTGTGTGTGTGTGTGTGTGGTTTACCTGGTTTTGTTTCCTTGGTGCCACTTACAAACATGTTTATTAATACATTTCTTGGAGCAGTTTCTCTGGCATCAATTGTCTCCACCTTGCCTGAGGGTTAAAACATTCAATTTTCTTTTAAAACAATAGGTCATGAAGTTACTGTAGTTATTGGATCAGGTTAATTGTAGGTCCCAATACAAAATTTCTGTCAAAGGTACAAAGCCAAACCAAACCCTACTCCAAAATCAGATGGAAAATTAGCCCATAACACAGCTCTAAAGATGCTAAAATTTGATTAATAGAAATTTCAGGACCAATAAGGATGTCAATCCAGAAACCTGTTGGGTAAAAACACAGCCACAAGGTTAAAGGAGAAGTCCACTTCAAGAAGAAAGATTTACAGATAATGTACTCACCCCCTTGTCATCCAAGGTTCATGTCTTTCTTTCTTCAGTCGTAAAGAAATTATGTATTACAAATCTGGTCGGTGACCTGCGGTCCGCTCACCATCAGATGTCGCTCTCACCCTGTCACAACACTCAGACTGTTGCACCACACCCCGGACTACATTCCCCGTCAATCAGCGCGCTGATTGGGTCAACACCTGTGACTAATCAGCGGCGCTATAAAAGCTCCGGTCTTTCCCCACGCAGATCACGGAGTATTGTGATTAGTATTGTTGTTGTGATTATCATTGCTAGCGTTCCCAGTTACCAGTTCCCTTGTTTCCTAGTTCCCTGTGTTTAGTTCTCTCGCCTGGCCATCTCGTCTTGTCTGTCTCGCCGCCTGCCTACTGGACTCTAGCTCGTTTCACGGATTATTCTCTCGTCTCGCCCCTTTATGGATTACGTTCGCCACGGATCGACCCTCGCCAGTTTCACGGACTTCTATTGTACCTCGCCTTAATATACCTGTTTGTTGTTGTTTCGACCCTGCCTGTTTTTCGACCATATCTTTGCCTTGTCCCATTAATAAAAGCTTGCAGATGGATCCGCTCGTCTCTCGCCTCTCATTCACCGTTACATTATGTTTTTGAGGGAAACATTTCAGAATTTTTCTCCATATAATGGACTGATATGGTGACCCGATTTTGAACTTCCAAAATGCTGTTTAAATGCGGCTTCAAACGATCCCAAATTTGGTTGAAAATGATTCCAGCCGAGGATGAAGGGTCTTATCTAGTGAAAAGATCAGTTATTTTCATTTAAAAAATACAATTTAAATACTTTTTAATCTCAAATGCTTGTCTTGTTTTGCTCTCACTGAACTGAACTCTACTGTGTATTCTGACTCAAGACAGTTAGGGTATGTCAAAAAACTCCAATCGTATTTTCTCCCTCAACTTCAAAAATCATTTTAAAATCATCCTACATCACTGCAGAAGTACCGACCCAGTCTTCGCAAAGTGAACATGCAAAGAAGATCAAACACCCTTAACAAAAAAGGTAAAAGAGCGATATAAGGTGATTCTGAAGTTGAGGGAGAACATGAGATGGGAGTTTTCCGACATACCCTAACTTTCATGAACCGGAAAAAAAAGTCCAGGCAGAATAAGACAAGATGACATTTTTGACATTAAAAAGTATATAAGTTGTATTATTTTTACGAAAATAACAGATCGTTTCACTATATAAGACCCTTCTTCCTCGGCTGGGATCATTTACAACCACATTTGGGATCGTTTGAAGCCACATTTAAACTACATTTTGGAAGTTCAAAATCGGGGCACCATAGAAGTCCACTATATGGAGAAAAATGCTGAAATGTTTTCCTCAAAAAACACAATTTCTTTACGACTGAAGAAAGAAAGACATGAACATCTTGGATAACAAGTGGGTGAGTATATTATCTGTCAAGTTTTGTTCTGGAAGTGGACTTCTCCTTTAAAGTTACTCATTTCCCTCAGTGTTGGGTACAGAGCAAAATAACTTTTCAGATATAATAGACATGTTACATTTTAAAGCATTACATTATTTCCATTAGCAATTTATTGTACAGAAAATATTTGAAGGGATTAGAACAAATTATGTTCCTCCATATAAAGCACCTCTGTTTCACTTTATCAGTAACTGGGCATCCACCTTAATTTACCATAGAGAACAAAGGGATATACTGGTATTTGTTTAAGGCAAAGGGACATTCACAGATGTTAGCCAGACTTTTCAGTTCGTTTGCTGGAAAGTCTTGTATTTTTTCTTTCAAACTGCAGAACCATTGTGGGAGATTCTTGTGGAATTCTGGTCTCTCAAAGCCAATTACTGTACCTGTTGAAGGATCGTATATGTTGAAAATCACTCCTCCGCCGATGCCCATGCTGTGAGGATTAAACAGACTCACACACAGCAGAGCAGCGATAGCGGCGTCAACTGCTGAACCGTTGCGCTTCAACATGTCCCTGCAAAGACAAAGAGCTTTCTCTAAAGTCACAAAAGTCTCATCATCCATGAAAGGAATCTTTTCCAGAAACATAAATGTGGCTGTTTGTGATCATACTTTCCGACTGTAGAGCAAACCCCAGCATCCGCTGCCACTGCTGCATTCTCATAGCACCACTTTTCAGAAGGTTTTAGAAGGAGTATCAAAGTGACTGTCAGAACGACTGTCAGTATTAATACTACTCCAATCACTATGCAACATCTGGAAGTAGAACAGAGTTTGCGATATTTGATATTCACTTATCACATAAACAGAATCAAAATGTTCTGTGGTATCATTTTATTTCGTTTCTAGGCTGAGATGTGATCTCTTATAAATTGGTGTATTCACAAATCCATGTCACGTAAATTATTCACAGTATCAGTGGATCCTGAATTTGCTAGATCCTAAACCTGCGAACTGTTTTGAGAACTGCTAGATTTTCTTTTAAATGTTACTATATTGTAATGTACATTGCATTATTTTCTAAATGTAATGTTCAGTTTTCTATATAATTCATCACCTTTTTGTCTTTGCTTCTATATAGCAGAATGCTTGTGAATGCCACTTATCGTTTACTTTCATATTTATATTTTTAAAATAAACGGTACTTTATTAAAAATGTCCATTCACAAAATCCATTTTTTGTGTGAAGAAATGTAACGCCTTTTTTTTTTTCCTTAAATTGAGTAAATTCAAATAGTACAGCAATACAATACATGCCTTGATTTTCAGTAAACACTGTCTATGTTTTAGTATTCACTTACGCTTGTTTTGGTTTGAATTGTTCCATATTACCATAAAAATACAATATTCACAAATATGGGTTACACACACAAATTTTCAATAAACAAAATCAAATTATATGTGCAAATAAATAAGATGTACAGTTAAGTAAACTATATTTTTATTTTTATTATTATTATTATTATTATTATTATTATTATTATTATTATATTAACCTTAAAGTAAGGTAAAAGCTCTACAGAGCACCAAACTTGGTTCTGTTATTATTGTGAGTCAAATCATTACATAATATATACATATATATATATATACTTATGTGTGAATATACCACATCTATAGGCCTCAAATACTTAATGTTTCCGTTCTGTACATGTAAAATTTGAAACATGCTAACCTTAGAATGTATTAAAATCTATTTAAATAAGTTATCCTGTGGTAACAGACATACAAACATACCTTTTTTTACTGCAACCACAGTTTGTCTCAGCCATGACGTCCTGAAACGGAAATTTTCTACCTGTGTAGATGGATTTTTCAAAACAATAGTGAATCAGGCTGATTTAATCTGTGGAAAACAATATTTAACTGTAGTTAAAAAAAAATAAAAAATACACAAGGCCCAGAGAGCTAAATGTGCTGCAAATGAAGAAACACATGCAATAACAAAAAACAAACAAACAAAAAAAAACCCCGCAAATTAAGAATACACTTTTACCAGTTGTGACAACACAAGTGCTGCAAGTTTTCATAATGCGACCAAATACAGAAATGCGCTGCAAATACTCACATACTCACAGGATATTATTAGCCTAAGATGATGAAATGCACAATTACTGTAACTTTACAACATTATGTAATAAGCTGGCAAACTCAAGTTACTTTTACAACTTCCCTTATGAAAATTTGTGATTTTACTGTTTAAATAATAATAATAATAATAATAATAATAATAATAATAATAATAATAATAATAATAATTATAATAGCCACAAATTAACCATAGTCTACACTATCCATAGTTTAACTATGGAATTTACAATTGTGGTTATACAAATGGTAATGGTAATCCATAAACCAAAAGAAAAAAACAAAAACAAAAACACATACTACACTTTCTATAATAAAACCTTTGTCAATTTTTCCATTGTGGTCTGTGCTACTTGCAACGTGTTTATGTATTTCATTTAATTTACGTGAGATAGCCTACCTCTGACTTTCATGTTCTTATTAACACATACTATTGTTATTTCAGATTTATATCTCAGAAATGTATTGTTCCAGAATAATAATTGGAATATGCTAATATTATATATACAGTTTTTATTTTAAAAGCTCAGTAAATGAACATTATATATATAAAAATAAAAAAAATAAAATAGATCATAATTCTACAATAGTTGGTGCATTAATTAGGACATAATCTACAAAAAAAAAAAACAAAACAAAAAAAAAAAAACACAAAGAATTCACCATTAAACAAATTTTATCAAAGAATACAGCAATCACTTCACAAATATAATATACCTATACCTTGCAATGTGTAAACAATGCCTTTCAGTGAAGCTGCTGATTTGCACTTGTCTTTTATATCCCAGCTGTTGTAATAATGCACATGAAGCAGAAGGAATAAATAAATAAATAACAAAAAAAAAAACAAAAAAAAAAACAAGAGGACTTACACTGACTTTTGTGTATTGAACCTCCACAGGCTATGAATTTGTGTCAGGCGTAATTCTGAATTACAGACACACTCACCAAACCGGTATATACTGCCTGATCCTGTTATGGAAATTATGGCACAACAATTCTGTAAAAGGTTTCACTTTCTTTTTTTTTGGTCTCCCTCAGTACCTTTCTACATCCTTTGATCTAATGATAATAATTAAAGTTCAAGGTCAGCACATTATTTGCGTACCAATAAAGTAGAATCTATAGTTCCTACATGTTTTATTTAGCTAAAAATAACACAATATATAATTAAGACTGACTCACCTAATGTGTTTTGTTCTTCCTCTAGTGACATAGAGCATCATCGCAGTCTCAGAGGGCGTATGATTTAAACTGTTATTGGTGACTGAACAGACAGAAAATTATACTAAACACCAGAACTAGGAACATTAATATGGCTTAATAAGTTAAACAATAGCCTTTTGTCACCACTATCGCTGTAGTTAAAATCTGACCTACCATGATGGACTAATGTAGTTAAAACTGTCATATTTAAAGCTACAATATGGACAGCACATTTGTAAAGCAGAATAACTCTTTGAGATGTACAGGTACCCTTCTAAATATGTTAAAAACAGGTCTCACATGTTTTCCTGTAAGAAAATGCTAATCAGGATGTGCTTTACAATGAATATCCTATTTCATTAAGCAAGACAAACACACAACCCTACATTCAACAGGACACCGTACGTTTTTATTTTTCAGCTATTAAATGCATTGTTTAAATATTGGGTGTGAACACTGAGAACGCAAACAGATGAACCTGTCTGTGTGTGCTGCTTGTACCTTGTAGTCACCCAACATGCCCTGTAACAACTCTGTTTCCTCTATGTGAGGATAAAATCAGAAAGTCACATAAAATGGAGAACAGTGAGTCAGTGTGATGTTTGTTTCCATTACACATGCACACTTTAATCGGACACTAAACCACAGACACAAGCTTCAAACACTAATCAGACACTACTCACACACACGCACACCTTAATCGGATTCTAAATCACTGGATTATTTTAAGAACTGATAAACTAAATGAAGAGCTTTAAAAGAAGACCTTTACTAAATAAATAAGGCATAACAACAGACACTGAATGGGATTTACCATTAAAAAATATTTATTGAATAAACCCAGTAAACTTACTTATACTACATCAAATATTCAGTCATTCTTTTTACATGTAAAAAATAAATAAATAAATAAATAAATAAAATAATAATAATAATAATAATAATAATAATAATAATAATAATAATAATAAATTATAAATAAAATAAAAACATTTTGTTGTTTTTTAAAGATAAAATTAAGCTTCCTAACCTCAATAGTTCACAGCAGGTTGTTAAATCTGGCAGAGAGACACTGAGGAATCAGGATAAGTCCTAAATCCAGCATAGAGGGGTTCAGTGAATGTGGTGTTGAATGTGTGTATGTGTGTGAATGAGTTTGTGTCAGAGACGCTGTAGAAGGACAGAATGCCGGATGACCAGTCACTATAGATTCCAACTCTATTAGAGCGGGATGAAGGGGCAGATATATCTGTGCTGTTATTATTGTGCCAGACAGTGTACATTTCATCACAACAGTAAAGACTCCAGGATACTTCATTGAGTCCAAACCTACTGTCACTCCCATCTTTCCTGTTGATTCCTTTATATGCCACTGCCAAATGACCTGACCCAATCCACTTAACCTCCCAGTAACAGCGTCCAGTCAGACTCTCTCTACACAGAACCTGCTCGTGATGATCAAATCTCTCTGGATGATCAGGATACGGCTGACGCTCTTTCACACATTGTGCTTTTTTGTTCCCTTCAGAGAGAGCGACACGAATGTGTGCTGTGTTTGGATCCAGTGTGAGATCACAGGCATCTGAACACAAGAAGAGAGATCAGAACATCAAGCCATTTCTCCTGAAATACAGACTTAATAGCTGTGCAAAAGACCCAACCGCTTCATGAGCATATGCAACGTAAACCTCTTGATTGGCTAAAGCAAACTAGTGTTGTGCTATTAAAGTTTTGATGTATGACATCTGTAATCAAGGTAAAGATGATTGGAGTGACATACAGGAGTCATACATTAAGCACCTATGAGAATGTTATTACCAATTTGCAAACAAACCTCGTGCATGCTCTCAGTGCACTGATCACTATGACATTGTATTTTTGAAAGTCATCAAAATTTGTGTCCTGCAAGCGTTTTGCGATGCTGGATGAAAAAGCATGTTTTAGAGTATGTGAAGATCAATGCTTTAGTGATTCTGAATGGATCTATATAATAGGATACAGTATACATTCAAGGCAATGCAGCTGGTTTTGCCATCTTCCCGTGGTCTTGTTTGGTATCGCAGCCTCACTTGTGCCTATTTGTATTATAAAATGCTCTAACATAGGTACGTTTTCTTGGTTTGTGTTGTTGCATTATATACCTACATTGTGAACTATGGAAATTAAAAAGTATTTTTTGCCAATGTGTACATTGTGTCAAAAGGATGGCCCCTCTGTCTTTAACTTTGAAAACCCCTGTGCTAGAAAAATAATCATTGACAGTGACAAAAAACAGCAATAGAATGTTCCTAGGTGCAACATGCTTTACCTTATGGAGCTCAAACTGATCATTCTTTATTACATTTTTATGAGAATCTAAAATGTCAGACAGTCACGAGACTGTTGTGTGGTGTGGTGTGGGTGGGTGTGAGGGCCTACATTTTCTCAGTCCTGATGTGATCCTGAAATGTGCTCCATGGTCCAAACTAAACAGAGATAAAAACACTTTAGCCAGCTAAATGTTAAACCAACAGTGTTCTAGTTTAACACCCTCAAAATATATCTCAAATGAATGTTGTTTTTGTTAAGTGATTTATTTGTGTATTCTGCTGTATTTAGTCTTATAAAGTCAGATGAAAATATTATGGCCATATAAAAAATATTACTCTTATCTGACTGCCATCCAACATACAAATATACATAGGAGTTATAAATGCTACACATACTTGAGTATCTGCAGTGAGCAGTTTGGATCGTCCAGTTTGTGTTTGAGCAGCTGGACTCCTGATTGTCCTGGGTGATTGTAGCTCAGATCCAGCTCTCTCAGGTGTGAGGGGTTTGAACTCAGAGCTGAAGACAAATAACCACAGCCTTCCTCTGTCACCATACAGCCAGACAACCTACAGACACACACAGACAGATCATGTACAAATGACTGTCTCACTATAAATGCTATTATTTATATTATATTATGTGTTATTAATACCTCAGTATCTGCAGCTGACAGCTTGGTTTTCTCAAGCCATCAGAGAGCAGTTTCACTCCTGAATCATGTAGATCATTGTTACTCAGATCCAGCTCCCGGAGGACAGAGTTTGAGGATTGTAGAGATGATGCCACAATTTCACAGTCATAAGCAGAGAGAATACAGCCAGCAAGGCTGAAAAGGTGCAAAATAAAACATTTCTATGAGTGTATTATACTGAACAAATTAAAATACATCTTATTAAAGTTACTATATGTAAAAATGTAAAATCTCATCAATAGTGAGTGACTAAGTAGTGAACACTCACAGAGCTTTTCTGCAGTTGGTCACAGCTGGTATCAGTCTTCTTCTACCCTCATCTGATGTGTTGTATTTCTTGAGGTCCAGCTCATCCAGCACCTCCTCTGACATCTGAAGCATGTAGGCGATTGTTGAGCAGTGAGCAGGAGAGAGTTTCTTCTCTGAGTGTTTGTCTGATTTCACAAACTCCTGAATCTCTCTGGACAGAGTCTGATCTTTCACTTCCAGCAGACAGAGGAACAGATTGATGGATCTTTCAGTGGAGAGTTCATGTCCATCTTTGATCTTCTCTTTAATGTACTGTGTGGTTCTCCTGATGCTCTCTGAGCTGTTCTCTGTGTGTGTCAGTAGATCCTGTAAGAGTCTCTGATTGGACTCCAGTGAGACGCCCAGCAGGAACCGCAGGAACAGATCCAGGTGGCCATTCTCACTCTCAAGGGCTTTACCTACTACTCTTTCATTGAGTTTGTACAGTGAATCGAAACATGCATCTGTATTGATGCTTATGTGGTAGTAAAACACATAGAAAGCAGCAAGAAACTCCTGAACACTCAGATGAATGAAGCTGTAGACTTTCCTCTGATGAATCACAGATTCCTCCTTAAAGATCTCAGTGCAAATCCCAGAATACACTGAGGCGTCAGTGACGTCTATGCCGCTCTCAATCAGGTCCTCCTCATAGAACATCACATTGCCCTTCATCAGCTGTTTGAAAGCCACTTCAGCAAGTTTCACAATCACTTTTCTGTTGGACTGCAGGAGTTTCTCTGGATCTCTCTCTTCATACTTCTGATTCCTCATGTTGATCTGAATCAGCAGGAAGTGAATGTACATTTCAGTCAGAGTTTGAGGGATTTCTGCATTCAAATCTTCTTTCAGGAGCTTCTGAAGCACAGTGGATGAGATCCAGCAGAAGACGGGGATGTGGCACATGATGTGGAGGCTTCTTGCTCTTCTGATGTGTGAGATGATTCTGCTGGCTTGATGCTGGTCACTGATTCTCTTCCTGAAATATTCCTCCTTCTGAGTCTCATTGAATCCCTGAATTTCTGTCAGGCGGTTGATGTATTTGGAGGGGATCTGATTGGCTGCTGCTGGTCTGGAGGTGATCCAGATGAGAGCAGAGGGAAGCAGCTCTCCTTTCATGAGGTTTGACATCAACACACCCACTGATGAAGTCTCAGTCACATCACAAACTTTCTGATCATCTGAAAACATCAGTGTGATTCTGCTTTCATCCAGACCATCAAAGATGAACACAACTTTACACTCCTCATAAATCTTTGAGTCCAGATCTTGAAGTTCAGGATGAAAGTCCAGCAGAAGTCTGTGAAGACTGTACTGATGATCTCGGATCAAGTTCAGCTCTCGAAATGGAAGCACAAACATGAAATCCACATCCTGATTGGCTTTTCCCTCGGCCCAGTCCAGAATGAACTTCTGCACAGAGACGGTTTTTCCGATTCCAGCGATGCCTTTAGTAAGAACAGTCTTGATTTGGTCTTTCTCCTCACATCCTGGTTCAGGTGAGGATTTAAAGATGTCATTGCAGTAGATTGGAGTGTCTTGTGAGTGTTTTGTTCTGGCTGTTTTCTCCATCTGTAAAACCTCATGTTCTTCATTCACTCCTTCACTCTCTCCCTCTATGATGTAGAGCTGTGTGTAGATCCTGTTCAGGAGGGTTTCATTCTGTTGGAGTTTCATTCCATCAAATAATCTCTCATACTTGTTGTTCATGCTGGTTTTGTGCTGGTTTTTGACTCTCTGTAGATTATCATTTACTGGTTTCTGCAGGTTTGTTCTGAATCTCGTTCTGCACTGAGGACAGTCAAGTTTTTCTAATGATCTGGACTCATCCCAGCATAAACTGATGCACTGTCTGCAGAAAATGTGTCCACAGCTGTCAGAGACCGGATCTCTAAGAATCTGCTCACAAACTCCACATCTGGACTGAACCTGGATCAGATCAGCCCTCTCACAGCTGAGTGAAAGGAGACATATTTACTTAAATTCAAAACTGATAAACACAAATGTAGAATCTGCCCAAGTAATCTGCCTAAGACAACTTTGTTACCACCGACCGACTTTTGCAACAATATTTAAAGGAGAAGTCCACATCCAGAACAAAGATTTACAGAAGATGTACTCACCCCCTTGTCATCCAAGATGTTCATGTCTTTCTTTCTTCAGTCGTAAAGAAATTATGTTTTTTGAGGAAAACATTTCAGGATTTTTCTCCATATAGTGGACTGATATAGTGCCTTGAGTTTGAACTTCCAAAATGCAGTTTAAATGCGGCTTGAAATGATCCCCTATGCAGTTGTAAATGATCCTAGCCAAGGAAGAAGGGTCTTATCCAGCGAAACAATTGGTTATTTTTATAAAAATAATAAAATTTATATACTTTTTAATCTCAAACGCTCATCTTGCCTTGCTCTCCCTGAACAGTTTTTTTTCTTGCTCTCCCTGAACTGTTCATGACAGTTAAAGTATGTCGAAAAACTCCCAACTCATGTTCTCCCTCAAAAGCATTTAAACTGTATTTTGGAAGTTCAAACTAGGGGCAATATCAGTCCACTATATGGAGAAAAATTAAATGTTTTTCTTAAAATACATAATTTCTTAATGACTGAAGAAAGAAAAACATTAACATCTTGGATGACAAGGGGGTGAGTACATTATCTGTAAACTTTTGTTTTGGAAGTGAACTTCTCCTTTAAGTCCCACATCAGTTAGGTCTGTGAACATGGGGTGTTTTTTTCCCAGGGAATAACTTTTTATGGTGACTTTCTCAGATGTACATGTTCATTCAGTGATATTTTGAAAAATGACTAATGTAACATTAAGCATGTTACCATTAAACTCTAAAAAAAAAATACTCATTGTATAACAAATGTCTGTATGTACTTCATAGTATATACAATATCAGTGTTTTGTCTCACCTGGGGTCAGAGGCCACTGCTCCATCACTGAAATCAGGAGGAACAGGTAAGGATGCGTTACTCTTCATAGACACACAGCTGGGATCTGGAGATGGTGCAATGTCCTTCTGCTCCATTTCCTCATTCAGTCTCTACAGAGATCTATAGGAAAGCACTATTAACAAACATGAAACATAAACAGATGCTGCACTGCTGCATTACATTACTTAACATCAACTCAGTAAACAGTCAATATTAATCGCATAAACTTTTTTTTTTTTCCCCAGTTCCTAAAAATGTATCATGTAAATGTCATATGTAAACTGAATGTTACAAAATAATAATGATTAAATAAATAAATAAATAAATAAAATTACAGGGCAGCAAACATAACTGCATCAAGCTACAAATTAATTTTACACAAAAGTGAAAAAAGTAAGCACGACCATATGCAGAAATTGTATGGTTTTCTTACATATAAACACCAGACAGAAATTCACATCATTTAATAAAAGTGCTCTAAAATGTTAGGAAGAATTAATAGGAAAACTGGCTAATCATCTATAACTATAAGATAACCCTGAAATATATGAAAACATAAAAATTAAAAATTAAAAAAAAAAAAAGCTGTATCTAAATCAACCAGACAGTTTAATGTTAAAACTAAACTGTTATGACAGGTAATGTTATTAAAACTAGCTAATTTCACATATCACTTTTTATTTAGTTGTATTCAATAGAGATATAAGAAGATATAACGAATAGTCTACATAACACCAGATCTCGTGTGAATCAGACGGGTGATTTCTCTGACATGTACCCAAAACATCGTTTCACTCACATGTTACAGTTTCTTCATTTTAAATGATCTAAGCCAACATGCATGTTACTTTTATTAAGTAGGTTACTTACCAAGTAAAACACCACCGTTGGTGAATGTGGCTTTTTTTAATCTGGCTATAGTTTCTTGTCGATAAACAAGGTGTGGCTTTCACTTTCGTTTAAACACGCAGTTTACTTAGGTTAGTTTGCGTCAGGTAAGCCACACCAAACCCAGACTATATATATATGTATATATATATATATATATATATATATATATATATATATATATATATATATATATATATATATATATATATATATATATATATATATAATGACTTTCTTTTAATTAATTACATTTTATTTCCTACGCAAATCACATTTACATAGCAATCCTGAAATAAATAAATTTATTTATATTTTAGGAAAACGTTAAATCTCTTTCCAGAAGATGGCGCAACGTGTTCATCAGATATGGAGGATCCATTTTCCACTAAACCCTATGTAATCCACCATAAAACTTTGACGTTCATTTGTCTTAATGCAATTATTCATAATATATTCATAATATAAGGTCATCTGCCATGTTAAGCATCAGGGAGATTTGCATTTGTTGGAAGCTGTATTTTTTTTTTTTTTTTTTTTTTTTTTTTTAATGTAGGCTTGGGTTTGGGTTTGTGTTACAGAACACTGGTTGCTCATGATTACATTAAATGGTGATTCATGATGTACAGTAAATGGCCAATCTGGAGGAACCAGTTCAATGGCATTTGTTTCACACAGGAACGCTGCTAGCCAAATGGGTGCCCCTAAGCAGAATTGTGTTGTTGTGCCCCCTCCCTCAAATATTATGGAAGTAAAAACAAAACAAAACAAAACAAAAAACAGGGAAAATATAGGGATCAAAATAGAACTTTAATAATTCATCTTTTTTCTTTTTTTTTTTTTTAATCATTTTGGTATCAGTATTAAACTTTTAATGTTTCAAACAAAGTTGTTTTTTTTTTTTTTTTTTTTTTTTTTTTAAACTGTGGATTAAATGCATCCATGTCTCATCTCAGCTACATTAAACAACAAACACATGTACCATTTCTCAGATCCCCCTCCACTTCATTCAGACTTATTACAGCCCAAACTAAGAGGATTATTTGTAGCACAACCTTGTGATCTGAAATGATCAGAATTGCTTCCCATAATAATCTAAAATGCAGTAGAGGTAAGTCTTAGGTGTGTCTGAAATCAAGAGAAATATTGAATATATATGTAACATTGATGAGTAAGTGCAGAAATGGATGAACACAATGCAGTATGTTCTTTTGTCTAGACCAGTTTATATGAGCAACTACATGTACCAGGTGTGTAGTGTATGAGATGTTTGAGGGGACAAAAGTTTTTTTTTTTTTGTATCACCTCTTTCCTCCATATATCGCATAATATATTTTATTTCAGTTAGTTTACACATTCAAATCATTATGGTCCAGTTTGAAATCCACAAAAAGGAAGTGCAGAAATCGAAATCACAGCTTGTTTGTATTATACATAAAGAATAACTGCTTTCTGAACTTACCTTAAAATATACACTGGGTGTGTTTTGTTTTATAACTCTGGGCTGGCGTCTCTTCAGTTTCCTCTTTTACTTATGGTCAGTCTTAAAAGGTGACTTGAATTGTTTTAGAGCATTATAGAGCATTTTTGGCTGGAGTTTAGGAGCATGCGAATCCACAGCTTACTTGACTTTAATATTTGATTTCTTAATTTAAAGTAAGACAAACTTAGTAGTATAACTGCTAACTTCAGTTTAACCTTTTAGCTAAAATATATTATACAATATATGGAGGAAAGAGCTGATTCAAAAAAAAACAAAAAAAACCCTTCTGTGTAGACAAAAGATTTACTTTTGCATTTACTTTTTTTTTTTTTTTTTTTTTTTTAAATCAGCTCTTTTAAATTACATATATTACATTACATATTACATATCCATGTAAAATGTAATAAGTTGACTTTACTTAGAAAAAGTGTGGAAACCGATTGCACTAAAAAAACAAAGTAAAATGATAGGAATAAATAGGAATAGTACATTATACTGACAAATGCTTACTTAATATAGTTTACTTACACAAGAGTTGTAGTAACTAACAAAGAACTGTTGGGGGTACTTGATTCTTTACATTTGGTTCACTGTTGACTTAGTACAGTATAGCTATTCACTGACTCCCAGAGTGCATTGCGACATGAATAAATTACGCAATTGCTTTGCTTTACTGTTGTTGTTTGTATTTGCCAATTTCATTTGCTGTCTTGTGTCAGTAGAAGTACAACAACAATAAACAAACAAACAAACAAAAAGCTAATAAAATGGTTATAAAATGGATACAGTTAATAAAAATAGATAAAATTGAGTCGTTACCATTGTTGTGATTCACATGCTGAATGTTGAAGTCTGTGTATGCCGCACACACGTTACTCCAAATATTAAAAGATTATATCAACCCAGTTAAAAGCTTCTTAAGGTGTTTTTTAAAAACAATGAAATTGTAAAAGATCATTAATCAACATGAAAAATACACAACCTAATGATTTAAGTAGAATATACACTCTTAAAAATAAAGGTGCTTCACAATGCCATAGAAGAACCTTTTTTGTCTAAATGGTTCCATAAAGAACCTTTAATATCTGAAGAACCTTTCTGTTTCACAAAAGGTTCTTTGTGGCGAAAGAAGGTTCTTCAGATTATAAAAAGGTACCAAAGAGATGGTTCTTTAAAGAACTTTTGACTGAATGGTTCTTCTATGGCATCGCTGTGAAGAACTTTTTAAAGCACCTTTGTTTTCAAGAGTGTAGGTCACCTTCTAAGAGCAACCTATTTATTACTTTTCTTCCCTTGAAATAAAATAACTCTGATTTCATGTTGCATTGCTGTATCAATAGAAAGAAAATTATAGTAATTTAAATGAAGTTCCAAGTGCCCAACCAAAAGTAACACTATTAAAAGTGTTTTTAGATAGAAGACAAAAACATTTAAAAGCAGAAAAACGTATTGTTCATTTATTAAAAAACGATAACATTGAACATAACATTAGACTATGGCCTATTCAGAATAAACAAATGTTTGTCCAGTTCAGGATAATACTTCAGATTAATCAAATTTATTTGTATTGATATTTCTTTCTGATATGTGCTGTAGGCATGCAAATGTTCAACTCTTTTCAGTGCTTTAGTTACCTGAGCAGTAACTGTGGTGATATTTGTCCCACCTGAACCTCCGACCACCATTTTGACTTGTCCACTGTTTTTGTCCAATATTATTGTGGGACACATTGATAAAAGTGGTCTTTTACCTTGTCAAAACAAATAGTAATTTGCATACGATTTATATTTATATAGGTGGTTTTACTTATTGAAACTCATTTGCAATGAGCCTATGTAACTTAAGGGATGCAAGGTTCGTACCTGGTTTAATTGAGTTGGTTTGTGTAATATTTCCATTTGTCAAATCAGTATCTTTAAAATCCAGAATTTGGTTATTAAATATAATGCCTGTTGAGGGTGACATCACCTGAGAGCCAAAGCTGTGAGATCAAAAAATAAAAAGAAAAGATCCAGAAAACAGCACTTGAAAAATTACTTTTACTTAAAAAAAAAAAAAATTTGTTTGCCATTCTCAGTGGGAAAGTCCCCCAATAACATTGCCCTGCGTGTCATCGCCTTAAAGTTAAAACAAAGACACAAAAAGCAAAACTCTGTGTCAGATCTAGGGATGTAACGATTCACTGTGAGCTGCTTGAAAATCGGTTAAAATATGTGACGATTCAAATTGGTTGAAATGTAAAACGAATTGCGGAAATTGTTTTGAACAGCAGAGGCTACTGTGTTTACTGCAAACTCACTTTACAGTGGCAATAGCAGTGGACAACAAGTAGTTAACGGTTTTAAGCATGGCGTCGAGGAGTGTGGATGTTGATATTGAGGAAGCCCCATCCTCATTCAAATCATAGGTGTGGCAAGATTTTGGCTTTCAGAAGATGACAGAAAAATGAAAAGTGTGAGGTGAGGTGGTAACAGACAAAACAAAAACCGTGTGCAAACACTGTAAGAAGACATTCACTAACAGCGCATGCGAATATGATGCAGCACATAAAGTGTCACCACAGTGAAAAGCTCCAGTCACAGCTGCTTACGGAAAAAGCTCTTAATAGGCCAAACCACACTGACCCAGAGGATTTGCAGCGCCACTTGCTCTGAGTGTGTAAGCTACAGAGATCACACAGTGTGTCTGTGTTTTCATGGCAAAATATATGTGGTCGTTTTCTGTAGTAGAAAATGAAGGATTTCGGTTACTGTTGAACACACTGGAACCCAGACACACAATCCCGTCACACCCACCACCAGACTGTCATATCAGCGCTTTACAACGAAATGAAATCCAAGGTGGTTGAGACTCTCAGAAAGGCAGACAGTGTGTCAATTACAACCAACAGCTGGACCTCCAGGGCTACCCGTAGTTATCTCACGGTCACAGACCATGTGATGACCAGTGAGTGGGAGATGGTCAATTTTGCCCTTGAAACTCGCCCTCTGTTTGAAACACACAGTGGGGATAATATTGCTGAAGTTTTAAAATCAGCTGTGAGTGAATAGGGGCTTCAAAAAGGTAATTGCTGTTGACAAAGCACAGACAAAGACCTAGTTTTGTTTATATTGAAAAAAACATTATTATTATTTTTATTATTATTATTTTATTTTGAATTGGTTTTAAAATAGCAATGTAGTTTTGTTATTTGACTTTAAATATATTTAGATTTTACGAAGCATTTGAGGAATAATAAAAGGGCACATGTTGATTTCAAATTTGTCTCCAAAAAAAAAAAAAAAAAAAAAACCATATCAAGAGATCAGTATTGTGAATCGTATCACATAGTTGAGTACATCCCTAGTCAGATCAAGACCAGTTGCATGAACATAGCCATTTTGTTAAGACTGTGTCTTAAGAACTAGCCTGACCAACTATCAGTTATCCAAGGGGTAACCAGCTTACTTTTCAGTCTCAGATGACACTAGTCTATGTTTTTATGTAGCTTACTTTGGTGACGGCCACTGCACTCCCATCTTCTGTGACAATGGACAGGTGAGATGTGCCATAGTCATCAGCCGCAATACTTTCAAACTGGTCATCGTATCTGTCTTGTCTGATGTCATCTTTAATCTTACTTCTGATGAGGTTCGCAAAGCTGTCCGAGGTCATATTTAGAACAAACTCTGAAACAATCTGTGACAAAATTCATAAATTTGATTGACAAGTTGAGGCAAACCAGAAATCTGCATGTGAGATATGAGTTGGCTTAAAGGTACAATTCAAAGCTGCAAATTTAGTCATTGTTTATCCACATTCATGTGAAATTCAACGGCATCAGTCCGATGTCATTGACAGCAGGTGTCTTTGGATCTTGTGTGTCATGCCGCAAGAATATTATTAGTGAATAAACATACATAAACTTACAATTTAATCTGCTTTTCACATAAGGTATCATATGAATTCAAAGTGCTCCTGTTATGCCTTTTCAGATATGACCTTTCATGTAGTGTGTCATGTAGCTGTATGTGAACATAAACTGCAAACTATCTGTTGTGAAGCCAACAGTGCACGATAAATAAAGTTATTGTCTATCCAAAAAAAAAAATCGGCTCACCATCCCCTGAACGAGTCATCAGGAATTCGAATCCTTTTCTGTTACGGCCACACGTCACAAAGTAACAAATTTGCATAATGTCCGCCCACGTTCTACGTCACGAACAATTTGCCCGCCCACAAACAGTAAAATTTCCATGTGGTTTTTGTATCCTAAGCTGTGAGTAAATTTGTTTTATATTCACTTCCAAAAGATGAATCCACAAAGATTGTATTTTCTAACGATCATTCAAAATACGTAGTTGTGTATGTTATGTTGTGTAACAACCCTGCACGTCTTGCTAACCGGCTAACTCACACTTCTGTAGCTCTGTTGTTCAGCTGTGGGCCCACTGTAATCTAAAAATTTGTGATTGATGCAGCTTGACTGTCTGTCTGTCTCATTAGTTGGAGTAATGATAAAGGATGGTGCACAAAGCAACTTTCACACCGAAAGCTGTGCGCTATGAAACCCATTCATTTCAATTGTTTGTGCCACGTGAGGACGGCTTGTTTCTGTGTCAACCAAAGCGCACGCGCAGCGGAGCTCACTGCTGGAGCGCAAGGCACGTACGCCATGCTCAAAGTTCAAATTAGTTGAACTTTTGCGCTCTGAAGGGCTGCACTGAACCCAGCGGCCAGCGCAGCATATTCTGTGTTCGGTGTGAAAGCTCCAGTGCTGTCATTCAGTTATGGCAATGGGCGTTTAGTTTTCCGGCACACGCTATACGTGGTAGACCAATCATAAACAACTGTGCCATCTGACCAATTACAGCAGTGAGGGCTCACAGAAAGGAGGGGTTTAGAGAGACTGATTCTTCGAACTGCTTCGTACGAATCGTTTACGAATCATTTAAAAATTAGGTAAAATTAAATCTATTTTTGGAGAAAACTAAAGTGTTTTTTTGACCTTGCATACATGTAAACCTGTTTTAGGAGTCTCATAAAACAATATTAGCAACCTTTAAAATGGCATAATAGGAGCACTTTTAACACTTGGAATACACTAGAGCACGCAAGTCTTATAGAGCATTTCTATGGTACGGTAATATTTTTGTACTTTTATGTCATCATTGGACAGAACAGTGTAAATGAGAGGAAACAATGGCACAGAGAAGAGTGGAAGAGATTCAGCAAAGAACCTTGAGTTGGTAATGAAACTGGGGTCAGACTATATGTCAGAATGCTACCTGCAGGGCTATTGCTCTATTAAGGGCTATTAAGGCTATTATGAGTTTAAAAGGGTAAAGGCTTCAAGGCTATTATGAGTTTAAAATTCATAATAGCCTTAAAGGGGTCATCGGATACCCATTTTCCACAAGTTGATATGATTCTTTAGGATTAAAAATTCTCAATGGTTTTGTAAAACAACACCCTTTTTACCTTGTCAAAATGAGCTCTGCAAAAATCAACCGATTCTGATGGATTGTTCCTTTAAAGGCAAATGAGCTCTGCTCGCCCCGCCCCTCTCTTCTCTCTGTGGAAAGACGGTCTTGTTTACATTGACCGCATTTAGCCGCTCTTAGCCGGTAAACTTCCTAACTACCACGTTATAAGGAAAGGCGATCGCAAAGATTCATAAAAAAAAAATGCTTATACTCACTTCTGCTGTAAGTGAAGCTGGATCATGAATGATTCGTGCGAACATAGACGGATATATGTAGATCGGGAGGCGCGTTTCCTTCACAAACAAATGTAATCCACTGCATCTTCAGTGGCTTAGATGAGTAAATGACCACCACCATGTTCATTATTACATCCAGCATCACAGCACCTCAATCGTTTAATCGGAGATATTCTTGTCTAACTTACATCCCTGCTCCGGCATCGAAACATGGAAAGTTACTGGACTGTGACAGCTGGTCTGAGGTAAGAGCTCATGTCAATCAACTATTGTGTGAGTGGCCTCTGTTGGTGTGACGGCACACCGACAGGCATCTGAGAACGGCTCGATTTGAAAAAGGGGATATTATTTTTACAGATTAATTAAAAACCACTGCATGGATTTTTATCATTATAGGGTAGATTTGTACATACACTGACAACACACATTAATGTTCAAACAACATGTAAAAGTGAACTTAGCATCCGATGACCCCTTTAAAATATTTTAAAGGAAAACAAGTGGAGGTGAAGATCTATGTTCAGGTAGTTTAATTAAGTGACAAAGTAAACAAAGAACATCAAACAAATTAAGTTTGGTGCAGACTGAACATGGTACATTTGAGCTAGTGCAAAGCATGACATATCCTGTTGCCAGCAGGTGGCGCTATGATTATAACTGAATATTGGCCTTTAGATTGGTCTTCAGGACAGGACTCTTACCAAACGTGAAGTCTAGTGCAGATCGGACACTGCATGTTTAAGTTAGTGTGAAACAAGTTGGAATGGAGCATTAGGAGCATGAAATATGTATTTTCCCACAGTAAAGTTTAACGCATACTCATTCAGCACTGGCTTATAATAACCATTTAGGTCCTCATGCGTTATGATCCCTTCTGTGTTACAAGAAAAAAAAGAATTGCATACATTCACAGCAAAATCCCGAGTGTTAAATGAACACTGCTCAGAGTGCATATGGTCCACTCTACAGAGCGTTAGAGTAAAGCCCCCAGGCTCAGACTACAGGATTTTTTTAAAAATCCCTGGTGAAAAAAATCAGCATATGCTGGTAGGCATGTTTTGATGCTGGGATGCTGGTTAGATATGTTTTGGTGCTGGTTTAAGCTGGTCCTTGACCAGCAACATGACCAGCTAAGGACCTAAGGAAATGCCACTCTCTTGTGAACTCAAGACAGTTTATGAAGTTTTAAATATGGATATTATTCTTACACAAACACATCAATTTGCTTCAGAAGTGCTATATAATCATAACAGGTGAAATAAACTTTCATTGTGCCATCAAAGTTCAGTGCGGTACAGTTCACATGAATGTTTTTTTTTTTTTTTTATAGCTATAGGTAGTTTTTAGTTTTTTTAGTACATTAAATTTAGTACTTTTATATAGCGTTATCATCCATATTGTCTTCATTTATTTATTCAGATGATATTGTATTCTGTAATGGTTTTGTTCTATATAAAGCTGGATTGGAACAATATATAGATGATCAAAAAATAAACTAAAATGCTTCTTAAATTTCATGAACGTTGTTGGGTCAGACTGGCTTGTGTGAATAGATAGGTGATGGGTCACTTATTGCTCTTTGTAAGATATGAAGTAAACAATGCAGATTTATGTTAAACGCTTCAGGGAGAAGAACCAGTTCATTTTTTCCCCACAGGACAAAATAAGGATCTTAGTATGGAAGCCCGTTTCTGATGAATCTCCACTCACTCACATGAAACAACAGATGAATAAAGACACAAATAGTTTGCTTATCTCTTCTTTTTCCTCTTGTCTAATACAGCGTGAAAGAAGCATTAGTGTGTAATACAATCAGAAGTGTTCATTATCAATGTGTTTCTACACTGTATTATATGTGCACCTTGACAAAATATTCTGAAGAGTCCTTAATTCAATCATTTTACTGAAAATCTAAGAGATCACATCTCTTAGCTGTACTGTGTGTGTTGGCCTTTAGGATTTTACACCTTCATGTGTGAGCAAATAATTTTCTTGCAAATAAATGAAGAATAAACTTCAAATAGATTTTAAGGTAATATCACTTTGTTCTCTCACACAGTGTTCATGAGATAAGCCTGACTATTGACCTAAAGCAGAAATAGAAAATATTTTGTGACGGTCTGCAAAGTTGCACTGAACAAACTCTGGTCTGGTTTTCATTTTTGCAACCTGACAGTGTTGTGAATCACAGATTCAAAGCATACTGCTCTATATTTTTCTTGGCCACTACTGTCATATCCGTGCACTGTATGCAAATTTGTTTGATTCAGTCATTTTACATTAGAAAAGTCACAATTTACCATTTACATTTTTTTCTAAGGTGAAAATAAGCTTTCTAACCATTCTCTAAAATTCCTCACAGCAGGTTGTTAAATCTGACACAGTGACACTGAAGAATCAGGAAAAGTGTTAAATCCAGCATAGAGGGGTTCAGTGAATGTGGTGTTGAATGTGTGTATGTGTGTGAGTGTGTGTGTGTCAGAGACGCTGTAGAAGGACAGAGTACCGGCCGAATAGTCCAGATACACTCCTACTCTATTACAGTGGGATGAAGGAGCAGATATGTCAATGCTCTTATTACTGTGCCAGACTGTGTAAATTGTATCACAACAGTAAACACTCCAGGACCTTTCATTAAATCCAAATCGACTGTCACTCCCTTCTTTCCTGTTGATTTCTTTATATGACACTGCTACATAACCTGAGCCGTTCCATTTAACCTCCCAGTAACAGCGTCCAGTCAGACTCTTTCCACACAGAACCTGCTCATGGTAATTGAATCTCTCTGGATGATCAGGATACGGCTGATTCTCTCCCTCACACTTAGTCTTTTTGTTCCTGTCAGACAGAGAGAGACGTGTGTGTGCTGTGTTTGGATCCAGTGTGAGATCACAGGCATCTGAACACAAGAAAAAGGGATCAGAACATCAATTAAACTGTTAAACATCTGTGTGCATCTGGTGAAGCCTATGTTCTGAAGATCAAATATCCCTTTATTTGGGGGGCACACGGCAATTTTAATGGGCTGCCCAGGGCCACTGTGAAAAATGCTCAGGACAGTAGATGGACTGGCCAATAGGTCACTGCTGTGCATTGTCACAAATGTTTATCATTGAAATGTGTTATAAGCCTTGCCAATTTAAACATTCAAGTGATTTATAAGCATTCAAGTGCAAGAAGACGTTAACGAACTTAATTCAGTACTCGATTGCTGTGTTCTCTGCGCATACAGAGAGCTACTTCTGACTGCCCACGACCACAGAATTGAGTTCTATTTTGCGTCTTATTGGAATTGAAAGGACAAATACATAAAAAATGGTCAAAATACTAATCTTGGTGAGTATCCTCAGAAACTTTGGTTATGTAATAAGTGAACATAAACCGTTGATAAAGATGTTTCATTATATTGGATCCATGCATTTTGTCTTAAAGTGACTGTGACTAATTTACTAGCTGCTGTGTGTCCTTAATGTTAATCCAAGAAAAAAAAAGAGAGAGAAAAAATTACTCACTGTGTGAGTGTGTACATGTGGGTTCAGGTATGTTTATGTTATGTTACCTTATGTTATGGGGATAAAATGTCCCCACAAAGATATCCAAATCCAAAATCCTTGTGTGGTAAGTTTTTTTTTGGAAACAAGCTTATAAATCATACTGAATTAAGTGTTTTGAAACAAATGCCTGTAGTTTTGTGTGAGGGGTAGGTTTAGGGGTAGGGTTAGGGTAAAGGAATAGAAAATACAGTTTGTACAGAATAAAAACCATTACACCTAAGGAGAGTCCCCATGAAACACGGAAACCCAACATGAGTATGTGTGTGGGTGAGTGGACTTACATTTTCTCATTCCCAATGTGATCCTTAAATGTCCTCCATGGTCCAAACTGAACAGGGACAAAAACATTTTAGTCAGCTTAATATTAAGCCAAGAATGTTCTAGATATACATCCTCAAAATATGACGTCTTGAAGGATTTTTTTGTTAAGTAATTTGTGAATTCTGCTGTATTTAGTCAGATAAAGTCAGTTCAACATATTATAGGAGCACAAAACAAAAACAGAACCACATATGAATTATAAATGCCAAGCATACTTTAGTATCTGCAGTTTATAGTTTGGATCGTCCAGTTTGTGTTTGAGCAGCTGGACTCCTGATTGTCCTGGGTGATTGTAGCTCAGATCCAGCTCTCTCAGGTGTGAGGGGTTTGAACTCAGAGCTGAAGACAAATAACCACAGCCTTCCTCTGTCACCATACAGCCAGACAACCTACAGACACACACAGACAGATCATACAGACACACACACACACACACACACACATATCAATATTATGACTGGATGACTGGATAACTGTACGTCATATCTTCTAAATACCTCAGTATCTCCAGCTGACAGTTTGGACTCTTCAGTCCATCAGAAATAATCTTCACACCAGAGTCCTGCAGGTCATTGTTACTCAGATCCAACTCTATCAGGACAGAGTTTGAGGATTGTAGAGCTGATGATACAATTTCACAATCCTGAACAGTGAGATTACAGCCAGCGAGACTGAAAGAGAGTAAAACAATTAATAAATTCTGACTCTGAAAATTTTATTTTCAAAGTATTACATTTACAAATTATTATTACTTTAATTCTTGGGAGCATCATGAATTATAATAGAAAATTTTCTTTGTAACACTCACAGAGCTTTTCTGCAGTTGCTCACAGCTTGTATCAGTCTTCTTCTCCCCTCATCTGATGTGTTGTATTTCTTGAGGTCCAGCTCATCCAGCACCTCCTCTGACATCTGAAGCATGTAGGCGATTGTTGAGCAGTGAGCAGGAGAGAGTTTCTTCTCTGAGTGTTTGTCTGATTTCACAAACTCCTGAATCTCTCTGGACAGAGTCTGATCTTTCACTTCCAGCAGACAGAGGAACAGATTGATGGATCTTTCAGTGGAGAGTCCATGTCCATCTTTGATCTTCTCTTTAATGTACTGTGTGGTTCTCCTGATGCTCTCTGAGCTGTTCTCTGTGTGTGTCAGTAGATCCTGTAAGAGTCTCTGATTGGACTTCAATGAGACGCCCAGCACGAACCGCAGGAACAGATCCAGGTGTCCTTTCTTACTTTCAAGGGCTTTATCTACTACTCTTTTGTGCAAATTATGCAGTGAATCTAATAATGCTTCTGTATTGCTGTGTATGTAAAAATAAAACACATAGAAAGCAGCTAGAAACTCCTGAACGCTCAGATGAATGAAGCTGTAGACTTTCCTCTGATGAATCACAGATTCCTCCTTAAAGATCTCAGTGCAAATCCCAGAATACACTGAGGCATCAGTGACATCTATACCACTCTCAATCAGGTCCTCCTCATAGAACATCACATTGCCCTTCATCAGCTGTTTAAAAGCCACTTCAGCAAGTTTCACAATCACTTCTCTGTTGGACTGCAGGAGTTTCTCTGGATCTCTCCCTTCATACTTCTGATTAGTCATGTTGATCTGAATCAGCAGGAAGTGGATGTACATTTCAGTCAGAGTTTGAGGGACTTCTGCACTCAGATCTTCTTTCAGGAGCTTCTGAAGCACAGTGGATGAGATCCAGCAGAAGACGGGGATGTGGCACATGATGTGGAGGCTTCTTGCTCTTCTGATGTGTGAGATGATTCTGCTGGCTTGATGCTGGTCACTGATTCTCTTCCTGAAATATTCCTCTCTCTGAGTCTCACTGAATCCCTGAATTTCTGTCAGACGGTTGATGTATTTGGAGGGGATCTGATTGGCTGCTGCTGGTCTGGAGGTGATCCAGATGAGAGCAGAGGGAAGCAGCTCTCCTTTCATGAGGTTTGATATCAACACACCCACTGATGAAGTCTCAGTCACATCACAAACTTTCTGATCATCTGAAAACATCAGTGTGATTCTGCTTTCATCCAGACCATCAAAGATGAACACAACTTTACACTCCTCATAAATCTTTGAGTCCAGATCTTGAAGTTCAGGATGAAAGTCCAGCAGAAGTCTGTGAAGACTGTACTGATGATCTCGGATCAAGTTCAGCTCTCGAAATGGAAGCACAAACATGAAATCTACATCCTGATTGCCTTTTCCCTCGGCCCAGTCCAGAATGAACTTCTGCACAGAGACAGTTTTTCCGATTCCAGCGATGCCTTTGGTAAGAACAGTCTTGAATTGGTCTTTCTCCTCACATCCTGGTTCAGGTGAGGCTTTAAAGATGTCATTGCAGTAGACTGGAGTGTCTCGTGAGTGTTTTGTTTTGGCTGTTTTCTCCATCTGTAAAACCTCATGTTCTTCATTCACTTCTTCACTCTCTCCCTCTATGATGTAGAGCTGTGTGTAGATCCTCTTCAGCAGGCTTTCATTCTCTTGGAGTTTGGTTCCCTCAGATAATTTCTCATACTTGTTCTTCATGCTGGTTTTGAGTTGGTCTTTGACTCTATGTAGTTCATCATTTACTGGCTTCTGCAGGTCTCCAGTTTCATTCTGCAGGGCTGCTTGTGTGATGTGGGTCTCATAAGGGTTCACAGATCTGATCAGATTGTCTCTCTCCACTCTGTAGAGAAATTATTATAAAAATATAATCAAAAATCACACAGTGTATTGTACATAATATAATGTTATATACCTAAAATAAATGTTTAAGTAGTAAAACAATTCAAATGCAAACGGGGCAAAATTTAGCAATGTTTCGAGTCCCTCTCCCTTTCCTTACAGTGCTGTGGTCCACCGCCTGCTTACCCCCCTTTACCTCACCTATACACACAACTCCGGTGGGAGAGAACAAAGTTCTTAAGTAGTTGTGGAACTCCAGTAAGTAGGCTGTCAAGACTATTTTATACGCTTTAAATGTATAGGGTATCAGAGCGAATCAGACAAATTGAAGATTCGATCGGAACATTGTTGAAACTTGAGTCTGAAATCCACGAAGAGGATGTATGATCGTAAATCAGGCCCTAGCAGCAGCCAGCCTGAAGTCAGCCTAACCGACCAACTCCTTCACAGCTTTGAACAACTTGCAACATTAACACAAAAGAACACAGTTATTGATAATCCCAACTCAGGAAGGAGATTGTCAATTTTGGGGCAAGAAACCCAAGATTAATGGTCAAAGATGCAGCACATCAGGACCATCAAGAGGAAAATCATTAGTAGATTGTTGGGAGTTTTCCCCCACCTAGGAGACAAGGACCAGACCGAGATTCCATCTATACCCTTTTTGACCTTTGTGTTCCCTTGCAGAGAACATACCATCACGTTCACAGAAATGACACAGACTCTTTTAAATATATATGCACCTAAATGATGCTAAAAGGACTTATGAGAAACTAAACAGGTCTATGCATAACTCTGTATTATGTATGTAACCCACACGCAGTGGCGGTTCTACACGGAGGCCTAGGGAGGCCCGTGCCTCTGTAGACATGTCCCTGGCCACCCCTGTGGCCCCCCCGTGCTGACCAAATAAAACAATTATGAATTTATTAAGATTTTACACACGAGCGCCAAAAGCGGAACTAATGCGACGCATCGTTCTACACGGGTAAATTAGAGCGGCGCACCGAAACACTGTGGCGCTGCTCGGTGAATGAGAGCGCAGCAGCAACTAACTAACACTGTATTTGTACACTGTACTGTATTTATCATTTTTTTTATGGCCCTACCTCTTTTGCACCTGCACTCACTCTTGTACATAATAAATGTTTGTATGATTTTAAAGTAAAATAAAGTTTATAATCTTTAAATATCATTTGTTGTCATTTTTTAATGTGCCCCTCTGGTTAAACACTGGCCCCTTCTTGGCCCCCCTAGTAAAATTTGTCTAGAACCGCCACTGCCCACACGTTTGACTATCATGTCCTAATCACTCATTTCGTATGTATTTGAATAACTATTGAATAGTTTATAGGTTTATATTTGTGTTTGGTATGTATGAGTTTAAAATTCATGCTTTAAACGTTTCTATCATTCAATTCTTTGTAAAATGTATTGTATTCTTGTTAATGAAATCATGTCCAAATTATACTCTGCAAGAGCAGGAAAATTCGGACCATGTGACTGATAAGAAAACGTGTTGATTTATGTATCGGGAGGAGAGACATAGCAATATATCGAGTTAAGACAACATCTAATTGGTCAAGACACCATTTGGGATGCGTCCAAAAGCTGAGTTTAAAAACTCAGGACACTATAAAATTTTGCTTTTAGTCTCTTAGCCATTGCTCTTTGTCATTGCTTCTAGCCATGCTTTTTGCCATCGCTAAGGGAATCCCTTAACACAAAGGCAACGCAAGTACAACCTCCAGATTCTAGCTAAACTGGTGCATTTAATATAAAGTTTAATAACCTCTTTGAAAAATTCAATACGAGGGTTAATTAGATGATTGTTGGTTGTTCAGGTCTAAGCAATTGCATGTTACTATAAACTTGGGATTTCATATTTTCACTCTTTTAAAGTCTTTCTTTCCTCACTACCTCTCTTCTGCATCCTGTGTGAATGTGTGTGTTTATGTGTTAGATTAGTTTATATGTCTTAGATTTATCCAATAAAGTCTTATTCATTTTGAAAAGAGAAGTATCTTGTGTTTTGTGCTTACAAGTTAATGTCTTAAACTGCCGACCTTGTTACCATGCTAATAAATAGTGTTTTCACTATATTTTGGATAATATCCATTGCAGAGTTGATGCTTTATGGCTCATTCAGTGAATCGCGGGCCGGTTTGATCAACCGTAGGATGGAGATTCTGTTCAAATTCCCTATAAAATCTTAAATAATTTCGTTTGAGCTAAATTGACCTGTTTCCCCTACATGTTTTTCTTTTCTCTTTATTACAGATGATGCTGAGTCATTAATAAATAAGTCAAGGAAAAAATAAAAAATGTATATTATTATAAATTATAAATGATTATAATGTATTTTTTCATTTATTTATTTATTTTTAATGAGTCCGTTATGTTAGCAATTATAATGTTACCAACTTGTCTCATAGCTTGTTGGACAGTAAGTCGCCACTACAACTAACACGGCCAAAGGCCTGTGTGGGAACTGACATTAGGCTAATATTGCAGATCTGCCATTGTGTTGGGTTTTTCTCAGTATGATGTTAAGTGCCAGATCAGTGGGCTTGCTGCAGTTCAATATCTAAGAGACGTTCTCTGTCCCAGACAAAATTTAAAAAACCATGTGAAGGATGCAAGATAATTTTAAAAGTATTATAATATGTCTGTGTACTGAACTTAACTCATATTTAAACAACTATCGCTACACTAATAATAGTAGTAAGGCTGTTCTTTATGTACCTATATCATTACAAGTACAATTTTGGCTGTATTATGGCTGTGTCCCCTTCAAAGACTGCTCTTGAGAAACTGTTAAATTAAATTTATGCCCATGCAGGCAACTGAAACATTTTTTACTATTATTATTATTAATTGTTATATTGGCATAAATGTACTATAACTGCATATACAAATCTAGCCATTTGTTTAAATTTTATTGCATCTCTGTGTTACTGTGTTTGTTATGTAGCATCTTACTTGAGGTCAGAGGTCACAGTTCCATCTCTCAGTACAGGAGGTTCCCTCATGGAGTAGTTACTCTTCAAAGACACACAGCTGGACACTGCAGACGCTGCTGTCTTAGTCTGATTCTCTCTCTCCTCACAGAGGCTCATTGTAGAGATAGTTCATTCTTCCTTTTTTCTCCGGAAACACAATACATAGAAGATACATACAATTTTCACATATTAAAATCTGTAAACTGACAGTTACACTTGACAAATTTCTTTAACAATTGTACACAGTTAAAGTTACTATTGTGGGTTGTGTTCAATTTTCTAACATTTTATGTGTTAGTGTTACTTCCTGATTGGTACTATTGTTATTTTACTTCACTGAACATGCACATTGCACTCATTATCTCATTGTACACAGCTATTGTAAGCATGAACAGTAAAAATGAATGTTGAGAATGAAGAACAGCGAGAGAAAACGAATTAGTTTTAAAGAAGCTCAAAGACAGGGTCAAACTATAACCAAGCCAATGTACAAAAATATAATCATAAATATAAAATCAGATTAAGTGCTTTAGGATAATTTCGAAAATTAATTTCTAGAAAAAAAATGTTAACTTCATGTAAACAGTATTCATTTTTAAATCAGACATGGGTCGGTTTACACCCCATGCATTAAAGTAATGACACATTTGTGTCATATAAAGTTTGACATAAATTATGTATTTATAGACCAGATGGCTCTCTTTATGCAAAAACATTACTGTTTGACAACATCTTAAGGAACTTACGTGATGTTTAGGTCTTGATAAAATGCCACCAAAAATGTTGTTTTATCAAGGACACACGCTTTTACTTTCAGTTTGAGGAATGTAGCTCCGCCCACAATATATACTGATTCCAGCGATGCCTTTAGTAAGAACAGTCTTGATTTGATCTTTCTCCTCACATCCTGGTTCAGGTGAGGCTGTAAAGATGTCACTGCAGTAGATTGGAGTGTCTTGTGAGTGTTTTGTTGTGGCTGTTTTCTCCATCTGTAAAACCTCATGTTCTTCATTCACTCCTTCACTCTCTCCCTCTATGATGTAGAGCTGTGTGTAGATCCTGTTCAGGAGGGTTTGATTCTCCTGGAGTTTCAGTCCCTCAAATAATCTCTCATATGGTACTTGTTCTTCATGCTGCTTTTGTGCTGCTCTGTCACTCTCTGTTGACATCAAATCATCTGACATCAAGTCAATAGTATTGGTTATCAAAATATTTAATGAAGATATGAATTTCACTTTTAAACAAACATATGATATTGTCTAATTAATATCCATATAACTATACCTGAAAAAAAATAAAAAAATAAATAAATATTGAAACTTACCTTGAAATGTATTGATCATAGGATTGTCTGCATCTGTAACTGTGTGTAAGATACACCAGTGTTTTACTGTCAGTTCCAGTTTATTGTTCCTCCCTTCCTGTTTCATAAAAAGAAGACATAAAGAGTGTCATTAAAAAGAATGAAATGGCACGTGTAAAAGCACTAAGCGATCATTGTGCACTAGTTTTTGTCAGTATTTGCTCTCATAGAATTTTGTTCATACATCTGTACAATAAATAAAGGCTGTTGTGTTTCTGATGTAGCGAAATAATTTAAGAAAGTAGAATTTATAATTCAGCATAATTGCAACTCCAGCTGCAGGTGTTATGGACATCACTGTTCTTGTCAGTGCATGAGTGGCTATCCTGAGATTAAATTATATAAACAAATGTATTATAAAGAAATACATATTAAAACAAACAAAAGGTAAAGGTTCAAGCAGGTATATTGTTAGGTATATTAAAATTATGTTATGTATATTATGTTAGGTATATCAAA
>CM070007.1:3202638-3490568 GCA_036247105.1 Cirrhinus mrigala
ACAACTTTACACTCCTCATAAATCTTTGAGTTCAGATCTTGAAGTTCAGGATGAAAGTCCAGCAGAAGTCTGTGAAGACTGTACCGATGATCTCGGATCAAGTTCAGCTCTCGAAATGGAAGCACAAACATGAAATCTACATCCTGATTGGCTTTTCCCTCAGCCCAGTCCAGAATGAACTTCTGCACAGAGACGGTTTTTCCGATTCCAGCGATCCCTTTAGTAAGAACAGTCTTGATTTGATCTTTCTCCTCACATCCTGGTTCAGGTGAGGCTGTAAAGATGTCATTGCAGTAGATTGGAGTGTCTTGTGAGTGTTTTGTTCTGTCTGATTTCTCCATCTGTAAAACCTCATGTTCTTCATTCACTCCTTCATTCTCTCCCTCTATGATGTAGAGCTGTGTGTAGATCCTGTTCAGGAGGGTGTCATTCTTTTGGAGTGCGATTCCCTCAAATAATCTCTCATACTTGTTCTTCATGCTGATTTTGTGCTGGTTTTTGACTCTCTGTAGTTCATTATTTTCTGGTTTCTGCTGGTTGTGCTTACAATCTCCACATCCTGACTGAATCTGAATCAGATCATCCTTCTCACCATTGCTGAGTCAAAGGAGAAATATTTACTTTGATTCAAAACTGATGATTTGTTTGCACAAGACAACTTTGCACTTGCTCACCTTTGCATATTTACGCTACAATATTTACACTGCATTGCAAAATAATTGAAAAAAAAAATTCAATTATGAATTAGTCAGTTATGAGCACAGTGAAAACAGTGAAACAATTCAACTAAAAATCTTTACCTATTATATATGACATCAAAGGATTCAGACAATGTTTATTATGTGCTTATGAGATACTCGAAACGTCTCACCTGAGGTCAGAGGTCACTGCTACATCACTGAAAAAAGGGGGAAACTGCATGGATATTTTGCTGCGTATAGACACGCAGCTGGCATCTGGAGATGCTAAAGTGTCATTCTGCTCCATTTCCTCATTCAGACTCTATAGAGATCTATAGAAACATGCCAATATCAAGACAAATAAAAAATACATTTGAAAATACATATATACTACATATACTATATGGGACACAATCCACACTCTCCATTAAAAAAACAAAACAAAAAAAAAAACACATTAAACACATAATTGTGACAACCTGCAGGATTGAAAGAAAAGATGGCAAAATTTTAATAAGACAAACAACAACATTAACAGCAGTAAGAGGTTCAAATGACGACATTGTGAAAAAACCTTCTCCCTTCAGGGGTTTTACAGAGAAAGGGTCCCATTGCAACAGTGCAATGAGAAACAGCATGGGCTGCTCTTTGAAGCCAAATATATGATCAATTAATAATTTACCGATATCTGGACATGAGTCAATATTCTGTCTGTCATATCTGATTAAATCAGCTGGGGTTTCTCTGCATTAGCACGGTTTGGACTCACTGTTTAAATGCATTCACTCACTGGAAACTTTCCAGGACTTTACCAGTTAAAATGATCTGATTGCAAAAACCTGCTTCTTTTCATTTTTTAAAGCAGGTGTCACCAAACTTGGTCCTGGAAGGCTGGTGTCCTGCAGGGTTTAGCTCCAACTTGCCTCATCATACCTGCCTGGAAGTTTCAACTATACCTAGTAAGACCTTGATTAGCTGGTTCAGGTGTTTAATTAGGGTTGGAACTAAACCCTGCAGGACACCAGCCCTCCAGGATAGAGTCTGGTGACCCCTGTTTTAAAGTATTATTTTCACTATAATGTACTGATTCAAATTAGCAATTAATAATTTATTATTATTTATTTATTTATTTATTTATTTACCACTCTGCACATTCATGCTTCGTGGAAGGTTTTTTTACAACATGTTTTCGCAGCTTTGAATAATGTAGCCAATCAGACGTATCTGGTGATTTCTTGAATGGGTAGTGTGATTTATATGGTGTTGTTACTTATCACCCAGACACTGATGCTTGACTCGGAGTGGCAAATACAGGCAATGAGAAAAAGTGAAGGTAAAGACTAAGTAAAGACTAAAATATAGAAGCATATACACTTCTATAAATGTATTTTTTTTGAGCGCTGATTAGAGTTAAAATAATAATGACAACAATAACAATAACAACAACAACAACAACAATAACAACATTAATATACAAGCAGCCCTATACATAATAATAAAATAAAAACTATCAAAATAAAACACTTACCAATAAATAAATAAATATTTTAAGTAAATATTTTTCATCTAAGGGGTTGGGCTCACCATAACTAACTAACTAACAAACAAATAAATAAATAAATAAAAACTACCTAAATAACTAATAAAAAAAGAAAACAGTTTGGGAATCCCTATTCTATATCAAATGAAATGTCAGAGGGAAGTATTAGAAAAACACACTCACATCACCATTCAAAAGATGATCCTGACTATGAAATGTTTACTACTTACTAGGAAACGTATTAATACTTATTACGGAAATATAAAAACGAACGCATGCAGAAAGCAGACACTGAAAAGAGCATGCTGTTTTTTGTACAACCGCACAAAACAAAATGTAAGAGAAGAGACAAATTCTGGAGGAACTGCCCAAACCTGCTACTCATACCTATTATTAGACGTTTATGAGGTGCTAGAATCACAATTACTTGCTTATCATGACTTTACTGTGATGTTTATTAATTATTAAGCATCACAACATAATTTATAGCTACATGAAAGATTTTACTTCTACCAAGTAAATACTGAAATTATAATGTAAATGTCAATAAACTATGTTTAACATTCAAAAACGATTGTGAAGTGTTTTCTACTTGAAAATGGTTAATAGATTTTCCAGTTTATGTTTTTAAATAAATGAATAAATAATAAATGACATTACCTTAAAGATTTAGTCTAGATTCAGAATTATATATATATATATATATATATATATATATATATATATATATATATATATATATATATATATATATATATATATATATATAAATTACGTAACAGTGGGTGTCACGGTCATTCGTAGGATTTCTTTACCGTTCCCTCATTTTATATTTAACTCATAAAATATATAAAATGCACGTTACATTATTAAGTACTTACCAAATAAAAATCTCCGCTGGTGAATGTTTCAGCCTGGTTCCATGACGGTGGTGAAAAATACTACTTTCGGTTACTTGGAGGTAACAGCTAAACCGCCTTCAAAGCGAAAGTGACTTTCAGGGTTTGTTAGCTATCTGACATGTACCTGACATGGGCACGGAGACGTTTACGTGAGTTAGTTTGCTTCAAGTGAACTACAAGAAGTTCCGTGAGAATGCCATGCGGTGTGGAAGCACAAATCATTTTAAAGCAGACCTGCTGCAATTATTATATAATAAAGCAGTCTTTAGTTTACACAGATCATATTGGGTCCTCCTTTTTAAATCTCATTTGTAATAACAAATCCACAAAGTCGTGGGTCAATCAGTTTTTGCTTAGATTTTGCATTATTAACAAATAACAATATCAATGAGCATAAAATGAATATATACTGCATTATAAAACATAAGTCCAGAAAGTATTGATATAGTTAATGTTAGAATGCCAGCGCTTTGACTATTCCTATGTTTGGGGTTTACTGTACTGAAAAGTATCAGGCTTCAGTGTTGAGCTATTGAGGGGAATTCATCACATAAGTGATTTTCACAAAGACATCCTCAAGATTCAGCATCCCGGGAAATAATGTGTGCTTAATGTATAGTCCACAAAAAGAAATTGATATTACAAAATATACAGAAATGCAAATAAATATCTGTAGATGGTATAATCTAATGTTTACCCCATTACAGTTATCTGTGCATTAAAGATAATAGTGAATGATTAAAAAAAAAAAAAAAATTCAAGTAATTTCCAGCCCCAGTTTTTTAATTCGAATTACAATTCTTAATTCTGTAAGTCTCCTTACCTCAAATTCAATTCATATTCGAGAACTTAAATATTAAAAGAGAACGTTCTTTGTCTTCCCAGAAGGGGGCGCTACAT
Organism: Cirrhinus mrigala; assembly: GCA_036247105.1. Classification (NCBI taxonomy): domain Eukaryota; kingdom Metazoa; phylum Chordata; class Actinopteri; order Cypriniformes; family Cyprinidae; genus Cirrhinus; species Cirrhinus mrigala. Next base: position 3,206,661 of record CM070007.1, read on the forward strand.
GTTCATCACGGATAGAAGAGGGTTCCGCGTTTATCCCAAATACAACTTTCAGTCTGATACAGTTCTGAAAAAGTGCTATGAATTCATCTAGTGTTAGCATTCGTAATATCTTAATATATTTACTCAAATGGGTCAATATGACTGTAGGGTGCCTTTTGGTGTCCTGTACATACCTTATTTGCCATGATAACATAAAAATGACTATGAAAGGGTGTGTTATATTAGGCTAAGTTTTTATATTCATAACAAAAGCATTACTTGGCTCTTTAAATAACTTTTCTAGATTTTTTTTTTTAAGTTTTGTGTAGGGGGAGGCATGTTATTTTGCTGTGTCCCATGCACTGCTTATTAAATTTGAATGAGAGTAGAATATAGTCAAATTATAAAAGTAAAAAAATTCTTTATCCAATTAACATTTTGTTAAATGAGAGAATACTGAATTTGAGTGTATTAACCATTTGGTAATCCAGTGTGTTCAATAGCTAGATGTGGGGGCAATAACACACAAACTAAAAAAACTGCATTCAAATATCATAGTTTTCTCCAAATAAGAAAAAATACATGAGCGAATTGTATGAGTTTCTTTAAAAACACATGGCTTACATAAAATCTTTTATGTATTTATAATTTGAAAGCAAACAAATAACCCTGTTTAGGAAAGGGACATTATACCTTTCAGAAAATATCATTTGCATCTTAATATTGCAATGAAAACATATTTAACAGTGACATACACATTTTATATATATATATATATATATATATATATATATATATATATATATATATATATGTGTGTGTGTCCATGACAGGGTGGACATATCTTATGGTATATGCTTCGAATAATGGCTCATAAGAGATCAGCTAATATGTTTCTATAGTACTTGAGTGTCTGCGACGTGACATAAAGCGAATGGGAAATTAAGACCAAATTTTTTGAGTATTGTGAGGGTTGAAAGGCACTCTGTGGTGATATTGATCCATATAACGTTTTGGTCCTCTCCCATTACTTTAAATGTACTTTTGTTTGAGAGAGGTTTATTCAAGCAAAAATGTATATAAAATAAAAGTTTGGATTTGTGTGTCTGCGAGTGATGGCCAAAAAACAATATAGAAGTTTAACGTGCAATTTGTCACAAACGTAAATGCTAATCAGCCTTACCTTTCTGATTCCAACTGTACCAGTCTGTTTTTTATGACTGACATTATTGAGAAAAAACTAACTTGTAAGACTAGTTTATGCAACCGTCGAGGGTCGGTTATTTCAAAACTTGGCAACACTTGTCAACCTAACACAGAGAGCGGTGTGTTAATGGAGTACATCGGGGTAGTTTGCTTATTTACTGACGTGGTTATATTTCTGGTGTGGATACGGCGTCTGACATCTGAAGAGCAGATCATTGTGACAAATGACCTGTTGGGAAATACAGTGTCATTTGTTTATTCTAATGTGATGCACTTTAAATATATCTATGACTAAGACTTTATTCAAAAGAATTTCACCTTAAGTTACAAAGAGACAGTGAGGATTTAAACACCTTGAATCCAGCGTAGAGGGGTTCAGTGAATGTGGTGTTGAATGTGTGTAAGTGTGTGAGTGTGTGTGTTTTAGAAACACTGTAGAAGGTCAGAGTGCCAGCCGACATGTCCAGATACAGACCTGCTCTCTTAGATTTTGTTAAATCAGTTGGTATGCTATTGCTCTCATTATTGTGCCAGACAGTGAATCCATAATCATTGCAGAAAAGACACCAGGATTTGTCATTGTATCCAAACTTAGAGACAGTCCCGTCTTTCCTGCTGATTCCTTTATAGGCCACTGCTATACGAGCCCAGGAGTCCCATTCAACCTCCCAGTAACAGCGTCCAGTCAGACTCTCTCGACACAGAACCTGAGGAATATCAGTAAATCTCTCTGGATGATCAGGATACGGCTGATGCTCTTCCACATACGTGATCTTTCTGTTGTCTTCAGACAGGATGAGTTGAGTGTGTGCTGTGTTTGGATCCAGCGTGAGATCACAGGCATCTGAACACAAGAAGAGAGATGAAAAGTTTAATCTCATGTGCCATCATTACATATGCATGTCTGCCTCAAAGAAAAAACCTACATTTTCGAAGTCCTGGCTTTATCCAGATGGGCCCTCCATGATCCAAACTAAAAACACAAACATACAGACAAAAAACTTTGGTCAACTCTGTCTGTAGCACATGCAATCACATAATCTCTTTTGTTTTTTCTTTATGTTATGCAGAACATAAATGATTTTGCAAATATTAAGATTTCTTAACTTGCACCCCACATACTTGAGTGTCTTCAGTGAGCAGTTTGGATCCTCCAGTTTGTGTTTGAGCAGCTGGACTCCTGATTGTCCTGGGTGATTGTAGCTCAGATCCAGCTCTCTCAGGTGTGAGGGGTTTGAACTCAGAGCTGAAGACAAATAACCACAGCCTTCCTCTGTCACCATACAGCCAGACAACCTACAGACACACACAGTCAGGTCAACTACAGACACACAACAACATTATGACTGAATAACTGTACTGTACATTATTCCTGTGCTCTTACACACCTCAGTATCTCCAGCTGACAGTTTGGACTCTTCAGCCCATCAGAAATAATCTTCACACCAGAGTCCTGCAGGTCATTGTTACTCAGATCCAACTCTATCAGGACACAGTTTGAGGATTGTAGAGATGATGACACGATTTCACAATGTTGAGTAGTGAAATTACAGCCAGCGAGACTGAAAGAGAGTAAAACAATTCTTATGCCAATTCTGCAACTTTACATTCTGCAAAATTACATTTGACAATTTTAAAAATTATTCACATAAAAGTTATTAATAACAATAAAAGTTATTCAAATATTTTTTGTGAACATTATGAATTCTAAAGCTGCTCAGCAGAAACATTTTCACTGTAACACTCACAGAGCTTTTCTGCAGTTGCTCACAGCTGGTATCAGTCTTCTTCTCCCCTCATCTGATGTGTTGTATTTATTGAGGTCCAGCTCATCCAGCACCTCCTCTGACATCTGAAGCATGTAGGCGATTGTTGAGCAGTGAGCAGGAGAGAGTTTCTTCTCTGAGTGTTTGTCTGATTTCACAAACTCCTGAATCTCTCTGGACAGAGTCTGATCTTTCACTTCCAGCAGACAGAGGAACAGATTGATGGATCTTTCAGTGGAGAGTCCATGTCCATCTTTGATCTTCTCTTTAATGTACTGTGTGGTTCTCCTGATGCTCTCTGAGCTGTTCTCTGTGTGTGTCAGTAGATCCTGTAAGAGTCTCTGATTGGACTCCAGTGAGACGCCCAGCAGGAACCGCAGGAACAGATCCAGATGTCCATTCTTACTCTCAAGGGCTTTATCTACTGCTCCTTTAAGCAGATTATGCATTGAATCAAAAAACTTAAGGGTCTCTGTGGTGCTGCTTAAATAGCAGCAAAACACATGAAAAGCAGCGAGAAACTCCTGAATGCTCAGATGAATGAAGCTGTAGACTTTCCTCTGATGAATAACAGATTCCTCCTTAAAGATCTCAGCGCAAATCCCAGAATGCACATCAGTAACATCTGTGCCACTCTCAATCAGGTCCTCCTCATAGAACATCACATTGCCCTTCATCAGCTGTTTGAAAGCCACTTCAGCAAGTTTCACAATCACTTCTCTGTTGGACTGCAGGAGTTTCTCTGGATCTCTCTCTTCATACTTCTGATTCCTCATGTTGATCTGAATCAGCAGGAAGTGGATGTACATTTCAGTCAGAGTTTGAGGGATTTCTGCACTCAGATCTTCTTTCAGGAGCTTCTGAAGCACAGTGGATGAGATCCAGCAGAAGACGGGGATGTGACACATGATGTGGAGGTTTCTTGCTCTTCTGATGTGTGAGATGATTCTGCTGGCTTGATGCTGGTCACTGATTCTCTTCCTGAAATATTCCTCCTTCTGAGACTCATTGAATCCCTGAATTTCTGTCAGACGGCTGATGTATTTGGAGGGGATCTGATTGGCTGCTGCTGGTCTGGAGGTGATCCAGATGAGAGCAGAGGGAAGCAGCTCTCCTTTCATGAGGTTTGACATCAACACACCCACTGATGAAGTCTCAGTCACATCACAAACTTTCTGATCATCTGAAAACATCAGTGTGTTTCTGCTTTCATCCAGACCATCAAAGATGAACACAACTTTACACTCCTCATAAATCTTTGAGTCCAGATCTTGAAGTTCAGGATGAAAGTCCAGCAGAAGTCTGTGAAGACTGTACCGATGATCTCGGATCAAGTTCAGCTCTCGAAATGGAAGCACAAACATGAAATCTACATCCTGATTGGCTTTTCCCTCGGCCCAGTCCAGAATGAACTTCTGCACAGAGACGGTTTTTCCAATTCCAGCGATGCCTTTAGTAAGAACAGTCTTGATTTGGTCTTTCTCCTCACATCCTGGTTCAGGTGAGGCTTTAAAGATGTCATTGCAGTAGATTGGAGTGTCTTGTGAGTGTTTTGTTCTGGCTGTTTTCTCCATCTGTAAAACCTCATGTTCTTCATTCACTCCTTCACTCTCTCCCTCTATGATGTAGAGCTGTGTGTAGATCCTGTTCAGAAGGGTTTCATTCTCCTGGAGTTTGGTTCCCTCAAATAATCTCTCATATTTTTTCTTCACACTGGTTTTGAGTTGGTCTTTGACTCTCTGTAGAACATCATTTACTGGTTTCTGCAGGTCTCGAGTCTCCTCCTGCAGGTGAGCAGAACTAGCAGAATTAGATCTTCTAATGACTCTTTGTGTTCTGGATCTCTTTCTGCACTGAGGACAGTCAAAGTCTTCTGATGGACTGGACTGGTCGCTGTAGAAACTGATGCACTGTCTGTAGAAACTGTGTCCAAAGCTGACAGAGACCGGATCTCTAAGAACCTGCTCACAAACTCCACATCTAGACGGAATCTGGATCAAACCACCTCTCCCACCACTGCTAAGTCAAAGGGGAAATACTTACTTTAATTCACAACTGATAATCATAAATGGAGAATAACATATTATTTGCCCAAGATAACTTTGTTAGCACTGACTATAGCACTGATATTTATTAATGTCATATGTGTTAAATTTCATCTGTAACAACAATACGAACTTTTATAAACATCCGTTTGGCCATTAACTTTACTAGCAGAGTTCTCCACATAAAGACTCACGACTGCAGATTAGCATGCTACTTCATTTCTCTCCAATACAGAAGGTAAATTAAATGTGTGATGTTAACTGTGACAAGATGATTGACAGGCCAGTTTATAGTGAAGTACGTGTAACTATGCAACAGAGCGGTCCGATAAAGATACAGTTCTATGACGTGATAGTATGTCCTAAAGCTTGCCTATACTCTTCTACTACACACTCAAAAGTGTGTACTTTCTCTTCACCAAAAGAGTACATTAAAGGTTATATTAAATGTAGGCATACTGTGATGTAGCATCAGTGTTTGTCTCACCTTGGGTCAGAGGGCACTGCTCTGTCACTGAAGTCAATATGGTGAGGTAAGGATTTGTTAGTCTTCACAGACACACAGCTGGGATCTGGAGATGCTGCAGTGTTCTTCTGCTCCATCTCCTCATTCAGATTCTATAGAGATCTATAGAAATAGACTATTAACACAAAGGAAAATATAAATGGATGCTGTCTTGCTCATTAAAATGTCAATATTAATTGGAGAAACTATTGTTTTTTCTCATTCCAAAACATTTGACATGTAAATGTCACACGTAAACTGAATATTACCTTCAAACTGAATGTCACAAGAACAACTTTTAATAAGGCAGCAAACATAACCAGCTACAAATTAATTTTAGATAAAAAGGTAAAAAAATAAATAAATAAATAATCAAAACAATACTAAATGTTATGCCTTTCTCACATAAAACAATTTTCACTATTTTTTTATTAATGAATAAAAATAAAAAAAAATAAAAAAATAAAAAAATTGTCAGGGAGAATTCATAAGAAAGGTGGCTAATAACATATTCAATATATCACTATTCAAGAGGTGACCCTAACCCTGAGATATACAAAAAGCATGTGTCTGAAACAACGTGATGGTTTTGAGAATTGTCATTTGAACAGAACATATTTTTGTACAACTGCAGAAAGCAAAACAAAATGGAGGATGACAATTTCTGGAAGAACCGCTCAAACCTGCTACAGCGTTATTTGGACACAATAATCACAACGACATCCTTTTGACTTTTGTAATCATAAAATGTTGAACAGCTGCACATCTTAACTTCTTCTTATAATGATTGTTAATCTAAAAAGAATTTTGAAAAATATTTTTCTTAATAAAAATGTTCTACTTAATTTAGTTTATAAAGTTACATACACATGCACTGAATTACGACGTCTACACAAACATAGTTATAGATATTACAGTTTCTTAGATTTAAATCATCTAACCCATAACATGCACGTAATTTTATTAAGTACTTACCGAGCAAAACTCTCCAGCTGGTGAATGTGGCTTTTTTCTACCTTGTTCCTTGTCGAAGAAAAATGTGTGGCTTTTACTTTCGGTTACTTGGAGGTATTCCAATATAATTTAACAGCTAAACCAAAATTACTCAGTGAGCCTAAGTTGTTCAACTAAAATTTCGCTTTTAAACCAGAGGTAGCCAAACTTTCAGGGTTTGTTAGCATCCATAACTTACTCCGAGTAACGTTACATGACGTGATCACGCAGCAGTGATCTGTCTTCAGAATGGCTCTATCAACCGGCTCCTTTATGTGAGCGTCGGCTCCCGTCTGACATTTTACTTAAAATTAATACAAGACATTATAGTAGGGGTTCTTTCTTTCCTTCTTTCTTTCTTCGTGAAGACATTTTTCAAGTTCTTCCGATCGGTAACTCGCACATACACATCAACACAACATACAGTCACAGTCTTTTAGTTTCAGGAATAATATATACAACGCAGTAGCCTGCAACTAGAACCCTTGGATCCCGCTGTTTTGCGCACTGTAATTTAGCTTACTTGTTCAAAACGAAATGCAAAGTACATTTCCACAGATATACGAATTTATTTGATTTAATCCCATTTTATTTCCCAACATCCTTAATTCACATTTAAAATGCAATTCGGAATCCTGTTTGTACGTTTAGTAAATTAGAAGACATTCTTAGTTCAATTCTTAATGGTTAACATGAAAAAAATAGGCTAAATATGTCATAAAAACGTTTAATCTATTTCCAGAAGAGGGCGCTAGACAAAAGAGACAAAAAAAAAAAAAAAGTGTAAAAAATCTTATTTGTTTTCATTAAATGTGCAAACGTGTGCAAGACTAATAACCTACATTTTCGTAGTCCTGGTTTGATCCTGAAGGGTCCTCCATGATCCAATCTAAAACAACACACAATCGTGTGAACAAAAATTATTGGAAATATTATTCACATATACACACCCTTATACAACACTTTACAGAGCAGCAGTTTATAGTTTGGATCCTCCAGTTTGTGTTTGAGCAGCTGGACTCCTGATTGTCCTGGGTGATTGTAGCTCAGATCCAGCTCTCTCAGGTGTGAGGGGTTTGAACTCGGAGCTAAAGACAAATAACCAGACCAATAGCCTTCCTCTGTCACCATGCAGCCTTTAATAGACATTTTCTCTTTTTGAGTTGCAGAAGAAATTGAATCACACAGGTTTGGATCAACATGAGGATGATTACATTACACAATTTTCATTTTGGGGGCAAAATAATTGCTTTAATATGACTATACTTGTAACAGTAACCCATGTAACTGTTGTATTCCTCAATTTCACTTTTGATAAATGCATCTGCTGAAGGAGTAAATGTAAATAAAACCTTAACCCATTTTTCTTTCCAGTTGTCAGTTGACTGGTGCTTTACACCACCTCTTCTAAAAACAATATCAGCTGCTTGCTTTAACATTTTGCAATTTTGCAATCTTTAACACCTAATTTCATTGTACACGTTACATAATTTGCCTATATCTATATGATTTTTGACACATGCAGTAGAATTTGGGTGTAAACATGAAAGAGTTGTATTTTTAACAACCTTAGTAGCCTTGCACTACATTGATGAGGTAAAATGTATGCACATTTTATTAATAAAGCATCTGATGCCTATATGAAATTAATAATACAAATACTAAAATGTTGAAAAAAGAAGTTTATACACCTTAACAAAAAACTATTACATATCAAGCAAAACACTGTTTACCAACTGTTAATTCAGTAGAGTAATGTATGACTTTTACATTAATACTGAGTTTATTGTTTATTTTCAGAGCTACACTGGTCGATACAGACAGACAGCTATTAAAAAAGTCAGCTTATGTATGGCACTTTTCACAGTACATACACTCAAAAAACAGTTTGTGAACTTAAATTAGTTGCAGAAAATGTGTAAAGAGCCATTCACACAGACTGTGTTTTTGCATTCTACTGCACAATGTATGTGTGTACTTATGTAAACATGAGCTGGACAGGCACTTTGCATGTTTTGCAGCATCTCATGCATGAGCGTAGCATTTTTAAAACACTGCTTCAAGATAAAAGTTCAGCTTTTTCAAAAACACATGGCTAGACCTAGCAATGTTTCCATTTCACTGCTCTACTTCTCTTAGAGCTGACTTTACAATCTAAAACATGTCCAAATCAAATTATTAAAACACAGAAAGAAATTATTAAAACCATTAACCAGCAAACAACAATCATTATTTTTACAAACTCCATATGCTTCTACAGGCACAGAATTTACATTTTACCATGCGTTCAGATATGGGTGTTGTTTTATTAAAAAAAGTTGGCGACTGCTTCAAAAAGATACTCTCAAAGACACTGAGGAATCATAAACCCTGAATCCAGCATAGAGGGGTTCAGTGAATGTGGTGTTGAATGTGTGTAAGTGTGCGAGTGTGTGTGTGTCAGAGACGCTGTAGAAGGACAGAGTGCCGGCCGACACGTCCACATACACTCCTACTCTCTTAGAGGTGCGTGATGGGAGGGGTATGGGAATGTTCTTATTATTGTGCCAGGCAACGAAACTGTCATCATTACAGAAAATACTCCAGGATTTGTCATTGTATCCAAGCCTGCAAAGATTCCCCCCTTTCCTGCTGATTCCATCATATGTGATTCCTATATAACTCCAACCGCTACGCTCAGCCTCCCAGTAACAGCGTCCAGTCAGTTTTTCTCGACTCAGAACCTGCTCATAGTTCTCAAATCTGTCTGGATGATCAGGATACAGCTGTGGCTCTTTCACATGTGTTACCTTCCTGTTCTCCTCAGACAGACAGAGATGATTATGTGCTGTGTTTGGATCCAGTGTGAGATCACAATAATCTGAACAAAAGAAGAGAGATGAGAACTACATTAACAAAATGAAAGGTAAATTAACAAATTAATTCAATTAAACAAAATAACTGTGTGTGTATAAAATATGAAAAGACCTACATTTTTTTAGTCCTGTTGTGATTCTAAAATGGCCTGCATACTCCAAACTACAAAGAGACAAGCATGTATGATAAATGTTTGACTGTTAAAAGTGTGCAAGAAAAATATCAAAAATATCTTAGAGCCAAATGTAGATGACAACAACTAAAAGCTACAGAGCTCTGAAACAGCGTAAGACAGTCAGGATAAATTGAAGATCAAGTGACTTAAAGAAATACAGTGTTTAAACAGATTTAAATTAGAGAAATTCTCTAATTTGCTTCTACTGAGGGGTACTGTTAAGCCAAATCTCTTCCGACCCCACAATCAACAGTGCATGATATTATATATCTAGTGTTTCTGCTTGTCATAAAGAAAAATAACTAATAATACATTAAAATGTAAAAATACTGTCTGCTCCACTTTCCCACAACACTGTACACCTGCAGGTTGGACGATTGTGATATATTTTAATTCTCTATTGGTCACATCTCCCTATCATAAAAATATGCACCTAACTCTGAATTAATACTTTATTCACACAAGCAACCTTTTTTTTTTTTTATGTCCCTTGGATTTATGTGCATACACATGGAAGTTAATGGAAAAAGATTAGTGTGGCTTTAAGCCAAAAATGTTTTCTAAACAAGTATTGCTATTATTTGGTCTTCGTTTCTATTGTGCTCACAGGGCCCATAGTTTCTACGCATATCTGTGTGTGCATACTGTACTGTTTACAAATCCTAAGTACATTAGATGCTTCATATAAACAATGTCTTCAGATGTTTATTTAAATCTTTTAGTGTGTCTGTAGAAAATATCAGTTTACATTTCCAAACATTCCTTTTTGCCATTAATTGTAATCCAGTGAGATTTTGGTGTGAGCAAAGTGTCTGACAAGAGACGATATGACCAACACTATTATTAAGTCCATCTGTGATTACATGAAGAGACATAAGAAACTAAGACAGACTAAATTCATATGAGCTCTGGCAAACAACCTGTTAAATAGTTTAAAACAGTGTGCAAGAGTACCTTGGAGACTTTGGTGTGGTTTTAAAACCGAAGTGTGGAGACTACAAATACTGCCTTCATTTAATATTTAATGTTAATTAAAAATAAACACGTGATCGAAAAAGCCTTTACCCCACATCAACTGCCTAAAACGTTTGCACATTACTGCACATGTATACGTTTTAATTTATTACATAACTTATTTTACTCAACTGACATTAGCAGTATTAATAACCCCCCCAACCACCCCCCCCCCCCCCCCCTCACTGCCAAACATACTTGAGCATCTGCAGTGAGCAATTCGGATCCTCCAGTTTGTGTTGGAGCAGCTGGACTCCTGATTGTCCTGGGTGATTGTAGCTCAGATCCAGCTCTCTCAGGTGTGAGGGGTTTGAACTCAGAGCTGAAGACAAATAACCACAGCCTTCTTCTGTCACCATACATCCAGACAACCTACAGATGGATAAACCGGTCTGATAATTTCTGTATTTATTTCCATTCCATTTCTGTACTTGGCTCCCTAAGATCACTATCATCACTAAAAATTCCAGCTTTGAATATTGCAAACTACTGAGCATTCAAGATAACAAAGGCTAAATATTACACACCTCAATATCTCCAACTGACAGTTTGGACTCTTCAGTCCATCAGAGAGCAGCTTCACTGCTGAATCCAGGTCATTGTTACTCAGATCCAGCTCTCTCAGGACAGAGTTTGAGGATTGTAGAGCTGATGACACAATTTCATAATGCTGAGCAGTGAGATTACAGCCAGCAAGACTGAAACAGAGAAGAACACAACAGAGTTCATGGCAGTTCAACAGGTTATTAAAAGTCACTTATCAGAATCAGAATCAGAAAGAGCTTTATTGCCAAGTGTGTTCACACACAAGGAATTGGTCTTGGTGTTAGGAGCTTCCAGTACAGAAAATACAAACATAGTGCAGACATACATAAAGTTAAGGTAATAATAAACACTAATATTAAAGACGAATATACAATAAATTATAAATAACAGTGGTAATAAAAATATAGACTTTTGTGAAAACAATTTGTAACAACTGCTGCTGTAAAATGTAAACAAAACTATGTATACACACAACATATTTCATATTAAAATAATATTTATTTAATTTTGATACAAGTAAAAGAAACACTATTTTTTTTTTTTTTTTTAAGAGTTATGCACACTCATGAATCCTCTCATTATAGCAAAGTGTATACACAACGTAAATAAGGGATTCATTGATAATGGAACTTTGTGGGATCGTGATGAGCTGAAGTGAGTGGCAGCTTTAAATGATTATAAAGGAAATGCAGGATTTATTTTCGAAATTTACATATAGTTTGTCAAAATAGATGTGAACTAAGCAATATAAATGAAGACTAATACTGGAATTTTTGTACCAGAATATTTTTGAAATTATGTAAATAATTAAAAAATAATGACTTGTAAAACTTGCAATTTCTCATTGTGAACCTCACTGTCTTTCATGTATGTCAAAGTATTTTAAATATGACTGAATTTGTATTTACAGCGATATTTCACCCAAATATGAAAATGACCCCATGATTTACTCCCCCTCAATCCATCCTAGGTGTATATGACTTTCTTTTTTCAGATGAATACAATCATAGGTTAATTTTAAAAATGTCCTGGCTCTTCCAAGCTTTATAATGGCAGTAGTTGTGAGTTACTACTCAATAGTCCGATAGAAGTGCATAAATCCATCATAACAAGTGCTCGACACGGCTCCAGGGGGTTAATAAATGCCTCCTGAAGTGAATCAATGCATTTTTGTAAGAACAATATCCATATGTAAAACTTTTTTTTTTTTTAATATAACATTTATTAATATAACTCTGATTAGATAAAGAAGCATATAATATACATCTAGGATGGCTTGAGGGCGAGTAAATCATGGGGTAATTTTTTAATTACTAATTATAACACTTTCATTTCCATGGTTACTCAAACATTGAATAGCTAAATTATACAGGCCTACAGAAAGTGAGCAAAGAACATTTATATTATCAGTAAACATTATCAAAATTGGACAAAACTCCAAAAACATTTTTTGCCATTAAAAAAATAAAACAATAAAACAAAGCTATATGAAGACTGAATTGGACACCAATAATCCAGCAACAAGATGCAAAAATAACACATCGAAACATGTTAATGCAGGATTCACTGAACATCAGCTAAAATTTGAAAGTAACATCTCTAGGCCAGTGCCATACCTGGTCAAGTACCTGGTCAAGGAGCATACTAACTATACAATGACTCGAGCATTAGTCACATGCTGCCAGCAAGGGTAAAAATCTGTTCTAGGAAACACATTCTGAATCCAACCTTCATCCAAATATTCAAATATATACTCACAGAGCTTTTCTGCAGTTGGTCACAGCTGGTATCAGTCTTCTTCTCCCCTCATCTGATGCGTTGTATTTATTGAGGTCCAGCTTATCCAGCACCTCCTCTGACATCTGAAGCATGTAGGCGATTGTTGAGCAGTGAGCAGGAGAGAGTTTCTTCTCTGAGTGTTTGTCTGATTTCACAAACTCCTGAATCTCTCTAGACAGAGTCTGATCTTTCACTTCCAGCAGACAGAGGAACAGATTGATGGATCTTTCAGTGGAGAGTCCATGTCCATCTTTGATCTTCTCTTTAATGTACTGTGTGGTTCTCCTGATGCTCTCTGAGCTGTTCTCTGTGTGTGTCAGTAGATCCTGTAAGAGTCTCTGATTGGACTCCAGTGAGACGCCCAGCAGGAACCTCAGGAACAGATCCAGATGTCCATTCTCACTCTGAAGGGCTTTGTCTACTGCACCTTTATGCAGATTATGCATCGAATCAAAAACCTTAAGGGCCTCCATGGTGCTGCTTAAATAGCAGAAAAACACATGAAAAGCAGCAAGAAACTCTTGAATGCTCAGATGAACGAAGCTGTAGACTTTCCTCTGATAAATCACAGATTCCTCCTTAAAAATCTCAGTGCAAATGCCAGAATACACTGAGGCGTCAGTGACATCTATGCCACTCTCAACCAGGTCCAGGTCATAGAACATCACATTGCCCTTCATCAGCTGTTTGAAAGCCACTTCAGCAAGTTTCACAATCACTTCTCTGTTGGACTGCAGGAGTTTCTCTGGATCTCTCTCTTCATACTTCTGATTCCTCATGTTGATCTGAATCAGCAGGAAGTGGATGTACATTTCAGTCAGAGTTTGAGGGATTTCTGCACTCAGATCTTCTTTCAGGAGCTTCTGAAACACAGTGGATGAGATCCAGCAGAAGACGGGGATGTGGCACATGATGTGGAGGCTTCTTGCTCTTCTGATGTTTGAGATGATTCTGCTGGCTTGATGCTGGTCACTGATTCTCTTCCTGAAATATTCCTCCTTCTGAGACTCATTGAATCCCTGAATTTCTGTCAGACGGTTGATGTATTTGGAGGGGATCTGATTGGCTGCTGCTGGTCTGGAGGTGATCCAGATGAGAGCAGAGGGAAGCAGCTCTCCTTTCATGAGGTTTGACATCAACACACCCACTGATGAAGTCTCAGTCACATCACAAACTTTCTGATCATCTGAAAACATCAGTGTGATTCTGCTTTCATCCAGACCATCAAAGATGAACACAACTTTACACTCCTCATAAATCTTTGAGTCCAGATCTTGAAGTTCAGGATGAAAGTCCAGCAGAAGTCTGTGAAGACTGTACTGATGATCACGGATCAAATTCAGCTCTCGAAATGGAAGCACAAACATGAAATCTACATCCTGATTGGCTTTTTCCTCGGCCCAGTCCAGAATGAACTTCTGCACAGAGATGGTTTTTCCGATTCCAGCGATGCCTTTAGTAAGAACAGTCTTGATGTGGTATTTCTTCTTCTTCTTCTTCTTATATCCTGGTTCAGGTGAGGCGGTAAAGATGTCGTTGCAGTAGATTGGAGTGTCTTGTGAGTGTTTTGTTCTGGCTGTTTTCTCCATCTGCAAAACCTCATGTTCTTCATTCACTCCTTCACTCTCTCCCTCTATGATGTAGAGCTGTGTGTAGATCCTGTTCAGGAGTGTTTTATTCTCTTGGAGTTTCACTCCCTCAGATAATCTTTCATACTTGTTCTTCATGCTGGTTTTGTGTTGGCCTTTGACCGTCTGCAGAACATTATTAACTGGTTGAGGAGAATCCATCTGCTGGTTTGCAGTCTGTTCAGCAGTTTCCACACTGCTGACACAAGAAGAAAAGTGGCTAAATATAAGAAAAGACAAACAACAAATACCAACACAATAAAAAAACTAATCAAGTAAAAACAAACCTGTAAAAAAAAAAAAATTTAAAAATATCTAATGAATTTGCTTCCCTAATGTCTGAAACGAAGCCATGTTTTTCAAATCTATATGGTACCTAACAGGAAGCCAATATAACGTCTCCAAAATAGGGATTATATGGTCACCATCCCTGGCCCCTAGGTCTGTGCAAATAATCAGATGCGATTATCATGCGTGTCTCGTCGGTAATGCCGGTTTTGTGATTAGTCGTAAATCTCCATCACGTGCTATCAGATGGAGCGGCATTCACTACACAGAGCTACGCAATATCGCATTATCGGAGATTTAGATACTCCAACATGGAGAGCATGCCATTAAACAACTCGTGAGAAAATAAAAAAGTAATCAATCTTTTATCGACAGAAAAGGACAACATAGGCCGAATATGTGAAATATTTCTAAGATGAAAAACAGAGGTCTTAACCGTGTTATGTACAAAAGGCTCAAATGACAGGGTGGCATCAAAGATAAATCCAATATTTTTACTTTGTAGCTCAATGGCAACACCATCAACTGACAGATTTATAAAAGCAGCATTACGCATATGATGGGGAGAGCCAAGGAACATGACTTAAGTTTTAAAGCTATTTAGACACAGAAAGTTAAACATCCACAACTTAATCTCAGAAATACAGTTGGAAAAATTAGAAACATCCACAAATTGACCAGGTTTAGAATGTATATAAATCTGGGTGTCATTAGCATAAAAGAGATAGCTAAGGTCAAGAGGTCTTAATAACTGACCAAGAGGGTAGCTATAAATGCTAAACTGAGCCCTGTGGGATGCCAGGACAAACCCACCTCAGATCTGAATTCATCCATAAAAACAAATTGACTGCGATCCGTAAAATATGATCTAAACCAGTCTGTGTCCACCAACAAAATGTGTAATCAAAATGACTTTAGATTTGGTTTTTAGCTTGTTCACTTTTAAATGAAGACCAAAACCAGATAGGAGCATACAGGGAAACACATCCTGCTTGAATGGAAAGTGCTGTTTTTCTGGTATAATTATGTTATGACATTTTTTGTGCTCTGTAACTTTGCTGAAAAATAAGTAGCAAAGTTGATTATATTGTTGCAACAAGTAATTGATCAAACTGATAGTGAACAATATCTGAATATGATCTGCTTTGATAGATGTGAATGATGTTTAAATGCATTTGAGAAATTTTCCCAGTGCACGTTACCTGTTACATTTTACAGCTGTATCCATATCTGAAAATTTTAGAAAATTTTGAGCAAACATTTCTATTTTGTATAAATGCTTGACATAACAAGTGAGTGACACTTTAGAATTTGCTGGGGTTTTTTGGAGTAATTTTGTTGGGTTAAAAAAAAAACAAAAAAACAAAACAAAACAATGTTGAATACTTTTGTAAAACCCACTGTTTGGTGAAGTTTCACTGACAGTAAAAATGATGCAACTCCTCACAAAATACCCAGCCTGTTGAATTATACTTATAATAACACACTGTAAGTTTGACAAACTTGATTTAATTGGATCAGTCTGTCAACTGCCATTTTGTCTCCTGCCCTGAGATGCATCTTCAAAAAGTTTTCACTCACCTTATCTCATCAAATGATTCAGTAAATCTCTATTAATATCAGTGTTTTGTCTCACTCTCACCTGGTGTGAGAGGTCACTGTTCCATCACTGAACAGACGTGGAAAGTTCATTGAACTGTTACTGTTCAAAGACGCAACGCTCACTCCTTGAGATGCTGCTGTGTGGGTCTCCCATCTTATAACACCATTCAAAAAATTCAGTCAATCTCTAATGTACTTCATGAAATCTATTCTGTGTCAGTGTTTTGTCTTACCTGGGGTCAGAGGTCTCTGCTCCATCACTGAACAGAGGGGGAAAGTTCATTGAACTGTTACTGTTCATAGACGCAACACTCGGTTCTGGAGATGCTGCTGTGTGGGTCTTCCATCTTATAACATCAGTCAAAAAATTCAGTCAATCTCTAATGTACTTCATGAAATCTATTCTGTGTCAGTGTTTTGTCTTACCTGGGGTCAGAGGTCTCTGCTCCATCACTGAACAGAGGGGGAAAGTTCATTGAACTGTTACTGTTCATAGACGCAACACTCGGTTCTGGAGATGCTGCTGTGTGGGTCTTCCATCTTATAACATCAGTCAAATGATTAAGTCAATATCTAATGTACTTCATGAAATCTATTCTGTGTCAGTGTTTTATCTTACCTGGGGTCAGAGGTCTCTGCTCCATCACTGAACAGAGGGGGAAAGTTCATTGAACTGTTACTGTTCTTAGCCACACAGCTGGGTTTTAGAGATTTTGTTGTGTCCATCTTCATCTCCTCCATCTGTCGTGTTCCTTCAGTGTTCCTTCCTCACAAAGATCAGCTTTAGATATACTTCTTTTCTTCTTTCCCCTTATAAACATTGTACATTATTAATCTTGAAAATGCATATTTACTTCATGTATGAACCATTTTACATTCTAAAATCAAAATACACTAAGCACGACATAATTCGGGCACCATGCATATAAGATCATTTAAATGTTCTATCTACTTTTGGCCAATCAATTATAAATGAACATAATAACAGACATTACTTTTGCATCCTGCGCTTTTAAATACTTATAATTACAGGCATTTAACAATATATTCAACAAAAAAAAAAAAAAAAAAAAAAAGCACTAGTTTGATGATTCACACTTTTCTTATAAAAAAAAAAAAAAAAAAGATCTGACCACTACTTTTGTATATCATTAACAAAAATGACAGAACATGATGAATCTTGTAACTTAACTTTTTTGGTCTTTCTGTTCTCACACTATCCAAACTCTTGTCTGTTTAGTTTTTCCACATTAATTTTCATGAAAAACAAGCGCTAAATTACTGATCAGTAATGCAATATGGTTATTTTCATGGGTGGATCAATCTTCTCTATGTAATCTTAGTATTGTAAATACCAACAGTTCTATTCACAAAAATACCTCCACTGCATGTAGCTACAGCTCTTTTTGTGACAAACAAGTGTAACAGATTATCCAAAAAGAGAGAAAAAAAATCCATTTCAAGGACTCATTTCTATTTGTCTGTTTTAGACTGGATGTTAGCATGGCACTCAAAATAAAGAAAGAGCTGACTGTGAGCTTAGAGTAGATTGTAAGAAATGGATGGGGCTTAAGTGGATGAATAGACTGGAGAAACTGGCACATGTCACTAGAGAGAAGTCTGTTGTTTCACAGATCCAATTATGACATTTTGATTAAAATTATGCAGTGCATGCTAGCCCAACATCCTGTGTTTTCAAGTCAGGCTACCAAAATGTATCACCACCCTATTTTTCCTGAATCCAGCACTTGGGCTTTACATCATTATGTCACCATGGCTGATAAACATATAAAGGTTAGTCTGTCACTTGTAGCTCAAAAATAAAGAATATCTCTGATACAAAATATAATTCCCTTTAGCACCAGATATTAGAGGGGTAAATTGTAATGTTAATTGTTGTTTAAAATCTCTTTAACACTTTTGAGAACTCAAAGGTCTGCTGACTCAATCTCTAGCTTTATGGATGATTAATAGTAAAAATGTAAAAATAGGTAAAATATGGACATAGCCAGTGATTGGGTTGTTTTGACCCAGCGGCTGGGTTACTACCCATAAGGTTAATTGGGTTAAACATTTAACCCAACCGCTGGGTCAAAACAACCCAATCGCTGGGTATGTCCATATGTTACCCAGCGCTAGATTGTATTTAACCCAGCAGTTTTTAGAGTGTGTGGAAAACTTGAGATCTTTTTCCCACGTCACTTATATTAGCCATATAAATCAATTATAAAACTTAAGCCTTTCGCATTATGACATCACATCAAATTTGAAATGATGCTAAAAATATCCCTTTCTTGACACAAGACTCTGATTGTGGAATTTACATTCTATTTGTTTTAAAATAAATATAATATTGAAAATGTATGTAATATTCTAATTTTGTTAGACCCAATGTGTTTGACCCAGATGCCTCAAACCACCTGTACAACACTAGGAATGGTTTTTCTATAGCACAAGGCTTGTTTTGTTATTGAGTGCTATATACACACTCAATAATCCTTACATATAGGAATTATTGCTTTTAGATCATCATCAGTGATGACTACAATTTATAATTCTTCTCATCAATACTAGGTGCTGACTGCGTGCTCCCCATTCAAAAATACTGAAGCAATACACAAAAGTACAATTTAAAATATCTGTATTATTAGCCAAATAATACAAATACAAATATTGGTGCTAAAGTGCTGAAGGTGTACTTCCAAAAAAAACAAGCCTTATACTATAGGCTATAAGGAGTAATATCTGGAGTGCTCTACAGTTTCATGCGTCTGGATCAAACAGTGTTCATTTTACATAGCCTACGTTTACACTATATTTATTTTAAAAACAAACAAAAAAAAAAGGGACATGGAACAAAATGTTTTTCAAATTGCGCTTTGTGCTGGGCAAAGAAAAGTTATTCAAGCATTTCCAGTTTGGCTTGAACATATGGTACAGATGGAGAAAATATTTTCGCGAATTAATTTCTACATTGTTTACATGGATATATTTTCACATATTTACAATTTCATCATTTTAAATCATCTATCCGAAAGCATGCAGTTGGCTACTTTTATAAAAGTACTTACCATGTTAAATTCCCCCGCTGGTAAATGTCGCTTTTTCAAACCAGTTCCTTGTCCATGAAAATTCTATGGCTTTTACTTTCTTTTTAAAGTATTGTGGGCTTTTTTCAAAATAGAGTAACAGTTAACCGGGTGGGTTAACTCAAGTTGTTTAACATCAAATTTCGTTTACTTCGTTTTTACTTTGTTTACAAATTACTACTTCTTCTTCTGTTGAATGGCCGTTCACTCGGTAGGAGCATTACCGAAGCAGTCTCTACCTGGTTTCGTTTGCTTCATGTAAACCACACGGGGATGTCAGCGCATGCGTGTCCAGTGAGCGTGGATGGATGGATGGATTTAGCCTATTGCCAACAAATTTAGGCTCAAATGTGTCTAAAATGTCAGTCATAAAAGATTAAAGATGAAAGACATTTCATTTAGCATGATTAACAAATATTTAAATAGCATCAATTCATTCATAAAATAAACGCATTGACAGGATGCAGTAAAGAAAACAATCATTAACAAACTAACAATCTCTAAAAAGGTAACACCAAATTTATACAATACTATATTTAATTCTGTCAGACTTACTAACATATTGATTATTTAATTATATTATTGCTTAAATTAAAGTTTATTAGATCTGAGCATATATTTACAGTTCAGAAAAAGTCATGGCTTCACCCTTAAATTCAAAAGTTAATATTGTCGAATTCTCTTTGTAGTAGCCATAATGAAAATTCATCATAATTAATAGCATATCAGTTACAGGTAAAGTACTCATCACCATGGTTATGTATAAATAAATAAATTTATAAGGAATGAATGAATGAATGAACGAATGAATGAATGAATGAATGAATAAATAAATAAATGAATAAATAACCATACAATTAAATAAACAAAATGTGAAAAGGTACAACCACTATGAAAGATACTTGTATTCCTTTAATATAGCCTATGATATTTAATGTTAATTGCTATAAAAGTAGTATCATTAAATATAAGTAATAATGCCACAATACCATATTTTTACAGTCCAAGGTAATTTTGGGGTGGTGCTGTGTTGATTGATTTACTAGTCTCAAAATTCTGTGTTGAACTGATTTCAGATGGATCAAGCGCTGTGTTTCTTACTGGATAGAGCAGCACAAGCGCAGAGCCGGTTCGTTTAAAGGGACAGTTCATTAATTAACAAGCACACTGACAGTACAAACAGACTGAACTAGGTTGTGTCGTGTTTGATACAGGGCAGTCGTTGCTTATGACCAGATTTACACGAAGCAAGCTTTAGGAACGGCTCGTCTGGAGGAACCGGTTCATTCACTTTAGTTCGTCTCACATGCTTAGTTTAAAAGAACTGGGAGGATCTGAGTGATTCTTTCGTTCAAAAAAAAAAACTCAGCTTTTAATGACATTCTGGTTCTACTGCCTTCCTGTGATGCACTCAAAACACCTCTGACATCTGAGGTTTGAAGAGAGCTGCTGAGCCTTTCCCTGATTTCATACACTCTGCCCCAATTCACCTAGCCTGTCCTATGCCCTAAAAAAAAGCATACTTTTCAGTGTGCAGCAGAGCTTTGGGACATAGCAAAAAGAAATCTTACTAATAAAATTTGACTTTGGATTTGTTTTTTGCAAAGAGGGAAATAAGAACATTGACCATTTTTTAAGGACTGTATTTTTGTAACTCAATGAAAAAGATGTTTTATGATAATGATGATGATTTTTATATATGGTATTTTGTGAATTTACTCATATATGGAAAATGGGTATTAAATGTACCTAATTTCATTCATTTTAAAACAGAAATAAGTCACTTCCATTTCTGTTGTTGTATACAACAGAAATGGGAAATAACAAAACAAAAAAAGTCTCAATGTAAGAACATGTAAACTGAATGACATCATCAAACTAAACAGAATGTTTCCACTTAGACGAGAATGAAAGAAAAACCTGTTCAACAAAACAACATGACACATGAGAGAGTGCCACAATTTTTTTTTACATGAAAGGTGAAAAAAAAAAAATCAATGCCATATACGCAAATATTATGCCTTCTTATGCAAAACGATTGCTCTGTTCCATCAGAAAACTCTCTCTCAGCTCATGTAATCATTCAAAAGTGATTCTAACTCTGAGATTTATGAAAACGTAACACAGAATGCATCTGAACCAATTAGCGCTTTGAAGAAAATGTGTCATTTGTTTTACAACTGCATAATACAAAACAAAATGGAAGATCTGCCCCAAAGTTGCTTCTGATTTGTTGTTCTTATAATAAGACCATTATGAGGTGTTAGACTCCAAAATCGCATGCATTTCACCCTTTGGTGAACCTGGATGGATGGATTGATTGATCTATATTGTGCTATATTCAGGACTATAGCCATAGACATTAGGAGGGACAAGTCCCCGCAGTAATCACATCTGGACAAATTTCATGCTAGAGGTGTTTTCGTTGTATTTATTTTTAAACACCATGTACCACTATGTATTTTCTGGGCTGGCAGTATAGGCCTGGTTGCATCTAGTCCAGTTGAACCCCACTGCAGTTTAATAGATTTGGGATTCAGCAGCTACAGGGGCAAATACACTTTTACAAAGGTACAGGTGGTATAAAACAACATTTTTTTTTTTTTTTTTTTTGCTTTAATAAGTAACATTTTTCTTTAAAAACTCTATTTTGTGTTTACTCAGTTTGTCTTTGTTTTATGTTAGACTTATTTCTAAAACAATTTAGTTTGAAATACACAAAAATTGAACATAGCAGAATGAGGCAAATACTTTTGTAAAGTCAGATTGATTCATTCACATTAATTTGCAACTTTTTGCAGCTGGTTTTAATTGTAATTTAGAGGTTACATGAAGCACATTTTTAAGATTATTAGACCAAATATTTTGACAAAACCAATTCAAAACATAGAAGAAAAAAAGGAATATAAAATTATAAAAAGAAGAAATAAACAGTAAAATAAATTTTCAAGGAAACAAACAAAAACAAACAAAAAAAAAAACAGAGTATAAATTGCTCAAAATTAGTTTTACCTAACATCATATTTCATACAATATCACACACATTTCATAAAACAAAGTATTAAATACATGATTTCACATGTTACAGATGATGATCACATTTAAATTATGATCATATCAATCACTATGAGGTTATTTTATCGGTGTAATACTGTATATTGAACATAGTAAACACGTTGATCTAACAGTTTCTGACTTATGGTACACCTTCAAAAAATGTAATAATTCATTCACATTAGTAAAATTAGAGCACATTAGAGAAAATCTGCCCCATCACATTGCTTGATTTAGCCATTTTATGTTGAAACTATGAATTGAAACAACTGCAACTTTATAATGTAAGTAAACATTATTTCTTGCAAATGTGACTTTATATCATTCAAGATTACATTTCACAATCTGACTTGCTAAGAATGTGCCTTTATATTACAATAGCTATACTTCCAACCAAAGTTGCAAATGTAAATTGGAATATGACATAAAACATTTGCAAATAAAGCACCGTTTCCATCCCATTTGTTCAAGAGAAACTGGGGGAAAGTATCAATTAACAAAAATGGTTGTTGTAACCGGTGAAGTCACTGTATCTGTTTTTGCTCACATAGTAAATTACTTGGGCCTCAGAGAGTGCAGATGAAACATAATAACATGTGCTGACATGTTTCTTGCATTCAGATTCCTGATGTTTGGGAATGCATGTGTGACAGTTCAGGGAGGGCAATTATACCAAAAACTTTTGATGACAGACTTTGGCTCAGGCATTTCAGAATAATAAAAACAACATTTGAGCATACAATTACATGGATGGAAACGTAGCTAATGTGACTTGATCTTGATCTTGCAATCACAGTTTTTAAAAATATAATCACAATTACCATTTCTTTTTTTTTTTTCTTCCATAGATGTCTTTGGATCCTCACAGGGTGTTGTTAAATCTGACACAGAGAAACTGAGGAATCATACACTCTTAATCCAGCATAGAGGGGTTCAGTGAATGTGGCATTGAATGTGTGTAAGTGTGTGAGTGTGTGTGTGTCAGAGACGCTGTAGAAGGACACAGTGCCGGCTGACCAGTCCAGATAGACACCTACTCTTTTAGAGGATGAATGGGCTGATATATCAGTGCTCTTATTATTGTGCCAGACAGAGTAAGTATCATTATAATAGTAAAGACTCCAGGACTTTTCATTTAGTCCAAAGCGACAGTCATTCCCTCCTTTCCTGTTGTTTTCTTTATATGCCACTGCTACATGCCCTGAGCCACTCCATTCAACCTCCCAATAACAGCGTCCAGTCAGGCTCTCTCGAGACAGAACCTGCTCGTAGAGCTCAAATCTGTCTGGGTGGTCAGGATACATCTGTGGATCTTTCGCATATGTGATCTTTTTGTTCTCCTCAGACAGGATGAGTTGAGTGTGTGCTGTGTTTGGATCCAGTGTGAGATCACAAGCATCTGAACACAAGAAAGATACATGAGAACATATTCAACTGACCTTGTGGGGACATTTTTTAGCTCCACATGAGGAAACAGGCTTATAAATCATGCAGAATGAGGTTTTTATTTTATTTTTTTATTTTTTAAGAAAGTAAAAGTGCACAGTCTTCTGTGATGGGTAGGTTTAGGTGTAGGGCAATAGAAAAGACAGTTTGTACACTATAAAAACCATTATGCCTATGGAATGTCCCCATAAAACATGGAAAAACATTGTGTGTGTGTGTGTGTGTGTGTGTAAAAGAGAGAGATAACTTACATTTTCTCAGTCCTGGTGTGATCCTGAAATATCCCACATGGTCCAAACTAAACAGAGATAAAATCACACACACAAACATATAATGTTTAAATGACTGATAAATAATGACCGTTTTGTTATTTTTAAATAAACACTGCAGTACCATGGTTTAGGGAAAGATGATTAAATTCTACATTAGAATCTACATTAATTTGCTTCATTATTTGGTTTTACGAAAGATGAATAAAGTTTGGGAAAAATCTAAATTGAGGTTTTGTGGCTTTTAGTATGAATTTGTTACCCATAAGGCTATTAGATAGTTAATTTAAATGTAAAAATTTACAGTCTTTAGTTACACCAACATGGATCAGGAATCAGGACATTTTCATTTTATCATTCTCAGCTTATCATCATATTTTCTGCCTAAAATTGTTCACTGCAGCTAATTAGCATTTAAACTGATACACACCAAAACAGCTCTTTTTTATAGACACGCCCCAAAAATGACATTATCCAGATGTTATAATAAATGATCTGTGGGGTATTTAAAAAAGTGAAACTTAAACATATTCTGGGGACACCCAAGACAAATATTACATCTTGTAAAAAGGGGAATAACAGGTGTCCTTTAAATTAATTTTATGGATTCTTATTTATTCAGAGGAAAGTTCGATTAAGATATAATGGGAGCACAAAAACAAACAATTTCTTAAAATGTCCTTGACGCTTGATCCTTGATGGGGTGATGAGGTGACCCCCATCCCCCATATATGACATATATGGGTCTCGCTGCCAAACATACTTGAGTATCTGCAGTTTATAGTTTGGATCCTCCTGTCTGTGTTTGAGCAGCTGGACTCCTGATTGTCCTGGGTGATTGTAGCTCAGATCCAGCTCTCTCAGGTGTGAGGGGTTTGAACTCAGAGCTGAAGACAAATAACCACAGCCTTCCTCTGTCACCATACAGCCTGATAGCCTACAGACACACACAGTCAGATCAGCTACAGACAAGTGATGCACGGATGGCGGTTATATCCGCGGGCGCTGCGGATAATCCATGGGACAGGTAATAAAAAAAATGCATTCTGATTATTTGCGGATGGGTCACGGGTGAATGAGATAAATCAATGATGCAAATATTAACTATATTTTCTAAAATATGAACCTGTTTTAAATACTTTGTGTGTGTGTGTGTGTGTCTGTTTGCCTGTTCGAAAAGTTGTGACAGAAAAGGTGACATTCCAGATAAAGTTTGAAGGGAGTTACGCCTGTGTTAATGCTATTGAGTAGGGTAATATGCAGTGGTGTACAGTACCTGCGTATACCCGTTTCTTTATCAGTCGGCTTTGCGTATACCCAGTTCTAAATCCCCTCTGATGCACATCATTCAGTAGTGTCCTGCATTAGCCAAAATCATGATAGGTCACCATTTCTAATTAAATCGCATGTGAAGTGAATAAAGGCAAATATCCGCTCAATAAACGCAGTAAAGACGGTGAGGACCGTGGTGCCGGTGCTGAAATATGTTTGAAGATTGCGCCTGATGCATCCACGCCAGCACCACATTTGCTGCCTGTTCATACGCGAGAGCATGTCAAGGGAGGCACGCCAAGTATTAAAATAATAATTATTGATTACTAATTTGAATCAGTACATTATAACAAAAACAATACATTAAAAATGAAAAGAATTAGATTTTTACGATCAAAAATTTCTTAAACTGGGTGAACCCCTGTAAACTTTTGTCCAAGGATCCAATAGGCGTTCAAACACCCAGCCGATTTCATCAGAGACTGCAGAGAGTCACGTCCAGATGTCAGTTAATGTGATTCTTATTAGAGTGGATTTGGCTTAAAAGCACGCGTGATTAAACTTATATGCAATGTGCAGATCAGGTGAATCAATCTGCTGTTAAAAATTAACCATCCATTCATCATATCATCATGCAAAACTAAGAATTAGAATAACTGTAAATGACGAATGGGTGCGGGTCGGGTGAGGTTATCTAAATACATCATCCTTTATGTGCTCTTAATACCTCAGTATCTCCAGCTGACAGTTTGGACTCTTCAGTCCATCAGAGAGCAGCTTCACTCCTGAATCCTGCAGGTCACTGTTACTCAGATCCAGCTCTCTCAGGACAGAGTTTGAGGATTGTAGAGCTGATGACACAACTTCATAATTCTGAGCAGTGAGATTACAACCAGCAAGACTGAAAGACAGTAAAACACACAAAACACATACGAATTAAGCTTTAATCTCATTCTACAAGTGGTATTTCAAAAACATCAGCTTACTCTTGTAAAACACATTTCAAAAGCAAGCAGAATATACTCAACATCAATATACCAACAGAAACTGTAATTTCATTTAGAAAACGCTCTTTACTATAAAACATGGATTAAACACTCACTGAGCTTTTCTGCAGTTGGTCACAGCTGGTATCAGTCTTCTTCTACCTTCATCTGATGTGTTGTATTTCTTGAGGTCCAGCTCATCCAGCACCTCCTCTGACATCTGAAGCATGTAGGCGATTGCTGAGCAGTGAGCAGGAGAGAGTTTCTTCTCTGAGTGTTTGTCTGATTTCACAAACTCCTGAATCTCTCTGGACAGAGTCTGATCTTTCACTTCCAGCAGACAGAGGAACAGATTGATGGATCTTTCAGTGGAGAGTCCATGTCCATCTTTGATCTTCTCTTTAATGTACTGTGTGGTTCTCCTGATGCTCTCTGAGCTGTTCTCTGTGTGTGTCAGTAGATCCTGTAAGAGTCTCTGATTGGACTCCAGTGAGACGCCAAGCAGGAACCGCAGGAACAGATCCAGATGTCCATTCTCACTCTCAAAGGCTTTAAACACTGCACCTTCAAACAAATAATGCATTGAACTGAAAACCTTAAGGGTTTTTACAGTGCTGCTTAAATAGCAGTAAAACACATAGAAAGCAGCAAGAAACTCCTGGATGCTCAGATGAATGAAGCTGTAGACTTTCCTCTGATGAATCACAGATTCCTCCTTAAAGATCTCAGTGCAAATCCCAGAATACACTGAGGCGTCAGTGAGGTCTATATCGCTCTCAGTCAGGTCCGCCTCATAGAACATCACATTGCCCTTCATCAGCTGTTTGAAAGCCACTTCAGCAAGTTTCACAATCACTTTTCTGTTGGACTGCAGGAGTTTCTCTGGATCTCTCTCTTCATACTTCTGATTCCTCATGTCGATCTGAATCAGCAGGAAGTGGATGTACATTTCAGTCAGAGTTTGAGGGATTTCTGCACTCACATCTTCTTTCAGAATCTTCTGAAGCACAGTGGATGAGATCCAGCAGAAGACGGGGATGTGGCACATGATGTGGAGGCTTCTTGCTCTTCTGATGTGTGAGATGATTCTGCTGGCTTGATGCTGGTCACTGATTCTCTTCCTGAAATATTCCTCCTTCTGAGGCTCATTGAATCCCTGAATTTCTGTCAGACGGTTGATGTATTTGGAGGGGATCTGATTGGCTGCTGCTGGTCTGGAGGTGATCCAGATGAGAGCAGAGGGAAGCAGCTCTCCTTTCATGAGGTTTGACATCAACACACCCACTGATGAAGTCTCAGTCACATCACACACTTTCTGATCATCTGAAAACATCAGTGTGATTCTGCTTTCATCCAGACCATCAAAGATGAACACAACTTTACACTCCTCATAAATCTTTGAGTCCAGATCTTGAAGTTCAGGATGAAAGTCCAGCAGAAGTCTGTGAAGACTGTACTGATGATCTCGGATCAAGTTCAGCTCTCGAAATGGAAGCACAAACATGAAATCTACATCCTGATTGTCTTTTCCCTCGGCCCAGTCCAGAATGAACTTCTGCACAGAGATGGTTTTTCCGATTCCAGCGATGCCTTTAGTAAGAACAGTCTTGATTTGGTCTTTCTCCTCACATCCTGGTTCAGGTGAGGATTTAAAGATGTCATTGCAGTAGATTGGAGTGTCTTGTGAGTGTTTTGTTCTGGCTGCTTTTTCCATCTGTAAAACCTCATGTTCTTCATTCACTCCTTCACTCTCTCCCTGTATGATGTAGAGCTGTGTGTAGATCCTGTTCAGGAGGGTTTGATTCCCTTGAAGTTTGTTTCCCTCAAATAATCTCTCATATTTTTTCCACATAGAGGTTTTGTGTTGGGATTTGACTCTCTGAAAATTGTTATCTATTTGTTTCTGCAGTTTTTCAGTCATCTCCAGCAGGGATGCTTCTATATCAGTTTGCCTGAGATCAGAGGTCACTGCTACATCACTGAGAGCAGGGGGCTGAATAATGGATTTGTTACTCTTCATAGACACGCAGCTGGGTTCTGGAGACATTGGTGCTTGACTCCTGGTTATAATGAGCAAATACAGAAAAACACACATGGTTTTTCTTGTGTCTTTTTACTTAATAAACATTAATTTCTTTTGTCCAATGCTGAATTTTGTCTCACCTGAGGTCGGAGGTCACTGCTACATCACTGAGACGAGGGGGCTGAATAATGGATTTGTTACTCTTCATAGACACATAGCTGGGTTCTGGAGTTATTGGTCCTTGTCTCCTGGTTATAATCAGCAAATACAGAAAAACACACAGTTTTTCTTGTGTCTTTTCACTTAATAAACATTAATTTCTTTTGTCCAACGCTGAATTTTGTCTCACCTGAGGTCGGAGGTCACTGCTCCATCACTGAGAGCAGGGGGCTGAATAATGGATTTGTTACTCTTCATAGACACACAGCTGGGTTCAGAAGATGGAATTCTCTGCTCCTCTTTCTCTTCATTAAGACTCATTTTAGAGGCAACACTGTGTATCTTTTCCTCGAATTAATAAGGCTATTACTCCTGCAAACACATTTATCACTGATGTATGTGTTTTGGGTGAGCTAACTCAAAATGGGTAAGTGTTGTTGATATTCTGTCATTTCTGGCCATACGTAATTGTACAATGCAAAACAAATCTTCCAAATATTTATGTTAATATTATTATTATTAATATATTAATATTTAATATTTATTTCAAGATATTCATGAGCTGTTAACAAACAAAAAACAAACAAATAAAGAAAGAAAGATAAACTGATCAAACGTCTATGAGCACAAAACTCGGAAAAAGCTCACTCGGCCGTCATCATCATCTAATGACTAACTAAATAAACAAACATAAAACAGTCATCACCCTCTGCTGTGGGATTTTGGCAATCTAACGCTTTTCAGACGCCAAAAATACAGGTTAATTTCTTTACTACATCGTAAATAGGACGCCATTTGCTTAGCTTTTTCAAAGACACGATGCACTGTCAAACATTTCTGAAACACTATAAATAACACTACAAATAACGCAAAACCATAAAACTCAATAGGGAACGTTTATCAAATGGTTTTAACCGTACGTGTCATGTCGCCATACATACTAAATAAACAATTTCGGACACACATTTAATGTAACTGTTCAAAATAATCTAAGCGACGCATATTTTTGTATCTTTATAAATTAAATATACTTACGTGATGTGTGTGTTGTTTACCTAGTTTCGTTTTACTTGTTCTTCCAGCTCCCCTGCTTAAGTTTTCGAGAAGGGATCACAGTCACACAAAGGTTTCTTAGAGAGACAGAGTCCTGTAGGAAGAACACCTTAATATATTCAACAACAAAGCATCATCAATTACCGAAAAAAAAAAAATCATATTCATAATCATTTCAGAGCTTCCCTAATGAACATAGACAGGACAGGGGTGAATATTAGAAATAAACATCCCTACAAAGCACCAAACCCGTAATACTTAATAAAACTGTTAAGCTGTGATTCATTAATCTAGAGAAGTCAAAGTGTAAGAATATCGCAGAGCTCTTAAATGTTTTACACATGAGAACGAATGTGATACTGTTCGCTGATGTCATTTTTAGTCTGAACGTCTCCCTCTAGTGGCGCATGCCATATTTCTCACAATCAGTGAGGCGTGAAGTCACAGAACACGCAGTACAGGTGCATTAGAATGTTGTGGGAAAAGTTCATTTATTTCAGTAATTCAACTCAAATTGTGAAACTCGTGTATTAAATAAATTCAGTGCACACAGACTGAAGTAGTTTAAGTCTTTGGTTCTTTTAATTGTGATGATTGTGGCTCACATTTAACAAAAACCCACCAATTCACTATCTCAACAAATTAGAATACTTCATAAGACCAATTAAAAAAAAACAAAAACAAAAAAAAAAAAAAAAAAAAAAACATTTTTAGTGAATTGTTGGCCTTCTGGAAAGTATGTTCATTTACTGTATATGTACTAAATACTTGGTAGGGGCTCCTTTTGCTTTAATTACTGCCTCAATTCGGCATGGCATGGAGGTGATCAGTCTGTGGCACTGCTGAGGTGGTATGAAAGCCCAGGTTTCTTTGACAGTGGCCTTCAGCTCATCTGCATTTTGAAATACAAAACTTGCTCTCATCTGAAAAGATGACTTTGGACCACTGGGCAACAGTCCATTTCTTCTTCTCCTTGGCCCAGGTAAGACGCCTCTGACGTCATCTGTGGTTCAGGAGTGGCTTAACAAGAGGAATACGACAACCGTAGCCAAATTCCTTGACACGTCTGTGTGTGGTGGTGGCTCTTGATGCGTAGTCCATTCCTTGTGAAGTTCACCCAAATTCTTGAATCGATTTTGCTTGACAAGCCTCTCAAGGCTGCAGTTCTCTACTTAACTACCTTAACCTTAACTACTTCACTCTGTGTGCATTGAATTTATTTAATACACGAGTTTCACAATTTGAGTTGAATTACTGAAATAAATGAACTTTTCCACGACATTCTAATTTTTTGACACACACACATACACATAAATACATAAATATACACACACACACACACACATATATATATATATATATATATATATATATATATATATATATATATATATATATATATATATATATATATATATATATATATATATATATATATATATATGAAGAGTTCAGATGCAAAACCAGATAAATCCATCTGACGTCTTTCTTTAAAAAATACATTTTTATCAGGCTCAGATGTATAGGTTTCTATGTAAGTACCGGTACTTCTGATTGGGCTGAGGCTGGTATTTTAGCGAGTTTGAAGAAAAAGTATTTGATGTACATATAATATGTGTCTAGAGCATTCAGAGCATTCACTCAGTATCATTATCTCATTTTTGACCGAGATGGCTTTTATCTGGTTTTGCATCCGAACTCCTTCATATATATATATATATATATATATATATATATACAAATAACATATCTACTTCAAACCATAAATTTTAAATATTAATTTAAATTCAGGAACTAGAAGACAATCTCAGTTCAATCCTGACTGATAAAGTAATAAATATTACATGCTTAAGGAAAACGTTTAATCTCTTTCCAGAAGAGGGCGCTACATGTTCACCAAACATTAGAGGTTCACTGAAGTTCACAAATTAGAGGATCCAGTTTCTAATCCCTATTCAGCCCACCATAAAATGTACAGTCATATAGTTTAAACATTCTATTTATATAATATATGGTACGTTGGCTATACAAAATGAGAGTTTGGGTTGGTGTGTCAACCCCTTACTGGGGTTTAAGTTTCTATTTTCCCGAAAAGAAACAATATATTGTGAAAAGTGCTGAAAAAATGAACAGAATCCCACTGTTACAGCTAATGAATTAAATTAGTAAACTGACAGTACAAACACACATACCTGGGTTGTGTCAAAATGGATACACGGTAGGTTGTTTATTTTTAGATTTACAGTAAACTGCAAAATCTGGAGGAACCAGTTCATTGGCATTTGTCACACATTCAGTTCAGAGAGAACGGGAGGAGCTCAGTGACTCTTCATTTCTCAAACCGCATTTCTTAGACATTATACTTCCACCACCATCTTGTTATGCTTAAAAACACCTCTGACACCTGAAGCATGAAGAGAGAGCTTTCTCACAGAGAAAGAAGACTCAACACAAGAAAGGTTTAATGCGCTTTATTATCAGTTCTGCACTAAAATCTTTTTGTTTATGAGAATCAACAGGTGAATCCAGCACTAGAACCATCTGAGACTCTGATTCAGAGGAACATCACAGAGAAGATCCACTAACCTGCTGAATGTGACTCAGACTATAACCTAACTCTCATTTAGCAGTAGTTTAATGAATGTAAAACCTCAAGTTCAGTATTATACACTTAACGTGAATCTCAATAAAGAGACATAACATTTGTTCTTTGTGATTTTTTTGTTTAAATATTTTAACACATTTATGTTTTACACCATGTGTTTCTAAATGTTTACATTACATTTTGCATTTGCTAATTTTGCAGTTAAACTATACATTATACAGTTATTCTTACAGATGTCATCAAATTTTTTCACATACAGACATATGACCAAGAATAAAATGGAGGTAGAAAGTGTTGAATGATGTGTGTGTTTCTGTTACAAAGACAAGAAGCCTCTCACATGAAGTGTATTTTTGTCAGGTGTGTGTTTTTAAATCTGACACAGAGACAATCTGGACTTAAACACCTTAAATCCAGCATAGAGGGGTTCAGTGAATGTGGTGTTGAATGTGTGTAAGTGTGTGAGTGTGTGTGTGTCAGAGACGCTGTAGAAGGACAGAGTGCCGGCCGACACGTCCACATACACTCCTACTCTATTAGATCGAGGTACATTGGTTGTTATGTTTTTACTCACATTATTGTCCCAAAAAGCAAATCCATTACTATTGCAGAATAGACACCAGGATTTGTCATTGTATCCAAACTTAGAGACAGTCGCATCTTTCCTGCTGATTCCTTTATAGGCCACTGCTATACGAGCCCAGGAGCCCCATTCAACCTCCCAGTAACAGCGTCCAGTCAGACTCTCTCGACACAGAACCTGAGGAATATCAGCAAATCTCTCTGGATGATCAGGATACGACTGATGCTCTTCCACATACGTGATCTTTCTGTTGTTTTCAGACAGGATGAGTTGAGTGTGTGCTGTGTTTGGATCCAGTGTGAGATCACAGGCATCTGAACAAGATAAAAGAGAGATAAAAACAGTTCAAAAATCTAATTTGTTATCATTAAACAGGCATGTCTGTGTCAGAGAAAGAACCAACATTTTCGTAGTCCTGCTGTGATTCTGAAGTGCCCTCCATGATCAAAACTAGAAAGACACAAATAACCAAAAATAATCATCAGTAATTATTCACAGCTACTCACATTCACTCCACTAATATATACACTGTAAAAATAGGATCAGTAAGCCATAGCAACTTATGTTTTTAGTGTACATTATTTTTAACTCATGAAAATAAGTTTAGCAATTTCTTTTTTTTTTATATATACGTTGTGAGATTCAGTCAGTTTAATATAATTTATGATGAAATGACTTATACAACCAAGTTGATTATGCTTAAAAATTGAAGACAGTAATTGAATTGGCAGCAGTTGAAATACTTTTTTTGTTTTTTTTTGTACAGTATTTATTTTTCTATGTCTACTTTTCTTAAAACATTTAATGTTCAGTTACAAATTATTTACATTTAGTAACTCCTATAATATCATACAACCTATAAATATCATCATATTGTTTTTCTCTGCCATCTTTACATTGCATTAACCACATTTACATCTAATGAATGTCATCTTTGCTGTTTTTCTCTCCATTTTAAATTTCCATGTTGCATTTGTTTACTGTAATATACTAGTGACCTTACAAAACAGCAGTAAAAACTATTATGAAAATATATTTGGTGAGCTACACTCTTAAAAATAAAGGTGCTTTAAAAGGTTCTTCACAGCGATGCCATAGAAGAACCATTTTTGGTTCCACAAAGAACCATCTCTTTCTTACCTTTTTATAATCTGAAGAACCTTCTTTCGCCACAAAGAACCTTTTGTGAAACCGAAAGGTTCTTCAGATGTTAAAGGTTCTCTATGGAACCATTTAAACAAAAAAGGTTCTTCTATGGCATTGTGAATCACCTTTATTTTTAAGAGTGTAATATATGGATTTAATCAGTACATGCAGAGAAATACAAGAAGAGGATTCAGGCCCCACTGCAAACTTAACTTGTACCCTACATACTTGAGTATCTGCAGTTTATAGTTTGGATCCTCCAGTTTGTGTTTGAGCAGCTGGACTCCTGATTGTCCTGGGTGATTGTAGCTCAGATCCAGCTCTCTCAGGTGTGAGGGGTTTGAACTCAGAGCTGAAGACAAATAACCACAGCCTTCCTCTGTCACCATACAGCCAGACAACCTACAGACACACACAGACAGATCAACTACAGACAGACACAAACAGTGAAGATAATAATCTGTGAAACCCTCTCAAACAGCTTTAAATGTTTAAAATGCAACAGCCAAAAGTTAATTGAAACCTACTGGATTTGATTTTTTTTAAGCAGTGGAAGCAACACATGTGCTATAATATGGTGTTGGCTTTACAGACTGTTTACTGCAATGCAGAAATTAATTTAGTGATGTTGATGACCTCTTGCCATGACAAATACTCAAGAGAATTTATAAATGATTAATGTTCTTGCACACCTCAGTATCTTCAGCTGACAGTTTGGACTCTTCAGTCCATCAGAAATAATCTTCACACCAGAGTCCTGCAGGTCATTGTTACTCAGATCCAGCTCTCTCAAAACACAGTTTGAGGATTGTAGAGCTGATGACACAATTTCACAATCCTGAGGAGTGAGATTACAGCCAGTAAGACTGAAAGAGAGTAAAACGATTCTTAAATGTAATTCCTTTCAGAGAGGGTATTTTTGCTCTGTAGAAACATTTTCTTCATTGCAACACTTACAGAGCTTTTCTGCAGTTGGTCACAGCTGGTATCAGTCTTCTTCTCTCCTCATCTGATGTGTTGTATTTCTTGAGGTCCAGCTCATCCAGCACCTCCTCTGACATCTGAAGCATGTAGGCGATTGTTGAGCAGTGAGCAGGAGAGAGTTTCTTCTCTGAGTGTTTGTCTAATTTCACAAACTCCTGAATCTCTCTGGACAGAGTCTGATCTTTCACTTCCAGCAGACAGAGGAACAGATTGATGGATCTTTCAGTGGAGAGTCCATGTCCATCTTTGATCTTCTCTTTAATGTACTGTGTGGTTCTCCTGATGCTCTCTGAGCTGTTCTCTGTGTGTGTCAGTAGATCCTGTAAGAGTCTCTGATTGGACTCCAGTGAGACGCCCAGCAGGAACCGCAGAAACAGATCCAGATGTCCATTCTCACTCTCAAGGGCTTGATCTACTGCTCTTTTATGCAAATTATGCAGTGAATCTAATAATGACTCTGTATTGATGCTTAAGTGGAAGGAAAACACATGAAAAGCAGCAAGAAACTCCTGAATGCTCAGATGAATGAAGCTGTAGACTTTCCTCTGATGAATCACAGATTCCTCCTTAAAGATCTCAGTGCAAATCCCAGAATACACTGAAGCGTCAGTGATGTCTATGCCGCTCTCAATCAGGTCCTCCTCATAGAACATCACATTGCCCTTTATCAGCTGTTTGAAAGCCACTTCAGCAAGTTTCACAATCACTTCTCTGTTGGACTGCAGGAGTTTCTCTGGATCTCTCTCTTCATACTTCTGATTCCTCATGTTGATCTGAATCAGCAGGAAGTGGATGTACATTTCAGTCAGAGTTTGAGGGATTTCTGCACTCAGATCTTCTTTCAGGAGCTTCTGAAACACAGTGGATGAGATCCAGCAGAAGACGGGGATGTGGCACATGATGTGGAGGCTTCTTGCTCTTCTGATGTGTGAGATGATTCTGCCGGCTTGATGCTGGTCACTGATTCTCTTCCTGAAATATTCCTGCTTCTGAGACTCATTGAATCCCTGAATTT
This sequence comes from Cirrhinus mrigala, assembly GCA_036247105.1. Lineage (NCBI taxonomy): Eukaryota > Metazoa > Chordata > Actinopteri > Cypriniformes > Cyprinidae > Cirrhinus > Cirrhinus mrigala. The sequence goes on from CM070007.1 coordinate 3,242,727, forward strand.
CTGTCAGACGGTTGATGTATTTGGAGGGGATCTGATTGGCTGCTGCTGGTCTGGAGGTGATCCAGATGAGAGCAGAGGGAAGCAGCTCTCCTTTCATGAGGTTTGACATCAACACACCCACTGATGAAGTCTCAGTCACATCACAAACTTTCTGATCATCTGAAAACATCAGTGTGATTCTGCTTTCATCCAGACCATCAAAGATGAACACAACTTTACACTCCTCATAAATCTTTGAGTCCAGATCTTGAAGTTCAGGATGAAAGTCCAGCAGAAGTCTGTGAAGACTGTACCGATGATCTCGGATCAAGTTCAGCTCTCGAAATGGAAGCACAAACATGAAATCTACATCCTCATTGGCTTTTCCCTCGGCCCAGTCCAGAATGAACTTCTGCACAGAGATGGTTTTTCCGATTCCAGCGATGCCTTTAGTAAGAACAGTCTTGATCTGGTCTTTCTCCTCACATCCTGGTTCAGGTGAGGATTTAAAGATGTCGTTGCAGTAGATTGGAGTGTCTTGTGAGTGTTTTGTTCTGGCTGTTTTCTCCATCTGTAAAACCTCATGTTCTTCATTCACTCCTTCACTCTCTCCCTCTATGATGTAGAGCTGTGTGTAGATCCTGTTCAGGAGGGTTGGATTCTGCTGGAGTTTGTTTCCCTCAAATAATCTCTCATACTTTTTTTTCATGCTGGTTTTGTGTTGGACTTTGACTCTCTGTAGATTATCATCTATTCGTTTATGCAGTTTTTCAGTCATCTCCAGCAGGGATGCTTCTGTATCATGTTGCATGAGATCAGAGGTCACTGCTACATCACTGAGACGAGGGGGCTGAATAATGGATTCGTTACTCTTCATAGACACACAGCTGGGTTCTGGAGATGTTGGTCCTTGACTCCTGGTTATAATGAGCAAATACAGAAAAACACACATGGTTTTTCTCATGTCTTTTCACTTAATAAACATTAATTTCCTGTCTCCAATGCTGAATTTGGTCTCACCTGGGGTCAGAGGTCACTGCTACATCACTGAGACGAGGGGGCTGAATAATGGATTCGTTACTCTTCATAGACACACAGCTGGGTTCAGAAGATGGAACTTTTCCAACTTTCTCTTCATTAAGACTCATTTTAGAGGCAACACTGCTTATCCTTTCCTTCATTAATAAGGCTATTACTCCTGCAAACACATTTATCCCCTAACATCACTCACAATCAATTACTTTACAGGAGTGTTCCCATTATTAAACATTGCTATTACCTCCTTAGATACAGATAATCTAAAGTGTGGAATAAAAGAGCATTCACTGATTAATATAAAATATTTAACAATGTAAGGAGAGTCGTTTATAAATTACTTATTAAATCATTAAAAATGTAAAATTAAATGTAAAATTAAATCTGATGTCATATGTGTTTTGTCATATATCTTCCAAACGGATATCTATATCAGGATATTTATTTTAGGATATCTATAAGCTGTTAGAACTGATAATAACATTGTGCTCACTATCTGAAAATTGGAAAAAAACAAAGAAAGAAAGAAAGAAAGAGAGAAAGAATGTTACACTGAATAAACGTCTATGAAAACAAAAGTCGCGCTCACTCGTCCGTCATCATCTAACCACAAACAAATTAAACAAACATAAAACAACGTCATCGCCTTCTGCTGTGGGATTTTAGCAGTCTAGAGCTTTTCAGACGCCAAAGAAAAAAAAAAAACAGGTTCATGTCTTTATTACATCGTAAATAGGACGCCATTTGCTTGGCTTTTTCAAAGACACGATGCATTGTCAAACATTTCTGAAACATTAAAAATAACGCAAAACCATAAAACTCAATAGGGAACGTTTATCAAATGGTCTACGTATCATGTCGCCATAAATACAGGACACACATTTAATGTAACTGTTCAAAATAATCTAAGCGACACATATTTTTTTGTATCTTTATAAAGTAAGTATACTTACGTGAAAAACTCCCGAGCCAGCTTCCTTAACGAACTACCAGTGTTGTTTACGCTCTTTCGTTTTACTTGTTCTTCCAGCTCCGCCTGCTTAAATTTCCGAGAAGGAATCACAGTCACACTTAGAAACATGCAGGTACATTACGCACACACACACACACACACACACACACACACACACACACACACACACACACACACACACACACACACACACACAGAGTCCTGTAGGAAGAACACCTTCATATAATCAACAACAAAACATCATCAACTATTACCAACCAGTAAATAAATAAATAAATAGCTGTAACGATTTAATGAAATTAAAAAAAAAAAAAAACAGGACCAAACGTTCATCAAGAAGCTATATAAAAAAATTACTGGCCATTCACTATTTAAGATTATCATATTAGAGCTTTCCTGATGTACATAAACAGACAGGGGTGAATATTAGAGATAAACACCCCTACAACTCACCAAACCCCTAGTACTTAAGATAACTGTTAAGTTGTGATTCATTAATCTAAAGTCAAATTGTAAGAATAAATGTTTTATCGCACAGTTGTTTTACACATGAGAACGAATGTGATACTGTTTTTATTATTGTTGTTGTTATTATTATTATTATTATTATTATTATTACACTTTCAAATAACAAACAGGTATTGTTATTTTTCCATTGTTAACAAGAATGTGACAATGTTCACTAATGTGATGTTTAGTCTGAACGTCTCCCTCTAGTGACGCATGCCATATTTCTAACATTCAGTGAAGCGTGAAGTCACTGAACACGCAGTAAAAATAAGAGTCAGTTAAAGTGGCAGTCATTTATGGAACATACATTCTCGTCAGTGTATAGTTTCACTGCTTTAAAAAGGGTGTATTTCTTGTCAAACATTATCCCACATGTCTATCTCTTGCAGCAGCCTTTGTTTTTTGAGCTGCTGATTGTCTAATTCTGGTTGGCTGTTGTGTTTCTAGACTGCTCAGACAATTCAACTTTAAAAATAACTTATCCCTTAGATAAACACATGACTTAAGGTGTCCTCATGTTTAGTGTAATTGTTACAAATAGTCTAATCAATACCAGCGTTATTGTTGTATATCTTCATAAGTCTAGATTAGTCTATCATTTACTACACACACATACAACTTATTGCAGTCAAAATATAAGAATAAGGTTAGGTTTCAGAGAGTTTAGAGGTTAGTATTTTATGTATGTTGTCAAACAAGTTTCTGATATCTGAAGCATGAAGGGAACTGGTGATCATTTCTCTGATTTCCAGACATTCGGCTGAATGTTCTTGGCAGTATTTGTGTGTCAAAAGTTGAAAGCTGCTGGAGTTTTCTACACATATCAAAGTGACATACAGACATGCATCTCAGACAACATAGAGAATTTCATTTAAAAGGCATTTGTATTTATTATTTGATGCTGTAAACAGGACAACAGTATATAAAGTGCCATATTTAATTCAGTAAAATGAAAGGAACCTAAAAGCAAACAAACAGCGTCTCATTTGCTTTTAAACATTTTAATGCAAATGAAAAATACATAAACATTCACTGGAAGCCTTGAATAACCACAAGAATCTGGAATATGTAAAAGCAACAACTAGATTGAAGCTCAGAAAGGTTTGTTGATCTTCAATATGTACAGTTTAAATTTACAACTGTTTAGCAATCGGGTGTTAGAATCGTACTTGGGATATAACGTTGCTCTTTTTTCAAGTCCTAAAGTGCATCTCAATATGAAAACATGTCACATTTGTTATTTTATAGCTGATTTATATAACACATTGCATACACAATGGAAACTATCAACAGAAACAGCAACATAACAGTAACATAAAATGTAGGTAGGACAAAAAAAAAAATCCATCACTTAGAATTATAGATTCAGGTAATATAATTCCATAAAGACACCAGTTTTAAAAAGCGTGCACCAATAATGACTTTTACACTGAAATTATGTATTTAAAACTGTTTTGATGTAAAGATGTTAAATAATTTAAAGTATAATAATATCATATTGTATATATTAATAATGATATATTGTAAACTGTATTGAATAGTCTGTTTATTGATTGACTGGCAAGGGCTTCTGGAAGCTTAAATTTGAATTTTGACAGTTTGAATAGTCTTGGCTCATTTGAACATTCCATCAATATAAGTCTATGGGATTTTTTTAGAGTTCCAATTGTCATTTAATGAAAACCGAAAATCCAATCAATTTGAAAAGATATAGCACACTAAGTCAGATCAGTCTGAGCTGAGCTGGTGGTTGGAGTTTTAAACCTCTAGGAGGAGTTAGAGCCAGAAATCAGAAGAAGAAGTAGCAGTAGTATTTTAAATAGCATTTTAGCTTACAGAAAGATACTAGAGTTCAGTTCAACCCTAAATCCAGCATAGAGCGGCTCAGTGAATGTGGTGTTGAATGTGTGTAAGTGTGTGAGTGTGTGTGTGTCAGAGACGCTGTAGAAGGTCAAAGTGCCGGCCGACACGTCCACATACACTCCTACTCTGGCAGAGCGATGTAAAGGGGCTGTTATGTCTGTTAGCTTATTATCATGACAGGCAGTGTATCTCTTTTTACAGCAGTACAGACTCCAGGATTTGTCATTGTAGCCAAACCAAGATTCTCTTACTCCATTTCTGCTGATTCCTTTATATGCCACTGCCATATCAACGCATCCACTCCATTTAACCTCCCAGTAACGGCGTCCAGTCAGACTCTCTCTGCACAAAACCTGAAGACACTCATCAAATCTGTCTGGATGATCAGGATACGGCTGATGCTCTAACACGCGTCTCACCTTTCGGTTTCCCTCAGACAGGATGAGTTGAGTGTGTGCTGTGTTTGGATCCAGTGTGAGATCACAGGCATCTGAACACATAATAAAAAAAAATACATATACAACGGGTAAAATAAGTATTGAACATGTCACCATTTTTCTCAGTAAATATATTTCTGAAGGTGCTGCTGACATTGAATTTTCACCAGATGTCAGTAAGCCCAACCCCCTTATGAGGAGCACCTGCTTGTGGCTGGTTTATGGTGAAAAGATTCAAAAAGGAACATTCAAAAGTTTAGAAATCCTTCTGTAACCAATGCCACCAGTAAGTTTTCCAACAATAAGGTTGCAAAGGTATTGAGAGAGCTCTTTGCTTTTGCCCATCATGATATGTTTCTTGTTTGACATTTAGGTAATAAGACACCTTTTTATAGGCTATCAGTTGCAACTGAACCAGCTAATATTAATTTTCATTGACAAGGCGCGGGATTGCTTTCTAATGACTGATAGATGTCAGCTGGTGTCTTGACTTTCAATGCCTTTTTGCAACTCCCTTTCTTCTTGTGTTTAATACTATTTCCCTGTGTCATTCCATTTTATTACAGTTTACTTAATCATAACTTAATTTCTGAACTTATTTGGTATGTTTTCTTTGCATGTATGGATTACTTGTGTTCTTACCAACATCTGAAATTTCATGTCAACAGCACATTTAGAAATATATTCTCAGAGAAAAATAGTGACATGTTCAATACTTATTTAACCCGCTGTATATATATATATATATATATATATATATATATATATATATATATATATATATATATATATATATGAAGAGTTCAGATGCAAAAGCCTCTAAATCCATCTGAGGTATTTCTTTAAAATTAGCATTTCTTTCTGGCTACTTTGTGTAGGTTTCTGTGTAAGTACTGGTACTTCTGATTGGGCTGAGGCTGAATTTTAGCAAGTTTGAAGTAAAAGTATTTGATGGATGTATACTATGTGTCAAAAGCATTCAATCATTTTTGACCGAGATGGGGCTTTTAGCTGGTTTTGCATCTGAACTCTTCATATACTATATATATATATATATATATATATATATATATATATATATATATATATATATATATATATATATATATATATATATATATAATGTATAGTGTACAAATGGGGAAAATTCAAGACCATTGTTACCCTCCCCATCAGCGGTCGACCAACCCAGTGTAAGTTCTCAGCAACTAAAGGTCTTTCTCACATTAGCTAATGTTAATGTTCATGAGTTCACTATCAGGAGAACACTGAACAACCATAGTATGCATGGAAGAGCTGCGAGACGTAAGTCACTGGTCTCCAAAAAACAAAAAACAAACAAACAAAAAAAATAAAAATAAAAATAAAACAAAACAAACAAAAAACACTGCTGTCCATCTCCAGTTTGCTAAAAAAAAAAAAAACACATGTGGACATGCCAGAGGACTACTGGAGAAAATTCTGTGGTTGGATGAAAAGCATTATGTTTGACATTTTTGGCATAAAAACCTTATTGCATCTGTTAATTTTCTGCCATGAAGATGTGTGTGTGTGTGTGTGTTTAAACCTACATCTTTGTGGTCCTGCTGTCATTCTGATCTCTCCTCCACACTCCACACTGTAAACACACAAGCACACACATTGAACTTTATCTCTCGCATTGATTGTCAGGGCAGCTATCACAGTCAGTATTATTTACAGTACAGTTTTACAATTTACAATTTTAATATTATCTTATAATCATGCACAGTTTGCACCATCACTGCAAGATCATTTGACATATCCGGAGCAGAAGACTCAAAAAGCTTTAAAATACCAGGAGAGAACATTTATATAAAAACACTTTACTCTGACACACCACTGCACATTTCTGTGATTTTTGATTTAACTAATACTTTAGGTGTGTAAATCAGTCATTTCATTTTATTTTTCAGATTAATTTTCATTTTACATGCAAAGTTTAGAATCAAATCTAATATCAAATCAATGCATTTATTGAACCAAAATTAAATTCAAAACCATTAAAACCGATCAAACTGAATTGCAAGTTTCCAAACGATCCCAATACCTAGATGTTACTTTATGTATTATATTACGTTTTCGAATGTTCCCATGTGTCCCCAAAAAGTTGTCAGGTGTTTTCCTTACACACAGTACAGTATGTCAGTATTAGTGTCTAACATACTTGAGTATCTGCAGTTTATAGTTTGGATCCTCCAGTTTGTGTTTGAGCAGCTGGACTCCAGATTGTCCTGGGTGATTGTAGCTCAGATCCAGCTCTCTCAGGTGTGAGGGGTTTGAACTCAGAGCTGAAGACAAATAACCACAGCCTTCCTCTGTCACCATACAGCCAGACAACCTACAGACACACACAGTCAGATCATCAGATACACATGCCAACATTATATCAGGTCGACTCTACATTGTCCCATATATATTCTTACACACCTCAGTTTCTCCAGCTGACAGTTAGGGCTCTTTAGTCCATCAGAGAGTAGCTTCACACCTGGATCTTGCAAGTCATTGTAACTCAGATCCAGCTCTCTTAGGTGTGAGGGGTTTGAACTCAGAACTGAAGACACAAAACTACAGCCTTCCTCTGTCACCATACAGCCAGACAACCTACAGACACACATCAACAGGGACAATGAGATTATCTGTCACATTTTAAAGTATCCTAATCCTTGCATGCAGCCCGAGAAGCTGGGAGAGACTCCATCCTTCCCATGATCCTACAGAGAAGACGCAGTTTGGATGGATTATTAATTATGTACAAGCACTTGTTATATATATTATTTTTCTGAATAATTTGGCTGGAGGGTTAAAATTGCAGTAGTTTCTGTAAGTATTTTTCACTGACCATTTTATATTTTTAACATTTCTGTTATTGCTTGTAAAACTAATTAACTTCACTGAAACAGTCATAAAACAGACAAAGTATACTGAAACAGACTAAAAGTATACTTTATTTAAATGTAGATGTACTGAAATGTATACTAAATTACCATGGTTTGAAAATGTTTTAAATAAATTAGTTATTAGATGTTAAGTACATTAGTGTACTACATACACCTTAAATTGTTAAATGGCATTTATTTATTTATTTATTTATTTATTTATTTATTTATTTTCCATAAGGGAGTGTAGTTGCACAATTTTGCTTCAACACACACAGAGACCAGTTAAAAGCACCTTTAAATACCTCAGTATCTCCAGCTGACAGTTTGGACTCTTCAGTCCATCATAGAGCAGCTTTACTCCTGAATCCTGAAGATCATTGCTACTCAGATCCAGCTCTCTCAGGACAGAGTTTGAGGATTGTAGAACTGATGACACACTTTTACAATGCTGAGCAGTAAGATTACAAGATTGTAGTCTGTGTGGAGCAAAAGAAATAGTGATGGAATATGTATTAGACAGATTTTATCATCTGGAACACAGTTTTGGGTGAAAAATGTAGTAACTGATATATGTAAGTGATATAGTAGAAGCAAAGCTAAAACTACGATGACAGCTAAACCCTATGATTATTCACAATGCTTATTTAACAAGGCATTCTTTAGTTTAAATTTTCTTCATCTGATTCAACAATTTAACTCTTTAACATCTTTATTGGGGAGCTCATTTTTAATTGTCCCATAGGGACATTAGTTTGTATAATTTCTAGAAAAAAATGCATCAAAACATGAACTCTGCACAGAATAAATATAAGATAACACAAAGAGACCAAATTCTCTCACCTGTAATAGTGATAAGTAAAACTAAAAGTAGAACTAGTAAAACCAAAAAATGTAGTTTTGATGTGCAACAAAAGATTGCTGAGCTTCACAAAATAGTCAAGCAAATGGTGACTGTAAGAAAATAGCTAAAGCATTGAGAATTCCCATTTCCACCATCACAACAATAATTTAAACATTCCAGTCAAGAAGGTTAGTTTGAGTGACCAAAGAAAGAAAAAAAAATCAAGCAGCACCTACATCACCACATTTTTGCAAACATGATATTTAAGTTTAAAAGGATACATAATGATAGAAATCTCAAGTTGATTCAAAATAAAGACATGTAACTCTTTCCTGTCAGAACACACCAAATTTTTAAAGAACTTTTTTACTTTCACTTTTCAGTGTCAGGGAAAAAAGAGACACCGCTTAATAACTTAACAGTGTTTACCAAACAACAGTATTTACCAAACAACAACAACAACAACAACACAAACATACACACACACACATTTAGATCTGTCATCAGTTGTCACATCTGACGTCATCAGTTGTCTTACATCATACTCCCGGGATCCCTTTTGCATTTGTGCACATGTGCACTCTTCAGAAACGGTGCCAATCTAATGTACGCATCTTCAGCAGTGGAGAGAGCTTCTTTTTTTGTTTTTGCTTCTTGCACAAATTTAGCTCCTAACATATTATGTTATCGAATAGAACCTAATACTACAACAGTCAACACAGCTAATGAAACATTGGCATGTCCTCAAAGCGATTACATGTTGTGTTTTGCCTTAGAGTAAACTGTCATTATGTCAGATTGAGTTAGACCTATCAGACTGCGTCATCTAGAGTTTCATGCCAGACCTTTTTATGTATACACATGTAACTCCTCTCCCCGGGTCCTACTCGCACACTGCTCCGAGCAGGTCTCCGGCATGGGAGGCGGTCGCACTAACAAAGAGGCTAAAGACTGCAGCCTCTAGCATCAGTCGCTAGATCAGGGGAGTGAGGTTGACCTGCACAGCACCTACCCCTGGCCTCCGTTACACATAGACAAACATACACAGACACAAACACACATACATGTACTTACAGCGCTCTTCTGGTGTTTTTGATTACAGGCATCAGTGTCATCAGTGCTTCACCAGATTTTCTGTATTTCTGCAGTTCAAACTTCTCTTGAGTCTCTTCTGACATCAGCAGCACATACACCAGAGCTGACCACTGAGCAGAGGAGAGATTCTGTGCTGAAAGATTTCCTGAGCTCAGAGACTTCTGGATTTCCTCTACAGAGTCATCTTTCAGTTCACTTAGACAGTGGAATAGGTTGATGGTCCTCTCTGCTGACTTTTCAGTCTTTATTATTTTTTTGATATAATCAGCAGTATCTTTAATGTTCTCTGTTTTTAGTTCCAGTTCTGGCAGCAGTTCCTGCAGGTCATTCTGACTGGACTCCAGTGAGAGACCCAGCAGGAACCGGAGGAAAAGGTCCAGGTGTCCATTCTTGCTCTGTAAAGCCTTGTTGACTGCACCTTTATGAAGCTCAAATAATGTTTTGGAGAGTTCCCATGTCAATTTTTCCATCCAGGATTTAAGACAAGCATTTCTTCCAAAGCATTTGTATTTGAAAAACACGTAGAGAGCAGCAAGGAACTCTTGGACACTGAGATGTACGAAGCTATAAACCTTTCTCTCTGACACAGCTTTTTCTGTCTGAAAGATTTGAGTGCATAACCCAGAGTACACCGACCCTTCACTGACATCTATTCCACACTTCTCAAGATCTTCTTTGTAGAAAATCAGATTTCCTTTCTGCAGCTGTTTAAAGGCCAGTTTCCCAAGCTTCAGAATAATCTCATCAAAAGACATGACTTTGGGCTTAGGTTCAAGATCATCACAGTATTTTGTTTTCATCTGTTGCTTCTGAGAGAGTAAAAAGCTTGTGTACATCTCTGTGAGAGTTGTGGGTGTTTTGTCATTGCTCTCTCGAGACAGCAGAGGCTGAAGAACAGTGAGAGAGATCCAGCAGAAGATGGGGATGTGGCACATGATGTACAGACTCCTGGATTTCCTGATGTGACGGATGATGTTTCCAGCAACCTCAGGACTGCTGTTTTTGATGAAGTATTGCTCTTTCTGCTCATCGTTGAATCCTCGCACCTCTGTCACCTGATCAATGTAGTCTCGGGGTATCAGACATGCTGCTGCTGGTCTGGATGTAATCCAGATGAGAGCTGAAGAGACCAGACGTCTTTTGATCAGGTTTGTAACTATCTTACTCACTGTTGTTTTTTTATGGAGATCTATAAATCCATCACTGTCATGAAATTTCAGAGGGAAGCGACATTCATCCAGCCCATCAAAGATGAACATGACCTTACTGCCATCTTCAGGAAGAGAGGACAGTTCTTCAGAACCACTAAAGAAGTATTGGTTTAGAAGTTCCATGAGGCTGCACATTTCTTTTATCCTATTCAGTTCACGGAATGGAAGTGGAAAAACCAAGACTATATCCTGATTTTCTTTTCCTTCAGCCCAGTCAAGGATAAATTTATTAATGGAGATGGTCTTTCCTACACCTGCGATTCCCATCATCAGTATTTTTCTGTTTTGTTGACCCGTATCACTCTGAACTTTAAACATGTCATTGCACTGTATCACTGTGTCCTCGGCAGTAGATCTGCTGTGATTTGATTCAATCTGTCTCACCTCATGTTCACTCACTATTCCTCCTGTCTCATTCTCCACCACATATAAATCAGTGTAAATATTACTCAGATATTGCATATGACCTGTTTGCGAATTACCAACCAATATCCTCTTGTAGTCCTCTTGTAACTTATTCTTCAGTTTGAGGCCACTTTTTCTGTAATGATGACAACCAGCTGTAGGGTCCTCTGCAGTTGAGGCTTTTAGAAAGACATATGGCAAAGGCTAAGCAAACCATTATGATTTCCCTGATAAACAATCACTGGATTTTATTTAAAGGGGTCATCTGATGCCCATTTTCCACAAGTTTATATGATTCTTTAGGGTCTTAATGAAAAGTCTACAATATACTTTGGTTAAAAATTCTCTATGGTGGTGTAAAACAACACCCTTTTTACCTTGTCATAATCAGCTCTGCAAAAATTATCCCATTCTGGTCGAGGTTGCTTTAAATGCAAATGAGCTCTGCTCGCCCCGGCCCTCTCTTTTCTCTGTGGAGTGATGAGCCTGTTTACTTTAGCCACGTTTAACCGCTATACATGCTAACTAGCACATTATTAGGAAAGGCGATTGCAAAGATTCATAAAAAAAAACCTTATACTCACTTCTGCTGTAAGTGAAGCTGGATCACGAATGATTCGCACGAGCATAGACGGACCTAAGTAGATCGGGAGGTGCATTCCCTTCACAAACAAACATAATCTACTGCATCTTTAACGGCTCAGATGTTGGGAGTAAATGACCACCACTATGTTTATTATTACATCCAGCAACACAACACCTCAGTCGTTCAATTCTTGTCTTATATCTTACATGTAACTTACATCCCTGCTCCAGCATCAAAACAATGGTGGGACTGTTGATCTGAGGTAAGACGCTCATGTCAATCAGCTATTGTGTGACGCCACAACGACAGGCATCTGAGAACGGCTCGATTTGAAAAAGGGGATATTATTTTTACAGATTAATTAAAAACCACTGCATGGATTTTTATCATTATAGGGTAGATTTGTACATACACTGACAACACACATTAATGTTCAAACAACATGAAAAAGTGAACTTAGCATCTGATGACCCCTTTAAAACTGTGGTACGTCTTAAGAGAAGATTGAATCATTTTATCAAATCTCAGACTTTTTATTATTTATTTATTTTATTTTATTTTTTTTTATTATCTTTTTTTTATTATTATTATTTGTGCAGAGTTAATATGTTATATATGCAATAGCCGAATTTCCTAAACACATCCAATTATTCAGTCCTTTGATGATATTCCAGAGAATAAAATCATTACAATACAGCCTTTTATCATTTGTTATGTGATATACACAATGAATGAATTATTCATGAAAGACCCATCACTAATATGTGTAGAAAACACAGAAATGCTGTGGCTTGTGCAGCATCAATTGTGTGGGTGATTTTTTATTTTTTTTATTTTCTTGAAAAACCTACTTTTCCAATTTCTCCTAGAGTATTAACTGGGTTTTGTCACTGTAATCATTCACTGCCAATACAAATTTGGTGACAGTGCCACCTATTAGTAAAAAGCCATTCTTTTACACAATAAGTACATTTAAAAGTGATTTTAGTGCATCAAAATATTTAACTAATGCTTGGCCTTCTAATTAATGCTTGCAGCCTCATTTTCTCTTGTACATACATGAGTACCTATATGTATTTCCCTGATCTTTATTTACCTTCCTTCTTTTTTAAATCAACCCCAAAGATGGAAGAAGCCTTCATATTTCCCTTAGTCTGAGCTGTGAGAATGATGAAAATGTATGAAAGTGACACAAAATTACAAAAACACATCAGCTAACAATTATTTTGTACTTCACATTGAAACTGTCACATTAAATAAGCACTTCAATTTAATTTTAAAATATTACCTTCCTTATGCTTGTTCTCCAAATCTTCAGCCAGATTATTCTGGTCCATCTTCTTCAGGATGCCCACCATGGTCTCCACAGCTTTTTTTGGTCCAAAATACGCCACCATCTTGTCCACTGTGTCTAAAACATCTGCATTTTCCATTTCAGAATTTGAAATACGCTCTTGATTCTTTAAGTACCACTGAAATGTCTTTAGATCATCTTTTACTAGTTCCTTCAGTGTGTTTACGAGCAGCACTTCAACATATGCCATTGCCCTTCAGCCTTCAGTGGTTCACTTTAGCATGACAAAGCTAAAATATCTTCAGTAACTTCACTGTAAACACATCTAAGTATTTAAATGGTTTTTTGGATGATGAGATGAAGCTGCGTTCAGTTCAAGTCAAGTCAGTAGAGGCATCTCACCCCAAGCGTATCTGTTAAACAGTCAGCGATTTCCTAGTAACTCACACAAGAGTCACACAAAAGTGGGAAACTACGCAAAAAAAAAAAAAAAAAAAAAAAAGGAACAAGAAAATGAGTAGTCAGTGGTGAAAAAACAGTATATGAGCACACGTAAGAGTATGTTACTGTTGAAGACTAAGAAAACCTTTGCAGGGTCTAAACAAATTATTTGAGCTAAATAATGTAATTCTGCTATGCGCAAAAAAAAAAAAAAAAAATCCAGTATTTTAGTATTTATTAATTTTTAATTAATATTTACAATGTCATGTACAGTATTTATATAAAGTTCTTGTATGGTTTCTCTCAGACTATTTGCATATGAAGAGTTCAGATGCAAAACCAGCTAAAAGCCATCTCGGTCAAAAATGAGATAATGATACTGAATGAATGCTCTCGACACACATTATACGTCCATCAAATACTTTTTCTTCAAACTCGCTAAAATACCAGCCTCAGCCCAATCAGAAGTACCGGTACTTACATAGAAACCTATACATCTGAGCCTGATAAAAATGTATTTTTTTAAAGAAAGACGTTAGATGGATTTAGCTGGTTTTGCATCTGAACTCTTCACATATAGCCAACTATGTATAGTTTGGATTTTCATTATGTTTTCTGGGTGTGATTTTTAGATTTTCCAGAAACATTTTTAGAAAAACAAATGAAATCATATTGTCAAAATCTAAAAATATAAAAAATCAAAACCATGCAAAGAGAATTAGTCTAAAAATATGTATAATTCAGAAGATTAAGATATTACAAGTAAAACCAGGAAGGCAGGCAGACATACAGCAATGAGACTATATATATACAGACATAGCCAGATGAAACATGCTGGTTTTACAGGTGTGGATGGGTTTTGCTAGATGCTCAATTACATTTAGAAAAATATGTGTCATTAAACTGCAGCTTCACACTGTGACATCTGAGCATGTGCATTTTAGTCAGTTTGTCTCTGACACACCCTGCTACTGTGATAAAAAGTGTGAAATGAACGGCATCTTTTTTTCTCTCTTTCTCCCTGGGAAGCAAGAGTGCAAGTCTTGCTGTACTCAAGACTAAAGTTAACCATCATTACTCTGAGAAATATAAACTGTTATAAAATGGAAAATAATGTTTATGTAATTCACTTGAACAAACAAACATTACAAAACACACAGAACTGAAGCAATACTTCAATAAGGTTTTTTTTTTTTTTTTTTTTTTTTTTTTTTTTAAACAGTGAGGCTTTCAGTATGACATGTATGAGGTTATAACCATCTGCTGGTCAAACAAAAGAAGTGCATCCACTGTAACATCAACTTCCTTTACAGCACTTGCATTTACGTGTCATTCTTAAAGGAGTCCTGTGACAACGTGTTGCAAGAAGAAAAGTTGTTATCCAAACAATGTAATTTGTGTATAGCATTATTCATTACAGTTTGCATTTACAAACGAACCATTTAAATGTGTCATGCCCACACAAGTGTCTCCCCTGGACTTCTAATCACCTCCTCTTGCAGTCAGTAACACATAAATGAAGCAGCACATTTATACTCACCTGGAACTCATAATCATTGTGTAGTCTACCAAGTGATCTCAGTATGAAGATAAGTCTCACATTAAAACACAGCAGTCCACTTACATAATATTTGGACTAAGAGAATATGAGTTTTTAAAAATGTAAATAGATAGATGATAGATGATGCTGTGGTTCACAACAGATCATGTCAACATTGGAAGAAATGTTCCAGGTCAAAAAAAAAAAAAAAAAAGAAAGAAAGAGAGAGAAAAACATCAGCTCTGTTGTACGGACAAATCTTAATCCAGAACACTCACCTGCTTTCATGGGAAATGCAATACTATTGATATTATTTTTGTTTCTAAAAAGCAGATAGTTAAAATGATTTAGACACTTCAGCTGAATAATATTTAATCTGAGACCCTCTTTATGACAGCTTCTGTGTCTGATTTCATTCTTCAGCTTCAGTGACAAAAATAGCATTTGAATGATGTAAAGTTGTAAAGTTTTAGTTGTATTTCTGATCAAGTTTAGTGATTCTGTGATTCATATTTAAATAATGACAAACATGAGAATGATTAGAGTCCTACTAAATACCAGCAGATGTCAGTGTTTAGTGTGCAGATCTCCCTCTAGTGTCAGCCAGCAAACACACTCTCACCTTTTCTATGAATAGATTTTTTTTTCACTGCCTCTCAAAGCCTGATTGTTAATACATGTTTATGCTCTGAAGAGAAAAGTGCTGTTGTAAAAGTGAGTTTTCACTAAAATTTCTGTAGTAAGTTTTGAAAGAATAAGTTTTTGTTCCAGTCAGAAAAGGGTCAACATTGTTTTTAGACATTTAACTCAGAAATCATGTGACCTGAACATGGCCAAATTAAAATGAGAATTAAAAATGAATTGTTTGTAAAGGGCAGTGTCAAGAGTAAAGTAGAGTATGCTGTACTAAATACAGCATTAAAATATTTGTTCATACATTTATACATTCATCTTGTAACGGGACTCTTGAAGCGTGATAGATCCAAATTAGCAATAACAAAACAAGGCAATGAAATAGGAAAAACGCTTGGTAGAGTCTGCACAGACAAAACAATACTTCACAGTGACTGTTTGGCATGGCCTGCCTTATATGGCTGCCAAACAGGAAGTAACTATAGAAGCTTCAGAGGTAGCAGAGACAAACAGTCCATGAGCAAGGGCTCCCTCTGCTGGCGTGGCGTTACACATCTACTGTAAAAGTAAATATTCAGTATGTTACCAAAGGGGGGGGGGGGTGTATTTGACCCCATTCAAAGATCAGGTATTAACATAAATTAAAATCATAGATCGACATAGATAAACATCTATAAAAATCACCGAACCCCTAATGTAAGTGTACTGTTAGTTAAAATGTAAGAATTAATGTACAGCTTTTATCGCACAGCTCTGGTTGTTTGACATACATGGGAAAGAACGAGACTCAGTACTGATGTCATGTTTAGCCTCTAGTGGCGCATGTCGTCATCACATTAGTAACTGAACGCGCACTAGAAAGAAGACTCAATTTAATAGGAAAGAGGCAGTCGTTCATTAAATATATATTCTTGTCACAGAAGTTTAATAGTTTAATAAGGGCGTATTTGTTGTCAAACATCATCCTGCATTCTAGAATCTCTTCCTGCCGTCTTTAAATTCTGATTGGTTTTTGAACTGCTGATTGTCTAATTCTGGTTGTGTTGATACGCTGCTCAGACAAGGCTTATTAATAACTTGGATTAATTCTCCAAAGCATACTCACATTTAGTGTAATGGAGAGAGCAGAGAGTGACTGAACACAAGCTTTAATCACATACTAAATCACATGTTTGATCAAATAAATAAAGACCTTCACCTGGATCTCTCAGTCCTGAATCCGAGACATAATGTGACAAACATTAAATGTGATTCACCATGTGCAAAGATTTAGTAACCCACTGTCACACCATGTAGACGTTACCTTGTAAAGATTCTGACCTTCAGTCACTTTTGCTGCTCCTACCTAATGAAGAATGAAGTAGATTCAGTTGTATTAATTCATATCTTGTCTTTTATTTAGACTAAAACAAAACTGGTGGTTTAATGTAGATGTTACCACAAGAAACATTTTAGGTTACCTGACCAAATGTTTTGACAAAACCACCAAAAATGCAGAAAAAAATAATTGCTAACAAACAATAAAACATATAGAAAATAATAATCTACAACAAAGAACAAATAAAAGAATATGAAATAAATAAAATAATATTAAATATTTTATATATATACAGTACTGTGCAAAAGTCTTAGGCCACTAGTATTTTCACAAACAAAAAAATGGTTTTAAGTCAGTTATTTCTGTCTTTTGCTGTAGTGTGTCAGTAGGTAATATCAGTTTACATTTCTAAACATTCATTTTGCCATTAATTGTAATAATCCAGTGAGATTTTTGTTTGCACAAGGAGTCTGACAACAGCCAGTGCTCCACACCATCATCCAGTCTGTCTGGAATGACATGAAGAAACAGAACAAACTGACACAGACTAAATCCAGAAGAACTGTGGCAACATCTCCAAGTTGCTTTAAGAAACCTACATGCAAAGCTACCTAAAAACATATGCGCAAATGTACCTAAGGCAAAAGCTGTTTTAAACGCAAATATGGTTTACCAAATGTTGATTTAATTTAGTTAATAGAAGTTAATTGATGGCATTATTTTTGACAGCATCCTCATTTTACAGCATTTATATATTATATATATATATATATATATACTGTACTGTACAAGTACTGTACACTTACACATTTAAAGATATCAAGGCTTTAAATCAGAGTGTACACGTTAATGTATATCTCCTAATTGGAGACAAAATTTCTGGTAACTGTGACTTTATATATTATAATGTGACTTTATATCACACTGTGTGTGTCTCTGTGGTTCTGCACAGGAGGTTGTTAAATCTGACACAGAGACATTGAATAACCACAATAAACCGCAATCCCAGCATAGAGGGGTTCAGTGAATGTGGTGTTGAATGTGTGTAAGTGTGTGAGTGTGTGTGTGTCAGAGATGCTGTAGAAGGACAGAGTACCGGTTGGCCAGTCCAGATAGACACCTATTCTCTTGGGGGAAGGTGAAGGGACAGAAATGTTTTTCCTCACTTTATTGTGCCAGACAGAGTAAATGTTATCACAGCAGTAAAGATTCCAGGACTTGTCATTGAGTCCAAATCGACAGTCACTCCCTTCCTTTCTGTTGATTCCCTTATATGCCACTGCTATATGGGCCCACCCTTCAAATTGAACCTCCCAGTAATCCCGTTCAGTCAGACTCGGTTGACACAGAGCCTGCTCAAAGCGCTCAAATCTCTCTGGATGATCAGGATACGGCTGATGATCTTTTACACATTCTGTTCCTTTATTGCCTTTGGACAGTTTGAGTTGAGTGTGTGCTGTGTTGGGATCCAGTGTGAGATCACAGGCATCTAAGCATAGAAAACCAGTTCAGAACATCTGACATCATTAAAAATGCAATAGTGTGTGTGTGTGTGTGTTTATGAGGACTTACACTTCCGCAGTCCCC
Source organism: Cirrhinus mrigala (assembly GCA_036247105.1). Classification (NCBI taxonomy): domain Eukaryota; kingdom Metazoa; phylum Chordata; class Actinopteri; order Cypriniformes; family Cyprinidae; genus Cirrhinus; species Cirrhinus mrigala. The sequence continues at coordinate 3,261,375 of CM070007.1, forward strand.
GTACGATCCTGATATCTCCTCCATGATCCAAACTAAACAGAGACAAAAGCAATGGAAAAAAAAAATGATGTGACTAATGTCAAATGAAATCATCACTGTCGTTAAAAGATACAGCAGTATCATGGTTTGAGGAAAAAATATTAAACATAAAGTTACATAAAGTATTTGAGCAATATGGACCTTATGTAGCTCCACCCCTTTTTCATTTTCATTTAACCCATCCAAGTGCACACACACAGCAGTGAGTAGTGAACAAACACACACACACACACACACACACACACACACACACACACACACACACACACACACACACTGTGAACACACACCCGGTGCACTGGGCAATGCTGTGGCGCCCAGGGAACAGTTGGGGGTTTGGTGCCTTGCTCAAGGGTCTCACCTCAGTCGTGGTATTGAGGGTGGAGAGAGTGCTGGTGATTCACTCCCCCCACCTACAATCCCTGCCACACCTGAGACTCGAACCCACAACCTTTGGGTTGCAAGGTCGTGGCCTAATTGTAGAAGGTAAGGTCGCACAAATTTATGAACAAACCTCTCATTTTAAAATCTTCCCAAACTACTGACATTAATGACATCTGCTTTAAACATTACAATGCACATGGTAACTTGCATTAACTCTACAGTAAGTAAACCCACTTCACCAGCTAATAACTCTTCAACAGCGGTGCTATAAAGCTACCATAAAAACAGAAGTTCAAAGACAGATTTCTAAAGATGGCTGCAGATTTTTTTTCTCTGAAACAAAAGTGTTAAACAAAAGGCTCAGTCACAAGTCTCAAAGAGCAACATATGGCTCTTATTTTGTTGTTTAGTTCATCTCAAAGTGTGTTCTTGTTGGTAACCCATTTCTAATCATCTTCATCTTGTTGGTTGCCCTAGTTACTCATTATGTTCACCTGTGTCTTGTTTAGTTGCTTACATAGACCTGTGTTTGTCTCATTTTGTCCAATCTTGAGTATTGAGCTGGTTAGTGTTCTTCCAGTGTTTCTTCATGATCCTGAGTTTGTGTTTCATAAATTAAACACTGCTTGCATTATTATTTCTGCATTTATTGGGATAAGACAGTATAAAGAACTGACAGGAAATGAAGTGAGAGAGAGAGGGACAGGATCAGGAAAGGACCTCAAGCCGGGTCGCCAGATGTTTGAGTGCTGCCTCATACAAATATTGCCTCTGTTGGTGAGGCACTTACAACAGAAGCAAATGATGCCAATATTTGGATGAAATGTGGAGCCTATTTTCTAAAAGCACTTTCATTAATTGTTCTGTTAAAACTTGTGTATTATTTCAGCTATAAAGTTTAGTTCAAGCTCAAATTTACCCCACTTGCCTATTGCTTTCTAGTAATCCTGAAGACCTCAATTAGCTTGCTCACATGTGTTTGATTAGGGCTGGAGCTAAACTCTGCAGGAAAGTGGATCTCGAGGACCAGATTTGCCCACCCCTTATTTACAGTATTACACTGTCAATGCAACAAATCCATAAACTTGGATGGGACTTACTTACTGATTTCTGCAAACTAAGATCACATTAATGAACATACTATATATATATCTTGTGACTATACTCTTGAAACTGTAAATATCTTAACCTTTACAGATTGGCCTCCATTCACTTCCACTGTAAACCTGTAAACCGTAGACCTCACTGTGTCCTTCAAAAAGTGGTTAAAGCCAAAATAAGTTGAAAAAAGTGGATTCTGCTGTATTCAGTCAGAGTAAAAAAATAAATGAATAAATAAGCACAGCATTTTTAAACAGAAAAATAATTTTGAAGAAATTTCTTAAAAGATCTTAGGTGATCCCCATCACATACGGACACAAAAATGAATCATATCAGCTGTACATACTTGAGTTTATAGTTTGGATACTCCAGTTTGTGTTTGAGCAGCTGGACTCCAGATTGTCCTGGGTGATTGTAGCTCAGATCCAGCTCTCTCAGGTGTGAGGGGTTTGAACTCAGAGCTGAAGACAAATAACCACAGCCTTCCTCTGTCACCATACAGCCAGACAACCTACACACAGAGAGAGAGAGATCATCTATAAAGCAGGAGATTAAATAAAAGAAGAAAACAATGATACATTAGAAACATTCTGTAGAAAGGTTACCTCAACAGATTTTTACTCATATCATAACGCAATAGATTAAGAGACGATAAAATACATAGTCACTCTATAGCATCACACTGAACAGTGTTTCATCACTATACCTATAGGTGATAAAATTTGAAGAGCAAAAATCACCTGTTGTTATAAATGATGAAGCACTGTTCAATGTGATGCAATAGAGTGACATTTTTAATGTATTCCCTTTCCAATTTATTGTGATATAAAGTAAAAAAAAAAAAAAAAAGTGAGGTAACCTTTCTTTAGGGTTCTTCAGGGAAAAGTGTTTAAAAAAAAAAAAGGAGTCAAATGATTGCGAAGGTGTGACATTTATGATTGTGCCTATAATTGTCTCTCATTTACCATTGTCTAGTCAACTTACTAGTAGACAAATAAGCAACAGTTCAAAGTAACATCTCTTTTCCTTGTATTCTAAATAATGCTACATCAGTATAATAATGCATTTTCAATTTTTATTCTTTTAAATAAACCTAGACCATGATTGGTTCTGATTATATCCCTCAAGATCCCGCTAGGAGGTTGGAGCCTGCTGCCGTCTGCCATATAGGGGAGGAGTAGGGAACGGGGGACTCGCTGCCGGCTGCACTCAATCCGGAGGAGCCATCATCGTCCGGCAGGAGGTGGGGGAGCCTCAAGCCATCCACCAGAGAATGTCCAGTACCATCGCATGGCACCACAAGTGAGAGCCTCTCAGCTGGTTGAGGACCGAGCAGCAGTGTGTCCGGAAACCGGACAGAGAATTTTTTTCCTTTCCCCTCTCCCCTATCTCGTCTTTGTCTCCCCTCATCCTTCCGTCTCCTTTTCCCTCATCTGTCCTTACCCCCAGGTACGCCGGGAGGAGCGCAGTCATGAGGGTACACCTGGCCTGCGAGGGGCGATGGGGGTATGTAACGAGTGGGGCGGGGCCGAGAGCCGTGGGAGCGGAGTGAGACCAGTGGTAGCAATAACTCATGTAAGTTTACATACTTCTGCCAGAGCTCAGCAAAACATGTGCGCCTAGCCCGCCATCTTGCCGGACTGCAGACATGCACCTGCACTCTCAGACGCCTGCACTTCCGCAAGTGATGTCATTTGCAGTCTATTTTATTTTTTACTTTGTTATATATATATATATATATATATTTTTTTTTTTTTTTTTTTTTTTTAATTGAATCTCAACATTTTACAACAGTAGCCAGGTGGTGAAGACAAGAAAAAAGAAACTAAATTACAATGTCACTTGCAATCGCCACTTGCACTCTCAGATACCTGCGACGCCACTTGCAATCCACACAAATCGTGTGTGTTGCCAATGGAGACAAGAAGCTGTGGAGGTTATACGATTAAAAGTAATTTAGTATAACGTACAGGGTCCTGCAAGTCATCTGTAGGAGATAAAAACAAGACCCACAAATCCGTGGCCACAGAACTGCAGAATATGAATGAATATGAATATGAAGCAGAATATGAACGAGAGATTATGAAGTCTCTCGTTAAGCGTTTTCCTCTCGTAGAAACCATTAACACTTAATATGACAATGTATTAAGATGCAATTAAAAGATCAAATTCGATATACAGTTTATTCATATAATGTATATGTAGGCTATATAGTGTTTTCCTTCGCAAAACATGGCATAATGTGGCATAACGGATTAAGATGATAAAGACTAAACTCAATATGCTCCTATTCATTATTAAAACAACTACACACAAGCAGGTGAGCCCAGAATAAATGCAACGCCGCGTACATTCGCGTTTTCCCATAAAGAATAATCTCTACAGCTCTTTTATATCATTGTCTTTTGTTTATATTGGTTTTCTACGGGAGGAAAACGTCTATTTAAAGGCACAATATGTAAGTTTTCACCGCTAGAGGTCGCATTTTCAAAACAATAACTTAAGCCCCGTTCACACTACACGCGACACGCAGCGACAAAGCGCCGCAATCCCATTCATTTCAATGGAGAGCTGGCGATTTCCAGCGACAAGAGCGACAGCGAGCTACAGCGACCGGATGGGGCGTGTCCAGCGACGCGACAAAGTTCAGAATCCCTCAACTTTATGCAAATGAAGAGCGACTTTTGGGAGCGACAGCCAATAGAAAAGAATATGGTAGAGCTAATGTGATCGTTCTCCCCTCAGCCGTAGATAAACATACGCAATGGAAAAAAGTAGGCTCTGCTTCTCATTCGTTTTTGTTTGTATGAACAGATTTAATTTATATTTATATTATATTTAGTCTTTTGCCTCCAAAATGTTTGAATTTAGCGGCAAGAAACCTGATTCGCTGTCAAGGCAACCAGTAGTGAGAACGCCCACTAGCAACCTCGTCGCCAGCCTCTAGCGACATGCAGCGACAGAAGTCGCTGCTAGTGTGAACGCAGCTATAGGCGAAGCTGGATGACGCAATGACGGAGCATGGAACGTTGAGATGTCGTTTTCACAAATCATGCTCACGGATGAGGTAATGTATTAGTTTTTTATTAACTTACCTGTACATTTAATAACAGTATTTTATGTCATCGTAATGAATTATCTTCAAAGAACATGAAATTTGATTACATTTTTATAACTATTTGTCATGATTTGGCGGGTTAATGATGCACATTTTTACGTGTGTAAAACAGTCGTTCTAAGGGTGCTTTTCCACTACAGCATAGCGAGCAGAGCGGAGCGGGCATTTTCAATTCATTCCTATGGAAGCTTAAACGCTTGTGCAGTGCATTAGCTCAGCATCCATAGGAATGAATTTAAATATATATATATATATATATATATATATATATATATATATATATATATATATATATATATAGGCCTATATATGGCGTGGTGCACCGCATCGCACTGACCAGCAGTGTTCAACGCGCAGTTTCACTCTCCTCTAGCCGCTGTTACTGGGTGGTATGATGCTCTGCTCAATGTTCCGCTCTATGAATGCTCTATGAATGCTCTATCTTCTTTTTTCTTGTCTTCACCACCTGGCTAACTGTTGTAAAATGTTGAGAGATTCAGTAAAAAAATAAATAAATAAAATAAAGTAAAAATAAAATAGACTGCAAGTGACGTCACTTTCGGAAGTGCAGTTGTCTGAGAGTGCAGGTGCATTTCTGCAGCCAGACCCTTCTCCATTTTTGGGGCAAAATCTCTGCTTTAATGTCACTATTACTTGTAACAGTAACACATTTAACTGGTGTATTCCTCAAATTCACTTTAGATAAATGCATCTGCTGAATGAGTAAATCTAAATAAAAACCCATTTTTTTGTCCAGTTGTCAGTTGACTGGTGCTTTACACCACCTCCTCTAAAAACAATATCAGTTCATAGTGACTGCAGAATAAAAGTTTATAGGTTGAAGTTTATACACCTCAACCTATTAAATATCATGCAAAGCAATGTTTACCAACTATTAATTCAGTAAATTAATGGATGAGTTTTACATCAGTACTGAGTTTATTGTTCATTTTCAGAGCTACACTGTTAGATACAGACAGACAGCTATTATATATATATATATATATATATATATATATATATATATATATATATATATATATATATATATATATAATATAATATTATATATATTCAGCATATACTGTAAATGGGAGCAAAAAGTCAAGTCAGCTTATGTATGGCACTTTTCACAGTACATACACTTAAAAAACAGTTTGTGAACTTAAATTAGTTGCAGAAAATGTGTAAAGAGCCATTCACACAGACTGTGTTTTTGCATTCTACTGCACAATGTATGTGTGTACTTATGTAAACATGAGCTGGACAGGCACTTTGCATGTTTTGCAGCATCTCATGCACGAGCGTAGTATTTTTAAAACACTGCTTCAAGATAAAAGTTCAGCTTTTTCAAAAGCACATGGCATGACCTAGCAATGTTTCCATTTCACTGCTCTACTTCTCTTAGAGCTGACTTTACAATCTAAAACATGTCCAAATCAAATCAAATTATTAAAACACAAAAATAAATTATTAAAACCATTAACCAGTAAACAACAATCATTATTTTTACAAACTCCATATGCTTCTACAGGCACAGAATTTACATTTTACCATGCGTTCAGATATGGGTGTTGTTTGATAAACAAAAGTTGGCGACTGCTTCAAAAAGATACTCTCAAAGACACTGAGGAATCATAAACCCTGAATCCAGCATAGAGGGGTTCAGTGAATGTGGTGTTGAATGTGTGTAAGTGTGTGAGTGTGTGTGTGTCAGAGACGCTGTAGAAGGACAGAGTGCCGGCCGACACGTCCACATACACTCCTACTCTTCTAGAGGTGCGTAATGGGAGGGGTATGGGAATGTTCTTATTATTGTGCCAGGCAACGAAACTGTCATCATTACAGAAAATACTCCAGGATTTGTCATTGTATCCAAGCCTGCAAAGATTCCCCCCTTTCCTGCTGATTCCATCATATGTGATTCCTATATAACTCCAACCGCTACGCTCAGCCTCCCAGTAACAGCGTCCAGTCAGTTTTTCTCGACTCAGAACCTGCTCATAGTTCTCAAATCTGTCTGGATGATCAGGATACAGCTGTGGCTCTTTCACATGTGTTACCTTCCTGTTCTCCTCAGACAGACAGAGATGATTATGTGGTGTGTTTGGATCCAGTGTGAGATCACAAGAATTTGAACACAAGAAGAAAGATGAGAACTACATTAACAAAATTAAAAGTAAATTAACAAATTAATTCAATTAAACAAAATTAAATTGACTACATTTACTACTAACATCGTCTTCATTTATAAGTCGCTTTGGATAAAAGCATCTGCTAAATGACTAAATGTAAATGTAACTATATGAAGGACTGTTTTACAGAGAGAGAGAGAGAGAGAGAGAGAGAAAGAGTGTGTATGAAATAAGAAAATAGCTACATTTTTTTAGTCCTGTTGTGATTCTAAAATGGCCTGCATGGTCCAAACTACAGAGAGAGAAGTATGTATGATAAATGTTTGATTGTTAAAAGTGTGCAAGAAAAATATCAAAAATATCTTAGAGCCAAATGTAGATGACAACAACTAAAAGCTACAGAGCTCTGAAGGCAAATGGCTCAGAAGATCATATACAGAGCCAAACAGCATAAATTGAAGATCAAGTTACTTAACACAAAAATACAGTGTTTAAACAGATTTAAACTAGAGAAACACTAAAATTTGCTTCTACCACGGGTACTGTTAAGCCAGGGTAACACTAGACTTTGAGCATGTGAAATCTCTTCCGACCCCACAATCAACAGTGCATGATATTATATATCTAGTGTTTCTGCTTGTCATAAAGAAAAATAACTAATAATACATTAAAATGTAAAAATACTGTCTGCTCCACTTTCTCACAACACTGTACACCTGCAGGTTGGACGATTGTGATATATTTTAATTCTCTATTGGTCACATCTCCCTATCATAAAAATATGCAGGTCAGACTACACCTAACTCTGAATTCCTACTTTATTCACACAAGCAACTTTTTTATGTCCCTTATGTCCCGTGCATACACATGGAAGTCAAGAAAAGAAAAGAAAAGAAAAGAAAAGAAAAGAAAAGAAAAGAAAAGAAAAGAAAAGAAAAGTGTGACTTTAGGTCAAAAATGTTTTCTAAACAAGTATTAGTTGGTATTATTTGGTCTTCGTTTCTATTGTGCTCACAGGGCCCATAGTTTCCACGCATATCGGTTTGTGCATACTGTACTGTTTACAAGTCTTAAACACATTAGATGCTTCATATAAATAATGTCTTCAGATGTTTATTTATATCTTTTAGTGTGTCTGTAGGAAATATCAGTTTTACATTTCCAAACATTCCTTTTTGCCATTAATTGTAATCCAGTGAGATTTTGGTGTGAGCAAAGAGTCTGACAAGAGACGATATGACCAACACTATTATTAAGTCCATCTGTGATTACATGAAGAGACATAAGAAACTAAGACAGACTAAATTCATATGAGCTGTGACAACCAACCTGTTAAATAGCTTAAAAACAGTGTGCAAGAGTACCTTGGAGACATTGGTGCAGTTTTAAAACCAAAGATTTTCAAGTAGATGTATCTCAGCCAAATAACTATCCTAACAAACCATACATCAATAGAAAGCTTATTTATTCAGCTTTTAGCTGATCTCAGTTTAAAAAAAAATTACCCTTATGACTGGTTTTGTGGTCCGGGGTCATATATGGACATTACACTGGCATGTCATTTCTGACATAGCAGATTTCTCTTCATAGTAACAGAAACATGCATTTTAAGTACTGTTGCTTCGAAGTTATGGTATATGTATTGTTAAAAGTACTTTTTGTGATTTTGCTTTAACACCTATGTATATTTGTTTGTTAAACATTCAATAAATGTTAAACATTAAATAATTTGTTGAATTTAAATAATCACAGATAATTCACTGCATTCTATCTGTGTCACTAATTCGAAATTACAGGCACAATGCAAAACTATAGCTTGTTTATCACTCATTCTTTATCAATATTTTAAAAAAGAAAAAAAAATAAATAAAGTGAATAAAGTGCTTGATGTCCCTTTAACCACAGCAATAATCCTACTCAAATAAAATTAATACACAAATTAAAGATGTTTTAACTACTGCACATACAGGCATTTTACAAAGTAAATACCTTATTTAATGGACTTAGAATTGTTATTAGAAAAAAAAAAAAAACACTCAAACAAATGTAGCCTAAACAAAATAATCTGGGCGTGGTCTGAGACGCCACATGAAACCGCCCTTAAATGGCGTCTGATACATTGGAATAGCGAAAGGGAAAACTACAGAGTCCAATAATGGTACAAACATTCACAAATAATGTGAAAAGCTTTGAAACCTGTTCCGCAGAAAATTGCATGTGACGAATCTGTGGCTGTCCAACATCTGCTGGAATCTCAGGTAAAACTATTTGCGTGTACACGCATGTCCCCAGATAACATGATCCCCAGTTGATCCATAACCCCAGAAGCGATCTGTGCTTATACGCCACTCATTGTTTACACTTTGCACAGAGATTGTCTAAATGAAAAACACATGGAAGTGCTAACTCAAAGACAAGTTTGATCTTTAATTCACATGTTCTCACATGTTTAATTTACATGTTTATGTAATTGTTGATTTTAATCAGTTTAATTATATACTTAATTATTTTAATGATTAAAAGAATTATGAAATAAGTAAATAAACATGAACGAATACATAAATGAGTAAAATACAGCCTAAACTGATTTGGACATATAGATGTTACAAAGTGGTGGCATGATGATAAATAAAATTCAGAAGAAGTTGAAATGTTCACTTACTTCTTGTGTATTAAAACTGGCCATATACAGTATAGTTTCGCATTTCTTTAAGAATTCTTCCCATGTCATGTTCTCTGTCTTTTACAACCAAAAGTTATAAACCATGAAAAATAAGATACAATGTCAGTTTAGCACCTCATGAACAGAAAATTATATAGTCTCATTTATAATGAGACAATTTTATCTGTATAACAATAAAAATCAGAAAAGATTATTTTGTTTGTTACAAAATGCTTCTGTAAATGCACTTAAACAGTCATGAGAAGGGAAATATTCATCTGTAACATTAACTGTGTGCTTGTTGAATCTGACACAGAGACAGTGAAGAATTAAACACCTTAAATCCAGCATAGAGGGGCTCAGTGAATGTGGTGTTGAATGTGTGTAAGTGTGTGAGTGTGTTTGTGTCAGAGACGCTGTAGAAGGACAGAGTGCCGGACGACCAGTCCAGATACACTCCTACTCTATTAGAGGATGAACTAACTGGTACAACAGTTTCCACATTTTTGTGCCAGACAGTGAATCTGGTACCAAAGCACCACAGACTCCATGACTTTTCATCATATCCAAACCAACAGTCTCTTCCTCCTTTTCTCTTGATTCCTTTATATGCCATTGATATATCAACTCTTCCACTCCATTCAACCTCCCAGTAACAGCGTCCAATCAGACTCTCTCTACATAAAACATGAGGAACCTGCTCAAATCTCTCTGGATGATCAGGATACGACTGATGCTCCTTCACATGCCTCACCTTTTTGTCATTAGACAGGATGAGTTGAGTGTTTGCTGTGTTTGGATCCAGTGTGAGATCACAGGCATCTGAACACAAGAAAAGAAAAACATTTATAACAACAAAACAGCAGTCACTGAAGACCTGTGTCTCATTGCAAACTTACACTTTCGTAGTCCTGCTGTCATCATGAACTCTGCTCCATGATCCGCCCTATAAACAAACACACATTATTGTAAATATGCACACAAACGTTCAGAATGTCAGTATTACTGTTTGATATACTTGAGTATCTGCAGTTTATAGTTTGGATCCTCCAGTTTGTGTTTGAGCAGCTGGACTCCTGATTGTCCTGGGTGATTGTAGCTCAAATCCAGCTCTCTCAGGTGTGAGGGGTTTGAACTCAGAGCTGAAGACAAATAACCACAGCCTTCCTCTGTCACCATACAGCCAGACAACCTACAGACACACACAGTCACAGGTCAACTACAGACACACATCAACATTATGACCAGTTATCTGTACATCATCCCTTATATGTTCTTAATACCTCTGAATTTCCAGCTGACAGTTTGGACTCTTCAGTCCATCAGAAATAATCTTCACACCAGAGTCCTGCAGGTCATTGTTACTCAGATCCAGCTCTCTCAGGACAGAGTTTGAGGATTGTAGAGCTGATGACACAATTTCACAATCCTGAGCAGTGAGATTACAGCCAGCAAGACTGAAAAAGAGTGAAATACACAAGAATTAAACACTTGACAATTTCATTCTGCAATGGATATTTTAATGATATCAGCTACATTTTTGTTACAAAGCACATTATAAAAGCAAACAGCAACATAGTCAAAATACATTAATTGTCATAACATGAGAAACAGTTAAATCATGTTAGAAAGAATTGCTGTAACACCCGATTAAACACTCACAGAGCTTTTCTGCAGTTGATCACAGCTGGTATCAGTCTTCTTCTCCCCTCATCTGATGTGTTGTATTTCTTGAGGTCCAGCTCATCCAGCACCTCCTCTGACATCTGAAGCATGTAGGCGATTGTTGAGCAGTGAGCAGGAGAGAGTTTCTTCTCTGAGTGTTTGTCTGATTTCACAAACTCCTGAATCTCTCTGGACAGAGTCTGATCTTTCACTTCCAGCAGACAGAGGAACAGATTGATGGATCTTTCAGTGGAGAGTCCATGTCCATCTTTGATCTTCTCTTTAATGTACTGTGTGGTTCTCCTGATGCTCTCTGAGCTGTTCTCTGTGTGTGTCAGTAGATCCTGTAAGAGTCTCTGATTGGACTCCATTGAGACGCCCAGCAGAAACCGCAGGAACAGATCCAGATGTCCATTCTCATTCTTAAGGGCTTTATCTACTGCACCTTTAAGCAAATTTTCTACTGAAGCAAAATTCTTCAGTTTCTCCATAGTGTCATTCACATGGTAATAAAACACATGGAAAGCAGCAAGAAACTCCTGAACACTCAGATGAATGAAGCTGTAGACTTTCCTCTGATGAATCACAGATTCCTCCTTAAAGATCTCAGTGCAAATCCCAGAATACACTGAGGCGTCAGCGATGTCTATGCTGCTCTCTCTCAAGTCCTCCTCATAGAACATCACATTGCCCTTCATCAGCTGTTTGAAAGCCACTTCAGCAAGTTTCACAATCACTTCTCTGTTGGACTGCAGGAGTTTCTCTGGATCTCTCTCTTCATACTTCTGATTCCTCATGTCGATCTGAATCAGCAGGAAGTGGATGTACATTTCAGTCAGAGTTTGAGGGATTTCTGCACTCACATCTTCTTTCAGGAGCTTCTGAAGCACAGTGGATGAGATCCAGCAGAAGACGGGGATGTGGCACATGATGTGGAGGCTTCTTGCTCTTCTGATGTGTGAGATGATTCTGCTGGCTTGATGCTGGTCACTGATTCTCTTCCTGAAATATTCCTCCTTCTGAGACGCATTGAATCCCTGAATTTCTGTCAGACGGTTGATGTATTTGGAGGGGATCTGATTGGCTGCTGCTGGTCTGGAGGTGATCCAGATGAGAGCAGAGGGAAGCAGCTCTCCTTTCATGAGGTTTGACATCAACACACCCACTGATGAAGTCTCAGTCACATCACAAACTTTCTGATCATCTGAAAACATCAGTGTGATTCTGCTTTCATCCAGACCATCAAAGATGAACACAACTTTACACTCCTCATAAATCTTTGAGTCCAGATCTTGAAGTTCAGGATGAAAGTCCAGCAGAAGTCTGTGAAGACTGTACTGATGATCTCGGATCAAGTTCAGCTCTCGAAATGGAAGCACAAACATGAAATCTACATCCTGATTGGCTTTTCCCTCGGCCCAGTCCAGAATGAACTTCTGCACAGAGACGGTTTTTTCCGATTCCAGCGATGCCTTTAGTAAGAACAGTCTTGATTTGGTCTTTCTCCTCACATCCTGGTTCAGGTGAGGATTTAAAGATGTCATTGCAGTAGATTGGAGTGTCTTGTGAGTGTTTTGTTCTGGCTGTTTTCTCCATCTGTAAAACCTCATGTTCTTCATTCACTCCTTCACTCTCTCCCTCTATGATGTAGAGCTGTGTGTAGATCCTGTTCAGGAGGGTTTCATTCTGCTGGAGTTTGTTTCCCTCAAATAATCTCTCATACTTCTTCTTCATGCTAGTTTTGTGCTGGCCTTTGACTCTCTGTAGTTCATCATCTACTGGTTTCTGCAGGTTTGTTCTGGATCTCGTTCTGCACTGAGGACAGTCAAAGTCTTCTAAAGATCTGGACTGATTCCAGTATAAACTGATGCACTGTCTGCAGAAACTGTGTCCACAGCTGATAGAGACCAGATCTCTCAGAACCTGCTCACAAAACCCACATCTGGACTGAACCTGGATCAGATCATCCCTCTCACTGCTGAGTCAAAGGAGAAAAATATTTACTTTAATTCAAAATATTTATTTGCCCAAGATAACCTTGTCAGCACTGGCCGGCCTTTACAACAAAACCCAGAGTATACTTTTTTCCATGCATACATTAGCATACACACACAGCCAAACACAAAGCCTTTCAAAGTAACTCCACTTAAGAGTGTGTGCAAACACAGGTGTTCGACACATGCAGACTAGAAAGATTCACTCTTGGCCAGCGTCTGTACTTTTTCTCTCTAAATGTCTTTGTACTTAAATTAAGAGTTTTTTTTAGTATAATTTGGGCTTTATTGCTACAACAAATTCTGTTGTCAGTCAGGTCTGTGTACACAGGATGTCTTTCCCATTGAATAACTGTTTATGGTTACATTCTTATATTTACATGTACACACAATAATATTTAGCAAAATGCCTCATTTAACACTGCGTGAATTATTAAACTCTAAAAAAGACTTGCTATAAATATAAAAACTCAAAGTATTCAGACAATTTTTATTATGTGTTTCATGAGATATTCAGTATCAGTGTTTGTCTCACCTGGGGTCAGAGGTCACTGCTCCTTTACTGAAATTAATATGGTGAGGTAAAGATGCATTACTCTTCATAGACACACTGGGATCTGGAGATGCTGCAGTGTCCTTCTGCTCCATCTCCTCATTCAAACTCTATAGAGATCTATAGAAATAGAATATTAACACACATGAAAATAGGAATGCTGCGCTGCTAATTACATTATTTTCAACTCATTAAACAGTCAATATTAATCACAAAAACTTTTTTTTTTCTTTCCTAAACATTGGTCATGTAAATGTCTTATATAAACTGAATGCAACCTTCAAACTGAATGTCACAAGGGGGAGGGAAAAAAACATCTTTACAAAGCAGCAAACATAACTACATCAATCTACAAATTCATTTTACAAGAAAAGTAAATGAATACATAATAATAATAAATCAGAAATTCTATAATCTAATAAAAAAAAGAAAAAAAGCTATATAAGACAGAACATGTCAGGGAAAATTAATAGGAAAACTGGTTAGTCACGTCTCACTGTTTGAGAGCTGAACATAACCCTAAAATATACGAAAAACATAAAACACTTCTTAAAGTGTTTTAACATAAAACACACACTTCTTTTTAACAAAAGTGTTTTTAAGAAGTACAATTCTTGAAAATAATTATCTTAAAATAAATAACTTATTAAAGTCAGGTTAACGTTAAGGTTTGTCAAATATTCCCAAGATGTTTAATTAATTTATTGGGTTGTTTCAAATATTAATATTACAACATAATTATACCTCCATGCAAGACTTTACTTCTAGCAAGTAAATTCCGAAATGACAGTTAATGTTATTAAAACAAACATGTCTCAAGTACTTAACAGTTAAGTGCTAAAAAGAGTAGACAGGGTTATTAGTTTCATTATTTTAAATAATCTCATAACATGCATGTTTCTTTATTAAGTACTCACCCAGTAAAACTCCCAACTGGTGAATGTAGCTTTTTTTTTCTGCCTTCCTTGTAGATGTAAAATGTGTGACTTGTACTTTCGGTTTCCTGGAGATAACGTAACGGCTAAACTAAGTTCACTCATTGCAGCTGTTGTTTTAGTTGTTCAACTTTAGTTGCTTTCAAAATAGGGGTAACTTTCAGGGTTTGTTAGCATCCAAAATTTACCCCATGTACCTGACATGATCACACATTGGTCTAGTGATGTGACGTTCGTGAATGAGTCGACTCGACTGCTCCTGTGTGACTGCTGATTTCTTTCTTCCTTTTTTACTGTAAATTAGTACAAGACATGGTTTATCCGTTTAATAACATTATTTGAGAATATTTGTTCTGTTTAGAAATAGCATGATAACAAATAAGTAATAGCAATAACATGAACATATTTATATATGTATATGTAGGTAATGTCTGAAGGGCCTTTCTTAGGCCACTGATGTTGGAAAAAAACAGCATATGCTGGTTAGGTAGGTTTTGATGCTGGGATGCTGGTCTTTAGCTGGTTTAAGCTGGTCCTGGACCAGCATATGACCAGCTAAGGACCAGCATAAACCGGCTAAAACCAGCATCAAAACCTACCTACAACAGGGACTCCAGACCGACCAGTTCAAGTTTTTCAGTATTTAAAATAAGAGAGGTTTTTAATGATAATAGTTATTTACATTAAATCTGTGTGGTCCACAAATTATATTGATTTAATTAAACATAAATAAATAGGCCTGTATAAATGAAATGGAATATTTCTGGAAATAACTGTTGTGTGTGTAATGGCAATTAATAGTAAATGATTCAAAATGAAATCAAATAAATTAGCACAGATATATTAATTTCTTTAAATGAATTCAATATTTTTTCTAATCCAACGTCCTTAAATTCACATTTAAATTGTAACTCTGAATCCTGTTTACTTCCTTTTTACTTCCTTTACCTCTATTTAATTTTGAGAACTTATACTTACAATCTTAGTTCAATTCTGAATGGTGAACACAAATGAATAAATATTTAATGAACATCTCTTTTCAGTAGAGGGCGCTTCCCATCAGATATCAGAGGATCCAGTTTCTAATCCTTAGCCAATCCAACATAAAATGTACAGTCTTACAGTGTATACATAATGTCTTAATGCATTAGTTCATAGAAATATATGATCATCTGACATTTATAGTATCAGGTATGCATTTTTTTTTTTTTTTTTTTGGTTTTATAAAATAAGAGATTGGTTTGTGCGAAGTGAAAGTGAAGGGCTCATCAAATATAAAAGTGGAAATATTATTCATGTATGCACTCATTCAGTGAATGTCCAAAGTGTTTTGTTTTTTTCTTTTCACTGAGGTTTAATGCACTTTTACTTGCAAAGAAAAAAAAATAGATTGTGAAAAGAGCTTAACAAATGATTTGAATCCCAGCTATAGCGGATTAATGAGCAAACTGACAGTACAAACACACAGAACTCTGTTGTGTCAAACTACACTGTGTGTATGGAGAAGGTTGGTTGTTCATTATCAGATTTACAGTAAACAGTTCATCTGGATGAACCAGTTCATTGGCATTTGTCTCACATTCAGTTCAGAGAGAACAGGAGGAGCTCAGTGACTCTTCATTTCTCAGACCACAGTTCTTAGACATTATAGTTCCACCACCATCTTGTGATGTTTACAAAACACCTCTGAGATCTGAAACATGAGAGAGCTTTCTCACAGAGAAACTAGACTCAACTCCAGAAAGGTTTGTTGAGATTCATTATCGACAGTTAAACTTCACAGTTTTGCACTAAAATCTGCACTTTCCCATGTTTATGAGAATCAACAGGTGAATCCAGCACTAGATCAACTGACTTCACAGAGAAGATCCAGAGATCCACAGATCAAACCTGCTGAATGTGACTCAGACTATAACCTAACTCTCATTTAGCAGTAGTTTAACGACTAATTCATAACTCAAGTTTAGTATTATCTAAGTGCATAAACATGACATCACATTTCTTCATTAATGACTATTATTTTAACACACTCATGTTTTACACCATTGTTTACATGCATTATATTTTGCATTTACCAATTTTGTAATTAAAATCATACATTATATAATGTATATAGTTATTCTTACAGATGTCATTAAACTTTTTCATACACAGACATATGACCAAGATTAAGATGGAGGTAAGTGTATTTCTGTCAGGTGTGTATTTTTTAAATCTGACACAGAGACAGTTCAGACTCAAACACCTTGAATCCAGCATACAGGGGTTCAATGAATGTGGTGCTATATGTGTATAAGTGTGTGTGTGTGTGTGGCTCAGAGATGCTGTAGAAGGACAGAGTGCTGGCCGACCAGTCTAGATACACTCCTACTCTCTTAGATTTTGGCAAATGTGTTATGTTTGTGCTCTCATTATTGTGCCAGACAGTGCATCCACTGGCAGTGCAGAAAAGACTCCAGGATTTGTCATTGTATCCAAACTTACAGACAGTCCCGTCTTTCCTGCTGATTCCTTTATAGGCCACTGCTATACGAGCCCGAGAACCCCATTCAACCTCCCAGTAACAGCGTCCAGTCAGACTCTCTCGACACAGAACCTGAGGAATATCAGTAAATCTCTCTGGATGATCAGGATACGACTGATGCTTTTCCACATATGTGATCTTTCTGTTGTCTTCAGACAGGATGAGTTGAGTGTGTGCTGTGTTTGGATCCAGTGTGAGATCATAGGCATCTGAACACAAGAAGAGAAGAGAAGAGAGAGAGAGAGAAAAAAAACTGTTCAAATATCAAATTTGTTATCATTAAACATGCAAATTTGTGTTGGAGAAAGAACCTACATTTTCTTAACCCTGGTGTGATTCTGAAGTGCCCTCCATGATCCAAACTAGAAAGACACAAACATCCAAAAATAATCACAGATATTCACATTCACTCCACTAATATATACACTGTGAAAATAGGATCAGTAAGCCAAAGCAACTTGTGTTTTTAATGTACATTATTTCAACTCATGAAAATAAGTATAGCAATTTAAACTTTTTACTTTTTTAAATTTAAAATTATGCGATTCAGTCAGTTTAATAAAATTTATGTTGAAATTACTTATACAACCAAATTGATTATGCTTAAAATTTTAAGACAGTAATTGAATTGGCAGCAGTTGAAATACATTATTTTTTTACAGTATTTTTCTACTTGTCCTTAGTGAACATCTTAAAACATTTAATGTTCAGTTACAAATTTTTTACATTAAGTAACTCTGCAACCTATAAATACTATCATATGGTTTTTACATCTTTACATTGTAATAACCAAATTTACATCTTTACTGTTGGATTTTCTCTCCATATTAGATCAACAGATCAACTCTGTCCATGTTGCATTTGTTTCCTGTAAAATACTAGTCATCTTACAAAACAGCAGTTAAAAATATTATGAAAATACATTCGGTGAGCGAATATATGGATTTATTTAGTACACAAAGAGAAGTCTGAGAAGATGGTGCAGCTCCCCAGTGTCAATTTCGTCAGCGAACAAACATTTTTTTCTGTGAGGAAGAAGAAACTTTGACAAGCTAAAACTAATATCTGATAATAAAAAATATGACAAAATTTATGTTGCGGCTTCGTTAACAAGACGAGATGGCACGGTAATGTTATTTGAGGACTACCGGACATTCAAAATACATCCTATAGGCTTACTGTGCTCTTTCAAAATGTGCGTCTCTGTAATTAGATTGCAATTGGATAAGGGGCTTTTGATAGACAAACACCAGTGGTCTCTCACGCATAGGCTCCATTTCTTCTTTAGTTCTCAGACAGCGCGCTATCAGTTCTCATTGCTCAAATGCACATTTACTAAAGGCACATGACTAAAGGTAATGACTAAAAGTTGACAAAAATGCATTTCATTGCTTAAAACTAGACTAAAACTATGAAAGACTCAAATGACTAAAATGTGACTATTAAGCATTTTAGTCTCAAGATAAAGACTAAGACTAAATCAAAAATGCCTGTCAATATTAACACTGCAAATTTAAGTTGTACCCCACATACTTGAGTATCTGCAGTTTATAGTTTGGATCCTCCAGTTTGTGTTTGAGCAGCTGGACTCCTGATTGTCCTGGGTGATTGTAGCTCAGATCCAGCTCTCTCAGGTGTGAGGGGTTTGAACTCAGAGCTGAAGACAAATAACCACAGCCTTCCTCTGTCACCATACAGCCAGACAACCTACAGACACACACCGATGATAATCTGTGAAAACTTTAAATGTTTAAAATGCAACAGCCAAATGTTAAATGAAACCTACTGGATTTGAATTTTTTAAGCAGTGGAAGTAACAAATGTGACCCTGGACCATGTTCTTTTTTTTGTCTTATGTTGCACGGATATATTTGTAGCAATAGCTAAAAAACATTGGATGAGTCAAATTTATTGATTTTCCTTTTATGCCAAAAATCATTAGGATATTAAGTAAAGATCATGTTCCATGAATATATTTTGTAAATTTCCCACCATAAATATATCAAAACTTAATTTTTGATTTGGGTGAGATAATCACAGACTGTTTACTGCAGTGATGTTGATGACCTCTTGCCATGACAAAAACTCAAGAGAATTTATAAATGATTAATGTTCTTGCACACCTCAGTATCTCCAGCTGACAGTTTGGACTTTTCAGTCCATCAGAAATAATCTTCACACCAGAGTCCTGCAGGTCATTGTTACTCAGATCCAGCTCTCTCAGAACACAGTTTGAGGATTGTAGAGATGATGACACGATTTCACAATGTTGAGCAGTGAGATTACAGCCAACAAGACTGAAAGAGAGTAATTCAATACTTGTTCTGTCTCTGCAACTGGTGTTCAAATGAATGAAATTCAAAATTCAATATTATTATTTCTTGAGAACATCATAAATGCAATTCCCTTCAGAGAGGATATTTTTGCTCTGTAGATGCATTTTCTTTATTGCAACACTCACAGAGCTTTTCTGCAGTTGATCACAGCTGGTATCAGTTTTCTTCTCCCCTCATCTGATGTGTTGTATTTCTTGAGGTCCAGCTCATCCAGCACCTCCTCTGACATCTGAAGCATGTAGGCGATTGTTGAGCAGTGAGCAGGAGAGAGTTTCTTCTCTGAGTGTTTGTCTGATTTCACAAACTCCTGAATCTCTCTGGACAGAGTCTGATCTTTCACTTCCAGCAGACAGAGGAACAGATTGATGGATCTTTCAGTGGAGAGTCCATGTCCATCTTTGATCTTCTCTTTAATGTACTGTGTGGTTCTCCTGATGCTCTCTGAGCTGTTCTCTGTGTGTGTCAGTAGATCCTGTAAGAGTCTCTGATTGGACTCCAGTGAGACGCCCAGCAGGAACCGCAGGAACAGATCCAGATGTCCATTCTCACTCTCAAGGGCTTTATCAACTATTTCTCTGTGCAGATTGTACACTACATCAAAAAACTGCAATTTGTCAATATGTATCATTACATAATAATAAAACACATAGAAAGCAGCAAGAAACTCCTGAACACTCAAATGAATGAAGCTGTAGACTTTCCTCTGATGAATCACAGATTCCTCCTTAAAGATCTCAATGCAAATCCCAGAATACACTGAGGCATCAGTGACGTCTATGCCGCTCTCAATCAGGTCCTCCTCATAGAACATCACATTGCCCTTCATCAGCTGATTGAAAGCCACTTCAGCAAGTTTCACAATCACTTCTCTGTTGGACTGCAGGAGTTTCTCTGGATCTCTCTCTTCATACTTCTGATTCCTCATGTTGATCTGAATCAGCAGGAAGTGGATGTACATTTCAGTCAGAGTTTGAGGGATTTCTGCACTCAGATCTTCTTTCAGGAGCTTCTGAAGCACAGTAGATGAGATCCAGCAGAAGACGGGGATGTGGCACATGATGTGGAGGCTTCTTGCTCTTCTGATGTGTGAGATGATTCTGCTGACTTGATGCTGGTCACTGATTCTCTTCCTGAAATATTCCTCCTTCTGAGTCTCATTGAATCCCTGAATTTCTGTCAGACGGTTGATGTATTTGGAGGGGATCTGATTGGCTGCTGCTGGTCTGGAGGTGATCCAGATGAGAGCAGAGGGAAGCAGCTCTCCTTTCATGAGGTTTGACATCAACACACCCACTGATGAAGTCTCAGTCACATCACAAACTTTCTGATCATCTGAAAACATCAGTGTGATTCTGCTTTCATCCAGACCATCAAAGATGAACACAACTTTACACTCCTCATAAATCTTTGAGTTCAGATCTTGAAGTTCAGGATGAAAGTCCAGCAGAAGTCTGTGAAGACTGTACTGATGATCTCGGATCAAGTTCAGCTCTCGAAATGGAAGCACAAACATGAAATCCACATCCTGATTGGCTTTTCCCTCGGCCCAGTCCAGAATGAACTTCTGCACAGAGACGGTTTTTCCGATTCCAGCGATGCCTTTAGTAAGAACAGTCTTGATTTGGTCTTTCTCCTCACATCCTGGTTCAGGTGAGGCTTTAAAGATGTCATTGCAGTAGATTGGAGTGTCTTGTGAGTGTTTTGTTCTGGCTGTTTTCTCCATCTGTAAAACCTCATGTTCTTCATTCACTCCTTCACTCTCTCCCTCTATGATGTAGAGCTGTGTGTAGATCCTGTTCAGGAGGGTTTCATTCTGCTGGAGTTTGTTTCCCTCAAATAATCTCTCATACTTGTTCTTCATGCTGGTTTTGTGCTGGTCTTTGACTCTCTGTAGTTCATCATCTCCTGGTTTCTGCAGGTTTGTTCTGGATCTCGTTCTGCACTGAGGACAGTCAAAGTCTTCTAAAGGTCTGGACTGATTCCAGTATAAACTGATGCACTGTCTGCAGAAATTGTGTCCACAGGTGATAGAGACCAGATCTCTCAGAACCTGCTCACAAAACCCACATCTGGACTGAACCTGGATCAGATCATCCCTCTCACTGCTGAGTGAAAGGAGATATATTTACTTAAATTCAAAAGTGATAATGTAGAAAAAATTATTTATTTGCCCAAGATAACTTTGTTAGCACTGGCCGACTTTTGCAACAATATTTAAGCCCAGAGTATGTATATATATTATATATATATATATATTTTTTTTTTTTTTTATGCATACTTTAGTGTAGCCAAACACAGCCTTTAAAGGTAACTCCACTTGATAGTTTGCACAAACACAGGTGTTCAACACATGCACACTACCAAGTGCACAGATTCATCCTTGTTCAGTGTCTGCACTTTTTCTTCACTTTACTGAGTTGTGATGTGTACTTTGGGCTTCACTGCTACAATGACAAAATAATTGACAACAAATTTCATTATCAGTCAGTCAGGTCTGTGCACATGGGATGTTTCCCTCAGTGAATAATGTTTTATGGTTCCATTCTTATATTTACATGTTCATTCAGTGATATTTTGAAAAATGCCTAATGTAACATTAAGCAGGTTACCATTCTAACTCTAAAAAAAAAAAAAAAAAAAATACTCATATAGAAATACTTATATAGAACAAAACCCAAAAAAAGGATTCAGCCAATTTCTATTCTGTGCTTTACAGGATAAACAATATTACTGTTTTGTCTCACCTGGGGTCAGAGGTTACTGCTCCATCACTGAAATCAGGCCGATTAAGTAAGGATGCATTACTCTTCAGAGAGACACAGCTGGGATCTGGAGATGCTGCAGTGTCATTCAGCTCCATTTCCTCATTCAGTCTCTACAGAGATCTATAGGAAAGCACTATTAACAAACATGAAATACAAACAGATGCTTTTTTTTATTTTTTTATTGCTGAAAACAAGAACATACAAATCAATACAAAATATCAACAAAAATGAAAATAAAAGAGACAACAACAACAATAATAATAAAACAGTGCAAAAAAAAATACAAACAGATCCTGCACTGCTGATTACATTATTATCAGCTCATTAAACAGTCAATATTAAGCACTTTTTTTTTTTTTTTTTTTTTTTTTTTTTTAGTTCAAAAACAAATCAATTGCAAATTAATTTTATGGTGAAAATGAGAAATAATAATAATAATAACGACCATATGCACAAATTTTATAGTTTTCTTACATATAAAAATAAAACAGAAATTCGCATCATTAAATGAAAGTGCTCTATAGGAAAGAAAATGTCAGGAAGAAATAATAGAAAAACTGGCTAATCACCTGTAACTATCCAAGAGGTGACCGTAACCTCTCTACATATCTACATAATCTACATAACACCAGATCTCGTGTGAATCAGACGGGTGATTTCTCTGACATCTACCCAAACATCGTCTCACTCACATGTTACAGTCTCATCATTTTAAATGATCTAAGTCAACATACGTGTTACTTTTATTAAGTAGGCTACTTACCAAGTAAAACTCCCTCGTTGGTGAATGTGGCTTTTTTTCCATCTGCCTGTAGTTCCTTGTCGATAAACAATGTGTGGTTTTCACTTTCGTTTATCTAGAGGTTTTCCAATATAATTTAACAGCTTAACCAAGTTCACCAGTGTAGCCCAAGTTGTTCACCTACAGTTCCGTCTTCAAAAAACAGAGGTAACATTTGAGAGTCGTGCCCACTTTCGACCCCTGCCAAATTATTACCCCCTCTCGTTGAAATCACTACCTGCTTGCCTAATCCTAACCCCTCCCCCACACCGTGTTTGTCAACACCCGTAACTTATTCAGTGTACGTGATCACGCAGCAGTTTACTTAGGTTAGTTTGCGTCAGGTAAGCCACACCAAACTCCAGGCTGTCAGCACATGCGCGCTTTGTGGACGCAGTGCAAAAGGACAAAAATATTTTAATTGTGATATGAAGCACTCTTTAGCTTACACAAATCTTATTACACAGTGCGGAACAGCGATGAAAGCAAATTAAGTCTCATTAAATATTCACACAGTCAGGGGTCAATCAGTTTTTAAAAACATTAATAACAATATCAATGAACATAACATGAATATAAACGAATCTAAAATGTAAACATAAATTAATTAATTAATATTTCAAGAAAACGTATAATCTCTTTCCAGATGGCGTTACGTGTTCATCAGATATTAGAGGATGCATTTTCTAATCCCTATTCAATCCACCATAAAACTTTTAAACATTCATAATGTCTTAATGCATTTATTCATAATATATTTGGTCATCTGCTATTTTTAGCATCAGGGAGATGTGCTGTTGTTGGAAGCTGGTTTATGTGTCTATTTATGTATTATTATGTAGGCTTGGGGTTTGTTTGGGTTTGTTACAGTGAGTGATAGGCTCATTCAATATAAATGTTTTAAAGTGTAAATATTATTTGTGTTGTCAGAAATGTTTTATTTTTTGTTTATTTATTTATTTATTTATTCTCACTGGGGTTTTACATTCTGTTCTCTGAAAATGAACAATATATTGTGAAAAGACCTCAGCAAATGAACTGAATCCCACAGTTACAGCTCATTAATTAATAAGCAAACTGACAGTACAAACAGACAGAACTGTGTTTTGTCAGACTGCACTGTGTGTATGGAAACAGGACACTGGTTGCTCATTATCAGATTTACAGTAAACAGTATATCTGGAGGAACCAGTTCATTGGCATTTATCTTACACAAACAGTTCAGAGAGAACAGGAGGAGCTCAGTGACTCTTCTCAACACCCAAAAGGTTTGATGAGATTCATTTAACTTCACAGTTCTGCACTCTGAGAATCAACAGGTGAATCCAGCACTAGAACCACCATCTGACTGAGAATCTGATTCAGAGGAAATTCACATAGAAGATACAAATTGGGAATATAACTTTAATTTAGCAGTGTTTTCATGACTGATAACTCAAGTTCAGTATTATACACTTAAAGTGAATTTCATTAAAACACGCTACATTTGTTCTTTTATGAATGACTGTATTTTGTATTTTATCACACATTTATGTTTTACAGCATGTGTTTCTAAATGTTTACATGTATTATATTTTTCATTTTTTTCTGCCATCTTTACATTTGTATAAACTCAATTAACATCTAATGAATGTCTTATTTGTGGTTTCTTTAGATTTAGATTTGGATTAAACAGATCTGCCCATGTTGCACTTACACTGTAAAATACTAGTCAGTTTAAACAGATGCAAATAGAATATCTATAGCACCTAGTTTCATTGTACATTGTTACATAATTTGCCTGTATGTATGTGATATTTGACACAGAATTTGGGTGTAAACATGAAAGAGTTATTTTTAAGAATTTTAGTAGCCTTGCACTCAATTTTTAAGATAAAATTATGCAAATTTTATTTATAAAGTTTGTGATACCTATATGAAAATAATAATATAAGTCCTAAAATGCTGTCTGGCACTTTTCACAATACATACATTCTAAAAACAGTTTGTTCAATGAACTTAATTTATTTGCAAAAATGGGTGCATGTGTAAAGAGCCATTCACACAGATTGCATTCTACTGCACTACTTATGTCTGTACTTATGTAAACATGAGCTGCACAGGTGTTTTGTGTGTTTTGCAACAACATCTCACGTACGGGCACAGCATTTTTAGAACATTGCGTCAAGATAAAAGTTCAGCTTTTTCTAAAAAGCATGGCTAGACCTAGCAATATTTCCATTTCACTGCTCTGCTTCTCTTTACACTCTAAAAAAAAATGTCCAGACATTCAAATCACATTATTAAAACACAAAAAGAAAAAGTACTAAAACCAATAACTAGCACACCACAAGCATGATTTTTGCAAATTCCATATGCCTCCACAGGCAAAGAAATGACATTTTACCATGCGTTTAGGTGCGCACATTGTTTTATGAAAAATGTTGGTGACTGCTTCAAAAAGATACTCTCAAAGACGCAGAGGAATCATAAACCTTAAATCCAGCATAGAGGGGTTCAGTGAATGTGGTGTTGAATGTGTGTAAGTGTGTGAGTGTGTGTGTGTCAGAGACGCTGTAGAAGGACAGAGTGCCGGCCGACACGTCCACATACACTCCTACTCTCTTAGAGGTGCGTGATGGGAGGGGTATGGGAATGTTCTTATTATTGTGCCAGACAACGAAACTGTCATCATTACAGAAAATACTCCAGGATTTGTCATTGTATCCAAGCCTGCAAAGATTCCCCCCTTTCCTGCTGTTTCCTTCATATGTGATTCCTATATAACTCCAACCGCTACGCTCAGCCTCCCAGTAACAGCGTCCAGTCAGTTTTTCTCGACTCAGAACCTGCTCATAGTTCTCAAATCTGTCTGGATGATCAGGATACAGCTGTGGCTCTTTCACATGTGTTACCTTCCTGTTCTCCTCAGACAGACAGAGATGATTATGTGGTGTGTTTGGATCCAGTGTGAAATCACAAGGAGAGAGGTGAGAACTACATAAAACACAGTTTCAAATAGCGAGAGAGAGAGAAAGAAAGAAAAAAAAGAAAGAGCACGTCCACCAGAGTGGCAACTACAACCCAGAGAAAAAGCATTGCCACCCCAGGTTTATTCCATTATAAAATATAAATGTAAGCAGTATTTCTTGTACCACAGTTTAAACTCTAGGGAGTCACAGACAAAAAGTGCAGCAAAACCTTTTTCAGCAAAAGGTTTTTCTTTCTGTGGCTTGATTAAAGTCTGTATGTTCCATATGGAGAGTTATAATAATACAGATTGCACTTTCCCTTTCCATTTGCCCTGTTTCGTCAGCAGTTAGGCTGTAAGCATAAGTTAAGCTACACATTTATATACATAAATGATACAAATGAAAAGAGCATTGAAACAAATTCTTCAGTAAAGTTTTGACATGAAAATTATATCTTCACATTCATTTGAAATGGATGTGGACATGCAATTCATCTAAATTTAAATCTTAAACATATGTCCACACTTACACCACACACATTATGATCACATGCCTTATGACACTAAACATTTTAGGGGACTATTTTTGACCCTCCCATTTAAACAGTAAGAGAGTGATTTCATTTGCTTTTCATTTCATTTGATTTCAAATCAGCTGCCATTTTTGTCACCTGTGTGTTGCTGTAACCCGTTTCATCAAATCTTAACTTTCAGTGAAGATTCATATTGGACTTTCAGTAAAAACTGGATCATGAGATTCATTTCAGTTAGATTGCTAATCATGCACATTGGGCCATTGGTGCCTGGACCCTGGTGATTGCTGTTTGCATTTATATTTTGTTTTTAATTTATAGTATAGATGTTGCAAAGATGATATACTATCATTTACATATGATTGAATGCTTGTTTGCCTCAGTGTTGCCACCCCTCGCAGGCCTTGTGCCACCCCAAAAATAATTTTCTAGATTTGCCCCCGGATCCCAGAGAGAGTGCTTGTGTGTGTGTGTGCTTCTGTGTGTAATTAGAAAAAAGACCTACATTTTCTCGGTCCTGGTTTGATTCTGAAATCACCTCCATGGTCCAAACTAAAAGACAAATATAAATGGCAAATGATAAATGTTTGATTGTTAAAAGTGTGCAAGAACAAGCTTCAGACAACATCAGGCAGAACCTTAGAACCAAATGCAAATGACAACTTCTAAAAGCTACAGAGCTCTAAAGGCAATGGCTCAGAATATCAAAACAAAACAGCATCCATAAGACAGTGAGGATAAATTCAAGATCAAGTGACTAAACACAGAAGTGTCAAACCAGGGTAACACTTTGAGCATGTGAAATTTCTTTGGACAACACAAAGAATAGTGTATGATGTGACATATCTAGTGCTTTTATTTTAGCATAATACATTTTACTCAACTAGGAGTTTCAGTATTGGTGATCTTGAGTAAAACCCTCTTACTGCCAAACATACTTGAGTATCTGCAATGAACAATTTGGATCATCCAGTTTGTGTTTGAGCAGCTGGACTCCTGATTGTCCTGGGTGATTGTAGCTCAGATCCAGCTCTCTCAGGTGTGAGGGGTTTGAACTCAGAGCTGAAGACAAATAACCACAGCCTTCCTCTGTCACCATACAGCCAGATAACCTACAGATGGATAAAAGAGTCTGATAAATAGGGAAAACTTTTCATCTGTCAATCTTAATTTCTAAGAGAAAAAACTTGGTGTGCTTTTTTCAACAATTTATTCCATCAAAAAGCATGTAATTTTAAAGGATTAGTTCAGTTAGTTCCTGAAAACTTACTCACCCACTATACACCCTCCATCCATGTAGGGTTTTATCTGCTGCACCTTCATGCAGATTATGCATTAAACCTTAAGTGCCTCCATGGTGCTGCTTAAAAAGCAGTAAAACACACAGAAAGCAGCGAGAAACTCTTGAACACTCAGATGAATGAAGCTGTAGACTTTACTCTGATAAATCACAGATTCCTCCTTAAAGATCTCAGAACAAATCCCAGAATACACTGAGGCATCAGTAACGTCTATGCCGCTCTCAACCAGGTCCTCCTCATAGAACATTACATTGCAGAAGAGCAGGATCAAGAACATCAAAATACTGTGGGACAGTTTGTCCATATCTGCTGATCTAGTGACATCACATTTCTGGTGTGGATACAGAACACTTGCTTCTTATGATCAGATTTACAGTAAACACACTGCAGGAACACAAGCACATCTAGAGGAACCAGTTCATTTGCTTTTGTCTCAGACACTTAACTGTGAAAGAACAGGGCGAATCTGCCTTCCACAAACCACAGTTCAGAAGACGTTATGGCCTGAATGTGACTTGGACTATAACATATCATATATGCACAAAGTACATCTCAATAATTAAGTAACACGTAACATGTTACTTTATGATTGACTACATTAAGTATTTTAACACACTTGTTTTACAGCATGTTTTTCTAAATGTTTACATGTATAAAAGTTTGCATATATTAATTTAGTTAAAATCATACATTACTGTATGAAGAGTTCAGATGCAAAAGCCTCTAAATCCATCTGACGTATTTCTTTAAAATTAGCATTTCTTTCTGGCTACTTTGTATAGGTTTCTATGTAAGTACTCATACTTCTGATTGGGTTGAGGCTGGAATTTAGCGAGTTTGAAGTTAAAGTATTTGATGGATGTATACTGTGTGTCAGGAGCATTCACTTGGTATCATTATCTCATTTCTGACCGAGACGGCTTTTAGCTGGTTTTGCATGTGAACTCTTCATATATAGTGATTCCTGTCATCAAACTTCATACATAGATATAACCAAGACTATTTTGAGTTGCGAACTCGAGTCTTGGAGGAGCTTCATGTCGGACATTTAGGAGTAGTAAAGATGAAGTCACTTGCCAGAAGCTTTGTATGGTGGCCAGGAATAGATCAGCAGATCGAGCAGCTTGCCATGCATTGCTCAGGATGTCAGCATGTTCAAAAGATGCCAAAAGCAGCCCCACTGCACCCGTGGGAGTGGCCCGCTCTGCCATGGCAAAGGATACATGTTGATTTTGCGGGCCCCTTCATGGGCACTACGTTTCTCGTTGTTGTTGATGCATGTACAAAGTGGCCCGAAGTCTTCAGCATGACCTCCACAACTGCTTCTCAAACTGTGACAGTACTGAGAGAACTCTTTGCAAGGACTGGTGTACCAGAACAGCTGGGGAGCGACAATGGGCCCCAGTTTGTATCTGCAGAGTTTCAAGTCTTCCTTAAGAACAACGGGTTTAAGCATGTGACCTCAGCGCCCTACTACCCTGCCACAAATGGCCTAGCTGAGAGATTTGTGCAAAGCTTGAAGAATGCTCTGCGTGCCATGACAAACGATAAATTTACACTAAATCAAAAATTGCAAAATTTCCTATTTGCATATCGAAACGCAGCTCATGCTACCACGAATCGAACCCCAGCCATGTTGTTTCTGGGAAGACCTTTACGCTCTAGGCTGGATTTGTTGAAACCAAATCTGAAAAGAACCGTACGGGACAAACAACTGAAACAATCGCAAGGAGGAGGAAAAACACGCGAGTTGGAAGTTGGAGATAGCGTGCTTGCTAGGGATTACAGAGGAGATCACAAGTGGATGCCTGCAAGAATCAAAGAAAGAACAGGTCCACTCTCGTATACAGTGGAAGTTGCTCCCGACATCCTCTGGAGGCGGCACATTGATCAGCTGAGAAGCTCAAATGTTCCTCTGGAAAGTGTTCCAGTGAGTGCTCCAGCAAGTGTTCCATCTACACCTGCTGTCTCTGCTACCAATGGAAGTGACATGGCACTACCACCAGAAGACACTGTAACTCCCTGTAAGGCACCACAGTCACCTGTTCCTACCTGTGAAGAGAGACGTTACCCAACCCGCATACGGAAACCTCCAAACCGTCTGGATTTATAAGAACTGAAAAAAAGAGAGAGGAATATTTCCAGGAAACATTAGTTATTTGATTGTTACCTGTATTTATTTATTTTCTTTGAAAAAAAACAAACAAACAAACAGTGTAATGTTTATTTATAAGGAAATTGTTTGTTGAGACTTCTTTATTTAGAGGGGAGGAAGTGTAGTGTATTGTGTGAGATTGAACTCAGGAATATATAGAATAGTTGGCCACTCTTGTATTGACACTGAGTTCGAGTTTAGTTGGCCAACCCCTTTTTCCTTGTAAGCATTCCCCGTTGTTATTACTGCTGACAGGTCAGTAAAGTTTAAGAAGAAAAATGCCCACCAATGCCTAGACTCTTTATTGAGTTTATCACGCAACGGACACAACATGTGGCACATGATGTGGAGGCTTCTTGCTCTTCTGATGTGTGAGATGATTCTGCTGACTTGATGCTGGTCACTGATTCTCTTCCTGAAATATTCCTCCTTTTGAGACTCATTGAATCCCTGAATTTCTGTCAGACGGTTGATGTATTTGGAGGGGATCTGATTGGCTGCTGCTGGTCTGGAGGTGATCCAGATGAGAGCAGAGGGAAGCAGCTCTCCTTTCATGAGGTTTGACATCAACACACCCACTGATGAAGTCTCAGTCACATCACAAACTTTCTGATCATCTGAAAACATCAGTGTGATTCTGCTTTCATCCAGACCATCAAAGATGAACACAACTTTACACTCCTCATAAATCTTTGAGTCCAGATCTTGAAGTTCAGGATGAAAGTCCAGCAGAAGTCTGTGAAGACTGTACTGATGATCTCGGATCAAGTTCAGCTCTCGAAATGGAAGCACAAACATGAAATCTACATCCTGATTGGCTTTTCCCTCGGCCCAGTCCAGAATGAACTTCTGCACAGAGACGGTTTTTCCGATTCCAGCGATGCCTTTAGTAAGAACAGTCTTGAATTGGTCTTTCTCCTCACATCCTGGTTCAGGTGAGGATTTAAAGATGTCATTGCAGTAGATTGGAGTGTCTTGTGAGTGTTTTGTTCTGGCTGTTTTCTCCATCTGTAAAACCTCATGTTCTTCATTCATTCCTTCACTCTCTCCCTCTATGATGTAGAGCTGTGTGTAGATCCTGTTCAGGAGGGTTTGATTCTGCTGGAGTTTGTTTCCCTCAAATAATGTCTCATACTTGTTCTTCATGCTGGTTTTGTGCTGGTCTTTGACTCTCTGTAGTTCATCATCTACTGGTTTCTGCAGGTTTGTTCTGGATCTCGTTCTGCACTGAGGACAGTCAAAGTCTTCTAAAGATCTGGACTGATTCCAGTATAAACTGATGCACTGTCTGCAGAAACTGTGTCCACAGGTGATAGAGACCAGATCTCTCAGAACCTGCTCACAAAACCCACATCTGGACTGAACCTGAATCAGATCATCCCTCTCACTGAGTCAAAGGAGGAAAATATTTACTTTAATTCAAAATATTTATTTGCCTAAGATAACCTTGTCAGCACTGGCCGGCCTTTACAACAAAACCCAGAGTATACTTTTTTCCATGCATACATTAGCATACACACAAAGCCTTTCAAAGTAACTCCACTTAAGAGTGTGTGCAAACACAGGTGTTCGACACATGCAGACTAGAAAGATTCACTCTTGGCCAGCGTCTGTACTTTTCTCTCTAAATGTCTTTGTACTTAAATTAAGAGTTTTGAAGTATAATTTGGGCTTTATTGCTACAACAAATTCTGCTGTCAGTCAGGTCTGTGTACACGGGAAGTTTTTCCCATTGAATAACTGTTTATAGTTACATTCTTATATTTACATGTACACACAATAATATTTAGCAAAATGCCTCATTTAACATTACGTGAATTACCATTAAACTCTAAAAAAGACTTGCAATAAATATCAAAACTCAAAGTATTCAGACAATTTTTATTATGTGTTTCATGAGATATTCAGTATCAGTGTTTGTCTCACCTGGGGTCAGAGGTCACTGCTCCTTTACTGAAATCAATATAGTGAGGTAAGGATGCATTACTCTTCATAGACACACTGGGATCTGGAGATGCTGCAGTGTCCTTCTGCTCCATCTCCTCATTCAAACTCTACAGAGATCTATAGAAATATAGACTATTAACACACATGAAAATATAAAGGATGTGCTGATAGTTAAATTAATTATTTTCAACTCATTAAAAAGTCAATATTAATCACAGAAACCTGTTTTTCATTCCTAAGCATTTGTCATGTAAATGTCTTATGTAAACTGAATGTAACCTTCAAACTGAATGGGGAAAAAAGATCTTTAAAGGGCAGCAAACATAACTACATCAATCTACAAATTCCTTTTACAAGAAAGGTAATAAAATGTAATATAGAGAATAATCCATAAATAAGACAGTAACGATGTTCCTAATAATGACATTTCTTACATAAAACACTTTTCAGAAATTCCATAAACTAATTTAAAAAAGAAAAAGGAAATCTATATAGGCAAGGCAAGGCAAGGCAAGTTTATTTATATAGCACATTTCATACATGTGCTATATAAATAATATATAAATAATAATATATAAAATATAAGAAAGAACATGTCAGGGAAAACTGGTTAATCACCTCTTACTATTTGAGAGCTGAACATAACCCTGAAATATACAAAAACAAAAAACACTCCTTTTTTTTTTTTTTTTAAGTGTTTTAACATAAAACACAAACTTCTTCTTAACAAAAGTGTTTTTAAGAAGTACAATTCTTGAAAATAATTATGTTAAAATAAATAACTTATTAAAGTCAGGTTAACGTTAAGGTTTTTTAAATATTCCCAAGATGTTTAATGAATTTATTGGGTTGTTTCAAATATTAATATTACAACATAAATCTACTAGCAAGTAAATTCCGAAATGACAGTTAATGTTATTAAAACAAACATGTCTCAAGTACTTAACAGTTAAGTGCTAAAAAGAGTAGACAGGGTTATTAGTTTCATTATTTTAAATAATCTCATAACATGCATGTTTCTTTATTAAGTACTCACCCAGTAAAACTCCCAACTGGTGAATGTAGCTTCTTTTCTGCCTCGTTCCTTGTAGATGTAAAATGTGTGACTTGTACTTTCGGTTTCCTGGAGATAACGTAACGGCTAAACTAAGTTCACTCATTGCAGCTGTTGTTTTAGTTGTTCAACTTTAGTTGCTTTCAAAATAGGGGTAACTTTCAGGGTTTGTTAGCATCCAAAATTTACCCCATGTACCTGACATGATCACACATTGGTCTAGTGATGTGACGTTCGTGAATGAGTCGACTCGACTGCTCCTGTGTGACTGCTGATTTCTTTCTTCCTTTTTTACTGTAAATTAGTACAAGACATGGGTTTATCCGTTTAATAACATTATTTGAGAATATTTGTTCTGTTTAGAAATAGCATGATAACAAATAACTAATAGCAATAACATGAACATATTTGTATATGTATATGTAGGTAATGTCTGAAGGGCCTTTCTTAGGCCACCCCTGTTAAAAAAAAAACAGCATATGCTGGTTAGGTAGGTTTTGATGCTGGGATGCTGGTTTATGCTGGTCCTTTGCTGGTTTAAGCTGGTCCTGGATCAGCATATGACCAGCTGGACCAGCATAAACCAGCTAAAACCAGCATCTCAGCATCCCAGCATCAAAACGTACCTACAACAGGGAATGGTAATAGTTATTTGCATTAAATCTGCGTGGTCCACAAATTATATTGGTTTAATTAAACATAAAGAAATAGGCCTGTATAAATTAAATGAATTCAACTTTCTTTCTATTCCTACGTCCTTAAATTCACATTTAAATTGTAACTCTGAATCCTGTTTACTTCCTTTACCTCTATTTAATTTTGAGAACGTATACATACAATCTTAGTTCAATTCTGAATGGTGAACACAAATTGATATATATTTAATGAACATCTCTTTCCAGTAGAGGGCGCTTCCCATCAGATATCAGAGGATCCAGTTTCTAATCTCTAGCCAATCCAACATAAAATGTACAGTCCTACAGTGTATACATAATGTCAATGCATTAATTCATAGAAATATATGATCATCTGACTTTTATAGTATCAGGTAGATGTACATTTGCACAGGTATGCATTATTATTATTTTTTTTTTTTTTTTTTTGTTTTATAAAATAAGAGATTGGTTTGTGTGTCTGAGTAAGTGAAGGGCTCATACAATATAAAGGTTTTAAGTAGAAATATTATTTATGTCTGCACTCATTCAGTGATTGTCCAAAGTGTTTTTTTCTTTTCACTGAGGTTTAAGGTACTTTTATCTGCAAAGAAAAAAGATATATTGTGAAAAGAGCTTAACAAGTGATTTGAATCCCAGCTATAGCGGATTAATGAGCAAACTGACAGAAACACACAGAACTCTGTTGTGTCAAACTACACTGTGTGTATGGAGAAGGTTGGTTGCTCTTCATTAGATTTACAGCAAACAGTTCATTGGCATTTGTCACATTCAGTTTCGAGAGAACAGGAGGAGCTCAGTGACTCTTCATTTCTCAGACCACAGTTCTTAGACATTATGGTTCCACCACCATCTTGTGATGTTTACAAAACACCTCTGAGATCTGAAGCATGAAGAGAGAGCTTTCTCACAGAGAAACTAGACTCAACTCCAGAAAGGTTTGATGAGACTCATTATCGACAGTTAAACTTCACAGTTTTGCACTAAAATCTGCACTTTCCCATGTTTATGAGAATCAACAGGTGAATCCAGCACTAGATCAACTGACTTCACAGAGAAGATCCAGAGATCCACAGATCAAACCTGCTGGATGTGACTCAGACTATAACCTAACTCTCATTTAGCAGTAGTTTAACGACTAATTCATAAACTTTCATAAACACTCAGGTTTAGTATTATCATACATACATAAGTACATAAATAAACAAAACTGTATTAAGTATTTGAACACACTGATGTTTTACACCATTGTTTACATGCATTATATTTTGCATGTACCAATTTTGTAATTAAAATCATACATTATATAATGTATATGGTTATTCTTACAGATATCATTAAACTTTTTTAATACACAGACATCTGATAAAGATTAAGATGGAGGTAGAAAGTGTTGACTGGTGCGTTTGTTTGTGTTACAGAGACACGAAGCCTCTCACATGAACTGTATTTCACTCAGGTGTGTGTTTTTAAATCTGACACAGAGACAGTGAAGAACCAAACACCTTGAATCCAGCATACAGGGGTTCAGTGAATGTGGTGTTGAATGTGTGTAAGTGTGTGAGTGTGTGTGTGTCAGAGACGCTGTAGAAGGACAGAGTGCGGGCCGACACGTCCACATACACTCCTACTCTATTCGATTGTTGGCAAATGGGTTGTTATGTTTTTGCCCTCATTATTGTGCCAGACAGTGCATCCATTATCAGTGCAGAAAAGACTCCAGGATTTGTCATTGTATCCGAACTTACAGACAGTCCCATCTTTCCTTCTGATTCCTTTATAGGCCACTGCTATACGAGCCCGAGAACCCCATTCAACCTCCCAGTAACTGCGTCCAGTCAGACTCTCTCGACACAGAACCTGAGGAATATCAGTAAATCTCTCTGGATGATCAGGATACGACTGATGATCTTTCACATACGTGATCTTTCTGTTGTCTTCAGACAGGATGAGTTGAGTGTGTGCTGTGTTTGGATCCAGTGTGAGATCATAGGCATCTGAACACAAGACATAAAGAGAGAGAGATAAAAAACAAGTTCAATCAAAAATCAAACTTGTTATCATTAAATATGCAGATATGTATCAGAGAAAGAACCAACATTTTCGTAGTCCTGCTGTGATTCTGAAGTGCCCTCCATGATCAAAACTAGAAAGACACAAACAACCAAAAATAATCATCAGTAATTATTCACAGATATTCACATTCACTCCACTAATATATACACTGTAAAAACAGGACATTATTTTAACTCATGAAAATAAGTTTAGCAATTTAAACTGTTTTATAAGTTAAGAGATTCAGTCAGATTATTATAATTTATGTTAAAATTACTTATACAATCAAGTTAATTATGTTTCAGAATTTAAGACAGTAACTGAACTGGCAGCAGTTGAAATACATCAAATGTTTTTGTACAGTATTTATTTTTCTACTTCTACTTTTCTTAAAATTTTTCTTTAATGTTCAGTTACAAATTATTCACATTCAGTTAGTCTGCAGTCTATAAATATCATCATATGTTTTTTACATTTTTACATTGTATTAACCAAATGTACATCTAATGAATGTCCTCTTTGCTGTTGGATTTTCTCTCCATATTTAGATTTAAATTGAACAGATCAACTCTGCCCATGTTGCATGTGTTTACAGTAAAATACTAGTCATCCTACAAAACAACAGTAAAATATTATACAAATACATAAGATGAGACAATATTTGGATTTAATCAGTACATCCAGAGAAGTACCAGAACATGGTGCAGCTCCCACTGCAAACTTAACTTGTACCCTACATACTTGAGTATCTGCAGTTTATAGTCTGGATCCTCCAGTTTGTGTTTGAGCAGCTGGACTCCTGATTGTCCTGGGTGATTGTAGCTCAGATCCAGCTCTCTCAGGTGTGAGGGGTTTGAACTCAGAGCTGAAGACAAATAACCACAGCCTTCCTCTGTCACCATACAGCCAGACAATCTACAGACACACACAGTCAGATCAACTACAGACAGACACAAACAGCAAAGATGATAATCTATGAAAGAACAGCTTTAAATGTTTAAAATTCAACAGTTTGTTTTTGCAGATTTTGTAAGCAGTGGAAGCAACTGGCTGATTCTGTTTTCAATACATGTACAAATAGCTGGATTGATTTGTCTGAGATAATCACAGACTGTTTACTGCAATACAGAAATTAATTTGTGACAATTGATGTTAATGATCTCTTGCCATGACAAACACTCAAGAGAATTTATAAATGATTAATGTTCTTGCACACCTCAGTATCTCCAGCTGACAGTTTGGACTCTTCAGTCCATCAGAAATAATCTTCACACCAGAGTCCTGCAGGTCATTGTTACTCAGATCCAGCTCTCTCAGGACAGAGTTTGAGGATTGTAGAGCTGATGATACAATTTCACAATCCTGAGCAGTGAGATTACAGCCAACAAGACTGAAAGAGAGGAAAACAATTATTATTCTGTCTCTGCAACTGATATTCAAATTATTACATTTCAAAATTCACTGACTTTAATTCTTGAGAACATCGTAAATGCAATTCCTTTCAGAGAGGATATTTTTGCTCTGTAGAAACATTTTCTTCATTGTAACACTTACAGAGCTTTTCTGCAGTTGATCACAGCTGGTATCAGTCTTCTTCTACCCTCATCTGATGTGTTGTATTTCTTGAGGTCCAGCTCATCCAGCACCTCCTCTGACATCTGAAGCATGTAGGCGATTGTTGAGCAGTGAGCAGGAGAGAGTTTCTTCTCTGAGTGTTTGTCTGATTTCACAAACTCCTGAATCTCTCTGGACAGAGTCTGATCTTTCACTTCCAGCAGACAGAGGAACAGATTGATGGATCTTTCAGTGGAGAGTCCATGTCCATCTTTGATCTTCTCTTTAATGTACTGTGTGGTTCTCCTGATGCTCTCTGAGCTGTTCTCTGTGTGTGTCAGTAGATCCTGTAAGAGTCTCTGATTGGACTCCAGTGAGACGCCCAGCAGGAACCGCAGGAACAGATCCAGATGTCCATTCTCACTCTCAAGGGCTTTATCTACTGCACCTTTAAGCAAATTATGCATGAATCTAAAAATGATCTTCAGTTGCTGATTTAATGAAGTAAAACACATGAAAAGCAGCGAGAAACTCCTGAACACTCAGATGAATGAAGCTGTAGACTTTCCTCTGATGAATCACAGATTCCTCCTTAAAGATCTCAGTGCAAATCCCAGAATACACTGAGGCGTCAGTGACGTCTATGCCGCCTCTCAATCAGGTCCTCCTCATAGAACATCACATTGCCCTTCATCAGCTGTTTGAAAGCCACTTCAGCAAGTTTCACAATCACTTCTCTGTTGGACTGCAGGAGTTTCTCTGGATCTCTCTCTTCATACTTCTGATTCCTCATGTTGATCTGAATCAGCAGGAAGTGGATGTACATTTCAGTCAGAGTTTGAGGGATTTCTGCACTCACATCTTCTTTCAGGAGCTTCTGAAGCACAGTGGATGAGATCCAGCAGAAGACGGGGATGTGGCACATGATGTGGAGGCTTCTTGCTCTTCTGATGTGTGAGATGATTCTGCTGGCTTGATGCTGGTCACTGATTCTCTTCCTGAAATATTCCTCCTTCTGAGACTCATTGAATCCCTGAATTTCTGTCAGACGGTTGATGTATTTGGAGGGGATCTGATTGGCTGCTGCTGGTCTGGAGGTGATCCAGATGAGAGCAGAGGGAAGCAGCTCTCCTTTCATGAGGTTTGACATCAACACACCCACTGATGAAGTCTCAGTCACATCACAAACTTTCTGATCGTCTGAAAACATCAGTGTGATTCTGCTTTCATCCAGACCATCAAAGATGAACACAACTTTACACTCCTCATAAATCTTTGAGTCCAGATCTTGAAGTTCAGGATGAAAGTCCAGCAGAAGTCTGTGAAGACTGTACTGATGATCTCGGATCAAGTTCAGCTCTCGAAATGGAAGCACAAACATGAAATCTACATCCTGATTGGCTTTTCCCTCGGCCCAGTCCAGAATGAACTTCTGCACAGAGATGGTTTTTCCGATTCCAGCGATGCCTTTAGTAAGAACAGTCTTGATTTGGTCTTTCTCCTCACATCCTGGTTCAGGTGAGGATTTAAAGATGTCATTGCAGTAGATTGGAGTGTCTTGTGAGTGTTTTGTTCTGGCTGTTTTCTCCATCTGTAAAACCTCATGTTCTTCATTCACTCCTTCACTCTCTCCCTCTATGATGTAGAGCTGTGTGTAGATCCTGTTCAGGAGGGTTTCATTCTCCTGGAGTTTGTTTCCTTCAAATAATCTCTCATAGTTTTTTTTCATGCTGGTTTTGTGTTGGACTTTGACTCTCTGTAAATTATCATCTATTTGTTTCTCCAGCAGGGATGCTTCTGTATCATGTTGCATGAGATCAGAGGTCACAGCTTCAACATGGAGACGAGGAGGCTGAATAATGGATTCGTTACTCTTCATAGACACACAGCTGGGTTCTGGAGATGCTGGTCCTTGACTCCTGGTTATAATGAGCAAATACAGATAATCACACGTTTTTTGTTTGTTTGTTTGTTTGTTTGTTTGTTTTGGTATTTTCACTTAATAAACTTTAATCTCTTGTGTCCAACACTGAATTTTGTCTCACCTGGGGTCAGAGGTCACTGCTACATCACTGAGACGAGGGGGCTGAATAATGGATTTGTTACTCTTCATAGACACACAGCTGGGTTCAGAAGATGGAACTTTTCGAATTCTCTCCTCCTCTTTCTCTTCATAGAGACTCATTTTTGAGGCAACACTGCTTATCTTTTCCTTCATTAATAAGGCTATTACTTCTGCAAACACATTTATCCCCTAACATCACTCATACAATCAACTACTTAACAGGAGTTTTCCCATTATTACACATTGCTATTACCTCCTTAGATATAATCTAAAGCGTGGAAGAAAAGATCATTCACTGATTTATATAAAATATTCAACAATGTAGGAAGAGTCCTTTTTAAAATTACCTAAAACATTAATTAATTAATTAATTAATTAATTAATTAATTAATTAATTATAATAAGAATAGTAATAATAAAATGTATCTGTCATATGTTTTTCTGGGTGAGCTAACTCAAACTGGGCATGTGTTGTTAATATTCTATTATTTCTGGCCAGATGTGATTTTACAATGCAACAAATCTTCCAAATATTTGTATCAGGATAATATTTATTTCAGGATATTTATGAGCTGTTAACAAACAAACAGACAAATAAAAAAAAAACAAACGAATAAATAAAAATGTTATTCTGATAAACGTCTATGAAAACAAAAGCCGCGCTCACTCTGCCATCATCATTTAAGGACAAACAAAATAAACAAACTTAAAACAACGTCATCGCCCTCTGCTGTGGGATTTTGGCAGTCCAACACTTTTCAGACGCCAAATATACAGGTTCATCGTAAATACTACATCGTAAATAGGACGCCATTTGCTTAACTTTTTCAAAGACACGATGCATTGTCAAACATTTCTGAAACATTAAAAATAACACTAAAAATAATAACGCAAATCCATAAAACTTAATAGGGAACGTTTATCAAATGATCTCAACAGTACATGGCGCCATAAATACACGACTTCGAACACACATTTAATGTAACTGTTCAAAATAATCTAAGCGACACGTTTTTTTTTTTTTTCTTTTTTTTTTTTTTTTTGTTTCTTTATAAAGTAAGTATAGTTACGTATAAAAAAACTCCCGAGCCAGCTTCCTTATCGAACTACCAGTGTTGTTTATGCTCTTTCGTTTTACTTGTTCTTCCAGCTCCGCCTGCTTAAATTTTAGAGAAACATGCAGGTACATTACACATACACACACAGAGTCCTGTAATGACAGGCCTTGCTAAATCACAATAATTTAAATGTATCAAACAAACACAGCTTTTACAGCTTTTTTGTTTGTACTCTCCTTAATAGTACTTATATAAATATCTAATTCTTTAAGTACCACAGAAAAAAAGAGTTTTCTGATTGCTGAAATTACAACGATGAATATGAATTTAACAAGTAAAATCAAGAGATATAATGTGAGCCTCATTTTCCAACTTCTTGTCATAGTCCAAAAATCCAAATATTACATGTTCATATAGTAATATTCCAAAAAAAAAAAAAGTTGGACAACACTTTCATTTATAAACCTAGAAACCTCCCACCATAGCCGCTTTGCATATTGACAGTGCCAGGAAATATGAGGTACTGTTTCTGGGTGTGATGTACAAAATGAACAATTTACATCTATATCTTCAATTTACATCTATATCTTCAATAAATCTGGTTAAAAAATGCTTAGCAGGGTAACTTTTGTGCAGTATCTTAAATGAAATTTCTTTAATTTTATTTGTAATGAGATATTTATTAGATAATACCCAGACTTTCCTCCAGTCAATATTTCTGGTAAACTTAGACCAACAGAAAATAACACAAGGTTTCCTAACAATTTATTTTTGAAATAATAAACATATAGCATTATTATTTATGTATGTATGTATGTATGTATGTATGTATTTATTTATTTATTTATAATTTTTTTGCTAGATAAAAAAAAAAAAAAAAAAAAAAAAAAATTCTACCACAGAAAGTGTCAGCAGGGTGAAGAAAAGAAGCAATTTTAGAGTATGAAATACCTCTACATAAAGACACAATACTAGAAGAGATAGCTCCAATTACAGAGGCATATTCTTTTGGGGTTACAGGAAATTCTAAATATGAATGAAATTCATCATCATTAAATACCCCTGAGAGTTCAACAGCTGACCCACCAAAAGAATCCCTTTGTCAAACCAAGTTTTCATGAATATACTGTTTATACAGAATATTACAATTATTCCAGATATAATACTGTTGCGGAGAAAAATTGTGCTTGCACATTAACTTCCACCCCAAAAGTGCTTGCCTGTGAAAAGCCACAGAAAATTTCCACAGAAAATTTAACATAGTTTGATCAATTAACTTATTTATTTTACTATCTGAATGAATTGAAGAAGCAACATAAGTAAGCCTAGAAATACCTTCTGCTTTAGCCAGCAGAGCACAACCTTTAAACGATAAATCCCTCTGTCACCAAATGTTAAATCTGCTCTTTACTTTTTTTTTTTTTTTTAATCACAGGATTAAAATTTAATGAGATTCTGTCCTGTTCATTTTTGGAAATAGCCATACCTAGATAAACTGGAACATCCTTAATAGGAATATTACAAATAGATTTGTCATGACAACTCTTCAAGGCCAACAATTCACATTTTTGCAAATTCAGGCAAAGACCCGAGGCGCTAGAAAAAATTTTGACTGAATTTGACAAGCATTTTTCCAAAAAAAAAAAAAAAAGAGCTGTGTCATCGGCCAACTGACTTATCAAGACACTTCGTGCTTCAACTTGAATACCTTCTAAATCACTTGATTTAATAAAATGATTAAACGCCTGAGCAACAATAAGAAAAAGGTGAACTGAAGCTGGGCAACTGGGCATAAAGAGTTTTCATGGCATTGCTGAAATAGCTCCCGAACCCAAAGCGTTCTAAATAAAATAAAAAAGGATGCTCGACAATATCAAAGGCTTTGAAAAAATTTAAAAACAATATACAACTATCATCTTTAATTAAATCAGAATAATCAGTAAGATCAAAAATAAGTCTAATATTATTAACCCTTTAACTGTCACTCCCTATCTTGAACATATACATGAAAATGCACTATCCAGAGTTACATTTTTATAATTCATGAATGAAAACATTTTGTAATATGATTTTGATGTACAATTTTCATGGTAATGCAATATCTGATTTTAAAGTGGTTTTCAAAGGATGAATTTTGAGATTTTAAGTTTTCAGTTGATATATAATTTTTTAAGATTTCTCTTGCGTGATAGGTAAAAGGCAACGAGGAAAGTCTTTT
Source organism: Cirrhinus mrigala (assembly GCA_036247105.1). Taxonomy (NCBI): domain Eukaryota; kingdom Metazoa; phylum Chordata; class Actinopteri; order Cypriniformes; family Cyprinidae; genus Cirrhinus; species Cirrhinus mrigala. The sequence continues at coordinate 3,303,931 of CM070007.1, forward strand.
TGTGACAAAGGTCAGAACTTCTATTATGATGTAGATTGCTGAGGTCCACTCTTGTCATAAATGAATCTATTTCTTTCCCTACATAATTTGTAACACAAAGAGTGGTAAAATATCTATTTAGGAGTCTTAGACCTTCCCAACAATATATAGTTTGTCATGATTAGATTAGGATTTATTTGTAAAATGGAGAAGTAAACTTAGGCATCCCTTGCAGTGTTCCCTTTTGTTGGGCTCTTCACCCCACATCAAAAAAAAAAAAAAAAAAAAAAGTAATTAAACTGTTTAATCAGACATTTTTTTTTTTTCTCAGCTATTTTTGGTATAGCAAATGTGTTTTAAAAACACAAATATAAAGAAAGTCAAGGGTCAAGAGCCCAACTAAAGTAAACCCTGATCGCCATGATAGTAAGGTCAAATAATTTTAATAAATTTAATAATTTTAAATGACACAGATGTCATTTTTCTCTGCGACACCTACTGTGTTAAAATACAAAATTTGTTTAACATTTTGCCAAGACAAATAAAAATAACAAATAGGCTACAATTTTTGTACAACCTTCATTTTTATTTGTTTTTCCTCTGCAATACCTGCATTGAAGCTGCATTTTTAACCTTTAATCCGTTGCCCACCATTGAAGTCCACTATATGGAGAAAAATCCTGGAATGTTTTTCTCTTAGCGACTGAAGAAAAAAAGACATGAACATCTCGGATGACATAGGGGTGAGTAAATTGTCAGGAAATTTTTATTCTGGAAGTTAACTTATCCTTTAAACAAATTGTGTCTTGACAAGAGAAGTAAGATAACAGGAGCAGGAGCGGGTGAATGCGGATTATAACCTAGCGGGAGCGGGACTGAAAAAAAAAACAATCCCGCCCAATCCCGCACGGACCTGCACCCTGGGCTTGATTTAAGAACCACTGCTCTACACAAACACACTGCTGATCTGTGAATCTGCAATGGCACGTTAAGGAGACAAAAATGTGTCACAGTAAAAAGAGAAAACGTACTTATGTGTAGTCTATGTGTATGAAAAGAAGTCTTTCGTGAAAAAAAAAAAAAAAAAAAAAAAAAAAAAAACAAACAAACAAAAAAAAAATACTTTACATATATACACATAACACAACAATTAGAAATGTGTAGTGAAGACACTTTTCCACTTAATTATGTGTCTGTCTCTATTGTTGAATTTGACAGAGCGACACAAATGAGTCATAAACCCCAATCCCAGCATAGAGGGGTTCAGTGAATGTGGTGTTGAATGTGTGTAAGTGTGTGAGTGTGTGTGTGTCAGAGACGCTGTAGAAGGACAGAGAGCCGGCCGACATGTCCACATACACTCCTACTCTCTTAGAGCCGCATGAAGGGACTGATACATCAGTGCTCTTTCTGTGCCAGACAGTAAATCTGTTATCAGAACATTCAACACTCCAGGATTTGTCATTGTACCCAAACCAGCAGTTCCTCCCTACAGCTTCCCAGTAACAGCGTCCAGTCAGAATCTCTTTACACAGAACTTGCTCACAGTCATAAAATCTCTCTGGATGATCAGGGTACCGCTGCGGCACTTCTACACGTGTTGCCTTTTTGTTGTTCTCAGACAGAATGAGATGGTGGTTTACAGTGCTTAAATCCAATGTGAGATCACAAGCATCTGAGGACAAGAAGAGAGATGAGAAATGTGTCAAAGATGGTTCAAAACACTTCAAAAATGTTAGTTTGAGGCACAGAACCTACATTTCCACAGCCCTGGTGTGATTCGACAATGGTCTCTATGGTCCATACTAGATATTAACACAAATGTTTGATTATTTTTGTGAAAGCAGTCCCACCACTGTTTCTGACATCTGTTCACTTAATTTTACTCTACTCAGATTCACAGATTTAACATCTTCAGCAAACAAAGAAAATGTAATGACATAATCAACATTCATATTTTTGATGGCCAATGGTTCATTTCAGAAGGTGAACTTAATCTGCATTAGAAAACCCTTCTACATACCATAACCCCCCACCCCACCCACTCAAAAGACAGGCAAAACATTAACACAGTGTCTACACCAGACACGAGTGACGCAGCATGACAAAGTTCGAATAGAACTCATCATAATCAGTGATGCTGTCAACACTGGATGCAGCGTGGCGTGGCACAACACTACTGCTGCCTCATTGTATTTATGATGTACTCACACAAAGTTCAAAGTTCAGTTTGCAATGGTCACTTTCTCGCGTCCTGTGTAGACAGACTTTAGCTGTTGTGGCGTGGCACTGCACGACACGACAATTGTCGCATCAGGTGTAGACACTGTGTAATTCTCATTAATCATGCAACTATAGTTGTCCTTATACTTGACTATCTGCAGTGAGCAGTTTGGATCCTCCAGTCTGTGTTTGAGTAGCTGGACTCCTGATTGTCCTGGGTGATTGTAGCATACACAGTCAGATCATCTATAAAGCAGGAGCTTAAATAAAAGATGAAGAACTGAAAATACTGCTGGTATTCATGTTAAGTAATCTCTAATCTACAAGGAGCACCTGAATTCTAGCACTTATTACAAAAATGCAGATTTCCAACAGTTGATTTCCTAGGTGGCTAAAACTTTATTCATTCAGTGCATATAATGTTTCTGAGTTAGAGTGACTCAAAATGATATAAAGGGTCACAAATACACAAATAAATTAAACTAATCAGCCTAACTAATGTTATTTGGCTACACGTGTAAACACATGCACTGATGCCAATAATCTGTTCTTCAATAAAATTCTCTCTCCCTCTCTTTTTTATTTTTCAGTTCAAAGCAAATCTCTAGCCCATGTAATCTACATAATAACAGATCAGTATAATAATGAATCAATCTAGACTGATAATGGTTCTGATTATATCCCTCAAGAACTGCATCATGGGATCACAGTTCACATTACGTATTTGGAAAGTGTTATGCAAGTAATTCGAAGTTAATACTAGTCTACTGTCACCGGAAAAACACTTCATTTGAAAACATAGCTTTTTCTCTCTGTTTTGGCCTTCTGTCCACACCGAGACAGTGTTTTTGTCAAGGACAATGGAGCTTTTTAATAAATCAATTTGAAAATGCAGTTTTCTCATTGTAGTGTGGATTGTGAAAATGGAGGCTTTGAAAACGATGACACGTTTAGTCATTTGACACATTATTGTAGATATACTTCCATACCCGTATTGTGCCTGTTATGTGCTTTTCACTTTCACACTATTGATACAGATATGCTACTTTGTGCACTCTTCATGTCTGTTCTGACTGTATCATCTTAGTGAGCTTTTTTTAAGGCTGCACCAGAGGTGTGAAGTATTGGAGTAAATGTAATTAGTTACTGTACTTGAGTATATTTTGGATACTGTGTAGTTGTATGGAGTATCAAAGATATTAGGAACTTTTACTCTCCACCACATTTTTGAATGAGTATCTGTACTCTTTACACCATTACATTTGACATGAGTGTTTGCAGTTACACATTACATTTTGCATGAACCTAGCTTTTTCTGCAGCAGTTGATTTCTGCTACAAAAGATGTGACACTGCCTACTGCAGGGCATTGAATTCAGCGGTTGTCTGTCTGCCAGTCATTATGTTCTTCGTTGTCTTTGGCTTTTTGGCTTATTGTTTGTTCTAGTTTTTCCGTTAAATACCTGCACATGGATCTCTGCCTCTGCCTTTCTCTCCAGCTTCTCCACAACATTGGAGTTTTTCACGGGCATGACTCTTTGACTAGTGCATTCTATTGACTAGTTTCATGGCCTTATTTCAGTGACTTAAAACATTTAGTTTTTCACTAACCACGCATAAACATTGTTTTCTCAAAAACACAAACATGTACATTCATGTTGCTTACATATTATTGTAGCCTAGTGTTTGCTGATTACAGTGTAACCAGACTTTAGCCATGAATATGTTTTTAAGATAGTGAAAAAAGCACAAATGTCAGGGCATGTCAAAACTTCTCCAGGGCCCCAAAACACCCTCAGATCCCAGAGGGTTAAGCCTATATTTAGTAGCCTATAAGTAAAATACTTAAGCACTGTTAAAATCAGATACTCCAAGACTTTTACTCAAGTTGTTTTGGAATTGGTGACTTGTAGTGAAGTAATTTTCACTGTAAGATATCTGTACTTTTACTCAGGTATGGTTTTTAGGTACTCTTTATACCTCTAGGCTGTACGCATGCACAGTAAAGCAAATTCAGCGTTTTCTGACGTTTCAGTCTGGATGAGAAACTTTTGGAAAATGCTTGAAAACGCAAGTGTGGACGGAGAGTGTTTTAAAATTAAACTGCAGTTCCCTTTTGAGGAACTCGAACTGCGTCCTCTAGAGGTCACTATGGGGAACGTCTCCTACGTGACCCGTGTCTGAAGCTATATACAAAAACTACACGGCACTGGCCGGCAACAGCCTATGACGTTACTGCCGGCGCGACTCGTCGCTACTGGCGCGTCATTCCAGCGCGACCGCATTGTATAAAAGGGCGCCGGTTGAACACAACATCCTCTTCTTAGTCTTCAGCGACTGTTTTGTTTGAAGCCTGCAAATTCTACCGGTAACTTTTTCTTCTTACCTACCATGGCCAGCACTAGCAAGGCGTTTAAGAGGTGTGTGGATCCGTGTCCTAGATTCTTGACACCTGATGACACACACGATCTTTGTGTCATGTGTTTGGGCGAGGAGCACGCACGCGAGGTCCTCGAGGGGGCGATTTGCGTGCACTGTGAGCGTCTTCCTATCAAGACACTCCACTCTCGTTTGTCCCTCTTTTCGAGGAAGGAGGGACAGCCATCTGCTCCCCGCGGTTCGGGACCTGCCGCTGCCGAGGCACGGAGGAAACTGAGCTCGTGGGGATCGCAGGTGGATCTCGCCGAGAAGCTGGATAAGGGGCTTTCCCTGTCTCGCTCGTCGGCTGGGGACGAGAGTGAGCTGTTGGAGGATGACGATGTGATTTCTCTCACATCGTCTCATCCAGCAGCCAGTGCTCTACTGGGTTTCACCCAGGAAGAACAGGAGTTGTTAGATGAGGAAATGCAGTCTGAATCTTCTCAAACCTCCTGCCCCACGTATGTTGAGCTCTTGGAGGTTATGGAACGTGCCACGGCAAGGTTGGATCTGCCGTGGAAATGGGTTAAAAAGACAGCGCCGCGGGGTCGTCTTGACGAACGTTTCCTTTCGGACCATAACCCCCCGGCTCAAGTGAGCCTTCCATTCCTTCCCGATCTCCATTCGGAGGTCGTGAAGGCATGGAATAAGCCATTCTCTTCGCGCATTTATAGATTCCAGCAGACCAGTTATGCTAATATTGAGGAAATGCGCGAAAATGGCTATGAGAAGATGCCTCCTATTGAAGAGACGCTTGCAAGCTATCTCTCCTTAGGTGAAGCATCATCTCTCAAGGCTCCCTCCCTGCCAACTGAGCCCCTTCAGAGAACATCTTGCTTGAATGGCAGGGCATACGCGGCAGTGGGTCAGGCTGTGGCCTCTTTGCACACGATGGCGGTGCTTCAGGCCTATCAGGCTGACCTGCTGAAGGACCTGCATAAAGGCCAGGGGCTTTCCCCTGATGAGGTAGCAGAGCTGCGCCGTACCACAGATTTGGCTCTCCAGGCCACCAAGCAGGCCGCCACTGCCATGGGCAGATCTATGGCGGCCATGGTGGTTACGGAGAGGCATCTCTGGGTAAACCTGGCTGACCTCGGGAAGAAAGAGAAGGGCTTTCTCCTCGACGTGCCGGTTTCGCCCTCTGAACTTTTTGGTATTTCCGTCGAGACGGTGATCGAGAAGTTTAGGGAGGCGAAGGTGCGCTCTGCTGCTTTTAGAACCTTTATTCCTCGAAGGACTAGGTCTGAGCCCGAACATCAAAGGGGTCCTGGCCCGTCCCAGTCTGAGGATCGGAGACGGGCTCAGAAGGCTAGTGTTGCGGCCCGTGCCCCTCCTCCGCCTGTGGGTGGTTCCAGGAGATGGCACAGGCCGAGGGGAGGTCCTCAAGACCTCAAGACCTGATAGGGGTAGTCCTGGCGAGGCGTTCCCAACGCTCTCGTCCGGACCAGAGTAAGAAATAACTTCTGCTCACCTTCTTCTCGGGGTGGCTCACCTCCCCTCTTTAATTCCCCTGCTGCGTTAAAAACTGCAGTCTCTTACTGCTGGACCACATGATGTGCTGGGTTTTTGTTCTTCTTTATTTAGAACAGCTGTACTGATGGTCCGGACTTTTCTAAGTCCCTGTGTAAACTGTTCTATGAACCATGCTGAGGACCATGGTGGGTGAGTACGATCCTTTTTCTTCTTATCATTATATTTATATCTGGTATTAAGCCTTTTTGCTTGTGTTGCAGTGTGTACGGTTGGGCTCTTGTGTTCTTCCTATGTTTCAGGGTAAGGACACTCCCCTATGGACGGGACCCGTGGATGCTGTTGATATCTCCATCCTAGATCAGGCTTGGAGGATTTGCCTACTGTTTCTGCAGCTGTACCACTAGATACTACAAGGTATCGTTGTACGTTGGGTCCCTGCTACATTACTGCAACCCCAGGGCTTGTCGATCTCCATTCAGGTAACCTTCAATTTTACATGCTTTTTGCTCACCTTTATTTCCTCCAGGACTTGCTCTATCCTTCCTCTAGGTAAGCTCCCAGAAGTTTCTTCACGAGATGCCCCCTGACATCTCTGGCTGAATGCATCGCACTCTTCTCATGCCTCGCCCTGAGGGGCTTCCTGTTGCTGAGCTATTCACACATTCCTCATGTTTTAAGGTGTTTCTGCGGAAAACCCTTTTTTAGGCATGATTAGGCTCATTCTGTTCATGCACACCTGAGGGTTGGCTAGAACAGGGCCTACGCTTTCTTTTGAGAAAGAAAGCACGGACTACTTGGGTTGATATAGCCAAAGCCCCTCTTTGGCAGGGCATGACGATGCCTCTTTCTAGCCATTGCTGGTTGCCCTGGGTAGGCTCCCCTCCATGGAGGGCTAGCCTCGGTGCTCGCCTCAGCTACGGCTGAAGATTCTAGAGCACCTTATCTAATATGAGTTGATTTTCAACTTATTTTTCTAAAGAACGACTCGACTCTCCCTCGATGCTGGATCTCGTTCTATACCCCCTTCTGGATACTCATCTCAGGATAGGGTAGTGCTCACCTCATAGGGATGAGGTGTTCTAGAGCACACTATCCTTCGGTAGAGTGGGTAGATTCTCCCCCTCTGGGGGGGGGGGTCAGGTTCCTTCCCTAAGGCCGCTGATGCTCCATGACGACCTCATCGGATAATCGGCCACTTGCTGCCACCCGATGTGTTTTTCCTCTCATCACATTATGCGTGTATGGAAGATGTACCACCCTATTTGGGTATTTGAGGCCTTTGCCTCCTGGAGCCTCATAGAATCAGCAACCTAGGTCCTTAGACCTCTTCTCTACGCTTATTGCAGGGTCATTTAAGCAAGCCGTTTTTGGGCAGAGCGGGTAGGTCCTTCCCTCTATAGTAGGTTAGGTACCTACCCTACAGCTGTGCGTCCCATCGTTGTCACATTGGATAAGTTGGCCGCTTGCTGCCGCCCAATCTGTCTCTGCTTCTGTCACATTAGCGTGTACGGAAGCTGTACTACTCCCTGTGGGTGTCCAAGGCTTTCCGGAGCTTTATGATTTCGGCAGTACAGGTCACTAAACCTTGTTTCTGCCCTTATATCCCTCTTGTTAGGTGTTAGGTGACAGTGCTTCCCTCTCTAATGGGGCCGTCTAAATACACCGTTCCTAGTAGAATGTACAGAGGTCCTCCCCTCTGTTGGGGGGGTATTCTACCCTGTGGCTGCTAATGCTCGCCTTGGTTACTAAGATTGAGCTTTCATCTCATCAGATAAATCGGCCGCTTGCTGCCGCCCGATGTGTTTTGCCTTTCGGTTTTGTGTTGGTCTTTGACTCTTTGTAGTTCATCAATTGTTTGAGGAGAATTCTTCAGCTGGTCTGCAGTCTTATCATCTGTTCCAACACTGATGACACAAGATGAAAAATAACCAGTGTCCACCACTTTTTAGTTTATTCTCTTGTTAAATGAAAACAGAATGAATCAAACTAAAACTCGACAGGAGCATACAGAAAAATGGATGGAGATGAAAAGCTGTTTAAATAATTATATTATTTTATTTGAATGGAAGGTGTCATACTGTTTTGCTGGTCTAATTATAGTCTGATGTCATGTCATTTAAGTTATGCAAGCATTTCTAATTTGCAAAAATGCTGGTCCTGACAGCAAAGCAGGTCTCTGTTGAACTTCACAGATGCATGAGCATCAAACAGTTCATTGCCAGTTCAGTTCATCTCTCGTAGTGGCTCAAATTAATTCGCACAATGATTAATTCTCACAGTACATAATGACATTGTTTTTACTATATATAATTTGACCTGTTCCATAAATTTAAATAGTACATGTAATTTTTTTTAAAGAAAATGTAATGCATTTTCACATATGAGCTAATATGTTGACAGTTAACTTGATAAATCATGTTTATACTCACATAGAATCAGTGGTTACTGTTTCAACACTGAAATTAAGCTCCTCAACTAAAGACTTGGCACAGCTGGGATCTGGAGATCTCCGGGACTGAGAACACCCCTCTTCTGTCTTCTCATTGAGGCTCATTTCAGAAGCAGTGTCACTCTCAGTGTAGCTAACAGGCCTGCCAAAACATATACTTCAAAAATGAAAAAAAAAAAAAAAATGTACATCCTTCATACATACGAAGACAACAGACACTGCATAAATAAAGACCTCTATAGCATACATACATATATATTCATATCACAATCAGTTATACTAATAGTTTAGTTTTAAATGTATTTTTGAAGTATATTTTTTAATTTATTTTGAACTTTTATTTTAAACAATTACAGTCTTAAATGAAAGCATGTTCTGAATATAAACTCCTTCAGGTCATGTGAGATCACAATGACTAGAAAAACTGGTTTACAAAACAACATAGCAGCACATAAAAAGCCACACACTCTTCACCTCAACAGGTCCTCCACAAACAAATAAAAAATATTCACTGGCCCCAGTTGTGGGCCTGTGCCACTGATTTCAGCCCCATATGTTTTACTCAGCAATTTACAATCCATTCAGTATTATCTTATATATCTTATTGTAGGCTGTAAATTTACTTTGTCATTACTTTCTTGGCTCTTGGCAGAAAATATATGTATTTATCTTAGAAAATGTAGTCTTTCTGCATACATTTTGTGATGCATATTCAGGCATTAACTGTGTGTTAACAGTTAAATAACTTAACCTAGCATATATATACTCACACAGAATCAGTGGTCACTGCTTCACCATTGTGATCATCCGGCAAATCCATGGAACTGTTATGCTTCAGAGACACACAGCTGAGATCTGGAGATTTCTGGGACTGAGAACATCCCTCCTCTGTCCTCTCACTTAGACTCATTTTAGAAGTACTGTCACTCTTCTTTCTGTTTAGAAATATATTAAGCCTGCCAAAACATATATACTTTGTAAAGTTTTGCTTTTAGTTTTTTTTGCTGATCAACCTGTTCTACATGCTTAACTCTGAATTCAAGGAGGAGCTTCATGAAGCAACTAAGAAAAAAACAAGAAGAATGCATCTTTAATTTATATGTTTCTTGTCTATTTTTAACCCTGATCACAGCATAATGTGGGTCAGAGCAAAACGTTAAGGCATTCAGAATAGGTTTGGGTGAAGACATACACATTGTAAGCAATTAATTAAGCAGTACAAAACTGTTTATACTTAAGGTTTATATTAAAGTTTATATTCTGCATTTTGAGGTTTGAGTTTTCTGTTCTGGTCTGGTTGCATCCGCCTCTCATAAATTGTGTTTTATAATGCTTAGGTTTGTACATTTCCTAAAGGCAGACGATAACCCTATTTTTATAAATGTTCAGCATCTCATATAAACATCAACTTAAAGTCAGTGTCAGGGTGAAAACAGCAATGCCATCAACAGAGTACATCTAATTTATCTATTGACACAACATGTACATGGGTAAGTTGTGTTTGTATCACTAATGAAGAATAAAATGCGTAAAAACTAATTTGTGCATGCTTCACACTGATTTCAGTTTCACAGATGTTCACTCAGATCTACTTTTCTGAGAAGGTAAATGACCAGGAGGTGGCAGCATTTTCAGAGCATTTGTTTGGCTGAATCATGAGTCTGTAAACATTCCTGTTTAGATTTGAGAGTTACATGCTCTTTTGTGATCACACACACACACACACACACACACACACACACACACCCTGGAAGATTTTGTAAGTGTGCATCCTTTTGCACACTCTAATTGCTAATATTGCCTACAACCCATTGCACTTTGGTGAATGATTCAGTCCAAAATTACACACACATAAAAAGGGTTGAGAAAAACTACAAACGTAGCGGATGTACACGGCCGATTGGTTAAGTAGAGAGGTTTAGGTAATAGGGTTTGAGGTGCAATTGTATCACGTGATAGTATGTCCAAAAGCTTGCCTACTTCTCTACTACACACTCAAAAGTGTGTAGTTTTTCACATCAACAGATTTATTGGACTTTTTCTGTTCTCTATGTGCTGAGTTACGTGACTTAAAAAATACACCCTTCAAGGCTATTAAAAGAGAAAATAATTTGAAATACTGTTAAGTTCCAAACACAACTGTGCTAATGAATCATGATCTTGTATTACAGATAGATGCCATAATTAAGTAAAAGTACATACGATTTATGGTTGTTTACTTTAGCCCCATTTAGTGTGTTTAGCCTCGAAACACATTATTAGGGATGGTGATTGCAGAGATTCATAAAAAAAGAAAAAAAAAAACGTATACTCACTTCTGCTGTAGGTGAAGCTGGATCATGAATGATTTGCATGAACATAGATGGATATATGTAGATTGGGAGGCGCATTCCCTTCACAAACAAATGTAATCCACTGCATCTTCAGCGGCTCAGATGTCGGGAGTAAATGACAACCACTATGTTCATTATTACATCCAGCAACACAACACCTCAATCACTCAATCTGAGATATTCTTGTCTAACTTACATCCCTGCTCCAGCATCAAAACAATGAAGGTTGGACTGTTACAGCTGATTTAGGGCAAGTCTGAGGTCAAGTCAAGTCAAGTCACCTTTATTTATATACCGCCTCTAACAATACAGAATTGTGACAAGGCGGCTGTACAGTATTAAATAGGAAATAGTACATCAACAATGCCAAGGGCAACAATAAACACTCAATTTTCAGGTAAAGGTAGTTAATCAAATACAATAAAATAAAATACAATATCGTGTGAAGAGAAAGCGTCCCCAACTAAGCAAGCCAGAGGCGACAGCGGCAAGGAACCAAAACTCCATCGGTAAGGCGGTAAGACGCTCATGTCAATCAACTATTGTGGGAGCAGCCTCTTATCATGCGTGTTCTGTGGGGGTAAAATACACATTTTTTTTGCTGGCGTTACCCTGGTACAGTTCACATTCCAGGGAAAAAATATAATGTTATTGGGGTCGCTTCAAATTTGAGAGTTACATGCTCTTTTGTGATCACACACACACACACACACACACACACACACACCCTGGAAGATTTTGTAAGTGTGCATCCTTTTGCACACTCTAATTGCTAATATTGCCTACAACCCAGTCATGAAAAACAAGCCGCAGCAACAGTGTTAATGTAGCCCAATGCCGTGGGAAAAGCAGATTCGCAGACTTGGCAACACTGATTACAACCTCTAAATGATAGAGAAGGGGAGGGGGAGACCAGGGTAGTTGAGCTGTCATGCCTTCATTGATACAAAATAATTTGCCAATCACTATCAAGTGTTCACTTTCAGCGCTGAGGAGTGTTGAGAAAAGAAACCTCACAGGGGAGGCTAGCCTCCCTTCTGGTATTTCAACCAATCATCATAAAGACGTAAATTACATGATATTAGTTTGAACGTCTCCCGCTGCACTGATAATGTACCAAGTACTTATGATCAGTAGTGATATTGAATATTTGATCACCAACAGATTTACCAAGCTGTCATTTAAACAGTATATATACAAGTTAAAAATAAAGGGAGAACATGCCTAAGCTGGATATAGGCTACAGCAGTCGGCTTAATTAAATGGCACAACAGGCAGCTCTCTTTTAACACAAACTTTTAAGAAGGGATGGATATTTGCTTCAAGTGATAGGCAAGTTAAGTGAAATTATATTATCATGCTGTATTTGTAACAATCTCTGCCCTATTAGCATAGATACAGCCCTGAGTGAGAAGCAGCAGTCCGCCAATCCTGGAGATATACAATGTCAGCGCCAAAGAGGCATTACAAGTGTTGTGTTTTTTTAATGCACCAGTGAACACAGGAGACTCTATAGACTCCCTCCATCTGAGCTGACGAGGACACTGTGGATAAATTTCATTATCAAAGGAAATGTCCCAGAAAAGAACAGTAGAGTCTGCTGTATATTTAGGAATCAATACCAACGCTTCATGCACAAGCAACAGCTCCAGACAAAGTAAGTCATGCATTTGTTTTCTAAATTGCCTTTCTAAAAGCACTTCTTGGCACTCTGTAAGGCTAATGTTGCTAAAGTTACCATTGTCTCTGCCTGTTTTCACTGATGCCACCTTCACATGCTACCAGAATGATCATAAATAGAAATGTGTAAAAATTGCATATGAAAGCAATGTGTAGTTGACTGCTTGAATTTGTCAAGCTCATAATCACAAGTGGGGCTTATACAGTTTGTAATAGCACACAGTGGCACCATGAATTATTTTTATCCTGGCTGCAAGGTATTTTGAATTCTCATACAACAAAAGGGCCACCATTGGAACAGAACCACGACTAGAGAAGAACTGAAACATTGTGCAACATATCGAATACTGTAAACATATTGCAATAAAGCATGAACTTGTGCAGTGTCTCCCTCTAAAAGGAAAGGTCTGAGTTTAATTATCTTTAAAAAAAAAAGTGACATGACCACATCCCTACGGAAAAACTAAGAAATGTCATGTATCTTTTTAGTAGTGAAATTATTTTATTGATATTCAATAAAATCTCAAAATATTAATAAAACAGATCTCAAAATATATATATATATATTTTTTTTTATATATACATTCAAGTTATGCATAGTGTTTATACAAAATCAACACCACTTCTTTAGTCTTTAGTAACGGTTGGTATGACAACTGCAAAGTCTCAAAACCCTTCACTAGTGACTTTCCTGAGCTGTGAAGTCTAAAACAGCAGACAGAATAATATAGTTTGGTGCAGGTCTGATTACTGACCACTGACAGACCGGGATGTGTTTGGGGAAACCTGTGCAAAACCAATCATTATGCAAATTCCATGAGACGTATCTGACACAGATACATTTCATCATTTAGCTGTGCAAGTTGTTTTATGTAAGAAAAAAAGAAAGATAATGTTGTGTGACAACATTAAAGAAATACTGTTCAGATATTTCTCAAAGAGACAGAGAAATCATAAACCCTGAATCCAGCATAGAGGGGTTCAGTGAATGTGGAGTTGAATGTGTGTAAGTGTGTGAGTGTGTGTGTGTCAGAGATGCTGTAGAAGGACAGAGTGCTGGCCGGCCAGTCCAGGTACACTCCTACTCTGTTAGAGGGGGGTGAAGGTGCAGTTAAGTCAGTTCTGTCATTATTGTGACAAACAGTGTAACTGTTATTAGAACAGAAGAGACTCCAGGATTTGTCATTCCATCCAAAAACACAGTCACTCACTCCCTTCCTGGTGATTCCTTTATATGTCACGGCTATGCCAGTCACTCTCCCACTCCATTCAACCTCCCAATAACAGCGTCCACTCAAACTCTCTCCACACAGAACTTGGGGATACGTATCAAATCTCTCTGGATGATCAGGATACGGCTGCTGTGCTTTCATATGCGTCACCTTCCTGTTCTCATCAGACAGCATGAGTTGAGTGTTTACAGTGTTTGGATCCAGTGTGAGATCACAGGCATCTGAACACAAGGAGACACGTAAGACATAAATGGATAGTTTTAGCACGCTCTCCGTGTATATGTTTGGATGTGTAAGAAAGAAAAGGCCTACATTTTCTTAATCCTGGTGTGATTCTGATATTGCCTCCATGATCCAAACTAGAAAGAGACAAATATAAAGAACAAATTACAAATGTTTGATTATTAAAAGAGTGCAAAAACCTAATGAATGCCCAACACAATGTTACTAAAAGGCTAAACTTGAACTAACTACTGCTTTTGTAAAATGTCCAATAGTTAAGTCAAAATCCCACAGTAAATGAAACTGACTATTTATTTTTACTGTTTAATACATCTTTTTATTGTTGATTTACATTGTACAACTTCCTAAGCCATATAAAACTGTACCTCAGAGAATTGGTACTGTTTTAAAGAGAAAGGGTGGCCACCAAATATTGATTTGATTTAGTTTAATTAAAGAACATGTACTTGTGTTTGAAAACATCTTCACAGCAAGTGCCTAAAACTTGCACAGTGAATGTGTATACATATTAATTTGTTATGTAACCTAATATACTAATCTGAGATTAACAGTATTAATGAACTTAAGTAAAACTCTTTAACTCTCCCACATACTTGAGTATCTGCAATGAACAATTTGGATCCTCCAGTTTGTGTTTGAGCAGCTGGACTCCTGATTGTCCTGGGTGATTGTAGCTCAGATCCAGCTCTCTCAGGTGTGAGGGGTTTGAACTCAGAGCTGAAGACAAATAACCACAGCCTTCCTCTGTCACCATACAGCCAGACAACCTACAGACACACATAAGTAGTAAACAGGGGTTGAAATAAATCATGTATCATGATATGAATGACAATCAAACCTCAGTTTTTCCAGCTGACAGTTTGGACTCTTCAGTCCATTGGAGAGCAGTTTCACTCCTGAATCCTGCAGATCATTGGTACTTAGATCCAGCTCTCTCAGGGCAGAGTTTGAGGATTGTAAAACTGATGACACAATTTCACAATCCAGACCAGTGAGATTACAGCCAGTAAGACTGAAAGACAACAGAACACAAGAGAATTAAATTCTTAATCTTATTCTAGAACTGGTATTTTGATAATATTATTATACTATTCTATTATAATCCTTCTAATCAATCATTTAAAAAAAAAAAAAAAAAAAAAACCTTTGCTATACCATGATTAAAAACTTACAGAGCTTTTCTGCAGTTGACCACAGCTGGTATTAGTCTTCTTCTACCCTCATCTGATGTGTTGTATTTCTTGAGGTCCAGCTCATCCAGCACCTCCTCTGACATCTGAAGCATGTAGGCGATTGTTGAGCAGTGAGCAGGAGAGAGTTTCTTCTCTGAGTGTTTGTCTGATTTCACAAACTCCTGAATCTCTCTGGACAGAGTCTGATCTTTCACTTCCAGCAGACAGAGGAACAGATTGATGGATCTTTCAGTGGAGAGTCCATGTCCATCTTTGATCTTCTCTTTAATGTACTGTGTGGTTCTCCTGATGCTCTCTGAGCTGTTCTCTGTGTGTGTCAGTAGATCCTGTAAGAGTCTCTGATTGGACTCCAGTGAGACGCCCAGCAGGAACCGCAGGAACAAATCTAGATGTCCATTCTCACTCTCTAGGGCTTCATCCACTGCTCCTTTAAGCAGATTATGCATAGTAACAATAACCTTAAGTGTCTTCATGGTGCTGTTTAAATAGCAGTAAAACACATGGAAAGCAGCAAGAAACTCCTGAACACTCAGATGAATGAAGCTGTAGACTTTCCTCTGATGAATCACAGATTCTTCCTTAAAGATCTCAGTGCAAATCCCAGAATACACTAAGGCATCAGTGATGTCTATGCTGCTCTCAATCAGGTCCTCCTCATAGAACATCACATTGCCCTTCACCAGCTGTTTGAAAGCCACTTCAGCAAGTTTCACAATCACTTCTCCGTTGGACTGCAGGAGTTTCTCTGGATTTCTCTCTTCATACTTCTGATTCCTCATGTTGATCTGAATCAGCAGGAAGTGGATGTACATTTCAGTCAGAGTTTGAGGGATTTCTGCACTCAGATCTTCTTTCAGGAGCTTTTGAAGCACAGTAGATGAGATCCAGCAGAAGACGGGGATGTGGCACATGATGTGGAGGCTTCTTGCTCTTCTGATGTGTGAGATGATTCTGCTGACTTGATGCTGGTCACTGATTCTCTTCCTGAAATATTCCTCCTTCTGAGGCTCATTGAATCCGTGAATCTCTGTCAGGCGGTTGATGTATTTGGAGGGGATCTGATTGGCTGCTGCTGGTCTGGAGGTGATCCAGATGAGAGCAGAGGGAAGCAGCTCTCCTTTCATGAGGTTTGACATCAACACACCCACTGATGAAGTCTCAGTCACATCACAAACTTTCTGATCATCTGAAAGCATTAATGTGATTCTGCTTTCATCCAGACCATCAAAGATGAACACAACTTTACACTCCTCATAAATCTTTGAGTCCAGATCTTGAATTTCAGGATGAAAGTCCAGCAGAAGTCTGTGAAGACTGTACTGATGATCTCGGATCAAGTTCAGTTCTCGAAATGGAAGCAGAAACATGAAATCTACATCCTGATTGGCTTTTCCCTCAGCCCAGTCCAGAATGAACTTCTGCACAGAGACGGTTTTTCCGATTCCAGCGATGCCTTTAGTAAGAACAGTCTTGATTTGGTCTTTCTCCTCACATCCTGGTTCAGGTGAGGCTTTAAAGATGTCATTGCAGTAGATTGGAGTGTCTTGTGAGTGTTTTGTTCTGACTGTTTTCTCCATCTGTAAAACCTCATGTTCTTCATTCACTCCTTCACTCTCTCCCTCTATGATGTAGAGCTGTGTGTAGATCCTGTTCAGGAAGATTTCATTCTCTTTGAGTTTGCTTCCCTCAAATAATCTCTCATACTTGTTCTTCATGCTGGTTTTGTGTTGGTCTTTGACTCTTTGCAGTCCATCATTCACTGGTTTCTGCACATTTCCAGTCTCCTCCTGCAGGTGAGCAAAACCAGCAGAACTGTATCCTTTCATGATTGTTTGAAGAACAGCAGGTGTTCTGGATCTCTTTCTGCACTGAGGACAGTCAAAGTCTTCTGATGGTCTAAACTGATTCCAGGAGAAACTGACGCACTGTCTGCCGAAACTGTGTTCACAGGTAACTGGATCTTTCAGAAACTGCTCACAAACTCCACATCTGGACTTATTCTGGATCAGATTGTTTCTCAAACTGTTGAGTCAAATCAGTTTTGAAGTACAAAAACATAAACACAAGGCAAGAATTATTTGCACCAGATAATAATGTCAGCACCAGCTTTGCATTGATAATTATGGCTACTATGACTAATCAGCCATTCTCGATTCTAGATATTAAGTATCAGTGTTTTTGTCTTACCTCAGGTCAGAGGTGACTGCTCCATCGCTGAGATTAGGAAGGTTAAGTAAGGATACATTATTTTTCACCAACACACCGCTTGGCTCTAGAGATGTTTTTTCATGATTCTTCAATCTTATGACATCAGTCAAAGGATTCAGTCAATCTCCACTTATGTTTTACATAAGGTCTGTTCAGTATCTATGCATTGTCTTACCTGGGGTCAGAGGTCACACCTTCATTATTGATATTAGGAGGCATAACTATAGATGCATTACTTTTCATAGAAACACAGCTGGGTTCTGGAGAGTCTGCAGTGTTGCTCTTTTCCATTTTCTCATTCAGACTCATTTTGGAGGCAGCGTCCTTACACTCCAGCTCCTCACAGAGATTTATATGTAGTTCTGTGCAAATAGGACACTATTAAGCATTTATGGAATTCACATTTTCCATAAAGAGCACAATAAACATAATATAAGTCACTGAAAGTGTTTTTTTGTTTTGTTTTGTTTTTCTGACCAACCCCCAGCAGCTCTTATTTTATGATTTTAATTAATACATTTCGACTAGAGCTGTGAATTGATTATAAATGTTTTAACTAATTGCACAGGTTTCTGTGTTTATTTCAGATTAAAGGCAATTTTGAACTGTAATATTTAATCAATTGTTTTATTTTTATTTATTTATTTTTTAAAAAATTACAGAAATACATATGTATTATTTAATCTGAACACAACATTAAAAACATCTGATTGTGAAACTCCTTAAACTCTTTGTACCAGATTGTGTTAGTTGCACACACAAATAAATAAATAAAATAAATAAATAAAATGGGGGAAAAAAAAAAACTTTTCACACCTGTTGCTGAAAAGCAAATACGTAAGTAAAGTAATCAAGTAAATAAGTGAAGAAAAGCAGCGTGCATTAAATAGATTGCTGTGGTTAAATAAAATCATGTTCTCTGTATGACAAAGTCTCTCAAGAGGAACAGTCAAATGCTGCACCCACTACACCTCAACAACAAACAAAAAATGCAAAACATCTCAGCACTGGCTGTGAGATGACACCACTGATTTCAGTCCAACACTTTTAAAAAAGGAAAGGAAAGACCATGACGTGAACGTCAGACTCACTAACCATTAGGCCACAACTACCCCCAAACACACCCATTTTACAATCCATTCAGTATAATCTGGTATGTTTTCCTATAGGCTATAAGAAAACTCTGTCACTGTAGCCTATTCTGTTGTTGCCAAACATTCATAGGCACATTGTACAATTTATAGACAACTCAAACAAATGTAAGCCGAACAAGTGGATTTCTACACAAAGGGCTTCAGGTGGAAATAAAGTTAAAGCATTAAACTGTAACATGTAGCTTTAAACATGTACTTACCATGAAGAATATTCCACTGCTCATCGCTACTTTTTTAGCGTCTTTTCTTGCCATTGAAAGCTGAAGTATCTTTCTGCTTTCAATTTCACAGTTGCTGTTCTGCCTGTTCTACTTGCTTAACTAACTTGCTTAAAGAATTCAAGGAGGAGTTTCAAGAAGCATTTGATGAAAAAAAAAAAAAAAAAATAAATAAATAACAGAGTTCAATAAAAACAGATGTTTCAAATAAAATATGCATGCTATATTATCCTTGATTGTTTTTAACACTGCTTAAAGGAAAAGCAATGTGGTTGTGATCAAATCATCCAAACAGATCATTTAGCATTTTGCATGATAGCATGTGTAACTGCAAGCAGCATTTATATTTAAAGGATAATGTACAGTCCATCAGTTATCACAAAATAATGAAGCCCTTAAGGGTGATGCAGCCTTCTTCAGTGAGCATCCATTATAAAACTCTCACAGGAGTAATTATGACAACTATGCAAATACTTTAAAATGTGTATGTAACCCATTAAAAATATATAATTTTTAGCCTTTCTGTAATCGGAGAAAACAGAAAATAAATTATATATAAAAAAGGAATAAAACAAACAGGCATACACAAAATATGTTTTACTTAAATATTCAACATAATAACAAACACAAATAAAATAAAATAAAAACTGTGTGACAGTGAGTTCCATTTCATGTTTGTGACCATGCCACAAGTTCAAGGAAAGATGGCTGAAATGCTATTTGTTTTCTTTATTTTGCAAAGGCACAATGTTTTGTTTTTATTTTAAGTATACACAAATAGAAATAAACCCTTTACACTTTCAAATAATGTGTTATTTTTATCTATATGACAAGAAATGAGAAAGTATTTTAAGTCGTTTCTGCTGTTATAAGGAAAAAAAAAAATCCAAGTGATCATGCTAGAGCCTTTCAGATTTTTGTGCTGTGCAATTTGCGTTACGCCACTGGGGGGCACCTCATCGGACCGAAAGGGTACTTCAGCGCTGGCAATTAAAGCGGGAAATTATTTGTGAGGGAAAGATAACCTTGTTCAGCTTCCCAAAGAACCCAGCGTTAAGGGAACAGTGGATACAGTTTGTTTCTCTGGGGCAGCAACAGAGTTGCGCAAATTTGTTCGTTTGTTCCTGGCATTAATGTGATGAATGTTTGCTATGCAAAAGCTGTGCATGCTTGCAACTCTTTAGCTCCACTCACAGCAAGCCTCCAGGAGCTTGACTGATTTCAGAGAGAAGCATAAAGCTGTATCTGTTTTCTGACATGAAGGATGCAATACTACTCTATGGGTACTCAAGATTGAGGCAGAAATTGCATGTTATGTCCCCTTTAATAAAGGAACATATTTGACCCTGGACCACAAATCCAGTCTTAAGTAGCACGGTTATATTTGTAGCAATAGCCCAAAAAAAACATTGTATGGGTCAAAATTATCGATTTTTCTTTTATGCCAAAAATCATTAGGATATTAAGCGAAGATCATGTTCCATGAAGATATTTTGTAAATTTTCCACCCTAAATATGTCAAAACTTAATTTTTGGTTAGTAATATGCATTGCTAAGAACTTAATTTGAACAACTTTAAAGGCGATTTTCTCAATATTTCGATTTTTTTTTTTTGCACCCTCAGATTCCAGATTGTCAAATAGTTGTATCTCGGCCAAATATTGTCAAATCCTAACAAACCATACTTGATGGAAAACGTATTTATTCAGCTTTCAGATGATGTATAAATCTCAGTTTCAAAAAATCGACCCTTATGACTGGTTTTGTAATCCAGGGTCACATATTATAAAACACTTCATATTTATTGATCTTAGGTGATTTATTAATTGCATTTAATATATTCCACTTTTAATAAAGCATTTGCAATTGGTTTGTAATAGCTGTTTTATGCATGTTTTATGCACGTTACTTAATATCCTAATGATTTTTGGCATTAAAGAAAGATTTTGACCCATACAATGTATTGTTGGCTATTGCTACAAATATAGCCATGCTACTTAAGGCTGGTTTTGTGCTGCAGGGTCACATATTATTTCAGAAAGTCATAAAATATGCATTTTATTATAGTAGCTAGAATGTTTTAGCAGACAATGATTATTGATTCTGATTCTCTCGATGAGTAAAATAGAGTTAGGGTGAATACTAATCAATCGTGAGCAGAGAGAATATCACTCTCACATTTTTTTTTTTTTTTTTCTGAAACAGTCTCGGACCAAGAGCTGGCAACTTATATGGAGCATCTTTTTGGTTGAATTATGCAATGCGTAAATGCCTATTGAGATTGGAGAGTTCATACATGCGCTTCTGTGATCACTCTCTCTCTCTCATATACTCACACAAGTCAGACTCTGGACTCCTGTTTGCAGATGATGAAACTCTTTAAACACCAGATCAGACACAGAGTTCATATCACTCATGGCTCATATTATATTAACCTCATATTATTAATCTGGCATGATAAACATGGGTTTCCATTTAAAATCATTAATAAATCCAAAATAGTCCATTTAAAAAATATGATTAATTTTGGGACACTATCAGTTATCTGGTGCACATTTATACAACAAATGTGTTTCTTTGTGTGCAGCAAGAGTAGACGTTTTTGTGAATGTTTTGTGTGTGTGTGTGTGTGTGGGTGTGGGTGTTTCTCATGATACAGAATTAACACTGTCTCTCATACTCCTCCCTTCATAGTGTTTTTCATTAGTAGATGTCACATCTATGCTCTTTTAATCGTGACAGACTTGTGTTCAAACATAATGGTTTAAAATCAACAAGTGTTGCTGATTTACTTGTCATTGTTTTCTACTTCCATGCATTTTGTTGCACCGTAACAAACACTTCAATGCAGTTTGAAAGCATCACATATCTGGTTTTGTTGTGCATATCTGTGTTTTGTTGTAATGTCTGTCGTAAGGTTTAATTTGTTTTTATTTTTTCTCTCTCCACTGGGGTGAGACCTCAAACCTACACACTAAATGTTTATTTAGACAATGAAGATTTTATCTAAATGAAGACACACCATAGACTTGTATTGTTTTTATAAAAAGAGAATTATAATTACTGTAGACAAACCCAAACGTTACGCCTACCAGAAGACATTTCACATTTCAGAATAAACTTCTGTGGTTCTTAAATTGCGATAATTAACTGTACATGTCTGACATGTTTAGATGTGAAATAAGATGTTTTTGAAGCAGGAGGTATTCCATGCATGTGGGATTTTTAGGCCGTGCACATAATTGCTTCCCACAAAGCCAAATGTGACCGCGTTATTGATGCCACACTAAGTTCACAAAAACAGATAAGCTCTGTGTGTGTGATAAAGAGAGAGAGGGCGAATGTAAAACAGTGATCCAGACAGAGAAAGATCTCCAGTTCATCATGAACGTCCAAACCACTGCATTGATTCTTTCTGCTGTCCTCCACACAGGTGAAACCGCTTCTATCTTTTATTTTTAATTAACTATTCTGCTCTTTATTTTATACATTTTAATAATAATTATTCAGATGCACAATTTGTAGCTTTTAAAATTGTATTAATTTTATCGTATGCCGTATTTTCAGTTTAACTTAAGTTAGTTTTAATTGTTCATAAAGTATTTTTGTTTGCACCTTTGGAAAAGGTTTTAGTTTTATTTGGCTTCAGGAGTAGTTTAAGTTTAGTTAAAGCATTGCTTATAATGCAGAGCCACACATTTGGAAGCACTTTATCAGAAAATGTGCACAATTGTTTTGCATGTCAGATGGCTTTGTTTAATTCTCTTTTTTCATTTGTTTTGTTTTTGAGAGAATACAGCAATCAGGCTGAAGATTAAATCACTGATTAAATCACACACTGAATGCAAATACAGCAAAGCTTGTGTTTGTATTACCTGTGTTTCCATTAAACATTAAAATTCTGTTTTTATTTCTCTAAATGAATACTAATTTTCAAGTGATAGTTTCCTTCATTTGTAAAGGTGTTCATCACGGATAATAATCTTGTGTGTTCAGTTATATTCCTTCATCTGTGTCGTTACATTGAGGTTTATTTCTTTTTGCTAGAGCCATAATGGTAATCACACGTCCATTCATTTAAGATCAGTGGATGAGTATATAATTTTGCTTTCTGATAATGACTTTATTAAACGTGCGCAAATCACATTGACTAGTTTAACTGCTCATAAATTGTTTCTGTCATCCTAAAAGCAGAGTGTGAGGAGTTTGATTTTGTTTGCGTTTGTTTACCAGAGCAGGACTGAAGGTCAGCGACAGCAAAGGGAGCACAGGGTTCACCAGACACAGACTTTTACATGAAATCAGCCATCTTTGTTTTCTCAAACAGATTTTCTATAACATGTCATGTAACTTAGAGTAAAGCATTCAGTCGTAGTTTGTGTTGTTTTGAGACTGACTCAAGCGTCAGTGTTGTTTGCTCACGGCAGTATGGGGGCAGAGTCCCGTGTTGCTCGTCCGGCCGCGTACGGCTGCCGTTAAAGTCGGCGAGACGGTCAGCTTCCACTGCCGCGTGACGAGCGGATCACAACCCGTCCAGCTGGAGTGGAAGAGGACCAACAACCAGCCGCTGGGAGGTGCGTTCACATCACAACCATCTGAGAAAACAAATCCTACAGGATCACCTACAGAAAGAACAAACACACTCATTGATACATCGGCTAAAATTAAAGAGACTAAATGAGTTTCAGAAGAAACATCTCTACAGTATCTCAGTGTGTGTGTTCAAAATTGTTAAGATACTTAAGTTTGAAATCAAAAGTAATTTCTCATCAAACTCATCAAAGGCGAAATCTTCTGATGTCTCTGAGATAAAGCTGATACTAAATGAAACATAACTCATAAATAAACAAGAAATTACATTAAGTCTCCTGAGAAAAGAAAGAGCAAAATCTGAGCCATAAAATGTCAGTTTAGTTGGAAAATGCATTAAAAAAATAAAATTTTCTTTTTCTATTTGGCGTAATTTTTAAATGCAGAAACTGACTTTTTGCTTGCACATGATACGCAGTTTCTCGACATACGCACCTATATATACAACTTCAGATTACTGCTTTAATGTATTTACATGCTATGGTTTATTTTGTCACAGATAACATGAAGCTTGGGCCCGATGGCGCTGTCCTGACCATCGCTAACGTCCGTCTTAGTAACCAGGGCTCTTATCGCTGCATTGCAACCAATGCTCAAGGAAAAGGGACGATCACAGCCACCCTGACCATCAGACGTGAGTCCAGTGTGTTTCTTAGTATAAATAGCCAGTGTTTCCCTATCACTGTACCACCCGTATCAGTCAAAGTCAATATCAATAACGAAAACCATTCCAAAGACAAAACTATCTGGAAAAAAAAATGCTAAAAGGAACTAGTTAAAAGAAAAATACATGACAACAGAAAGATAATACATTTGTTCACTGAAAAAATGGGCAAACACTGAAATGCTACTTCAGATCTGCATAACAAATTCGTATTACATGTAAATTCTTGGTACAAAGTCTGAAACCCAACAGGATGTCTGTTATTTTGAATTTTCTCTGCAAGTTTTGTGCCGTTTTTGCCATTTTCAGGCGTTGTATTCTAACAAACTCCTCTTATAGATTTTAACAGATCAACACCAAATTTGGTCAGTGTAATCTAAAGCCCTTTGTGGCATAAAATATTGAAAATCTTGAGTTTTCGTTGAAGGGCGTGTCCGTGGTGGCCTGTCAAACTTCAGTGGCAGGAAGTTTGCCACATATAAATGACTTTGACATATTCCTTCTATATTTACCACTTTAAATGCATACTGACCTCCGTTCACTGTTTCCCTAAAGCCGCCAGGTGGTGGTAAGCCCAGGTGCGAGGGCCCTTTCAACGCTGCTTGCAGAGTTAATATTTTAATGTATTAGCGTAATCATGAACACACCGGTTTGCAAACAGTTCTACCATTTAATGCATATGGAGACCAGATAAAGCAAAAACAAAACTAACCTTCATAAACTTAAAACTAACTCAACAAAATCAAAAACTGCAAAATAAAATTATATATATATATATATATATATATATATATATATATGGATGTTGCTATCAGACTTTGTGTTTGTTGGCACAGAGCCTCCAAAGGTGCGCGTGACGCCGTCCGGGCCGCTGTCGGTTTGTGCGGGTGAGAGCGTGACTCTGGAATGCAGCGTCACGGGGAAGCCCCGCCCCTCCATCAGCTGGATCAAACAGGGAAGTGAGACGGTGCTTGTGTCCACGACAACAGACGCTACAGCATCACTCCAGGTTTTTTAGAATTCTTTGATTCAGCGATACTGATTTCTCCTTTATCTGCATGTCTCAACACTGTGAGTCTGTTTCTCCCATTTTCACTGCCAAAGGTGAGAGTGATGTCAGCAGAGGATGCTGGGACATTTGTGTGCCGCGCTCAAAGCAGGGAGGGGACTGCTGAGGGGCAGGTGGAGCTCAGGCTGGAGGGCGGGTATCCCCAGGCCTCGGTTACAGAAACAGATCTGACAGCCGTGGAGGGTCAGAGCGTCACCATGCACTGCCACGCCACTGGTAAACACACACAGAAACTCACACATATGAAATTTTAAGTCACCATGAAATTAAAGTGAAATAAAAATCTATTTTTTTTTTAATTGTGTAGGGCGGGAACTTACACTCAAAGGCAGATCAAGTTATGAAATTATGGTAAAAAAAATAATAATAATTACAAATTAGTGGAAAAAAGTGACATTTGATGAAATATTAAACATATGACATTTATATATGACAATTATTTATTTTATTTTCTATATTCATTTTAATTTTAGTTTTAGTAATTCGGTTGTTTTTGTGATTTTTATACTAGTTCGTGTTGTTTAAAAATGTCTATATAGTTTTTATTCATTTTTGTTTCAGATTTAGTTTTAGCAATTCTAGTATTTCAACTTATATTACATGAAAATTACAAATGCTTTGGCAGCTAACTGAAATAAAATAAATAACAATTTATTTATTTTCTAGTTTTAGGTTTAGTTAACGATAATAACCCTGGGTCAAAACAAACAAACAAAAATACATTTAAAATGACATTTCATTAAAAAACATGACAAATTTAGGAAAAATGGCATTTGATTAAAAATTACATGGTCAAAAAAAAAAAAAAGAAAAAAAAAGTGACATTTGATTAAATATTAAAAATATGACATTTATTGAAAAATGACAGGGTCATTATTAATCTGCTATTATAGAATTTTTTTAATTTTTAATTATGTTTGTTTCAGTTTTTGTAATTTTTAGTATTTCAACTTAAATTACACTGAAATAAAATAAGTTTGTTTTTTGTGTTCTTGTTTCAGTTAACATGTATTTATTTATTTACAATTAACTTAAATATTCTCTAGTTTCAAGTTTAGTTAACTATAATAACCCTGGGTCAAAACAAACAAACAAAAATGCATTAAAAATGACGTGATTAAAAACATGAAAAATTTAGGGAAAAATGGCATTTGATTAAAATGTATATGGTCAAAAAAATGTAATAAAAAGAGGAAACATGTTCACAGAATAAACATGCATTATAATATAGATATTGTGAGTTTTCATTTTAAGACAAATTTAAAGGTGCTGTAAGGTGTAGAAAGACGTGATTTCTGTCACATCCAATTGTGTAAACAGCACCAATAAATCTGTGAGTGGACCACGCTGTTTTAACAAATCAGAAACATGTTCAGGTTTGCTCATATCGGATTGGATGGCATGTTTTTGGAGGGCGGGGTTATCTGCAGAGCTTACAGTTTAATGTGATGAATACAGATCTGTGTAATTCACTGTATTCATTATCTCATCATTATATCTCTCTGTTTTTCCCAGGTTCACCCACCCCAGATATCTCCTGGTCAAAGCTGCGAGCTCCGTTGCCATGGCAGCACAGGGCGAGCGGCGGGATTCTGATCCTCAATAACGTCGGCCGACAGGACTCGGGTATGGTCAATAAAAAGTGATAAAACGTGACTAATATTACCTTATACTGGACTCATTCTGGTCTCTCTGTGTGTCAGGCCAGTACATCTGTAACGCCACGAACGCTCTGGGCTACAGCGAGGCCTACGTGCAGCTGGAGGTGGACTGTGAGTGACAGAAACACACTCTTATCTCTGCTGACCTTGTCGTCGCAGACAGACGTTTACATTTGAGTCAGATTTGATGTATGTGCTCTGTGAGCTGGTCACAGGTCAGTGTAAACGGTGACTTCATCAGGCTGATACTGTAGGAAATCAGAGCTGAACTCACGTCGGCTGCGGTCACCGGACTTCGGTCAGATTCTGGGAACGTAAATACACGGGAACCTGAAAAAGAGAAGCAAAAGACATCAGACGGATAAATGAAGACTAAAGCTCAGACTAAAGCAATCACACACAGTCAGGGAGCGCAGCCAAAGAGCATGTGGGCTAATGATAATGGAGCGTGCAGAAACATCACTTATTAAACATCAGTTTTTACAATTATATTGTTTTACGTTCTGACATTATTTTTGGTGACAATAAACCAATACAGTAAAAAATTACTTTAATACACTGATTTTGAACTTTTTATAAATGTAAAAAAATACATTACAAAACATATTATTATTAATATTGTACGACAATTAAACAATGCAAATAGTTCAACAACGGAACTATTAAATTTACTATAGAAAACAGACTATTACAAACTTAAATTATAGCATTTAACTAGTATAGAATATAGAATAGAATAATTTGTTAAAAATAGTTTAATACACCTGTTTTTGATTTTTAAAAAAATACAATGACAATTAAACAGTACAGTAAAATTACATTACATATAAAATATAATCAAATCTATATGACAATTAAACACTGAGTAATCATTCAGTTCTAATAATTATAATTAATAATCATTCTAATTCTAGTCTTTAAAAAAATGCTTGACCCTTTAAGACTTACATGCTATTTGTTTTCTAACTGCACGTTTCTAACACCAGCTTCTGTATTCTTTTTGTATTCTATTTGTTTTCTTTTTATTATATAATTAACAAAAAAAAGGCCTCTAACACTACTCTTTTTCTAGTCTATCTGTTTTCATTTTATTCATTATATAATCAACAAAACAAAACAAAACCCTTGCTACATGTACTACCTTAGGCTAACTGAGACTTGTCATCGCACTTGCATATCATTGCTCTTTTGTTGATTGCTTCCATTGTCCGCATTAGTAAGTCAATTTGGATAAAAGCATCTGCTAAATTACATAATGCACATGTAATGTAAATGCGTAAAACTACTTTAATACACTGGTTTAAAAATACTTTCGAAACACATCTTGATTATTATTTTGTCTTTATAAATACAGGACATACATTAAAGAAAACTGGATATAAAAATATTTATAAAGTAGTTATTTTTTACACAGTATTTTCTAATGCTCAAAGTAGCTCCTAATTCATTTATTGGGTTTTGCGGGGAAACATATTCTGGACTTAAGTTTATGTTCTTGGCGGTTATCATGAAATTAACTGACCCATCCCTCATCAGTACTGTGTCCATGATCTTTCTGATCTCGTCTTCAGCTCCTCCGTACGCCACCACACTGACGGATGAGACCGTCGCTCGTCCGGGCGACGCCTTGCGTGTGCAGTGTCTCGCTCACGGCACTCATCCAATCCGCTTCCGCTGGACGCGTGTGGGCGGAGCCTCCATGTCGCCGGGGGCGGAGACCACCAAAGACGGCGTGCTGAAGATCGCGCAGCTGAAAGTAACGGACAGCGGCACGTACAAATGTGTCGCGACCAATCACGTGGGCTCCAGTGAAGCGCTGACAAAAGTCACTGTGAGAGGTGCGTCAAACAAATGTTTTGGAAATCACTAGCACTCCAAATAAGTGGTTAAAATGATAGTGTTTATGTCATTAAATACTCAGTTCTTCTCTTTGCTTTGCTTTTGCCTCCCAACAGCTTAATTACAGACCTGCTGATTGTAAAAATCTGCCCATTAATTATGAGGACATTAGAGACTTCAGACCCAACAGACGATGAAGCTCAGAAACGAAACAAATTTGGTGTTTAGAACATAAGAAAATATTTTTTGTCTGTTTATATTCTGCTATGTTGAATATTGCTAAAATGGCACGATGGAAAGATTCTTTCACTTTGGAATTCAAGTCAAATAAACACATATTAAAGTTCATAATAAAGACTGTGTTATTGTTTTCCATTGGATTTCCACAACAGATTCTTCACAAAAAAATCCAAGCTCCAATTAGCTCCAACCCTAATCAAACATGTAGCTTTCCAGTGAACTTTTTTTGATTAGCTTTGTTCAGGCGTGTTTGATTAGGGTTGGTGCTAAACTCTGCAGGATTGTGGCCCTCCAGTACCAAAGTTGATAGGGAAAGTTTCCAACAGTATAAATATGCTTTCGATTGGGACAAATAAAGTCAATCCCAAAACTGACACTGTGACATTGTATTGCATAGTCATGTCTGGATCATTTCAGTTTGTGTAATAAAGTGACTAAGGGTAATAAGGGTCATTTCATGCCACCATGTTTTTCAGGAAGTATTTAATAACTGCTAAAAGAACTGGGCCTCATCATTCGGTTGTTGCGAATAAAAACCCATAAAAACACACTGTAATCCAATATCAGACTCTGATCTGCACGTTACAATGAATTTAAAGTTGTCACAAAAACAGTTCTTCATCCAAAAGATTCATTTCTACACTGTATGTAATGTTCTAGAGCAGGTTTGTCCAATCCTGCTCCTGGAGATCTGGAAAAAGTGTTAAAAGTACCCCAGGCACATTGTTTTAGTATTTTTGTAGCACAAACACCATCAAACAGATGTGAGCTTCGGATCCTCCAATGTTCCTCTATGGCGCTGAAACATAAAGATGTCCGAGTTCCACTCCCTGTCCGTGGATGAGCACGCTTTAAAAACTGTGCAGACGCAGCTGTGCCCGAGATGGAACAGAACACGGAAAGTCAAGTATACCTGGGCCTTAAATCAGTTTTACACTCGTTATTGCGGTGAATTGTGGCATTAAATGAGTGCACTCAATAGAGTCCACTGTGGTTTTGGATGCGATTGCAAATGGCTCTTACCTTAAACAGGGCAGGTGATTTCAGACACAGACAGCTTTTCAGACACAGCTCTTGATTAGCTGCTTCAGTTTTGTTTAATTATGGTTGGAGCTAAACTCTCCAGAACAGTGGCCCTCCAAGAGCAGGTTTGGGCACCCGTCCTAGAGACATTCTTGATTTAGGATTTACGTTTTACAACAATAAAACAGTCCTGTAACACCATTTTAGACAACCTAAAATAAGTACATGAAACTATGATGATTCTGGAGCAGCGTGTTTCTTCTGGTGCTTCTGAACACCCCTTTTAAAAGCAAATTTCTTGCCACAGATGGAGCAGTCGTAAGGTTTCTCTCCTCTATGCATTCTTTCATGGATCTTCAGGGAACTTGATATAGAAAAAGCCTTGTCACATTGTAAGCATTTAAAAGGTTTTTCTCCTGTATGAGTCCTCTGGTGTATTTTTAAGTCACTTAGCTTATAAAAACTCTTTCCACAGTCACTACAGGGATACGGTCGTTCTCCAGTGTGAATTCTCTGATGAACTTTGAAAGCATATGGACTAGCAAAGCTCTTCCCACAGTCAGAGCACAAGTACGGTTTCTCTCCGGTGTGAATCCTCTCATGGCTTTTACAGTGAGCCAAATAACGGAAATGTTTCCCACAGTGTGAACACTGATACGGTTTGTCATCTGAGTGCATTTTTTGGTGTGACTTTAGAGAAGCTGAGCTTTTACAAGGTTTTCCACATTCACTGCACTGATACGGATTCTCATTGCTATGTGTGAGCAGGTGTTTCTTCAGATGAGTTCTCTGGGTGAAGCTCTTCTCGCACTGAGGGCACTTGTATGGCTTTTCACCCGAGTGAATTCTCATATGAACAGAAAGATTTCTATTGTTGCGGAAAAACTTATTACATTTGTTGCACTGGAGAGACTTTTCTTCGTGTGTCTTCATATGAGCTCTCATACTATAAACAGTGTTGAAAAATTCCTTCCCGCACTGTTCGCAGCGAAACTCCTTCTTCACGCTGTGCTCTTTTGAATGAAGTGTTTTCTCTTTGAAGGTAGGAAAGCTGATGTTGCATATCTTGCAGCTGAAGTTATTCTGTTTTGTGTGTTTTCTCTGATGTCTCCTTAAATTACCCTGTTCGCTAAATGTTTTTTCACATTCCGTCACTGTCCTTTGCTCTGTGGATGTAGATCCAGGTTCTCCATCAGAAGATGAACCAGCGCTGTCATCTGAAAGGAACAAAATTGGCACAAAATAACTTTTTTTTCTACAAGTTCTACAGCTGAACAATCAGTCAAAACAAAATTGAAATGGTGATATGTCTTAGTGTGGTTATTAAACTACAAAGGCTATGACCTTTTATACACATGCAGCCATTCTCAAATTGGCAGAATTCACAATGAACGCTGCTCCACATGAATTTAGGTCTGCACTAGGGTTGTGCGATATATGCGATAATATCGTAATTAGGGATTTTTTTTTCGGTCAGGTTTTTTGTGCCCCCGATCTGATCCGAGTCAATGAATATTGACTATCCGCTGATACAGAGTCCCGATGCAATACTTATATATTCCTAGTGTTTTGTGAATGCTAAAATCAATCCAACGTATACAGAGTTGTGCAGTCTGACAGAACAACAATTTACAAATAATTGACTCACCCCCTTGTCATCCAAGAAGTTCATGTCTTTCTGTCTTGAGTTGTCAAGAAATTATGGAAGCTTTGAAAGTTCAAAATCGGGGCACCAATGAAGTCCTGAAATCCTGAAATGCTTTCCTCAAAAACCTTATTTTCCTTATGACTGAAGACAAAAAGACAAGAACATCTTGGATGACAAGGGGGTGAGTATATTATTTGTAAACTGTTGTTCTGGAAGTGGAGTTCTCTTTTAAAGGTGACTGGCAAACCATTTAAAGGTGCATGCCGCCACCTACTGCACAACACCGGCATGATATCTGACATTTTTAAAAACATTTTTAAAATAATTATGTTAATTGAGTATATCTGGTCAGAAAAAGAAAAAAAAAAAACACAACTGAAGGAACAAAGTCACCATCATCAACATCATTCTCATCATCATCCTGCTCTTCCTCATCAGTCTGTTGTTGTTCCTCTGCAGTGGTTTCTTCTGCTCTGCTCTCTATCAGGTTCCTGCAGTCCACCAGTTTGACGGAGCACATCTTCAGTGGCGTCTGCAGCATCTCCTGTTCTTCAGCTTTACAGTCAATGGTTTGATCAGTGGATTCATGATCCTGAGCGTCAGAATAACAGAGTAAAGTGAGGCTGAGCTCTGAGTCCTGTGTGTCTCTGGATCTCTGATCTCTGACGCTCCAGACTGAATCCTGAACTTCTGTCCCATCAGTCACACGCGCTGAAACCTTCTCTACATCCTGACAAACACAATCAGTAAGTACTAGATGTTAAGTCACATAACAAAACAATCAAAATTATTGAATGTAAACTTAATCAGCAGCTAAAGGATGAACTGAAGAGCTCTGCAAACCTCTCTGTTCAGTTTTTCTTCTCTTTCTCTCAGCTTTGCTTCCAGTGTCGCCACCTCTTTCTTCAGCTGACAGATTACTGTAATGAAATCCTCAATATCCAGCATGGACAGATCAGTTCCTACTGATTTACAGCAGATCACATCCATCTGCGCTGTCATGGTCAACATCTGAACACAAACACATCATGATAATTAAATACGTATTTATTATGGACTGACACTGATTTAAACTTAAAATGATTGTTTACGAACAAAACAAAAGCTGAATTACTTAGAACTGACTTGTTATTAAAGAAAATAGCATTTCGGAGAACATTCAACATTTTTTATTACGGATGTAAAAGTGTTTAAGTTTCAATTTTGAGCCAGCACAAAGATAGATAGAATTACGAGATATTTCAATGGTCAGATTTCCATTTCTTCTTAAACTGTGAAAACCTTAAAATACTGAAAATTAACCATTATGTTAGTACAGAAACTATTGGCTACGACAAATTTCATGGTTAAAAACTAGGTTACTGCAGTAAAACAACAGGACATTTGTTATTACTGTAGTAAAAGCCATCGTTATTTTTCATAAGGCCAGCGGACGATGAAACGATTCATTCTTTAAAACACTAATGACAGAAAAACAAATACATGCACATAAACAGCTAAAACACTTTAATAATGTAAAACAGAATAAACACTTACCGTCTGAGTCTAACTGTTCCAGTATTCTTTCTTTCTTCAGTGGTTTTACCGGTGAACTAATGAACGTTGTAGCGCCTCCTACAGTACGAGTGTTGGAGTTTAATTTTAAGAAAAGACGCCCCGGGAGGTGTGGAGAGCTGTGCCAAACCGATTTTGTCTTATTTCAAAATGGATATAATATGTAAATATATTAATATCATATACGTAATTAAACAAAGACATCAATGTTAGTCAGCTGGTCAACCGAAATGACCGTTATTTTTTGAATTACGCGAATTCGCGGCTTTCTGTGGGGGACAAGAGAAAACGCACAGAATCAGAGAAGCGCAGTAAAGCGATTAACATAACGGAGAGATTAACACTAAATTTACATTTTTAGTTTTATTACACTACTTTACTGTAGGCTACTCGGGGATATATTATCCCATTGCTTTCATACAATATTCAAGGTGCTGTAAGCAGATTTGTTAAAATTCCCAATGAAAAAAAAAAAAAAAAAAAGTTTTTTGGTATTTATAATTAATATGTTAGCTTTAATGTTATCTATTAGCTTGTGTGCTCCAAAACAAAGATAAAATTCACATTTAGAGGATATAAGCAGCAGCATGCACACATATTGCTGGAACCGGTGGTCGGCCAAGAGTGGCACTCGGAATAGTAATAGGAATAGCTTGTCTCTTGTGGAAGAAGAGTGTTGGTCGCTTCTGCCGACCACTGCTAAATAGACGGTTAAAAGGTTTCTCTTCTGTGTGCATTCGTTCATGGATCTTCAGGGAACTTGATATAGCAAAAAGTCTTGTCACAATGTGAGCATTTAAAAGGTTTTTCTCCTGTATGAGTCCTCTGGTGTATTTTTAAGTCACTTAGCTTAAAAAAACTCTTCCCGCAGTCACTACAAGGATACGGTCTTTCTCCTGTGTGAAGTCTCAGGTGAACTTTAAAACCATATAAACTATTCTCTCCGGTGTGAATCCGCTCATGGCTTTTACAGTGAGCCAAATTACGGAACCGTTTCTCACAGTGTGAACACTGATACAGTTTGTCATCAGAGTGTGTTTTCTGGTGTAACTTTAGAGAAGCTGAGCTTATAAAAGGTTTTCCACATTGACTGCACTGATACTAATTCTCACTGCTGTGCGCGAGTAAATGGTTCGTCAGATCTGATCTGAGACTGAAGCTTATCTCGCAGTGAGGGCACTGATATGGTTTATCAAAGTGTGTTTTTGGTGTAACTTTAGAGATGTTGGGCTTATAAAAGGTTTTCCACATTCACTGCACTGATACGGCCTCTTATTGCTATGCATGAGTAGATGTTTCTTAAGATTAGATGTCTGGCTGAAGCTCTTCTCGCAGTGAGCGCACTTGTACGGCTTTTCGCCCGTGTGGATTCTCATATGACTTTAAAGATCTCGCTTGTTGCGGAAAAACTTGTTACATTCGTTGCACTGGAGAGACTTTTCTTCGTGTGTCTTCATATGAGCTCTCATATTATAAAGAGTGGTGAATAAATCCTTGCCGCACTGTTCGCAGCGAAACTCCTTTTTCACGTGTGCTCTTTTGAATGAAGTGTTTTCTCTTTGAAGGTAGGAAAACTGATGTTGCATATCTTGCAGCTTGAGTCTTTTTATTCTGTGCATTTTCTCTGATGTCTCTTTGAATTACCCTGTTTGCTGAATGTCTTTCCACAGTCCATCACTGTCCTTTGCTCTGTGAATGTAGATCCAGTCTCTCCATCAGAAGATGAACGAGCGCTGTCATCTGAAAGGAACAAAACTGGCATAAAATTACTTTTTCTATGAGTTCTAGAGCAGAACAATCAGTCAAAGCAAGATTGAAATTGTGATATGTCTTGTGCGGTTATCAAACTACAAAGGCTTTGATCTTTTATACACATGCAGCTCATGATATGCCGTTGTCAGTGTCTTAAATTGACAAAATTCACAACAAATGCTGCTCCCCACAAATTTAGGTCTGGACATGCATAAAATTTTATGTTCATTTAGTATATGTGGTCGAAGCATACCTGAAGGAACAAAGTCACCATCATCAACATCATCATTCTGATCTTCATCCTCATGACTCTGTTGTTGTTCCTCTGCAGTGGTTTCTTCTGCTCTGCTCTCTATCAGGTTTCTGCAGTCCACCAGTTTGACGGAGCACATCTTCAGTGGCGCCTGCAGCATCTGCTGTTCTCCAGTGTTACAGTCAGAGGTTTGATTAGTGGATTCATGATCCTGAGCGTCAGAATAACAGAGTAAAGTGAGGCTGAGCTCTGAGTCCTGTGTGTCTCTGGTTCTCTAATCTCTGACGCTCCAGACTGAATCCTGAGCTTCTGTCCAATTAGTTATAAGCACTGAAACCTTCTCCACATCCTGACAAACACATCACAGATAAACACAAAGAACAACCTGTTGATATTAACCTCATTACTCTGCAGGGCTTTCTAGTGGTAATACTGAAGATTATGTAGCTTGTTTTGCTGCAGGATTAATTTGAGGTGTGTATAAGAAGAAAGAAGTTATCAAAACTTCAGTTTGATTGAGCTGCAGTGTGATCTGCACAAACCTCTCTGTTCAGTTTGTCTCCTCTTTCTCTCAGCTTTGCCTCCAGTGTCGCCACCTCTTTCTTCAGCTGAT
Source organism: Cirrhinus mrigala (assembly GCA_036247105.1). Lineage (NCBI taxonomy): Eukaryota > Metazoa > Chordata > Actinopteri > Cypriniformes > Cyprinidae > Cirrhinus > Cirrhinus mrigala. The sequence goes on from CM070007.1 coordinate 3,339,639, forward strand.
AGATTTCTGTGATGAAATCCTCAATATCCAGCATGGGCAGATCAGTTCCTACTGATTTACAGCAGATCACATCCACCTGCGCTTTCATGGTCAACATCTGAACACAAACACATCATGATAATAAAGGGATGCATTTTTAATGAACTGACACTGATTTAACCTCAAAATGATTGTTTACATATGACTGAACAAGAGCAGAAGTACATAGAAGTGATTTGGTATTAAAGAAAATAAAATTTTATTTCAGAGAACATTAAGAAATATTTAGTTGTCTTTAGAAGTGTTTGTTTCATTTCAACAATGAGCCAGCACAGAGCAGGAATACTATCAAAAACGTGATATTACATGCTTCAGATATGTCACCGCCTACCACAAATATCATTGTTAAAACTTCGTCAATATAGTAAAATAATAATAGGACAAGTGTTATTGTTACTGTAGTAAATCTATGGCAAGACGAGCAGGCGAGGAACAGCTTTATTCAAGCTCATTAAAACACAGAGACTGAAAAATAACAACAACAACAACAACATGTAAGTAAACAGCTAAAACACATGAAACTCTTACTGAGTGTTCCAGTCTTCTTTCTTTCTTCAGTGGTTTTACCAGTGGACTAATAAACGTTATAGTGCCTCTTACAGTGCGAGCGATGGAGTTGAAGAGAAAAACGCTCCGGCAGGTTGGGAGGGATTCCCTAAACATTCATTTTTAAACCTAATTTCTCTCATTAAAATACTGTATTTCAGTGGCGTTGCCAAGAAATGGATATACCATCATATCTTTACGAAATTACTAACCAAAGACATAGATAAACGAATGTTAGTCAATAAGTAGTCAGTAATTAGAAATGACCGTTAATATTTGAATTACGCGAGTTTGCGGCATTCTGTCGCAGACCAGAGAAAACGCGGGAAGAATCAGAGGAGCGCAGTAAAGGAAGATATATATATCCACCTTATTGTTCAATGCAAAAGAAAGCCTGGAAGCAGATCATAGCAGAGGCCACACATTAAATTTACAAATTGCTGTGCCCACTCTTATAAGAAAAATAAGGTGGATTTATAACAGTTCTTTCTGGTCCTCAAATCTGATTGGCTGAGAGCCTTTTCCGGCAGTGCGATATTCCAGTTATTTTACCATTTGTATATGCTTTAAGTATTTCTCACAGCGAGTGTCATGTCAGACACCCAAATTAACATGACCAGATGTGCCATTTTCCAGGTACACGTCCTGTACAGGATTTTGAAATCGTTAATTAATTGCGATAAATCCTTTGAACAGCACTAATAAAAAAGTAATTAAAAATATCTGAATGTGTTGAGTGAGCAGTTGAGCAGTTTTTTTTTTTTTTTTTTTGGAACATTAATTATAACAGACTTACATGCATCTAACAATGTACAACTCCTGTTTGTTACTGCTGATTACAATCGATTACAATATATATATATATATATTTATATATTATATGTGTGACTCAGGGAGGGCGGCGCCACAACACCTTCTACTTGGCAGCCACCATTGGTTTTGGGTAAATCTAATGGCTCGTTTCCACCTTTCAGTATAGTACGGTACGCAATTATTTCTATTTCCATTATTTGACGTTTGGAATGGTACCAAAATAGCAAACCGTACCGCTTTTTTGGACCATTTTTTTAGGGTACCAAACACAGTAGTCCGGTACCTAATGGGTGGAGCTAGACTCATTGCAGAACATTGATTGGTTGACAGAGAATCATCACTTGCGCATGCTACTGAAAGGAGACTGAAACGTCTTCTGCACTTGTTCTGCCAAGCTGCTCTTATGTGTTGTTGCTACTTTCCGACATACACCATGCCTATTAAGTAAGGGTACTCAGGACAATAGTAAACAATCAATTTTCAGTTGAAGTCAGTTCAGCGCTGATTCAGTGCTGTCATTATCATCCATCTTAGTTCAAAAATCCAATATCAGACACTGGTCTGCACATTACAGTGGATTTTTCATGCAAATCATTTATTTTTACCCAGTAAATAATGTTTGAGAGACATTCTTGTTTTAGGGTTTATATTTTACAACCATAAAATAATGTTCCTGTAGCACTACATGGTGTTTTATTACACAACCTAAAAATAATTACACGATGAAGCTATGATGATTTTCGGGCAGTGTGTTTCTTCGGGTGCATCTTTAAAACCCCATTTAAAAGCGAATCTCTCACTGTAGAAGGTTTCTCTCCTGTATGATGTCGCTCATGGACCTTCTGGTCATACAATAGAGTGAAAGCCTTGCCACAATATGAGCACGTAAACGTTTTTTTTTTTTTTTTTTCCTGTATGAATCATCTGGTGCATTAAGCACTGTGATAAAAAGACAGATTTCTTTCACAGCACATTAACATATTAGAATGATTTCTGTAGGGTCATGTGTGTTCAAAAAGAAAACAGTGATTTTGCACTAATAATTCACAATATTACTGTTTTAATGTTTTTAGTCTACAGCAAGAAGAAATAAAGCAAGTCGGCCACAAATACACACTACCCGAGACAAACTTGCATTTTTAAAGCATTACACCACAATTAATTTACACAATTACACAGATTTTTTTATAACAATAAAATAATGTTCCCTTTTTTCATAGCTTGATTAAGCTATGATTATTCTGGGGCAGCATGTTTCTTTTGGTGCGTCTGAAAAACATATTTAAAAGCGAACCTCTCACCACAGATGGAGCAGCAGAAAGGTTTCTCTCCTGTATGATGTCGCTCATGGATATTCTTGCCACTTGCTCGAGCGAAAGTCTTGTCACAATGTGAGCACTTAAAAGGTTTTTCTCCTGTATGTGTCCTCCGGTGTATTTGTAAGTCACTTGGCTTATAAAAACTCTTCCCACAATCACTACAGTGATACGGTCTTTCTCCTGTATGAACTCTCTGATGAACCCTGTATGAAAATGAACTAGCAAAGCTCTTCCCGCAGTCGGAGCACAGATACGGTTTTTCTCCGGTGTGAATCCGCTCATGGGTTTTCCAGTGAGTCGAATGATGAAAACGTTTCTCACAGTGTGAACACTGATATGGTTTGTCAGAGTGTATTTTTTGGTGTGCCTTTAGATGAGCTGAGTTTTTATAGGTTTTTCCACACTCACTGCACTGGTACGGTCTTTCATTGGTGTGTGTGAGTAGATGTTTTTCCAGAGATGATCTGAGACTGAAGCTCTTCTCGCACTGAGGGCACTGATACGGATTCTCATTGCTGTGCGTGAGTAGATGTTTTTCCAGAGCTGATCTGAGGTTGTAGCTCTTCTCGCAGTGAGGGCACTGATGCAGCGTCTCATTGGTGTGTATGAGTAGATGGTTCTTCAGATGAGTTCTCTGGGTGAAGCTCTTCTCGCACTGAGGGCACTTGTACGGCCTTTCACCCGTGTGGGTCCTCATATGAACAGAAAGATTTCTATTGTTGCGGAAAAACTTCTTACATTCGTTGCACTGGAATGACTTTTCTTCATGTGTCTTTAAATGAGCTTTCATATTATAAGAAGTGGTGAAAAAATCCTTCCCACACTGTTCACAGCGAAACTCCTTCTTCACTTCGTGCTTTTTTGCGTGACGTTTCTTCTCTTTGAAGGTAGGAAAGCTAATGTTGCATCTCTTGCAAGTGAATTCTTTCTGTTCTGTGTGTTTTTTCTTATGCCTCATTAAATGACCCTGTTTGCTGAATGTCTTTCCACAGTCCGTCATTGTCCATCGCTCTTTGGATGTGGAGGCAGTTTCTTCATCAGAAGATGAACCAGCATTATCATCTGAAAGGAACAAAAACTGCATAAATATCTCACATTTTCTGTAACTTCTAGAGCTGGACGATTAGTCGAAATAAAACTAAACTTGTGATATGTCTTAATGCAGTGTCAAGCTGCAAAGACTGTGATTTAAATATATTTACAAAGTCTGATATGCGACACTGATATTTTCAGTGTTGCCAGATTGGGTTGACAATTTCCAGCCCAAAAGCTCACCAAAATCTTCACTTAATAGTTTATTTAAACCTATTTCAGCAGCTGTCTTGGTATACACATGATGGAGAGGAGTTGAAGTCTCATTTTCAATTACAATTAATTCATTCATCTGTTTTCTGGTTTTAGAGTTACAGTTTATTACAAAAAGCCTTCAAGAGCCAACAACAGACCTAATCCATGTTTTGAGAGCTGAGTCATTCTCCCATTCTTTATCCAATTTTGATCCACACAATCAAATTCAAAACCACCCAGCTGGGCAGAAATGCACCCAATCTGCAACACTAGCTATTTTACAAGTGCAACTCATTGTATGTTGTTCTCAGTGTCTCAAATTGGCATAACTCACAACAAATTCTGTTAATTCAGCACATCTGGCCATAAAAAGAAGAAACAAACCTGAAGGAACAAAGTCATCATCATCAACATCATCATTCTGATCTTCATCATCTTCATCACTCTGTTGTTGTTCCTCTTCAGTGGTTTCTTCTGCTTTGCTCTCTATCAGGTTCCTGCAGTCCACCAGTTTGACGGAGCACATCTTCAGCGGCGTCAGCAGCATCTCCTGTTCTTCAGCTTTACAGTCAGAGGTTTGATCAGTGAATTCATGACCCTGAGCGTCACTATGACAGAGTAAACTCAGGCTGAGCTCTGAGTCCTGCGCGTCTCTGGATCTCTGATCTCTGACACTCCAGACTGAATTCTGAGGTTCTGTCCCATCATTAGTATCATTCTTATCATCATTCCCCTCATCTTTATCATCATCAATCCAATCATCATCCTGCTCTTCTTCATTACTCTGTTCTTCCTCTGCAGTGGTTTCTTCTGCTCTGCTCTCTATCAGGTTCCTGCAGTCCCCAAGTTTGACGGAGCACATCTTTAGCGGTGTCTGCAGCATCTGCTGTTCTCCAGCGTTACAGTCAGAGATTTGATCACTGGATTCATGATCCTGAGCGTCAGTATAACAAAGTAAAGTAAGGCTGAGCTCTGAATCCTGTGTGTCTCTGGATCTCTGATCTCTGACGCTCCAGACTGAATCCTCAGCTTCTGTACCATCAGTCACATTCACTGAAGCCTTCTCCACATCCTGACAAACATATCATAGATAAAGACAAAGAACAACCTATTGATATTAACCTCATTACTTAGAAGATACCTCTAGTGGTGGTTATATTGGTGATTAGTTAGCATGTTTTGGTGTTGACACAATTTGAGATGCTGATAAGAAGTGAGTTTGGTATGTGAAAAAAGTCATTGAGTGATTGAGCTGAAGGATGAAATGCAGTGTGATCTTCCCAAACCTCTTTGTTCAGTTTGTCTCCTCTTTCTCTCAGCTTTGCTTCCAGTGTCGCCACCTCTTTCTTCAGCTGACAGATTTCTATGATAAAACCCTCAATATCCAGCATGGACAGATCAGTTCCTACTGATTTACAGCAGATCACATCCACCTGCGCTTTCATGTTGAACATCTGAACACAAACACATGATAAAAGATGCATTTACAATGAACAGAGGCTGATTTAAAAGTTTACATACAACTGAACAAGCATAGTATTAGAACTGACTTATCAAAGAAAATAACATTTTATTTCAGAGACCATACAGAAATATTTATTTCAGATCTGGATGTGTTTAGAAATGTTTGTTTAGTTTCAACATTGAGCCAGCACTGAATATGTAATATTACAAGCATACATTCATATATTTTCAGATTTCTATTAATTTCTCCCTAAATTGTGAGAACTTTAAAAGCGTGTAATATTGAAAATGAACCATTGTGTTAATATAAAAAGTATTGTTCACCACAAATATTATGATTAAAACTTGGTTACTGTAGTAAAACATTATTTGTTTTGGCTACTGTTAAAAAAAAAAAAAAAAAAAAAAAAAAAAAAAAAACACGATTATTTTTCACAAAGCGAGCGGACGAGGAAAAACTTTATTCATTAAAACAGACAGAAATAATAGTAAGCATATAAACAGCTAAAACATATAATGTAAAACAAAAAACACTTACCGTCTGAGGGCTCCAGTCTTCATTCTTTCTTCAGTGGTTTTAGCGTGGACTAAAGAAGGAAAGGCATAGCGCCTCCTACAGTACGAGCGATAGACTTAAAAAGAAGAAAAGACGCTCCAGCGGTTTAGTAGGGTCTCACCAAACAACCCGCAAATGGAATAGAAATGACCGTTACATGACCGTTAATTTTTGAATTACGCTAGTTCGGAGCTTTCTGTGGAAGACAGAAGAAAACGCGCGTAGAATCAGAGGAGCGCAGTAAAGGAAGATAACGTGTGTTTGAAAAATGATTTAAATTTTCAATTTCAGATTTTTGTATGCTTTTTACAGGCATAACCTTGGTCAAATTTTAGCTATAAAGTAGTTATAGCTTGAGATCGTTTTTATTTGTGTTTGAAATCAGTGCTGTTCTTCCTTCTGTCTGTTGATTCGTGACTCCTGAACAATGAATGTCAGTTTCCACACGTCATTAAACACTGTGATAAGAGAATTTTTTCGCAGCACATTGACATATTAGAATGATTTCTGTAGGGTGTAATGAAATAGAAAACAGTAATTTTACACTGTAATAATAATTCACTATATTACTGTTTTAATGTTTTTAGTCTACAACAAGAAGAAGACATAAAGCAAGTCGGCCACAAATACACGGTACCCGAGACAAACAGTGACACAAACTTGCATTTTTAAAGCATTACACCACAATTAATTTACACAATCACACAGATTTTTTTATTACTATAAAATAATGTTCCCGTTTTTATTTATTTATTTTTTACACAAAACTAATTACTGATTAATGATGAAGATATGATCATTCTGGGGCAGCATGTTTCTTCTGGTGGGTCTGAAAAACATATTTAAAAGCAAACCTCTCACCACAGATGGAGCAGCAGAAAGGTTTCTCTCCTGTATGATGTCGCTCATGGACATTCTTGGTACTTGCTCGAGCGAAAGTCTTGTCACAATGTGAGCATTTAAAAGGTTTTTCTCCTGTATGAGTCCTCCGATGTATTTTTAAGTCACTTGGCTTATAAAAGCTCTTTTCACAATCACTACAGTGATACGGTCTTTCTCCTGTATGAACTCTCCGATGAACCCTGTACGAAAATGAACTAGCAAAGCTCTTTCCGCAGTCGGAGCACAGATACGGTTTCTCTCCGGTGTGAATCCGCTCATGGGTTTTCCAGTGTGTTGAATGATGGAAACGTTTCTCACAGTGTGAACACTGATATGGTTTGTCAGAGTGTATTTTTTGGTGTGCCTTTAGATGAGCTGAGTTTTTATAGGTTTTTCCACACTCACTGCACTGGTACGGCCTTTCATTGGTGTGTGTGAGTAGATGTTTTTCCAGAGACGATCTGAGACTGAAGCTCTTCTCGCACTGAGGGCACTGATACGGATTCTCATTGCTGTGCGTAAGTAGATGTTTTTCCAGAGCAGATCTGAGGTTGTAGCTCTTCTCGCAGTGAGGGCACTGATGCAGCGTCTCATTGGTGTGCATGAGCAGATGGTTCTTCAGATGAGTTCTCTGGGTGAAGCTCTTCTCGCACTGAGGGCACTTGTACGGCCTTTCACCCGTGTGGGTCCTCATATGAACAGAAAGATTTCTATTGTTGCGGAAAAACTTCTTACATTCGTTGCACTGGAACGACTTTTCTTCATGTGTCTTCAAATGAGCTTTCATATTATAAGGAGTGGTGAAAAAATCCTTCCCACACTGTTCACAGCGAAACTCTTTCTTCACTTCGTGCTTTTTTGCATGACGTTTCTTCTCTTTGAAGGTAGGAAAGTTGATGTTGCATCTCTTGCAAGTGAATTCTGTCTGTTCTGTGTGTTTTTTCTTATGCTTCATTAAATGACCCTGTTTGCTGAATGTCTTTCCACAGTCCGTCATTGTCCATCGCTCTTTGGATGTGGAGGCAGTTTCTCCATCAGAAGATGAACCAGCATTATCATCTGAAAGGAACAAAAACTGCATAAATATCTCACTTTTTCTTTAACTTCTAGAGCTGGACGATTAGTCGAAATAAAACTAAACTTGTGATATGTCTTAATGCAGCTGTCAAGCTGCAAAGACTGTGATTTAAATATATTTACAAAGTCTGATATGCGACACTGTGATATTTTCAGTGTTGCCAGATTGGGTTGACAATTTCCAGCCCAAAAGCTCACCAAAACCTTCACTTAAAAGTTTATTCAAACCTCTTGATGGACAGGAGTTACAGTCTCATATTCAATTTCAATTAAGTCATTCAGCGGTTTTCTGATTTCAGAGTTAAAGTTTAAAAAGAGCCTTTAAGAGCTTACAACAGACGTAATGTGTTTTCAGAGCCATTCTCCCACACTTCTCTGCAGTAGCTACTTATAATTACACCACTTTGACATAGCAATTGCTTGAATATACAGCTACAGCTTAAAATCAAGACGCTCATCAATTATCACATTTGCTATCGCTCTCAAATATTTAAAAGTGTGGGCTCCAGAACCAGCCGACTCTGCAGTGAATGTGTGTGTTTAGTATGATCTTGATGATCAGATGGAGTACATGCACACTTGGGTTTTGTTAAATAATTAGCCTATAAAATGTAAATACACCAAACACTTTTTTCCACTCACCCAATCCAACTTTGATCCACACAATCAAATTCAAAACCGCCTAGCTGGGAAGAACTTCACCCAATCTGCAACACTAGCTATGTCTAGCTCATAGTATGTCATTCTCAGTGTCTCAAATTGGCATAACAACAAATGTCTGTTCATTCAGCATGTCTGGCCATAAAAGGAAAAAGCATACCTGAAGGAACAAAGTCATCATCATCAACATCATCATTCTGATCTTCATCAGCCTTATTCTGATCATCATCATCACTCTGAGCTTCATCATCATCATCATCATCTTCCTTATGACTTTGATGTTGTTCCCCTGCAGAGATTTCTTCTCTTCTGCTCTCTATCAGGTTCCTGCAGTCCACCAGTTTGATGGAGCACATCTTCAGGGGCGTCAGCGGCATCTGCTGTTCTCCAGTGTTACAGTCAGAGGTTTGATCAGTGGATTCATGATCCTCAGTGTCACTATGACAGCATAAACTCAGACTGCACTCTGAGTCCTGTGTGTCTCTGGATCTCTGATCTCTGATGTTCCAGACTGAATCCTGATCTTCTGTCCCATCTTTACCATCATTCTCATCATCATTCCAATCATCATCCTGCTCTTCTTCATTACTCTGTTCTTCCTCTGCAGTGGTTTCTTCTGCTCTGCTCTCTATCAGGTTCCTGCAGTCCACCAGTTTGATAGAGCACATCTTCAGTGGCGTCTGGAGCATCTGTTGTTCTCCAGTGTTACAGTCAGAGGTTTGATCATTGGATTCATGATCCTGAGCGTCTGTCCTGTCAATCACACGCACTGAAACCTTCTCCAGATCCTGACAAACACATCACAGAAAAACACAAATAAAGAACACCTGTTGATATCAGCCTCCTTACTCAGCACTTATCTCTAGTCAGCAGCAGCAGGTGGAACATTTTCTAGGTAGGGTGCCACATTCAAGTGTGTTTGATTAAGGACACATGGAAAACATGCTGTGTTGGAGGGGTCTCTGGAACGTAGTTGGGAACTACTAGTTTAGAGCATTTTCTATAAATACAAGTCAAGCTGCAATACCAACAGGACCACACGGAGATGCCAACAGATCACTATACCAGTTGCCTTAACCCAGGGGTCTCCAACCCTGCTCCTGAAGCACTACCGTCCTACAGACTTCTGCTCCAACCCCAATCAAACACACCTGAACCAGCTAATCAAGGTCTTCAAGGCTACTTGTTAATTACACACAGGTGTGTTGGAGCAGGGTTGGAACTGAAATCTGCAGGGCAGTAGATTTCCAGAAGCAGGGTTGGAAGATCCCTGTCTTAACCTGACTGTATAGAGTGTTTTCATGTTACACCATAAATCAGGAAGTTGGCCATTGTGGAGGCACTGAATGTAAACAATGCCATTGAAATGAATGGAACTTGTGCATGGGCTTGGCGAAAAAAAACAAACAAACAAAGAAACGAAAGTAATTCCCTTTGTCGGGATAAGAATTAGAAGGAAGCATTGTCAGGTCATCAGTCCAAGACAAAGGAGGCAGATGGTTTGGATATTTACCACCTATTACAGGGCTCGACGATATGGACTGTCCAATGGCCCAGAGCAGCTCATACATTCACTGCACTGTGTTTATGTTCCAAAATGCAATTTGTGCGTAAATACAACGTTATTATTATATTTAGTCTGTAAAAGGCTGTTAACAGAGATTAGAAGCACTGAAGATGGATAGAGAGGAGAAAATACTGTAGCAGGCAGATCAGTCTCACTGTTCATTTTTTCCATAGTTTGGACATCATAAATTAGCAAAGCATTGTCTTCAGTAGTACATTAATCGTGCAATCCATGCTGCTGTTTACATCAGAGTATTTAAATTATAAATAAGGCGCGCACATACCCAAACCCAAAACAGGGCCCAGGTCCAGGACAAAAAATCAGAAATTAGCAAAAAACACAAGTGTAATGTCCGCGCACTAGTACTGCTACATAACTTTTTTTTTGCGACGAAAACGCAAATAAAAATCTTTCTATGGAGCAGTACCATTGTGTTTTTTGCTTGCATCGGAGTATTGCCACAGTGGCCGCACATCAGGGTAACTGATCAAAACGTGACATAGGTGCAAAACTTCACTGGTAAAATACTGGTTTGTTTTATTCAGCCCATAGAGACTAGTCCTGACTTCATATTTCTTATTAATAGAGGTATGTTTGTTCCCACAAGCTAAGATTCCGTATGATGATGAAAGCATGTTAGACTAGCTTTGGCTAGCCTTCGCAGAACACACAGAGACTGCACTGCAGTACCTGCAGTTCAGAAAAAAAAAATCTTTGTATGGAAGTCTATGATAGCACTCGGGACGATTCTAAGCCAGAGTAAAATTGCCCAAAAAGTGGCAGTACTCCACCAAACATAACTTGGCACTGATTGGACTATAAATCTAGAAGCAAAACAGACAATCTAGAACAGTGACCGCTAGCATAACACTGACACCAACATGACACTGTTGTTGGATGTGATAGAAAAAAAAAAAAAAAAAAAAAGGTTACATTGGTAAATAATTAGCATATTTTGTTGCTGGCTTAATGAGAGATAAGAAGGTAACAAAACTTTGGTTTATTTGATCTGTTCAAACCTCTCTGTTCAGCTTGTCTCCTCTTTCTCTCTTTCTCAGCTTTGCCTCCAGTGTTGCCACCTCTTTCTTCAGCTGACAGATTTCTGTGATGAAATCCTCAATATCCAGCATGGACAGATCAGTTCCTACTGATTTACAGCAGATCACATCCACCTGCGCTTTCATGGTAAACATCTGTACAAACATCATGAAGAAAGACACATTTATAATGGACTGACACTGATTTAACCTCAAAATGATAACCTCAAAAAGCACTGAACTACATAGAACCGAGTTATTAATAAAGAAAGACTAAACAGTATTTCGTAGAATATTCAAAAATATTTATTTTATATGTAAATTTATTTTGGAGTGCTCGTTTCATTTCAACATCGTGCCAGCACAGAGCAGGAATGTTATCAAATATTATGTAATATTGCATGCACATATTCAGATATTGTCAGATTTCTACTAATTTCTCCCCAAACTGTCAGCACTTTAAAGCGTCTAGCATTTAAAATTAACCACTGTATTAATATAAAAACAGTTCACTACAAATATCATGGATAAAATTTCGTCATTGTAGTAAAACAATAGGACATTTGTTATGGTTACTGTAGTGAAAAACCACGGTGAGCGGATGAGGAAAAGCTTTATTCAAGCTCATTAAAACAAAGAGAGAAAAATAACAACAACTAGCACATATACAGCTAACACATGAATGATGTAAAACGGACTAAACACTACCTTCTGAGTGCTCCAATCTTCTTTCTTTCTTCAGTGGTTTTACCGTTGGACTAAAAATATTATAGCGCTCCTACAGTACGAGCGATGGAGTTGAAGTGAAGAAAAGATGCTCAGGTAGGTTAAAAGGGCTTCACCAAACAGTATTTTTTTTTTTTTTTTTCAAACTTAATTTCTCTTATTTAAAAATACCTATGCATTTCTGTGACGTTGCCAAGAGGATATACTGTCATCCCAAGCTTTAAAAATGGTTTCTGTTCATGTATTTTGCTTTTTTTGGTTTAATTACGATCAGATTTTTTCGAGATCCTGCATTAAATTTATGTTTTGACCTCACTGTTCAAGGAACAGACACAGTTTTTATTGATTGGACAGTGCGAGTACGATCATTTAAGCGTTCCGAACAAAAGCCATCGTAGTAATCATTTGAGAATGTACTTACTAGTCAAATGGAGCGTAGCGTCCTGGAGATTTTGTCCGACTGCAGTTGTGGAAGACAGGAGAAAACGCGCGCAGAATCAGTGGAGCGCAGTAAGGAAGATGCACTTGTGTGTATTTGAAAAAATATAATTACAATTAAAACCGATATGGTTTTTGTATGTTTTTTTACACACATAATCCTATTCTAATATTTTAGCTATAAAGTTGTTACAGAGATCGTTTTTATTTGTATTTGAAATCAATGCTGTTCTTCCCTCTATCTGTTGATTCGAGAATCCTGAACACTGAATGTTAGTTTCCACACTTCATTAAGCAGCAAAGGCATTTTCAACTGTGCTAAGACTGATTTCTTTAGCAGCACAAAATGATTCCTTAAGTGTGTATTCAAACAGTGATCTTTGCACTGGAATAATATTTCACAAATGATGTTTTAGTGTTTTTATTCTAAAACATAGATAGATAGATAGATAGAAGCTTTTATTTGTCAAATACACTGTTACATGCAGTGAAATTGGACCCCTCCGACCATACACAAACATCACATTTCGGGGGAAGACAGGTCAGTCGAGAGGTAGCATAGAAAATAAGAAAATAAGATACATTAGGAAAAAGGAGGCGCAAAAAAACCCCTCCCAGACTGTCCTTCAAGTAGGGCAGTGTGAGATCAGGGGAAAAAAAAGCCCCAGCAACAAGCACATAAACACATAAACATAGACATAACATTGCAACAGGGGAGGGGGACAGGGGATGTGGAAGTAGTCCAATGTAGGCAACAGCCATCTGGTCCTGCAGCTAGAGAGCGCTGGTCACAGACCCGCCTACCCACACTGGGGGGTAAAAGCACACAAAGGCGTGGGATGCTGGGGGGAGGCAGTGATTGTCTATCTGTAGCTATGTACGTATATATGTGTGCGTGTGTGTGTATGTGTAAGCCTGTGGAGTCTGAAGAACCCAGTCCGCAACAGGTGTCCTTGGAACGGGGAGGAGGAATTCGGAGCGTATCGTTATCTTGTTCTTCGGGGGAAGTTGTTTGTCTCCAGCAACGGCCTTGGCCGAGGCCGTCTGGAAGAAGGGGGGGAAGCCGAAAGAGAAAAAATCTTTTTGTTCAATTTTAGGTCAATATCTGCCAATTTCGCAGATATCTAATGTCCGTCACTGGTCTCCAGGTCTGTCCAAAACCTGTTGCATAGCCGCTAGTTTCTCCACGATGTTTTCCAATTTGCGGTCCATAACCGCAGTCTGAGTACTAACAGCTCTGCCCACCACCGTTTCAATCCAGCCGGCCAGCTTAGTGGGGTTTTGAGCCGCACTGACCGCTTTTACCAATCGTTGATACCACAGGGCTCCACCTAATCCCATCAGCAGAAACCCTGTTATCAAAGTTCAGAATAAATAAATATCTTCAAAAAAGACGAAGAAAGTAAGCAAGTCAGCCACAAACACGTGCTACGTAAGAGAAACAGAAATCAAACTTGCTTTTTTTATTGCATTACACTGCAATTAAATTACACAAATACACTGACGCTCTTGTTTTTGATTTTTTTCCCCATCCATTAAATAATAATGTTCCTGAAACACACTGCAAGGTGTTTTTGTTTTCACACAACCTAAAACTAATGACTGATTAATGATGAAGCTATGATGATTCTGGAGCAGCGTGTTTTTTCTGGTGTGTCTGAAAACCCCATTTATTAGCGAATCTCTTGCCGCAGATGGAGCAGCAGTAAGGTTTCTCTCCTGTATGATGTCGCTCATGGATCTTCAGGTAACCTCCTTGAGTGAAAGTCTTGTCACAATGTAAGCATTTAAAAGGTTTTTCTCCTGTATGAATCATCTGGTGTATTTTTAAGCCACTTCGCTTATAGAAACTCTTCCCACAATCACTACAGGGATACGGTCTTTCTCCTGTGTGAATTCTCTGATGAACTTTGAAAGCAAATGGACTAGCAAAGCTCTTTCCGCAGTTGGAGCACAGGTATGGTTTCTCTCCGGTATGAATTCGCTCATGGTTTTTCCGATGAGTCGAATGATAGAAACGTTTCTCACAGTGTGAACACTGATACGGTTTGTCGGAGTGTATTCTTTGGTGTGAGTTTAGAGAAGTTGAGTTTGTAAAGGTTTTCCCACATTGACTGCACAGATATAGTCTCTCATTGCTGTGCATTAATAGATGGTTCTTCAGACTGATTCCATGTTTGAAGCTCTTCTCGCAGTGAGAGCACTGATACGGTTTGTCATCAGAGTGTGTTTTCTGGTGTACCTTTAGAGACGCTGAGCTTCTAAAAGGTTTTCCACATTCACTGCACTGGTACGGCTTCTCATTGGTGTGCGTGAGTAGATGTCTCTTGAGATGAGATCCATTGCTGAAACTCTTCTCACAGAGAGGGCAATTGTATGGTCTTTCACCCGTGTGGATCCTCTTATGAACAGAAAGATTTCTTTTGTTTCGGAAAAACTTGTTACATTCGTTGCACTTAAGAGACTTTTCGCTGTGCCTCTTTATATGAGCTCTCATACTATAAATAGTGCAGAAAAAATCCTTACCGCACTGTTCACAGCGAAAGCTCTTCTTCGCGCTGTGCTCTTTTGAATGAAGTGTTTTCTCTTTGAAGGTAGGAAAACTGATGTTGCATATGTTGCAACTAAACACTTTCTGTTCTGTGTTTATTCTCTCATGTCTCACTAAATGACCGTTTTTGCTGAATGTTTCTCCACAGTCCGTCACTATCCATCGCTCTTTGGATGTAGAGCCATGTTCTAAATCAGAAGACGAAACAGCGATGTCATCTGAAAAAAAAAAAAAAAAGTTGCATAAAATATCCAACTTTTTCTCGAACTTCTAAAGCTGAATGATCAGTCAAGTAAAACTGAAAGTGAAAGGCTGTGATGTAAATAAAGTCTGTGGCACTGTGATATATTACAAGCATTCAGCTCACAATATGTGTGTTGTCAGTGTCTCAAATTCACAGAATTCTCAACAAATGCTGCTCAACATGAATTTAGGTCTGCACCAGGGGCTTGTCCGGGCTTTTATAACTGGGACTGGCTCTGAACAAAAACCAGCAAATGGGCTTACTGAAAATGCAAATTCATTCTCTGCCAGTAGGTGGCACTTTTGGAACGGCAGAAACACAGTGGTTTCCCCAGTAAATGGTTGTACATGAAGAACAATGTGCTCATAAACGCTACTTCATCAGATTCGGACAGTCAGTTCCCCAGAGACATAGCATCTGTGCCACGTTTTAACTTTAAAACATGCATTAAGCCACACACTTCCTGTTCCGAAAATGTAAGACCTCTTAAAGTTATAATTAAGACTTTTGTTATACCATTTAAGGTTTTTCAAGACATTCTTTGGAATTAAATTTGATAAAACTAAATTGAAGACTTTTTAATAATCCGCAGAAACAACAACCATTCAAACGACTATTTCAGAACTATAGCCTCCTAGACTTTCATTCGAGTGAGCCACCTGTGTCTCGCTTCTTTCAAAATCATGCTGCTCCGCTCTCAGTCCCCTCTGCTTTGGGGTGGCAAAGCTCATTTTTAGAATGGCAGCTGCCACCCCTGCACATATAAAATATTTTTACAATTTAATACCAATTCTGTTGACTCTGCATATCTGGTCAAAGGAAGAAACACACCTGAAGGACCAAAGTCACCATCATCAATGTCATCGTTCTGATCTTCTTCATTCTTAATCTGATCATTATCCTTCCCATTATTCTCATCATCCTGCTTTTTCTTATCATGTTGTTGTTCCTCTGCAGTAGTTTCTTCTGCTCTGCTCTCTATCAGGTTCCTGCAGTCCCCCAGTTTGACGGAGCACATCTTCGGTGGCGTCTGCAGCATCTCCTGTTCTTCAGCTTTACAGTCAACGGTTTGATCAGTGGATTCATGATCCTGAGCATCAGTAAAACAGAGTAAAGTGAGGCTGAGCTCTGAATCCTGTGTGTCTCTGGATCTCTGATCTCTGACGCTCCAGACTGAATCCTGAACTTCTGTCCCATCAGTCACACGCGCTGAAACCTTCTCCACATCCTGACAAACACAACATGATAAACACAAACAAAGAACAACGTGTTGATATCACTTTTATTACTCAGCACGTATCTCTCATGATTATATTGGTAATTAGTTAATATATTTTGCTGCTGGCTTAATTTGAGATGTGTATAAGAAAAAGCTAGCAAAACTTTGGTTTGATTGAGCTGAAGGATGAAATGCAGTTTGATCTGTTCAAACCTCTCTGTTCAGTTTGTCTCCTCTTTCTCTCAGCTTTGCCTCCAGTGATGCCACCTCTTTCTTCAGCTTACATATTTCTCTGATGAATTCCTCAATATCCAGCATGGACAGATCAGTTCCTACTGATTTACAGCAGATCACATCCACCTGTGCTTTCATGGTCAACATCTACACAAACAATTCATGATTACTAAAAGACACATTAAATATGGACTGACACTTATTCGGAGAACATTCAAAAATATTTATTTTAATATGTGTTCAGGAGTGTGTTTAGTTAAAACACTATACCACCACAAAGCAGAGGATGTTATCAAATATCATGTAATATTGCATGCATATATTTAGATATTGTCAGATTTCTACTAACTTCTCCCCAAACTGTGATAACTTTAAAGCGTCTAGCATTGAAAATTAACCATGTGTTAATATTAAAAAAAAATAAAAAATAAAAAAAATAAAAAAAACTGTTCACTACAAATATCATGGTTACTTGGTTACTGTAGTAAAACAATAATTGTTTTGGCTACTGTTGTAAAAAAAAAAAAAAAAAATCTTCATTCATTAAATCTTCATTCATTAAAACACAGAGACAGAAAAATAATTAAAAGCACATAACAGTTAAAACGTATAAATAACGTAAAACTGATTGAACGTTTACCGTATGAGTGCTGCTCCAGTCCTGTTTCTTTCTTCAGTGGTTTTACCGGTGAACTGAAAAAGAAAGTCATAGCGCCTCCTACAGTACGAGCGATGGAGTTGAAAATAAAAGACGCTTCTTCAGGGTAAGAGGGTTTCATTTATTCAAACCTAATCTGCCTTATTTAAAATACCAATGTATTTCTGTGGCGTCGCCAACAGACGGATATACTGTCAGTATCTTGTCAACAGGTAAAGGAAATAGAAATGACCGTTATTTTTTAAATAGCCAAGTTCGCGGTTTTCTATGTAAGACAGGTGAAGACGCGCGCAGAATCAGAGAAGCGCAGTAAAGGAACATACGCGTGTGTTAGAAAAAAAAATGTTTTAAAGAAATATTATTTTTGTATGCTTTTCACACACATAACCCCGGTCTAATATTGTAGCTAGTTGTTACAGAGAACGTTTTTCTTTGTACTTGAAATTAATGTGTACTGTTCTTTGCTCTTTCTGTTCATTCGTAAATCCTGAACACTGAATGTCAGTTTCCACACTTCACTAAGCAGTCAAAGGATTTTTAACTGTCATAAGATAGATTTCTTTAGCAGCACATCAGCCTATAATGATTCTTGAGGGATCATGTGTATTCAAATAGAAAACATTTTCTCTGAACTGAAATAATATTTCACAATATTAACGTTTTAGTGTTTCTACTCTACAAGAAGAAATGAAGGAAATCAGCCACAAACCTGTGCTACCTGAGACAAACAGAAATCATACTTGCATTTTTTAATTGCATTACACTGCAATTAAATTACACAATTACACTGACATTCTTGTTTTTTTTTTTTTTACAACCATAAAATAATGTGCGTGCAACACAGCAAGGTGTTTTTTTTACACAACCTAAAACTAATTACTGAATAATGATGAAGCTATGATGATTCTGGAGCAGCGTGTTTCTTCTGGTGGGTCTGAAAACCCCATTTAAAGGCGAATCTCTCGCCACAGATGGAGCAGCGGTAAGGTTTCTCTCCTGTGTGCATCCGTTCATGGATCTTCAGGGAACTTGATATAGCGAAAGTCTTGTCACAATGTGAGCATTTAAAAGGTTTTTCTCTTGTATGAGTCCTCTGGTGTATTTTTAAGTCATTTCGCTTATAAAAACTCTTTCCACAGTCACTACAGGGATACGGTCTTTCTCCTGTGTGAATTCTCTGATGAACTTTGAAAGCAAATGGACTAGAAAAGCTCTTCCCGCAGTCAGAACACAGGTACGGTTTCTCTCCAGTGTGAATCCTCTCATGGCTTTTCCGATGAGTCGAATGATAGAAACGTTTCTCACAGTGTGAACACTGATACGGTTTTTCATCATTTTTTGAGTGCATTTTGTGATGTAACTTCAGAGAAGCTGAGTTTGTAAAAGTTTTCCCACATTGACTGCACAGATACGCTCTCTCATTGCTGTGCATTAATAGATGGTTTTTCAGACTGATTCCATATTTGAAGCTCTTCTCGCAGTGAGGGCACTGATATGGTTTTTCATCAGAGTGCATTTTTTGGTGTACCTTTAGAGACGTTGAGCTTCTAAAAGGTTTTCCACATTCACTGCACTGATACGGCTTCTCATTGGTGTGCGTGAGTAGATGTCTCTTCAGATGAGATCCTTGGCTGAAGCTCTTCTCGCACTGAGTGCACTTGTACGGCTTTTCACCTGTGTGGGTCCTCTTGTGACTTGAAAGGTCTCGATTGTTCCGGAAAAACTTGTTACATTCGGTGCACTGGAAAGACTTTTCATCGTGTGTCTTTATATGAGCTTTCATATTATAAGGAGTGGTGAAAAAATCCTTCCCGCACTGTTCGCAGCGAAACTCCTTCTTCACGCTGTGCTCTTTTGAATGAAGTCTTCTCTCTTTGAAGGTCGGAAAACTGATGTTGCATATGTTGCAAGAGAAGTCTTTCTGTTCTGTGCGTTTTCTCTGATGTCTTGTTAAATTACCCTGTTTGCTGAATGTCTTTTCGCAGTCTGTCACTGTCCTTTGCTGTTTGGATGTAGATCCAGTTTCTCCATTAGATGAACCAGCGCTATCATCTGAAAGAAACAAAATTGACATAAAATATTTATATTAACTTGCAAAGCAGAACAATCAGTCAAAATAAAATTGAAATTGTGATACGTCTTATTACGGTTATCAAACTGCAAAGGCTATGATTTACATAAATAAAAAATCTGATGAGTGGTGCTGTGATAATTTATACAAGGGCAGCTCACAATATGCCATTCTCAGTGTCTCAAATTCGCAGAATTCACAACAAATTCTGCTCCACATGAATGTAGGTCTGCACTAGGGGCGTGTCTAGGCTTTTATAATTGGGTCTGAACAAAAACAGGGCTTACTGAAAATGCTAATTAATTCTCTGCCAATAGGTGGCACTTTTGGAATGGCAGAAACACAGTGGTTTCCCCAGTACATAGTTGTACACGAAGAACAATGTGTTCATAAACGCTACTTCATCAGATTCAGACAGTCGGTTCCCTTCTGAGAGACATTTACATAACATCTGCACCCTGTTTTAACACTGAAACGTGCAGCGCTCATATTTATTCAGTGAAATCACAGCCTTTTGACGTAACATTAAACCACACACTTCCTGTTCCCCAAATGTAAGACCTCTTAAAATTATAATTAAGACTTCTGTTATACCATTTAATGTTTTTCGAGACTTTCTTTGGACTTAAATCGAATCAAACTTAAATTGAACACTTTTTAAGGACCCGTGGAAGCATCAACCATTAACAACCATTCAAACGACTATTTCAGAACTATAACCTGCTAAACTTGTCTCAAATGAGTGAGCCATCTGTGTTCGGCTTTCAAAAAAAATCCTCGCTTCAGTTAAAATCATGCTGCTCTGCTCACACTCCCTTCTGACCACATTCTCTGCTTTGGGGTGGAAAAGCTCATTTTTAGAATGGCAGCTTCCACCCCTGCACATACAAATTATTTTTACAATTTATTACCAATTCTGTTGACTCTGCATATCTGGTCATACAAGGAAGAAACACACCTGAAGGAACAAAGTCATCATCATTAACATCATTCTGATCTTCATAATCCTCATCATCATTCCAATCTTCATCCTCATTCTGATCTTCATCCTCCTCATCACTCTTTTGTTCTTCTTTTGCGGTGGTTTCTTCTGCTCTGCTCTCTATCAGGTTCCTGCAGTCCACCAGTTTGACGGAGCACATCTTCAGTGGCGTCACCAGCATCTCCTGTTCTTCAGCTTTACAGTCAATGGTTTGATCAGTGGATTCATGATCCTGAGCGTCAGTAAAAC
Organism: Cirrhinus mrigala; assembly: GCA_036247105.1. Taxonomy (NCBI): domain Eukaryota; kingdom Metazoa; phylum Chordata; class Actinopteri; order Cypriniformes; family Cyprinidae; genus Cirrhinus; species Cirrhinus mrigala. The sequence continues at coordinate 3,360,258 of CM070007.1, forward strand.
AGAGTAAAGTGAGGCTGAGCTCTGAGTCTTGTGTGTCTCTGGATCTCTGATCTCTGACGCTCCAGACTGAATCCTGAACTTCTGTCCCATCAGTCACACACGCTGAAACCTTTTCCACATCCTGACAAACACAAACAGCAAGTACTAGATATTAAGTCATACAACAAAACAATGAAAATTATTTCATGTAAACTTAATCAGCAGCTAAAGGATGAACTGAAGAGCTCTTAAAACCTCTCTGTTCAGTTTGTCTCCTCTTTCTCTCAGCTTTGCCTCCAGTGTCGCCACCTCTTTCTTCAGCTGACAGATTTCTGTGATGAAATCCTCAATATCCAGCATGGACAGATCAGTTCCTACTGATTTACAGCAGATCACATCCACCTGCGCTGTCATGGTCAACATCTGAACACAAACACATTGATTATTAAAAGACACATGTATAATGAAAGACACTGATTTAAACTTAAAATGATTGTTTACATAAAAGCTGACTTGTTCAAGTAAATATCACCTACTTTCTTAAAATAAATGTATAGAATATTTCTGAATAGTATTATATTAACTAATATGTAGTTTTATTACCCAGCCAGCCTTTAGCATGAATATTGAGAGATATTTCGTATAACCATATTACTTATTCAATCAATCATATTTTCGAATGATATTTAAAGATTTCTCCTAAAACTATAAATATTTTATTACGACAATACCACTTAAATATCTTACGCTACAGTTTGAAAATGTGTTTCTATAGTAGCTATGGTTTTATTACAAATGTCGTGGCTGAAACATGGTTGCTGTAGTAAAACCATGGTTAATTTTCATAAGCAACGAAATACACCGAGGGAAATCATAACTTAAGATATCCAAACACTAACAACAAGCACACAGCTAAACACAACGGATAATGTTAAAAGAAAACGCTTACCGTCTGAGCGCTCCAGTCTTCTTCTTCTTCTTGTTTCATGGCGACCAACTCCTTAGGAGCATTATCGCCACCTACTGTACTGGATGTTACATTAAACTTACATAGGTGATGAGTCTGAATTTTGAGAAAGGACAAAAATATATATAAATAAGTCATATATATATATAAATATATATATACTCCCTTTAATCTATGGAGCACTCAGAGCACATGCTCATGATAGCGCTGCGTGTTCAGCTCCTCTACCACTTACAATTAGCTCTACATGCTCCAGATTAGGTAGAGTATTCCCATCCAAATTATATCCTAGACCCTAGACCTGAGTCATTTATATATCTAATTAGGGCTGTGTATATTTGTCTATCCATTAAACCTTTTCCTAAGATATATTCATGCTTTATTCCCTCCTCCCCTAAATGACTAAATAATGAATCACGATACACACTATATTTACCACACCTAAAAAGCACATGAAATACATTTTCTGATACACCACACACATCGCACAAACCATTTTCACGCAAACCCATAAGTGCCAAAGTTGAATTCAGCCCTGTATGTCCCAATCTTAACCTGGACAGCCACACCTTTTCCTTCCTATTTCTTCCCTGACAATTCATTCTCCCTACTGTCTGTGTAATGCTATAACACCATCTCCCTGTGCTGCTGTTATCCCATCTAATTTGCCATTTATTCATTAACTTTTTCTTTAAGACCGACTTTGCCTCTTTTTTTCCCATAGGTACCTGAACATCCACCTCCCTCTTATCTAGTGCTTTTTTTGCTAGTTTATCAGCAACTTCATTACCAAATACCCCAACATGTGCTGGCACCCAACAGAAATATACAATTATTCCAGCCTCTTTTAATCTGTATAACGAGTGCTCCAGTCTTATTTGTTTCCTCAGTGGTTGTAGCGGTCGACAAAGTAGCGTCACAGCGCCCCCTATAATGTCTGGCTGGGTTGACTACTAAAATAAACACTTTTCATTGGATTTCCACAACAAAGACATTACAAACGATTCCAATCGTTGACATAGGCCTGTAATAAAAATAGCCTATACATTAATGTTAATGCAGAATTTATCGCACTCATGAGGAAACAAGCTCATAAATAAAGCTCATACAAAATTAAGTTTTGCATTGCAGAAAGTTTCATGTGAGGGGTAGGTGTAGGGTTGGAAAAACCATTTGTATTGTATAAAAAACATTGCACCTATGGAATAAACCCATACATTTTGGTAGCCCAACATGTGGTGTGTGTGTGTGAGTGTATACACATAGGCCTACAGCTGAACATCAAATAAAAAAAAAAAAAAAAAAAACAGCCGGATTGAATTAAAAAGATTTAAACACAAATAAAAGCATCTAAACACTGGGCAGTGGCAGCAGCTCGGCAAGCATCTCAATAATTCGCTGTTGACTGACACATGGGAAAAGAGTTCATGACGGTTCCGCTGGGTCAGAGTAATAACATTAATGCCTGGTCACTTCCTGTCCAAAGGTCATGTCATCATCATCTTTATCCCTCTCTCTGTCTCTTGTCTCTGTTCTTTGCTCCTCCTCTGATGTGAGTTTCTCCGCCCACTGAATTTGAAGCCCCGCCCCTCAGATGCAATATTGGCAGCGTATTGTGCTGATATGTGCATTCATTTGTTCACACCATAAAAATATTAAATGCCTTGCATTGATTATGTGTCTTCCCTCTCTCAAAGACACTCACAGAAGCAATCTGTTAAAACTGCTGGAAAGGAAACATCTGTTCATCTGAAATCGCACCCCCTCATTTTTCCAAGAGAAAAAAAGACAAAGAAATGACTGCAGCGTGGGCCGAGCGCTTAACTTTTATTCTCTCTGAGCCTTTTAGTTTTTATTGGCAACTGTAAATATTTACTGCATTAGTCTATTAAGAAACAGTTATTCTGCTCACATAAACTTGTTTAACCCTAAATAAGGACATGTCACTTTTAACAGTTTAATTGATGTATGAATCTAAGTATAATGACCAAGATTCTTGCTCCTAAAAATGTTATGCACTTCCAGGACATTTAACTAGGGCACACATACCATACAAATGACTAAAAAGTCTCCTCTTTTCACCAAGGCTGTATTTATTTGAACTAAAATAAAAGTAAAAGTAAAAACTGCGAAATTGTGAAATGTTCTTTAAAATTTAAAATGTTTTCTGTGTTTATATGTTACAGTGTATTTATTGCTGAAACATTTCTGATTATTATCAATGCTGAAAACAGTATTTTTATGAAAACTGAGATACATTTTATTTTCCAGGCTTCTTTGATGAATAGAGAGCTCCAAATAACAGCATTTATTTCACATGGAAATCTTTTGCAACGTTCTAAATATCTGTAGTTATTTTTGATCAATTTAATGTGTCTTTTCTTAATAAAAATTTTAATTTCATTGAAAAAAAATCTTACTGACCCCAGACTTTTGACCAGTAGTAGCCCACGTTCATGTTGGCAGGCATGAAAGGAAGTGGAACTATGCTTATTTTTCACTGTGTCTGAGCAGGAAGTGACCGATATTGTGATTTGTTAGTGTTTCCTAAGGAATAGGTGGAGTGACTTCAGTTTCCACACGGAACAAACTGATAATCACACAATAAACGCAAGAGCCATTAAAAAATCAACTCATTGACGCCTGCGAGCAGCTTCACCATCCCATCTGTTTACTGTGTTGTTTTAATCAGTTTCTGAAACTAAACACAGCATGGGAAAGTTACAGTGACTGTTTGAAGTTCATGAATATTTAATGAAGCAAAAACAGTTCTGTTTACTACTGTTTAAAGGGGTCATCGGATGCAAACTTCACTTTTTCATGTTGTTTGAACATTAATGTGTCTTGGCAGTGTATGTACAAATCTACCCTATAATGATAAAAATCCACGCAGTGGTTTTTTAATTAATTTGTAAAAATAATATCCCCTTTTTCAAATTGAGACATTCTCAGATGCCTGTCGTTTTGGCATCACACTGACAGAGGCTGCTCCCACAATAGTTGATTGACATGAGCATCTTACCTCAGACCAGCTGTAACAGTCCGACCTCCATTGTTTCGATACCGAAGCAGGGATGTAAGTTAGACAAGAATATCTCCGATTGAGTGATTGAGGTGTTGTGTTGCTGGATGTAATAATGAACATAGTGGTCGTCATTTACTCTCGACATCTGAGCCGCTGAAGATGCAGTGGATTACGTTTGTTTGTGAAGGAAACGCGCCTCCCGATCTACATATATCCGTCTATGTTCGCGCAAATCATTCATGATCCAGCTTCACTTACAGCAGAAGTGAGTATAAGGGCTTTTTAATGAATCAGTCACCTTTCCTAATAACGTGCTAGTTGTCAAGTTTCACGGCTAAATGCGCTAAATGCGGCAAAAGTAAACAATCTCTCAGATCAGCAGAGAGAAGAGAGGGGCGGGGCGAGCAGAGCTCATTTGCATTTAAAGGAACAATTTCCTCCTGATTTTTCCAGAGCTGATTATGACAAGGTAAAAAGGGTGTTGTTTTACACAACCATTGAGAATTTTTAACTAAGGTATATTATAGACTTTTCATTAAGACCCTAAAGAATCATATCAACTTGTGGAAAATGGGCATCCGATGACCCCTTTAATAACTTGCGTGTTGCTAAGCAACTCTTTGTAACATTCTAGCCAAATGTTCCACACTTTAAAGCACTGATTCTGCAATTCTCTCTAGCAATGTTGGCACTGTGTCACAAGATTAATCAACTGTGCGTTACTCTTTCTGCTCAAACAGACAAAAAGAGAGGAAGTGAAGGTAGCTTTGATGTGTCAGAGAGTCATTCACACACTCTTAAACAAAAGCACCCATTAGGCCAAAAGAGCTGCAAGCAACAACAAGAACAAAATCTTATGTAAACAGACAGCATACAAAGCAACAAACTGAAATGGAAAGTTCATACAAAACACAGAAAACCCAAAACCACAGTGGCTTCAATAAACAGAAAACCCTGTGTGGAGAAAACTGAAGTGTTTTCAAACCACAAATCATATGGTATTTTATATGTATGTTTCTGTGTGTTTGTTTATGTGTGTTCGTGATCAATCACAAGAGCTGATAAAAATACATTCTAAGAGCATTTTGCTAACATTCCCATTTGAAAACTATTACTAATTTCTAAATGTGAGTTTAAGGGAACTTTGCATTGTATCATTCTGCAAACATTACGGGAACGTTACGTTTGGACGTTCTGGACATTCTAAAGAAACAAGTAATAACATTTCAAAAGATGTTACAGGAACATCTAACTGTATGAATGACATTCAAATACTGATCTGAGAACATTTTAAAAACAAAATAACTTCAAACATTCTATTAACGTCACGGGAGAAACATTTGTTCATAACTTTGAGAGAACCTTGTCAGGACATTCTGAGAATGTTCTCTGTTAGATGGGGAGACACTCATGTGAGAGAAACAGAAGTGAAACACAGATGCTGATCTATTCAAATACTGCGTGTTTCAGGTCCACATCAGAATGGCCCAAGCACATTTAGTTCACCTATAAAAGAAGTTTCAGAAAAATGGAAATTGGTCTTTAATTCCGCCATTACCTGTAATGAGGTTTGATGTAGTTCTTCTGCGTTTTTTACCTAAAAAGGCTCTGTAGGTGGAAGTGAATAATGTTTTGTTGACGTTTTTAGACTTTGACTCAATATGGAAGAATCCCTTTATAAATATGACTCATGTTGATCAGTTCTGTCAGTCAGATTATGTAATGTGTGATGCCAGCATCTTCTAAAACACTTCAGAAGTAAGCCTACAACAAATTTATACACTTGGTTGTTTACGCTGATGTCATGAAGAACTTTAAACCTCATCAGCACGAAACTCAGCTGACCCATGATTATACATACAGTAAAGGTGAAGTTAGTGAAGAGAAAACATCCTGCACCTTACGAAGCTGAAATTCTGCCTTTTTTTCAGGCTTTCCCCATGACCGAGCACACTTTCAAACCAAGCTAACAAAAGAATGCTTTGCTAGTGTACCCACTAAGTTATAAAAATGTTATTTCTAAATGTTCTCCGAACATCCAAAAAAAAAAAAAAAGTGTTCTATCCAAACGTTGAGGGAACATTCCAATGTATCATTTTGCAAACATTATAGGAACATTACTTTTGAACGTTTTCTGAACAAATGGTAACATCCAACTAATGCATTCCAGTACGAAAGATGTACAAGTAACATTTAAATAACGTATTTGTGCGAACATACTGTACAGCGTTAGTAAAGACCAGAGAAATCTGAACGGACATTCTATGAATGTTCCTTGAAGAACTTTTCTCCACAACTTTCAGAGGATGTCTACATTTTGAGAACATTCCATGATAGCTGGGAACATAGTGAAATGTCATGACCAGTGGCTTGTGAAGACATTTGATGTGATGTTGCTAAGTTGAAAAGCTCATAAATAGTCCAGATGATGTTTGCCCATGAATCTAATGATGAGTTGTTTATGGGTCAGAGGTAAAACAATGATATAGCGTCATATTAGTAACATGATTGTTCAGATGTAACTCTGCTCATATTCCCACTTTGACTAGTCAGTCACATCAGAAGTAAATGCAAAACATCCTGCATCTCAGGATATTTCATCAGTACGAATGTTTGCACTTCTCTGTCAGACCCCAGTAAACCTTGAGAGACTGAAACACAAAGGACGAGAAACTTACTGTAATACAGATTTCTTCTGGAATTTATTATATCATAAACCAAAGCGTAAACAGACAGGAATCTCACAGCAGTTACAGTGTTTCCCAACATGCAGCTGAGGTGGACACTTCTTCTTTTTTGTGAGTAGATGCTTCACAGTCTTCATGTGCATTTGTGTTAAAAAATCCTGTGTGCAGCCAAAATTCTGTAAGAATGCATTCTTCTGTTGAGTTCTTCCCGCGGACTGCATGCAAAAACAAATCCAGCATGACTAGTCCGATTTGCTAACAGATGACTCTTATGAACCAGTTCTTTTTAGTGACTCAATCATCCATATATCCTTGTACAGAGTACTACTTAGAGGAAATTCTTGAGTGCACTCATTCAATCTCATAATCAATCTGCATTTTAGCATGCAACCAATGCAGACTTCTTCTCAAACAAACTTTTATAATAAACTTGGCACAGCTCAGTGGTGATTCGTTTTCTGCCAATGTCTTCTGTGAACTGGAATGCGTGCAAAGGATTGTGGGTGACGCGAAGGATAAACTTCCAAGGATCTTGCAAATATATTGCATTAGTGCTGCCCACTTATCTGCGGCATTGGTTCCGAAAGTATTTTTTCCCTTTGTAGATTCACGCTAGGGAATACCCATAATGCACGTTGAGGTCCATGTTGAATGAGTTGTACACTTATTGCTGTGCATAATAAATGGGATATGATGAACTGTTTTAAGATCCAAAGATATGCCAAATTGTTACTACACTAACTTTCTAATTAAAAATTGTTCTAATAATAACAATTGTTGTGTTTGACGTTTTAATAATATAGCACAAACTCATCGGTTCCTTAAAGTCTGCCTGACTGAAGAGTTTTATTTAGCCCTACATTAGATTTTGTTGGAAGGACTGGTGGATATGGATGCAACACAAAGATAGATAATTATACAAGATCTTGTTTTTTCTTGATCTTAGGTCTGTTCCTGTGGGCTTGTGAATCTCTTAGATGTAAAAATGGATTCATACCAACAAACGACAGATGTGTTGGTAATGAGCACTTTATGTGTTTTAATATAGTATGTTTGTGTCATAACACACAGTTGATGGTCTGTACGTCACTCAGATGAGAGATGATTGTTGTTTCCTTCCTCAATCCTTTAATGTCTCTTGCTTAAAATACAGATGAGTGTATGACGCCGGGTTTTGTGTGGCAATCACAGTCAGTGTTTTAACACACCAGGAAGTTACTATTGCACCTGTGATGAAGGATTTCAGTCAGCAACACCCAATTTCACAGCAACAACGGGACAGTGTTCTCTCAAGACCTGTTTGTTGTTATCGATGTAAAACATTTAGCATTTTTTTAGCATATGATTTAACAAAGCATTTCAATAGGACTTAACTGCACTGACAGTCTTCTCGCTTTCACAGACATTAATGAATGTACAGATCCAGATGTTTGCGGCACAAATGCCAACTGCTACAATCATATAGGTGACTACAGCTGCAGATGTCACCAGGGTTACAGTAATTATGGCCACAGCCAGTCCAAATGCATCGGTGAGTATTTCATGCATGTTTGCATTATGAGTTACACTGCTGTAGCTGCCAATGTGCAGTGCAAAAATAAATATTATTCGATATATTGATTATATTTTGTTTCTGTGCATTTCTGTCTAGCTAATGAGTAAGAGTCCATGATGTCATCAGGTTTCTGAAGAAGAGATGAGCTGTGAATGCAATCATATGATGTTTGAATGTTTCCTCTTTTTTCTTCTCAGATATAATTCTGAAAGTATTGCGCATTTTGTTTTGTAGTTGTTCATGGAAACAGGTGTCAAACTCTCTGTTCATTTCATTTATAATATGCTTTTTTTGGTACGAAACATCGTACAATATATTGCCAAAGCATGTTTACAGTGAATCTTGAACAGATGAGTACAAATTATGAAATGGCAAATAAAAAAAAGTGACACAAACACGTCTCTGTTTCTATTCATTTTTTGTAAGATTGGAAATGCTAAACCAATGTTGATAGTGAGTGTGATGAACTGACTTCATGCATTAAATAAAGATCAACAAAACTTCAGCTGATGCCTCAGAGTCTTCCAGCTTTACATACCATGTCATAAGTGTGTTTAGTCTGTTTCTCTTCCTCAAATACACACACACGCACACAAGCTGGTGCGAGTAATTTAACAATTATTTTAAAGAAGTTAAAATTCTATGTCTTTCTTCTTGACCTTTCCCATGACCCAGTTTGTGTGTGTGAGTGTGTTGAGGAAATACAACATCAATTCCCAACAGTCTATCACAACAGGAGACAGAGAAAATATGCGTCTGTGTGTGTAGTTCATCACATCACTGTAATTGGAATCACCAGCAGCCCATTTATAGTGACTGCGTGTGTGAATATTCACTTATAACTGTGCTCATATTCTCAGTTTGATGTGTCAGGAAGATCAGAACTGTAAATATGACCGTAATACATTCTTATAGTATATAAACCAAACAGTAATTTCCGAGCGTTTGTATTGGCACAATCGCCGTTGTGCAACTCAGGATGTGACATCATCAGCTTGAGCGTCAACACCGACCCTCATTGTGTGTGAAATGAATGTTGAAAAGCCCCAGTTTGCTCTGATAGCAGTCTGTCGGACCACCAGGAGAAAAAAAAAATCTCTACCAGTGCAGTAAGATAAAATCCATAGATAACAAGTCTTGTTGCGTTTCAAGTTAATTCATTTTGTTTTAAGCACTTTTTAAAAAACTTAACAGAAAAGGAGTATAACAGCAGGGTTGCCAACTTTTAAGTTCAACTTGGAGTGAGGTTTTTTTTTCTTTTTTAGAGTGGGGGGTTGGGTTGGGGGGAGGGTGGCAATCTCGATTCCATATCTATTTATGTGTATGTATTGTAAATATAAGGGGATAAAAAATGCAGCTGAATGTCTTTTTGGCACCATTTTACACTTGGTTTAAATTCAGTATATTCAGTGTGTTATCATTAAAAAAGGATGTAAGTTATTAACGTTTTAAATTTCACATTTAAAAATATAGTGTTTAATCATTTCAAAATATTTATTCAAATGAAAAACTTAAAAATAAGTAAGCAGGTATAACCTGCAATATTCTAGATACATGTATATTTAGTAAAGAGCCATACAGGTACCTAGTGGGTAAACCATGGCAATTTTTTTTTTTTTTCTGATCACAAAATGAATATAATTTGCTTCTTTGCATTGGAATTTAAAACCCTTTTCTCTACTTAACCTTAAACACTACACTAATTGTAATACAAGCAATATATAATATATATTTTAAGGATCACACACACACACGCACACACACACATGTATATATATATATATATATATATATATATATATATATATATATATATATATATATATAGTTCAATAATATTTAGTTAATATTTTAAGGATCACACACACACACACGCACAAACACACATGTGTGTATATATATATATATATATATATATATATACATATACATGTGTGTGTGTGCGTGTGTGTGTGTGATCCTTAAAATATTAACTAAATATTATTGAACTAAAATACTGAACATGCATGGTCACATTATAAGTAAGCAATACCTGAGGGTAACCCTTATGAAAATTAACCATGGTTTTATTATAGTAAAAGTGTAGTAACCATGTTTTTTGGTGCATTGATTACCATTTGTATAACCATAGTTTTACTACAAATACCATGGTTAAACTATGGTTAGTGTAGCAAGACCATGGTTTAACTATAGTAACCACGGATTTTTAATCTAATTTAATTCTCGTAAGGGTTGCCTCTCCATCACTCTCCAGGATAAAATCATACATCATCATGTAAATGTCATCGACGTAAAATTCAATGCATAATATGCTGTAATGTTTACCAAAAATTGCTGCAAATGCCTGTATGTTGAAGCTTTCTTCTCTATCCTACTTAAACATTACAATATACTGTCAACGCTGGTTTGTTTGCAGAGCTCCGTGAATCACGTGACCACGTGGCGGCGACGACGCCGACGAGATCAAAGCTTGTCGCAGCTCTGTATTACAATGGCTCTGGCGTTAAAAGCGCTATATTTTACGATTTACGTCACATTAAGTGCACCAAAACGGTATTTATCGTTTGAATTTAGTATTAAAACTTACAACATTTGAAATCGCAGGCAGGGTTGCCAATTTGTGCGTGAGATTTACATGGGCAGAGTGAGAGTGAGAATAAGTAGTGAAATAAGTAAAAAAAAAAAAAAAAAAAGAAAAAAAAGTAGTATTTTGAAGTGTGAAAATGGAGGGAAACGTTCCAAAAGAAGAGCGCGCGGTGACTGCTGGCACAGAGCGACAACAGCTGCTCTCTCTCATTTCAATTGCAATTCTCTCTCTCTCGCTCTCTCTCTCTCTCTCTCTCTCTCTCTCTCTCGCTCTCTCTCTCTCTCTCTCTCTCTCTCTTTAGGAGGAGTGTCGGGCCACGAATAGCTGCTGACTTGTAGCCCAGTAGCAGCGCACACATCTGAAGAGTGAAGACGGAATAACGGACGAGGGCAGTGGAAAAAAGAAGAGAAAATAGTGGAAACTCTCCGACCGCGTGGATTAAGACAAACAGAGCAGAACCAAGAGTGAAAGACGAGAAGGTCCCAGGGAAGAATCGTCTGGGAAACTGACTGGAAACTTAGAGACAGAGACAGAACTATTTTAAAAAAGAGCTTCTTATCAGACAGAGAATAGCTGAGGAACAGACCATATTCACTTAAGATTTCAAACCGTTAAGAGGCCTTAAGGATATAAGTGAAAGTCACTGACGGGACTTTCTGAGCGGAGGGCTTACTGGAATACAGATTTCCTTTGGGAATTTCATATCATAAACCTAAGCATAAACAGACCGGCAGCAGTACGGTGTTTCCTAACATGGAGTTGAAGTGGGCACTTCTTCTTTTGGGTGAGTAGGTGTTTGTGTGTTGTGCATAACTTTAAGTTGAAGCTGGAATGGTCATTTGGGCAAATGTGTGTCAGACATGAGGATATAAGGGTGTGTGTGTTAAACAAGGACTCTATTCTTTGAGTTTTTCTCCATGAAACCAGACAGACGTCGCACATGTTCTCCACATCAGTGAATCATAATGAAGAGTCTCTTTCTTAGACAAAACACAGACACTAGAGGACAGAAAGATAAGACTGATAAGAAACTACATCAAAACAAATCTGTCTTTGTGGGTATATTTTTTTTTAATCAATGGATCTATAGTGAATTTATTTTATGTTGATATGAAAAGTTTGCTAATGTTGGATTTCATTTAAGTAATTCCTGTAGATCTAATTTTGAAGTAAAACTCTCAAGATTCTTAAATTTAAAGGTTATTTATTTCCATCCGTGGTTCCATGAATAACATTTAAACATCCATTTCCATTCCACAAAATGTTCTTTATAGTGAAAAAAAAAAGGTTCTTTAGGTTATTAAAATGCTTCTTTTAAGAAAGGTTCTTTGGGAATCCGAAAACAGCATGTTGTTGATGTTTTTTTTCATTTTAAAGTTATGATGATAATTTATGGATTTATTAAAACCATGTTGTTTAATAATTCCATCAATTAAATTTACATTCAGACACAGGCTGGTTTAGTGGAATCGATGACATCGCTTCCAGTTTTATTTAGTTAGATATAAAACTTAGAATTTCAAAAATACATTTACCATTTGGCGGCATGTCTTTGTCCATAATTCAGTTAATTGACTGTCACAATTTTATTTAAGACTAGAACTTTTTTTTTTACACTATTTCCCCGTTTAATTCTGTAAAGCTGCTTTGACACAATTTGCATTGTAAAAAGCGCTATACAAATAATGGTGACTTGACTTGACTACACTGTTAAAAATTAAGGTTCCAAAATGGGGTTTTACACCAGTGCCAAAGAAGAACTTCTTTTGGGTTTCCATAGAACCTTTTTCGAAGAACATTTTAATAATATAACTCAAAAAAACCTTTTCTGAAATTGAAATGTTTCAAGGATAAAAAACAGGATTTTCAAAAGCACTTCTCTGTCATTCTCATTGATCAGTGCAGCTCTCCATCAGAATGCATTGCAGCAACAGTTGAAACTTTCTCAACTTTTATGTTTTTACCTCATCATCCCACTGAAACACTCTCTGACGCAGTGTAAAATCTAGTGCGTAGGTTCCTTCACTTTCATTTGACACTTGGTGTTCATTTTGCACTATGTTTGTGGCTCAGTGTTTGCCTACATTATTTGTAGCAAAAGTCCCAACAAGGACTGTGAAAGCTGAAATTCATTGCCCTAGAGTAAACATCTTGATTAACTTAAAAAACATATCTTGTGAGAGGGTTGAGGTTGGTGGTATTGCAAAATCCTCTGTGGATGTCAACTAAATAGGTTAACCGTGATGTCGTCAGATGCGGCTGTGACGCTTTGTGGCAGCATAACCACAGATGGTTGAGATGATCGTCCGCTGTAGTTCAGATCTCTACCGCACACGCATGATCGCCTGACACATGATCCTGAACTAGTGACTTGAATGCCACCTTACTCTTTCACTGCAAGTTTTGCTTATACAGTCAAATGCACACGTGAAAGTAAGACATCTGACAGCTGGAGGACCGTGTGATTTGTTTTATTAGTATGTCACCACTGAAAAACTCCAGATTTTTTCAGTCCCCAGACACAAAGCAAATCAGGTTTTTTACCACCAGCAGTGAAACTGAAAGCCAAATACACATTAAAGGGCATGGCACAAAACCATTCACTGCTCTTTCACTTAATTTAGGGGTTTGTCTACACTCACGGTTTATTCGCTGACATGTAAGACTGAAAATATATATATAAATCCGTGACTTGAGGTGCGAGTGCTGGGTGGAAAATTCTGCTTTACATTTGTTGCTCTGTGTTGAACTAAAAGACAGTAGGCGAGAAATGAAAGTCTGAAAATGGTGTGAAGCGTTCTCACTCATTCTGCAGATGAACAGATTTAGAGTTGTCAGAAACGTTTCAGTCCGTAGAATCGCTTGACACATCAGCCGCAGCGCTCTCTACAGTTTATATGGGACATCTTTAGCATATCTGTGGTTTCCTGAACACATTTAAGGTCATCTGTGTACGTGAGTAGATGAATGCTTTGTATATGTGTGAAAGTGTAGATGTGTTTTGTTTGCATGCAGACTGCAATAAAAAGCTCTAACAATACATGCACGTTACGTGTGAACTGAATTCCACCCTCGTTTTGTCATTTTCAGTACCAATATTCAGACTTTACAGAAGTTTGTTTGAATGCTTTTTAATTACTTTCCCCCGTATGGACCACAAAACGAGGCAGATACAATATTCTTGATAATCAAGCGAATGCAAACAGTCCACACATGTTCTCTAGAAATGTGTTGAAAGTTAACCACACCACGGCGAAGATTGCATCTTATTCACTCATATCCTGTGCTGATTGAATCTACAGCACCAGAGAAAAGACATGTCAAAGTTAGCTGTGTGTTTGCAGAGCTTAATTGTTTGCATTCTGAATTGACTAATGAAAACATTGATTTGTTCACATGGGCTGCATGCAAAAACAAACACAAAGCAACACACCGTGACTAGTCCAATTCACAAATGTCTCTTAAAATGAGCATGCTGTTTGTAGTGAATCAAAAATATGCCATGCATGTGACGTACTCCGATTCAAATGACTCTTATGAGTTGGTTCTTTGTAGTGAATCAGAAATATGCAGCACAACCAGTGTAGTCCAATTCAAATGACTCTACAAGTTGGTTCTTTTTAGTGAACGAAAAACATTCCACAGAACTAGTGTAGTCCAACTCAAATAACTCTCACAAGTAAGTTCTTTTTAGTAAATTACAACCATACAGTGCAACAAGTGTAGTCTGATTCAAGTGACTCTTATGAGTCAGTTCATTTTAGTGAATCAAAAACACCACACAACTAGTGTAGTCCAATTGGAATGACTCTTGCAAGTTAGTTATTTTTAGTGAATGGAAAACATAACACACAACTAGTGTTGTCCGGTTCAAATGACTTTTGTGAGTCAGTTCTTTTTAATGAACTGAAAACATACCACAACATAAATTAGCCTGTATGGCTAAATCAAGCATATTTACATGATGGACTTGGGAACACAAAACTAGAGTAGTCTGATTCAAATGATTCTTACAAATCAGTTCTTTGTAATGAATTAAAAATATACAACACAACCAGTGTAGACCAGTTCAAAGGACTCTCCTGAGAGTCATTTCTTTTTAGTGAATCAGAAACGCACCACAGAACTAGTGTAGTCTGATCCAAATGGCTCTTTCAAGTCAGTTCTTTTTAGTGAATCAAAACCATACTGTGCAACCAGTGCAGTCCAATTCAGCTGACGTATAAACCATATCACTTTAGTGAATCATTCAAACAGAATCACAAGGTAATGGTTTGACTCAGATCTTGAATCATTCACTGAATGAACTCTGTCAAACCGGTTACCCAACAACATGAACTTAAAGGGTTACTCCACCCCAAAATGACACTTTTGTCATTAATCATTTACCCCCATGTCGTTCCAAACCCGTAAAAGCTTCGTTCGTCTTCGGAGCACAACTTAAGATATTTTGGATGAAAACCGGGATGTTTGTGAATGTCCAGGTAAATACCACTGTCAAGGCCCAGAAAAGTATGAAAGACATCGTCAAAATAGTCCATCTGCCATCAGTGGTTCAATCTGATGTCTTTCATACTTTTCTGGGTCTTGACAGTGGTATTTACTTTGCAGTCAATGGGACAGGCACAAACCTCCCGGTTTTTATCCAGAATGTCTTAAATTAAGTTCATAAAAGATGAACAAAGCTTTTACGGGTTTGGAACGACATGGGGGTAAGTGATCAATGACAAAATTTCCATTTTGGGAAAGTCATTATCAGATCTGTTAGTGGAAGGAGGCTCAAAAGTTATTTCAAACTCACAATAGCCAAAAAACACATTTATTTTTTGTAAAACGGATACAACAAACCGATTCGATCTGGCTCGATAGTGATTCTCAAACAAACAGATAGCAGCATGGAGCCTCACTGGGGGTTTTCTGTATAGCTGAATTTGCAAATTAAGATGAGATATGATGGAATATTTTAACATCCAGAACATTAATAAATGGAACTGCTTAGTAAATTAACCTTTTTAATTTAAACGTGTGTCTGTAATAATTTTATTGTATTTAGAGTTGTGCCTGACTGACAACACCCTTCAGCTGTGGCCACGTTCAAAACATATTGCTTAATTAAAGCATTTAAAGCATAATTTGGTCTGACATCCATCTGGTCATTTGGTCTAAATCCATCCATCCACCATAAGTTCTTAATTTATAAATGTATACACATACAATAATTGTACAGATCTTGTGTTTTTTTTTCTTCATCAGGTCTGTTCCTGGTGTCTAGTGAATCTCAGAAATGTAACATTGGATTTGCAAGAAGAAACAGTAGCTGTGTTGGTAATGAGCACTTTATTTCTTTTAATGCATAATGTTTATGTCATAACACACCGTTAATGGTCTGTATGTCATCCAAATGAGGAAATTTGTCCAACTGTACTTCTCATCTAACTTTATAATGATGTTTTCTTCCTGATTGCCTCTCTCTTACAGATGAGGATGAGTGTGCGACACAGAGTCCGTGTGGAGATCACGCTCAGTGTGTAAACACACATGGAAGTTACTACTGCACCTGCAATAAAGGATTTCGATCAACACCACACAATTTCACCCAAACAACGGGACAATGTTCAGGTAAGAGAGAGTATTATGGGATAAAAGACTCCACTACGGTTCTAAATACTGTGGTTAATGCAAACTGCTTTCGCCTAACAGATATCAATGAGTGTCTTGAGGAAACATTGAAATGCTCAGGTGATAAGAAGTGTATAAACACCATTGGCTCTTATAATTGCTCCTGTCCACCTGGATATCATGAAACAAGAACAGACTCAGGATGTGAAGGTGAGCAGCTTCACACATAGTGCTTTTCATTGACTTTTAATCAAACCAAAGAACATCATTATAGTTGGTGTCAAAAATGACTTTTTTCACTAAAGGTCAGTTCCAGAAAAAAAAAAAAAAAGTTTCTTTACCTTTATGGGGTATGTATCATGTTAGCTAGTTAAAATGGCGTTCAAACCTATTACTAAACAGGCCTAAAATAGATGTTTATTAGATAACAGGTAAAAACTTTTTCTTGGCTTTTCCTCCAGAACCTTGGTGCATTTCTGATCCTGATTATAACCATCCAAGATCCATGTGATGCAGTTAGCGTTTTTAAGTTTACAAAGTCAGTTCCTGCCACCAGCTCAGTACTATATTAACGAAGGGCTCTGTTTGGGATGAAATAGCAGCTCACTGTACGCAACATACGCCATGAAACTGTAGTATGCTACTTCTCCACATGATTTCACTATCACTTTGCATGCAGGTACCATTCATTTATCATCTAGCAAATTAAAGCATTGCATTTGCCTTTGCAAAACATGTAAAAACATCTGACAGGAGGGATGGTTCATTTCTCTTACTGGAAATAGATCAAGTTGAGCTGCATTGTGACATACTCAGTTTTTTATTTGGGTTTCCTATGTAAAGTTGCACAAGTTGCTAGTTGTACTTGTAGCAGTGGTTGATTAAAAAGGCCATCTTTTATCCAGAAGCATAGAGACATTTGTTGGCATAACCTCATTTGGTTCGGCTGATGCAATCGTATTAACAAAGTTCATTTTGATGTTTCCACATGAATGTGTTTTCCATTGTAAGACAGCAGTCATTGTCTCTCTAACCTCTATCATCTCACTACTCTATGCTTATGTCTAAATGAAACACTCGTCTGTGTGTGTGTGTGTGTGTGTGTGTGTGTGTGTGTGTGTGTGTGTCGGCCGCAGATGTGAACGAGTGTTTGTCCTCAGTGTGTGGAGTTCACAGCCGCTGCATTAACACACTTGGCAGTTTCCACTGCGTCTGTTCTCAAGGGTTTCACAAACATGAGAACGGCACCTGTGCAGGTGAGCGCCGCTGTCCCACTGCTAACGATACTGACGCCAGTGTGTTTGAGGGCTGATCATAATCATCATAGCATGCCGTGTGTGTCTGCTGTCACGTCCAGCTATAACAGCTCATTATATGTGTGTTCAAAAGTTTGGGGTAGATAAGATTTTGTAAAGTTTTTGAAAGAAGTCTCTTCTGCTCACCAAGTCTGGATTTATTTGATCAAAAATACAGTAAAAATCTGAAACATTTTTACAATTTAAAACATCTGTTCTCTATGAAAATCTATGTTGAAATGTAATTGATTGCTGTGATGCACAGCTGAATTTTCAGCATCTTTACTCCAGTCTTCAGTGTCACATGATCCTTCAGAAATCATTCTAATATGCTGATTTGCTGCTCAACACACATTTCTGATTATTAGCAATGTTGAAAACCAGATGTGCTGCCCAATATTTTTGTGGAAACCAACATACATTTTATTTTTCAGGATTCACAGATGAATAGAAAGCTCAAAAGAACAGCATTTATTTGAAATAGAAATCTTTTGTCACATTATAAATGTCTTCACTGTCACTTTTGATCAAATGAATGCGTCCTCGATGATCTCTGTATCTAAATGATAGCAATATTAATAAATAAAAAATATTATCATTGAATCTGCATTTATATGTCTGACAGTCTTCTCTCTCACACAGACGACAATGAGTGTTCCCGTGATCCAGGTGTTTGCGGCACAAACGCCGACTGCTACAATCATCCAGGCAGCTACAGCTGCAAATGCCACAAGGGTTACAGTAATTATGGCAACAACCAGTCAAAATGCATTGGTGAGTGTTCAGTTTGCATGTGTTTGCTGTGTTCATTGTGTAGCTGCTAATGTGCAATGCAAAACAATTAAATGTGTTTTATTGTTGTGCACAGAGATGAGCTGCGACCACTTTAAAATAGAGTCTAACATGGAGGACGCGCCTGTAAAGGTAGAATGACTCCTCATCAGTGTTGGGGAAAGTTACTTTTAAAAATAATGCATTACAAAATTAAGTTGCTCCCCAAAACTTTCATTGCTTAGTTACTTTTTATGGAAGATAATGCATTCTGTTACCTTTGCATTTCTTTTTCTCATCTGGGCATGTATATATTTAATATAAAAAACAAAAGCCAAATGATTAAGCCTCAGGCTTAAGGAAATATAATGTGATCACCATATTTAATTTTTGCAGGTTTGCATCATATTCTCTCTTTGTTCATTTGAAAAAGTGACTCATATATTTTACTGTAAATTAAAAAGTAATGCGTTACTTTATTAGTTACTTGAAAAAATAGTAATCTGATTATGTAACTCAAGTTACTTGTAATGCGTTACCCCCAACACTGATCCTCATGATTTTTTTGGTAGTATTTGGTGAAAAATCAGTAATCAGACTTTGATTTGTGTGTCTTCTAGTTAAAGCATTTAATAGAGCTGTTGAGGAACAGCTGTGAGTCTCTGCGTGATCCAAATGGAGGCCGTAAGAAGGGAGAGGAGTTACTGGAGGTGAAACAAACAGCCTTCTTCCTCCTTTTGTTTTCTTCTGCATTCTGTATGTGTTGACAGAGCAGTTTGACCTAAAATATTCCTCTAAATCTCACTGTCTGACAGAATGTCTTCACTTCCACTGATGAGCTGCTGTCTGAAGGAAATATCGCTGACGCCGAGATGTTGAGTCACTTTCTGGACGCGGTGGAGAACAGCATGCGTCTGATCGGACCTCAGCTGAAAGAGCCTGTGACCAGGATGGAGACGCACAACACCTGTGAGAAACGTTCAGAAATACTGCAAATAGGGCGTTTTTATTATAAACAGGGATTTAGACACACATTCAGATTTAACTGTGTTTAAAACTGAAAGCGGTTGTTCTGTATGATCGTGTGATTGACAGTCGCTGAGGTTGCAGTCATGCGGAACCAAACTCCGCCCAGTGGGCGCATCACTCTGAGCACAGACTCCGCCCACTTCAACACAAGCTGGGACACAGTTGTAGGGAAATCATATCCAGGTACAAATACACACTTGCACATATATGTACTGATGAAACCATCAACACATTCATGATGAGATGTAAATGTCCTTTTCCTTTAGGTTTTGCGTTTGCGGCTCTGGTCAGTTATAAAGATCTGAACTCACCCAGCGATCTCTTTCACAAGATGAGCAGAACATCCCAGGAGCCGGACAGCAGAGAGAAATCAGACGATAAAGAGAGAAACGTCACTTATCAGCTTAACTCTAAAGTGGTGACAGCCGTCGTCAGTAATACAGAAACCAAAAACCTCTCAGAGCCAGTGACGCTCGTCTTTAAACACGTAGAGGTGAAGATACTGACATATCCATCTCACTGGAGACACATCAGTACGTTCATGTATTTTTTTCCCTTTCTAAACTGTCTGTCATTCTCTTGTTCTGTCTTGTTCAGGAGAGGGTGGAGTCTGAGGGCGTGGCTTACTCCTGTGTGTACTGGGATGAGAGTGAGGGGGCGTGGTCTGGGCGGGGCTGTAAGAGGGTGTGGTCTAACAGCAACCATACAGCATGTTCCTGCTCCCACCTCAGCAGCTTCGCTGTGTTAATGGCTCTCTATCCTGTCCAGGTACATCCATAAGCTATAAAACCTGTGATTTAATTCAGATTGTATATACGAAATAACTTTTTTTTTCTCTTTCTCTCCTCTAGGACACATTTGACTTGGTTTTGATCACACGTCTGGGTTTAGCTCTGTCTCTGGTCTGTTTGTTTTTCTGTATCCTGACGTTCAAGTTCTGCCGCTCCATCCAAGGAACCCGAACCAGCATCCATCTCCATCTGAGCATCTGTCTTTTCATCGCAGACCTCGTCTTCCTCTGTGGGATCTCCAGCACTCAGAATAAGGTGAGTGTCATATCTAAGTCAAAAAGATAGACAATCACAAGCAGTGTTTACTATTTATTATGCTGGCTTGACAAAGCCAAGGTGCTGATCTACTATTTAAGCTTCCATTTCGGAGTCTAAATTTGGACTGTGTCGCCTCTTAGAGTTTTTAAGCTACAAGATAAAGTCCTTCAAGATAGTCTGACTTGTGTTGATGTATCGTTTTCTCACTAATCTGACTTATGAGCCAAAGTGCACAAAAATCTCACAAGTTTTCACTGAGGGTGTGAAAACTTTTGCACAATATCACATGTAGATTATTTAAGCTGTCTATCTCAAGCAAAGGTTAATGTCTACCATAGTACAACACGCTAAATTATTCTAACAACATGTTAAAACATGCTAGCATGCTAGCAATGTGCTAAATCATGCTAACAGTGTTCTAGCAATATGTTTAAACATTTTAGCAATGTGCTAGAACATGTTAAAAATATATATATATTTTGTTGGCTTTGTCAAGCCAACATCAGTGTTTGTTTACACAATTTACTCAGTTGTTATATGGTTTTTCTTCGTTTGTCTCAGGTTGGGTGTGCGATTGTGGCCGGTCTGCTTCATTTCTTCTTCTTGTCTGCGTTCTGCTGGATGTTGCTGGAGGGGGTTCAGCTCTACCGGATGGTTGTGCTGGTGTTTCACACCACACTTAATCATCTCTACTTGTATTTGGTGGGATACGGAGTCCCACTCGTCATCATCATCATCTCTGCCATCGCATATCCAAAGGGATACGGCACCGATAGACAGTAAGTGTGTTTGACGGCCTCTAAATCCTCGTGTTATCTGAGTGCTTTCCAGCTGTTCTGATTATTGTTTTGTGCGTTTGTGCTCCAGCTGTTGGCTCTCTCTTGACGGTTATTTCATATGGAGCTTCTTTGCGCCCGTCTGCATCATCGTTGTCCTCAACAGCTTTTTCTTCATCATCACTGTGTGGAAACTGGCCGAAAAGTTCTCCAGCCTCAATCCAGACCTCTCAAAACTCCGCAACATCAGGTGCGTGTTTATTGTAGGACCCCAAAATAGATTCAGACCTTGATTCTAATTCATTTCTGGTGACTTTCAGGGGGTTCACGGTGACCGCTGTGGCTCAGTTGTGTGTTCTCGGAGGGATGTGGGTTTTCGGCTGCTTCCTTTTCCAGGAGAAAGGAACTCAAGTTGCGTTGTACCTCTTCACCATCTTAAACAGCCTCCAGGGGGTGCTCATCTTCATCATGCACTGCCTGCTGTCCAAAGCGGTACTTTTGACTCCCTCATAAAGCATTTCACTGTATTCTGGCCACGAGCCTTCGGTGTGTTTTCATGCATTTTGTGTTGTCCCCTTCAGGTCAGAGACGAGTATTGCAAGCTGATTACCAGGATCTGCTCACTTAAAGAGATGTATTCAGAATTCAGCACCAATCAGTCCAGCAACAGTCAGGTACATTTGCATTTATTATTAAATAAATGTGATTAACTAATAATTAGTTAATTACTATAATTTCGGTTTCAGTGTTTCAGTAAAAGATTCATGTGGATGCATCACTAGATTGTGGTTCTGCTTCTAAACGTGTCCTTTGACCTTTACAGCAACCTCTACGGAGCGTTCAGACCATGGGAGAGTCCAAGATATAGAGCAGCTGTCAGTCCTGAAGGATCCTTGTAGATGTTTGACCTTTAAGGACACATGGAAGCGTGACTTCTCACAGAGCTTTAATTCTGCCGCACATGGGACTCTTTTCCATTGAGAAGATCTTAAACTGCTTTCTTTCTGTCTGTTAAGCAGGAATATTTCAGGTGTGGGGCTCGTCTCATGACCTGTACGTCACTGGAGGCGGATTCGAAACATATCAGCCAAAACAGCTAAAGTAATAAAATATGTAGGGCAGTTTTCTTCTTCTAATGGACACTTTAGCTGTTTTCGTTGTGCCTTTAGTGAAGAATGTCTTACATGCAAAAGGCAGCTTTTATTAACGTAAAGATGATATTTGAAGAACTAGTCTCCAATCTGCCTTATAAGAGAGGTCTTCTCTAAAACACCTCTGCTCTCTGAAACCTTAATCGATTATCAATTACAGATCGTCGCGTTTATATGATCTGCACTTACATGCCACTTTACGCCTTTAAGCTGTTCGGAAATTTTGACCTCTGTTTATGTGGGAAACAGGCGAGAGGTACTTTAGATTCATAAAGCTATTTAAACAGAGACAATTTTTTGTGACAAAGTCTGCTTACACTAACTCCTGTCCTCCTTCAAATAAAAAAATAATACTAGTCCTAAAACTATAATGTCATGGAGAGATAAACAGTTTGAGTTTCATCTCTTCAGGATTGTTTTCTACTGTGAAACAATGGCTCGGGCCAGTGCTGCCACCTTGTGGAACAACTGATTAGTGCAAAACTAATTCAGTGCACATGTGCGACTTGTGCTTACAAAGTGTGTGCGGCTACAAAAATCAGGTGGCGTACATGCTATTCTGGTGATGAAATTTGCATCATGCACTGTACATGGACCCTTCTGTATGCATAATATATCCATCTATGTTCGCGCGGATCATTCATGATCCAGCTTCACTTACAGCAGAAGTGAGTATAAGGTTTTTTTTTTATGAATCTTTGCGATCGCCTTTCCTAATAATGTGCTAGTTAGCAAGTTTAGCGGCTAAATGCAGCTAAAATAAACAGGCTCATCTCTCCACAGAGAGAAGAGAGGAGCGGGGTGAGCAGAGCTCATTTGCATTTAAAGCAGCCTCGACCAGAATGATTTTTGCAAAGCTGATTTTGGCAAGGTAAAAAGGGTGTTGTTTTACACAACCATTGAGAATTTTTAACCAAAGTATATTATAGACTTTTCATTAAGACCCTAAAGAATCATATCAACTTGTGGAAAATGTGCATCCGATGACCCCTTTAAAGATTACAAAGACATTTTTATCAGTCATCTGGAGAAAAAAAGCGCTGACAGCACAAAGATGATGCTTTCTTGCAGACATGCTCACATGCGTTATCTTTTGCATCAAAACTAAACCCTGATAGCACACGTACAACACGGAGACATCTGTTTGACATCTGCATTTACATCTGCAAGATGCCTTTTTTATTATGTGTTCACACCAAACGTGGATTTAATTATTCGAGTAGTTTGCATACAAATTAAATGCAAGGACGTGAATAGAGGCGGATTCATGCCATGCAACTCAAATGACACGAAATGCGCAACGTGTTTGCCCAGAACATGCAATATTTGCCTTAATCATGTCTTCTGTGCAAGTTAAAATATTTCAAGTCACGCAAGCCAATCAACGGAGAGCTTATTGACATCTCCGTATCAGAAAATGGATAAGAGCATTATTGTAGCCCAAAATATAGATATCTTGAGCATAGAAAACGACTAAAATTAGTGGTAGAGTTGTCTATTAGATGTCTTTAAGATGTTTATGATTTAGAATGTATGTAAAACTGACATCTTACAGACATTTTGTACACAGCAGATACTTTCTAGATGAAGTGATCTTTAACAGACGTACTTGTGCTATCTGGGATCTTTCGCGTTAAAACTAAGCCCTTATAGCACACGTGCGTTTGACGTCTGCATTTTATTTTTTCATCTGCAATGCGTCCATAGGACGTTTCCTATCAGTTGTCAAATAGACATCTAGAAAACGTCTTTAAGATGTCTGATTTAGAATGTATGTAAAACTGACATCTTACAGACGTCTATCAGATGTTTGTACACTGCAGATGCTTTCCAGATGAAGCAATCTTTAACAGGCATCTTGCAGACGTACATGTGCTATCTGGGAAGCATACTTTGGACTTTATTGGTTCCATTTTAAGAACAAAGTGAATTTGTAAGACGATAAAGCTAATGCGAACGTTTTAGACTCCTTACTTCTGCAACACAAAAATGTTACTTGGTCTCTATTGTATGTGTAGTGATATTTGATAAGAAGCAAATGTTTTATTTTACACAAAAGTTTTGTATCTTTTGGAGAAAAAGTTTTTTTTTTTTTTTTTGTACTTGAAATAAGGGTCATTTCTAGCCCTGATGTGGTACTGCAATATTTTTCAGCAAGTATTAAACAACTGCTAAAAGAAGCTATGACAGTGTTGTGTGGTTAATACTCAAATATCCACATACAATACAATATTCCACATTACAATGAAGTTAAAGTAGCTGCCACAAAAGCCCCAAACTTTTCCATCCAGAGGATTCATTTCTACCCAGTAAATATCTTACCTTACATGGCAGCATAAATGCTCTGGAAGAACAGTGATGGATAATTGATAAGCCATGGCTCCTTCTTGATTAAATGAAGCCCGTCCAGCAATGAAAAAAAACAGTGCATTTGCCAGTGACTCTCCTTTGTGCATTCTTTATGCCATTTCACCACATAAAACATGATTAACAGCCTTATGAAATGCAGGCACTCACAGTATTGTAGTATTGGGTCATTCCGTGTCGAGTTCCCCGGCTCAAATTTTTGATTTTGCTAATATTCCTGAAGAAAGATAAACATGTATAGTGATGAAAGCCAAAATATTAAATGTCATGGGTAATATTTACTGAATAATCCACTATTTTGTAGAGGGAGGTCAAAATGGCAATTTTTACCTGAAATTCAGAGTCAAGATACAGCGGGGTAAAAATGACTTCAGAAAGATGGCAGCATCATAATGTTATTTTTACACAGAGATTGGTAGCTCTGTTAGTAAAATATTTTGTCTTTAACAACCTTTGTTGCATTATGTGCCAATGGCGACCATTCAAAAATAGGGAAACAGCACTTTTCAAGTTTTTCTCCAGAGTTGGCATGCCTGTAACTCAAGAAGTATTAAAGATATATCAGTGCCCTTTTAGATATTGTGTCTTAACAAACCTTCCTTTTGCCATCTTCATTTTTAAGGCCCTATGAGATTCGGTTCCAGAGATGTTGAAATTTCAATATGGCTCCCTGAGTAAATTGTTAAAATGTAAACTGTAAATTGCAGTGGTCAAAAACCAAATGTGGGTCAGTTTGAAAAAATATGATGCTTCTTTTCTTTTAAAGAGGAATGTCTGAAGAACAAATAATCTTGAAACTGGAAATGTATCTTGTTTCTTTCTGTCAAGATAACTGCATTGAACATACCTGTCTGAGTGCCATAAACGTTCTTCTTCCCAGTTTTGTTGCCTGTAACTCAAGAAATAATGAAGATACTGCAATATGATTTTAGATTCTAGTTATTAATCAACTTTTCTTTTGGAAACTTAATTTTCAAGGCCCTACATCATTCACTCCCTGAGATATGGGGATCTCAATGAGGCTCCATGTCCACATTATTGAATGTTACCCATTTTCAGTGGTCGACAACCAAATGCTGGTCATTTTGTATGCAGCTGATGCTTTTTTATTTAAAGAACAATGTCTGAAGAAGAAATACTGTTGAAATTAGAATTGTATCTTGTTTTCTTCTATTAAAACATTTGCATAGAACATACCTGTTTGAGTCTCATAAATTTTATTTTTCTAGAATCTGTGTGCCTGTAACTCGAGTAGGATTAAAGTTATCTTATATACAAACCCAATTCCAAAAAAGTTGGGACACTGTACAAATTGTGAATAAAAAAGGAATGCAATAATTTACAAATCTCATGAACTTATATTTTATTTACAATAGAATATAGATAACATCAAATGCTGAAAGTGAGACATTTTGAAATTTCAGGCCAAATATTGGCTCATTTTGGATTTCAAGACAGCTACACATTCCAAAAAAGTTGGGACAGGTAGCAATAAGAGGCTGGAAAAGTCAAATGTAGATATAAGGAACAGCTGGAGGACCAATTTTCCACTTATTAGGTCAACTGGCAACATGATTGGGTATAAGTTGGGTATATCTCAGAGTGGCAGTGTCTCTTAGAGGTCAAGATGGACAGAGGATCACCAATTTCCCCAATGCTGCGCCAAAAAATAGTGGAGCAATATCAGAGAGGAGTTTCTCAGTGAAAAATTGCAAAGAGTTTAAAGTTATCACCCTCTACAGTGCATAATATCATCCACAGATTCAGAGAATCTGGAACAATCTCTGTACGTAAGGGTCAAGAACGGAAAACCATACTGGATGCCCGTGATCTTCGGGCCCTTAGACGGCACTGCATCACAAACAGGAATGCTACTATAATGGAAATCACAATATGGGCTCAGGAATACTTCCAGAAAACATTGTCGGTGAACACAATCCACCATGCCATTCGCCGTTGCCGGCTAAAAGTCTATAGGCCAAAAAAGAAGCCATATTTAAACGTGATCCAGAAGCGCAGGTGTTTTCTCTGGGCCAAGGCTCATTTAAAATGGACTGTGGCAAAGTGGAAAACTGTTCTGTGGTCAGACGAATCAAAATTTGAAGTTCTTTTTGGAAAACTGGGACGCCATGTCATTCGGACTAAAGATGTCATTCGGACTAAAGAGGACAAGGACAACCCAAGTTGTTATCAGTGCTCAGTTCAGAAGCCTGCATCTCTGATGGTATGGGGTTGCATGAGTGCGTGTGGCATGGGCAGCTTACACATCTGGAAAGGCACCATCAATGCTGAAAGGTATATCCAAGTTCTAGAACAACATATGCTCCCATCCAGACGTTGTCTCTTTCAGGGAAGACCTTGCATTTTCCAACATGACAATGCCAGACCACATACTGCATCAATTACAACATCATGGATGCGTAGAAGAAGGATCCAGGTACTGAAATGGCCAGCCTGCAGTCCAGATCTTTCACCCATAGAAAACATTTGGCACATCATAAAGAGGAAGAAGCGACAAAGACCTAAGACAGTTGAGCAGCTAGAAGCCTGTATTAGACAAGAATGGGACAACATTCCTATTCCTAAACTTGAGCAATTAGTCTCCTCAGTCCCCAGACGTTTGCAGACTGTTGTAAAAAGAAGAGGGGATGCCTCACAGTTGTAAACATGGCCTTGTCCCAACTTTTTTAAATGTGTTGATGCCATGAAATTTAAAATCAACTTATCTTTCCCTTAAAATGATACATTGTCTCAGTTTAAACATGGACATGTCATCTATGTTCTATACTGAATAAAATATTGAAATTTGGAACTTCCACATCATTGCATTCGGATTTTATTCACAATTTGTACAGTGTCCCAACTTTTTTGGAATCGGGTTTGTATAATTTTAGATTCTGCTTCTTAAGAAACTTTTTTTTTTTTTTTTTTTTTCTTGAATCTTCATTGTTAAGGCCATCTTTCTGAAGTCATTTTATCCTACTGCAACTTGACACTGAATCACTGATTCATTTAATATTTTGACTTTTATCACTATACATGTGTCTTTCTTTAGAAAAAATATTAGCAAATTCAAAAATTTGAGCCAGGGACGTTTTTGGCATTTGGTTGATTTAACACGGAATGACCCTATTGCATTTTGAGGGTTTTTAATAGTTCTGCCTGGCTTAACATAAAATGATTGCTCTACTTTATTAAACATGACTCTATAAACAGTGTTCACTTGAATCCACCACATGAAAGTTCACTGCCCCCTACTGGCAGTAAGAGCTCAATGTACAGTTTCAGGATAATCTGAATGACTGATGAAAGTCACTCTGATGATTCTGGAGCTGTTTGTTCTTTAGTGTGTTTGTTCTGGTGGGTCTGAAAACTACTTAAATAAGCGAATCTGTCGCCGCAGATGGAGCAAGAGTAAGGTTTCTCTCCCGTATGAACTCGCTGATGGACCTTCAGGACGTCCGATCGAGCAAACGTCTTGTCACACTGTGAGCATTTAAATGGTCTTTCTCCAGTATGAATCCGCTTGTGCTTTTGTAAAGTATCAAACTTCCTGAAACTCTTCCCACAGACGCTGCAGTGATACGGTTTTTCTCCAGTGTGAATTCGCTTATGAAATATGAAGTGAGCTGGACTGGAAAAGCTCTTCCCGCAGTAGGAGCACAGATACGGTTTCTCTCCGGTGTGAATCCTCTCGTGACAGTTCAGATAGGATTTGTGACGGAATCGTTTGTCACAGTATTTGCACTGAAACGGTTTCTCACCTGAGTGCATTGTCTGGTGCGACTTTAGACAGCCTGACTCTGTGAAGGTTTTCCCACATTCGCTGCACTGGTACGGCCTCTCATTGGTGTGAACACGCACATGTTTCTTCAGATGAGATCCGTGGTTGTAGGTCTTCTCGCAGTGAGGGCACTTGTATGGTCTTTCGCCCGTGTGGATTCGCTTATGAGCATCAAGATTTCCTTTGGTGCTGAAATACTTCTCACATTCGCTGCATTGGAAAGACTTTTTGTCATGTCTCTTTACGTGAGCTTTCATATTCGGAGCAGTGGTGAAAAAATCCTTCCCACACTGTTCGCAGTGAAACTCTTTCTTCACGCTGTGCTCTTTTGAATGGAGTTTCCTCTCTTCTGCGGTAGGAAAGCTGATGTCGCATATCTTGCAGGTTAAGTCATTGCGCTCTTTGTGTTTTCGCTCATGTATCATTAAGTTTCTCTTTGAGCTCAGTGTTTTTCCACAGGTGGCACAAGAAAACCTTCTGACTGTCAGCCTCTCTTCTGATGTTAAGGCTTTTTCTCCATCAGAAGATGAACCACCTCTGTCATCTGAAATTGACAAAAGAGTTATTAATTCTGGGTTTAAAAATATAATTGAGAAAACTTTTTGTCACTTGGGGACAACTTACTGAAATTCTGTAATATCTATATAAGTTACAGAAACTCATGCAAAGACATTCATAAAGTGAGTTTGGAAATGCAACATTTGCCACCCATTTCAGCTTATTTATAATGTAATTTTACAGTGTCATGGAAAATAACAAAATATCAAAAAAGGAAGAAACAAACCTGGAGGAATGA
Organism: Cirrhinus mrigala; assembly: GCA_036247105.1. Lineage (NCBI taxonomy): Eukaryota > Metazoa > Chordata > Actinopteri > Cypriniformes > Cyprinidae > Cirrhinus > Cirrhinus mrigala. Next base: position 3,389,695 of record CM070007.1, read on the forward strand.
AATCTTCATCATCATCCTGCTCTTCCTCATCAGTCTGTTGTTGTTCCTCTGCAGTGGTTTCTTCTGCTCTGCTCTCTATCAGGTTCCTGCAGTCCACCAGTTTGATGGAGCACATCTTCAGCGGCGTCTGCAGCATCTCCTGTTCTCCAGTGTTACAGTCAGAGCTTTGATCAGTGGATTCATGATCCTGAGCGTCAGAATAACAGAGTAAAGTGAGGCTGAGCTCTGAGTCCTGTGTGTCTCTGGATCTCTGATCTCTGACGCTCCAGACTGAATCCTGAGCTTCTGTCCCATCAGTCACACGTGCTGAAACCTCCACATCCTGACAAACACAATCCGTGTTTAGTACTAGATGCTAAGTCACATAACAGAGTTATTTTATGTAGCAGTTAAAGGATGAAATGAAGAGCTGTTGAAACCTCTCTGTTCAGTTTGTCTCCTCTTTCTCTCAGCTTTGCCTCCAGTGACGCCACCTCTTTCTTCAGCTGACAGATTTCTGTGATGAAATCCTCAATATCCAGCATGGACATATCAGTTCCTACTGCTTTACAGCAGATCACATCCACCTGGGCTTTCATTGTCAACATCTGAACTCAAACACATCATGATTATTAAAAGACACATTTATAACGGACTAATAAAACCCATTTACATATGATTAGGTGTTTCTTCAGATTGCCTTAATATTATTATTATTATTTTTTTTTTAAATATAACATACCTTAGACTTTCATATATGATATCATTTTACACAATATATACTACAGTTGTATGTATATTAGAGTGAATGGTCAAATACGTTATCATAATTAATTTAATACTGTATATTTGACCATTGACAATGTAAACAAACTTTCTTTATACTAATATAATTTAGTAAAATCCACTGCCTTCATATGGCCAGTCAACAATGTTAATGATTCTTAATTCAAAGAATATTTACAATAACTTTTTATGGTTTTCGACTGAATGTCTGGGTTAGCTGTAAAACAGTGAAATCTAAAAATAAAAAGCATTTTATAAAATGTTTTAATCTAGTTTGTATGAAAAATGTATCTAGAGACAAAAAAGTGCTACAGAAATATTGGAAACGTGACTTTTGCTTTCTAACAGGAATATTATACTATAATACAAAATATAAATCACCTTTATTTAAGACACTCGTTCAGCTGCTGAATTTGAGGTATCAAAATATGATATTCTGTTCGCTTTTGTGTAAAATTTAAATCACTGTCCGCTACAAAATAGAGAGATACGAGAAAGCATATCAGACAGTCATAAAACCACAAAGCAGATTATGATATAAATCACATAACCGACGAGAAACGCGTTAATCACGCACCAACTAAGAGAAAACTCGGCGATACTTCCGTGGTGCGCTCTTTGCGGGTTACACAGCAACATATGACGCACTTCCGCCTCCGCCTGAGTGACTTCAGTGTAATGATGAAGACGAGCAGCTTTTGCGAACAGCGGGAGATTTAAATTGTTTAACCCGTTTTCTATTACATTTATGCAATACTTAAGTAAAATTCCCAGTATTACTGACATAGAATTGTATGTGTCTGAGATTTACGGGAGTTTAGGAAATTGCCGCTGGTGTTAAAGCTGATAGTCAAGCACTTAATGTCAAGCAATTTCATGACTCGATGTACAAAAAACAAACAAACAAACAAACAAAAAAACGTCTGGATCATATTGCACTCACAAAAAAAAAAAAAAAAAAAAAAAAAAAAATATATATATATATATATATATATATATATATATATATATATATATTGCTAGAGAAAGCCTAATTTAAGACCATGTAGATCGAGACAATAACGTTTTTTTTCTGAAGCCCCGCCTTAAATCCGTCACTGACCGTTATCCTGTCTGTTACCATTACTATCAGACTAGCTTCGGCTCTTCTAATATGAGTCTGCTTAATCCTGTTTAAAATATTATAATATACAGTACATAAATATGGGGGAAACTTAATAAAAGTAAAAAAGTAATGTCACGATGCAAAAACAAAACAAAACAAACAAACAAAGAAGGTCCTTAATATTGGCTTAATTTACTTACCAACATTGAGATTCTTGACAGATTTCATGAGAATCACTCCAATAAATATCAGTCAAACAGCTTCTAATCTTCATTCTTCTGACATTCATGCTGATATTCTGCACATCAGGACAACTGTGAGTATAATACATACATATATAATAATAATAATTCTAGTTATTATATGGCTCTGTGGAATGCTTAATTCTGGTCAGCCATAAAATTCTAAGGTGTGTTATTCCCCAATAACATTCGGTAAAAGGTAATAACACAGGCTCATCTGGATAACTGAAGTCACTGCCATACACTTGCTAGGAAGAGTTTTTCTTGGTGGAAGCTTTGCGGTTGGTTAGCTAATAAGATATTAAATCTCAGTTCAATATTATGTGTACAGTTATTTATTTGTGTCATACTGATATCGTGGACTTGCTCTCTCATGTCATACAAACGCAGCTGCTGCCATTTTGCGACAGTTGTTTTGTACACTGTAATGGATTATAAGATAATTAACACACTCGCAAAATCGCAAGATTTTAAGACAGTTTAATCTTTAATCAACATTTTTTATCACCTTAATTGTTTATGTGGTGAAATACCGTGTAATAGGTGTTGTGACTGCATCGTATAGTTTGAACTTGCTGCTTGCTAGCAACTGCTTTCTTCATGGAAGCTTTGCGTTCAAATATTTCAACTCATATAATTGTTTGTGTCTAAATTCTAATTATTTATTTTTGTGGCAAGCAGCTGTGTAATAGGTGGATAACTTACATCTAGCTGACTGTTATATCCCTTACTTATTCAGTATTTCTATTACTAGTTCATGTTCAGTAACATCAGACTTTAACCAATAAGTTCATATGCTTTTGCGCCATACATTAAAATATTTTTAAACTATAGAGCAGGGGCTCTCCAGGACCAGAGTTCGCCACCCCTGCTATAGAGGCACAAATAACACAACTTATACTCTGGTGTGTAATACTAAATATCCACACGAACGCTGCTCAGAAATCCAAATGATCTGCACTATAACATGGCTCATGTCTTAAACTGAAATCATCATGTGTATGATGTTACTGTCTTATATCACATGGCATGAATGATGAAAACAATGGCAGAATTAAAGCCTTTTTTATTGACAGACCAAGACATAAAAGTCACTCTGATGATTCTGGAGCAGTCTGTTCTTTAGTGTGTTTGTTCTGGTGGCTCTGAAAACTACCTAAATAAGTGAATCTCTCGCCGCAGATGGAGCAGGAGTAAGGTTTCTCTCCCGTATGAACTCGCTCATGGATCTTCAGGACCCCTGCTCGAGCAAACGTCTTGTCACATTGAGAGCATTTGAATGGTCTTTCTCTGCTATGAATCCTCTTGTGCTTTTGTAAAGTATCAACCTTCCTGAAACTCTTCCCACAGATGCTGCAGTGATACGGTTTTTCTCCAGTGTGAATTCTCTGATGCTCTCTGAAATGAGCTGAATCAGAAAAGCTCTTCCTGCAGTAGGAGCACAGAAACGGTTTCTCTCCGGTGTGAATCCTCTCGTGATGATTCAGATGAGAAATCCGGCGGAATCGTTTGTCGCAGTGTTTGCACTGCTACGGTTTCTCACCTGCATGCATTTTTTGGTGTGACGTTAGACTAAATAACTGCCGAAAGGTTTTCCCACATTCGCTGCACTGGTACGGCCTCTCATTGGTGTGAACATGCACATGTATCTTCACACCTGATCCATGACTGAAGCTCTTCTCGCAGTGAGGACACTTGTACGGCTTTTCGCCTGTGTGGATTCGCTTATGAGCATCGAGATTTCCTTTGGTGCTGAAATACTTGTCACATTCGTTGCAGTGGAAAGACTTTTCGTTGTGTCTCTTTATGTGAGCTTTCATATTAAAAGAAGTGGTGAAAAAAACCTTCCCGCACTGTTCGCAGTGAAATTCCTTCTCCACTCTGTGCCCTTTTGAATGAAGTCTCGTGTCTCTCGTGTCTCGCTAAATGACCCTTATTGCTGAATGTTTTTCCACAGGTGATGCAGGAAAAACTCTTCAGCTGCTCTTTTGAGGTTGAGGCTGTTTCCTCATCTCCATCAGAAGATAAGCCACCATTGACATCTGAAAAGAACAAAACATTAATCCAGACATTTTCTCATCATTCTTCTGGCACGATCAGTTATTAACAAAATACACATCCAGGTCAAATCAACAATAATAAAAAGCAACTGTTGTTTCCTGCTGCTTGGTTTGTGGTAAATGCTGCTTCCCACAAAAGCACAAGTCTGCATAATAATAATGTTATTTTTACACTTTGTTAATAGTAATAATTATTATTATTGATAATGTATGAATAGGTGTCACAGTATATGACAAAACAACAGTAACTGGGCGTTTGGCCAAATCCTGCAGCCTTACAAACAAGCACAGAAAACCTGGAGCTTCTTAAATTTAAACTGCAATTGTTATTATTATTTCTTTTAATCAGAAATATCTCAGTTTGACTTATCCTATAATTTGTTCAACCCTACCATCATTTGCCACCACGTTCCCAAATATCTCTTCAAAATCTGTGCCATCAGCCAACATGAAGTTGATCCTGCAGAGTCTCTGCTGACATTCAAGTGTTGTGAAAAACAAGAAAAGGTCATAAAAGGAAGAAGCAAACCTGGAGGAATGAAATCTTCATCATCATCCTGCTCTTCCTCATCAGTCTGTTGCTGTTCCTCTGCAGTGGTTTCTTCTGCTCTGCTCTCTATCAGGTTCCTGCAGTCCACCAGTTTGACGGAGCACATCTTCAGTGGCGTCTGCAGCATCTGCTGTTCTCCAGTGTTACAGTCAGAGGTTTGATCAGTGGATTCATGATCCTGAGCGTCAGAATAACAGAGTAAAGTGAGGCTGAGCTCTGAGTCCTGTGTGTCTCTGGATCTCTGATCTCTGACGCTCCAGACTGAATCCTGAACTTCTGTCCCATCAGTCACACGCGCTGAAACCTTCTCCACATCCTGACAAACACAATCAGTGAGTACCAGATATTAAGTCATACAACAAAACAATCTAAATTATTTAATGTAAACTTAATCAGTAGTTAAAGGATGAAATGAAGAGCTGTTGAAACCTCTCTGTTCAGTTTGTCTCCTCTTTCTCTCAGCTTTGCCTCCAGTGTCGCCACCTCTTTCTTCAGCTGACAGATTACTGTGATGAAATCCTCAATATCCAGCATGGACAGATCAGTTCCTACTGATTTACAGCAGATCACATCCACCTGCACTTTCATTATGAACATCTGAACACAAACACATCATGATTATGATGGACTGATCAAACCCAAAATTAAAGTTGTAAATTAAGCATGATATTTTAAGATTTCTACCCGTTTCTAAACATTCTTTAAACGATTACTTATGGTTACTGTAGTAAAACAATGATTAATTTTCATAAGCGAAGAGAAAAGGCAAGTAAAGCTTTATTTGAAGCCATTGAAACATTAAAAACAGAAACAAATTGCACATACATAGCTAAATACGAATAAATGAAGTAAAACACATTTAAAAAAAAAAAAAAAAAAAAAACAGAAGCGGTGCAGGCTTCTTTTTTTCTTCTGTGGTTTTACCGGTGGACTAAAGATCGTCACAGCGCCTACTACAGTACGAGCGATGGAGTGAAAAAATAACGGGCGGTCAAGGACTGGGCAGTTCTCTCATTCAAAAATACCCTTAAATTTCAATTGCGAATTGTCATTAGTCAGTTTCTCTCAAACTAGGAGCAAGAGAATATGTATTCATGTGTTTATATTAAATTATGTATGTATTACGTATTTCTCAATCAGCTGTCTGTCGAGTCGCTTCTCACTCCAGCTCAGACGGAGGCGCTGTGAAGTTCTCAGTGCGCTAGGTACACAAACCATAGAACTAAAGTAAGAAGAGCTTATAGTTTGAACCCCTCAGCCGGTATGTGTTTGTAGTGTGTTTTACACCATTTTCCAGATTTATGTTTACTTTTATATCCGATTTATGTTATTTATTCCTTTATGGGATTGTTGATGTTGTCTGTTTATTGTTTTGATTATGCAAATTAAGGTTTTTCCCCTCATCTCCCGTTATTTTGTGTCGAACGCTAAATGAGTTTATTAAATCCAGTGACAGAATATGTATGCCTTAAATGAATAAGATTATGTATCCTACAAAAAAGCGCGCCTAAACGCGTCTACATTACTGAATGTTCTTCGAAATCAAAGTCAGAGTTATTAATAGATCAGATCTGTGTTGTTCCGCTCTCGTTCATAATAGCAAACAGTCATTTTTGATTTTATTTAGTGTCAGTCCATTATAAATGTGTCTTCTAATAATCATGATGTGTTTGCGTTCAGATGTTGACCATGAAAGTGCAGGTGGATGTGATCTGCTGTAAATCAGTAGGAACTGATCTGTCCATGCTGGATATTGAGGATTTCATCACAGAAATCTGTCAGCTGAAGAAAGAGGTGGCGTCACTGGAGGCAAAGCTGAGAGAAAGAGAAGAAAAGCAGAATGGAGAGGTTTGAACAGCTCTTCCTTTCAGTAAAAATGTGACTTTTAAGTACGTTCCCCAAGTCAACTGTTAAGCACAGTGATTCAGCTAATAAATTCTGTATCCTTCACTCTCAGGATTCAGTCTGGAGCATCGGAGATCAGCCCGCAGCACAACTTTCTGATCAAAGATCTGGAAACACACAAGACTCGGAGCTCAGCCTTAGTTTGCTCTGTTATACTGACACTCAGGAGAGCATATGCGACAGTCATGGATCCGTTGACCAGACCTTCACAGAGTCTCTGGGGTCCGACTGTAACGCTGGAGAACAGCAGACGGCGGAGACACAGATGAAGACGTGCTCCGTCAAACTGGTGGACTGCAGGAATTCAAAAGAGACGAGAGAAGAAACCACTGCGGAGAAAGAGCAAAGTGACAACAATGATTATAATGATGACAATTGTGACGATGATGACGACTTTAATCCTTTGGGTATGTTCCTTTAATATCAACAAATGGTTTTACAAGTAATTTTAAAGTTTCTTAAGCTTAAAGTCAGTGAAATGGTGAGGTTTGAGAGCAGGTTCAGTGACATGTATTTTCAAAATGTATCTTTGCTTGCGTGCAAATCCAAGATAATAGATATGATGTTGTTCCTTTCAGATGAAAACAGCAGTTCATCTTCTGACAAAGAAACAGCCTCAACATCCAAAGAGCAGATGGTGGTCAAGGGTTTTTCCTGCGTCACCTGTGGAAAAACATTCAGCAAACAGGGTAATTTAGCGAGACACGAGAGAAAGCACACAGAACAGAAAGACTACATCTGTAAGAGATGCGGCATCCGTTTTCCTACCTTAAAAGAAAGAAGACTTCATTCAAAAGAACACAGTGTGAAGAAGGAGTTCCGCTGCGAGCAGTGCGGGAAGGTTTCCTTCTCTTCTGGCAATTTGAAAATTCACATGAAGACGCACACTGGCGAAAAGCCTTTCCACTGCAGCGAGTGCGACAAGTACTTCAGCACGAAACAATGTCTTATTGTTCATAAGCGAATCCACACGGGGGAGAAGCCGTATAAGTGCCCTCAATGCGAGAAGCGATTCAGAGACGGGTCCCATTTCAAGACGCACATGCGTTCGCACGCCAGCGAGAGGCCGTACCAGTGCAGCGAATGCGGGAAAACCTTTAAGCAGCCGATTTGCTTGATATCTCACCAGAAAATACATTCTGAGAAACTGCATCAGTGCACACATTGTGACAAACGTTTCCGTCAGATTTCTCAGCTGAAACGCCACGAGAGAATGCACTCTGGAGAGAGACCGTACCTGTGCTTTCACTGCGGGAAGAGCTTTTCCGATCCAGCTCATTTCAGAGTCCATCAGAGAGTCCACACCGGAGAAAGGCCGTACCAATGTAGCGTTTGCGGGAAGAGTTTCCGTCAACACACCAACTTACTGAAGCACCAGCGGATTCACACCGGAGAAAGACCGTTCAAATGCTCACACTGTGACAAGACGTTTGCTCGATCGGACGTCCTGAAGATCCATGAGCGAGTTCATACGGGAGAGAAACCTTACCGCTGCTCCATCTGTGGCGAGAAATTCGCTTATTTAGGGGGTTTTCAGACCCACCAGAACAAACACGCTAAAGAACAAACTGCTCCAGAATCATCATAATCACTTCCATCCGTCAGTCTGCAAAAAAAGAGTCATTCAGCTTATCTCGGAACTGTATATTGAGTATTAATGAGCTTTCTTGTAAATTTGGAATAGAGATGGATTGAATGTTGAATGCTGTGGTTGTAGTCGTGTTTGACAAAGCAGGACAATGATGCTGTAACTACACCATACTGTGGCCAAAAAGCACCTATTCAAAAGTAGTTGTATATTTTTCACCTTGTTTTTATTTTCAAGGCAACTTTTAAATCTCAAGTAATTTTATGATACTGCATCAGATGTTTGCTGGGGGAAACATACACTAGCTGGGAAATTGCCATTGAGATGAATGGGACTACTATTGCATAGCTTCCTGCAAGTGTATTAGATCTCCTTGATATGCACTTAGAAAGAAATTGTGGGGGGGGAAATGGAAATCATTGGTAAATGTAATAAACTGCACTTAATAAATTAACTTGGACTTTCTGTTTTGGCCACAGCACACTCCCAGCCCTGGAACCAAGGTATTAATGTTGTCATTATCAGATCAGAACAGATCAGAAGACGTAAAGTAATATTATTATTATTATTATTATTATTATTATTATTATTATTATTATTATTACTTTATGACCAGAATCCAACAAATATGGGTATGTTAGTTAGAATCACTTTTACACCTATACATATTTGTGTGTGTTTAAGAGAGGTTGGGTTCATAGTTAATAGCACTTTTGTATTTGTTTATTTACACTTTATTGGAAGAAGCAACCATACAAATTAAAACATAAGTAGATTTTATATTTTATTTAATAATTTAATAGTCATGCGCTGGTTAATATTTTTTAGGTTCACATCCGCTAGTCATTCCTATATCATTTGTATTTGGGAAGGAGGGACACCTTGTGGCTGGAGTGTTCCTCGTGCTGGTCATACAGTCAGAACCAATAGTATCCAACTGCAGCCAAGAAAGAACGACGTGACGTCTCAGTCTTCACATGAGGAGGAATGCAGATTTCTAGTTTTTAGGACATTTCAAGAACCTTTATGGTCTTCCTTGGATCTGGTCTTGTAGGAACACATGACAGATCTAGAGGTACTTTTGAAAGAGCTAAAGACTTTCAGGACGTGAAGTAACAGTCAGCCGGAGACTGGTTTTCTTTGGGAATTTCATATTATCGCGAACTTTCAAAAAGTATAAACATACATAAAAACAACTATTTACTGTTTCTTAACATGGAGCTGAAATGGGCACTTCTTTTGGGTGAGTAGATTGTTTTGCTCTGTTCACGTGTGAACACATAAGTTGGATTAGTAATCAGACTTCTCGGAATATTTGCGTCAGAGACCACAAGAACGTTAATGTGTGTGTTTGTGTTGAAGAGTATTCTTTAAGCATGTAGATTTCCGTTGTTTATCTAAACCCAGAGAGCCCTCGAGTATGTTGTTCATACCAGAGTATCACATTCACTCCCTTATGCACCAATAGGACACGCACACAAACAGCGGACAGTAAAAATAAGCAATAATGAGGAAATCGCTGTAAAATAGTGTGTGCGTGTGATTTTTATTTTTTATTTTTTTTCGTAGAAAGTGAACACACGAATCCAGCACATTCATGATCGTGAAGGTCCGACTCCTGACACACCTACATTTTTTTTTTTTTTTGGATTTCCTTCACGCTTTCCAGTCGTAGTCGCTTAATTTCTGCCAACTTTCAGTTCTGTTCTTTCTAATTAGCCAACTTATCTTTACATGAGAGTGGAGGTGTGTGGAAACATGTCCCTCACGAAAAAACATCAGTATGTATAGGAATCTGTGGTTATATAAATGGTAATACGCCAAAAAAAAAAAAAAAAAAAAACACTTTCGCTATAGTAAAACAGTGATTAATTTTTGTAAGGGTTCGTCAAAATGCCACTGCACTATCGCAATAATGAAATCGTTGTACAGATTTTGTTTTCTCAGACGGATATCTCTTAACTAAACTACACTGTATGCAGTGTTGGGGGGTATTACAAATAATGTGAGTTACGTAATAATATTACTTTTTTCAAGTAACTAGTAAAGTAACGCAATACGTTTGAATTTCTAAGAAAATATCTGAGTTACTTTTTCAAATGAGTAACGCCAGTTACTTTTTTCCTCATTTATTGATTGACGAGTCTCCTGTCTGGAAATTAGGAGTAAACATGATGTTACTGTATTCTAGACTAAATGTGAACATGCATTAATTCATCTCACTCACAAAAAACAGATTCAGTATTCATCAAAATGAATAAAAACAGTGAAATGCAAACTCCGAATATGACACAACCCTGCGATAATTAAATATGTTAAGTAAAACAAATATCCTTTGTGTATTTAATCCCATTTTATTAACTAGTGTCTTTGCTGCTGACCTTTGATGATGCAATTCAACCATACTAATGAGAAAAAAATACTTTAGATTAACATTTGTGCTTTTTTATAGCTGAAGAGTGATCTCCTGCATAAATGTACTTTTCTTTCAGCCTGAGGTGAATTTATTTTACTTTTGGTGTAAAAGGGCTTTTACATTAGAATTGTTTTATATTAGAAACAAAGAGGCTTCTAATAATGTGCTTATCTGTGTTTAACCTAAACTACAAGTAATGTTAATGTAGACCTACATTATAGTAGGCCTATTTAAATATGATTTTATAATTTTATGCTATATAGCCCTACCTCATTACCCTCCACGGGATGTATAATGGGCATTAATAAGCTACATTTTGTTATTTTATAATCCCTAGTCATACTTCTGTGGATATTTTGGTGAAAGTAACTCAAAAGTAACTTAAAAGTAGTGTAACACATTACAATTCAGAGACAGTAATATTGTAATGTAACTAGGGGTGGGTACCGAGCTCGATACTTTTTAGGCACCGACCGAAATGCCTCGATGCTATCGAAAAACCTCTTGTCGTTCGGTACCAAACTTCGATACCTAAGGGGTTAATCTCGTGAACGTCAGTGTGCCAATAAGCCTGCAGCACTAGGTGTGTTCGACTAGAAGCGGCGCCGCTATGGCAAGCCGTTTTAACATTTAATCTAAAAGCCGTACTAGTATCTATTTTAATGTTACTAGTACTTATTTTTTAGTTACTACTATCTTTTCCATTAAGTACTAGTACTTATTCATTAGATACTAGTGCTTATTCTTTAGCTACTAGTGCTTGTTGTTTAACTACTAGTACCTTTTTAAAAGATACTAGTACTTATTCATTAAAAACTAGTTCTTATTTATTAGATACCAGTACTCATTCATTAGATACTAGTACCTATTAAATAGACACTAGTACTTATTTATTAGATACTAGTACTTATTCATTAGATACTAGTACTTAATTAATAGATACTAGTACTTATTCATTAGATACGAGTATCTATTTAATAGATACTGGTACTTATTTGTTAGATACTGGTATCTATTAAATAGATACTAGTACTTATTTATTAGATACTAGTACTTATTTCAATAGTGACTAGTAACTATTCTGTTGTTACTAGTAAAACATTTTAAATTTTACCATTGATTTCTATGTGATCTGTCATTGAGATATCAACTTTTCAGTTTTGACTAGTATGTATTCCAGTTGTGACTAGTACATAATTTTTATGTACTAGTAGTTAAACATTAGGTACTAGTACTTATTTTTTAGATACTAGTACCTATTATTAGATACTAGTATTTAATCATTACATACTAGTATTTATTTATTGGATACTCTAACCTATTAAATAGATACTAGTTCTTAATTATTACGTACTAGTATTTATTCATTATATACTAGTTCTTATTTATTTGATACTAGTACTTATTTAATAGGTACTAGTACCTTGTAATTAGATACTAGTTCTTATTTGTTAGATACTAGTACTTATTGATTAGCAACAAGTATTTATTCAAAAGATACTAGTACAAATTTATTAGATACTAGTACTTATTTGAAATGTTACTAGTAAGATTTTTTATTTCACTAGTAAAATGTTTAATTGAACTCTACTGTGGCCATTCAGACTAGTCATAACTTAAGACGAGTAAAAAAGCAGAACTGACTAGTAAGATAAAAATTGTTACTAGTAATAATTGTGAAAGATACTAGTGTCTAATAAATAAGTTCTAGTACCTAATGAATAACTACTAGTATATATTAATTAGTTACCAGTATCTATTCAATAAGTACTAGTATCTAATGAATGCTTACTAGTAATATTTAAATAGATACCAGTCACTACTGCAGTAATTACTAGTCAGAAATGAAAAGATGATATCAAAAACAAAATAACTACCCTTCCCTGTTCATTTGGAGATATCTTTAACCTCATAAAGAACTAGTAAGAATGTATTTGGAGATATCTTCTTTTAAAAAGATCATTACATAAACATGAGTACATCTCCACCGTCCAATCAGAGTCCACATGGTAATACAATACATTAATATGCTGAATTAATTTGATTGTTAAGTAGGGCTAAATGGCTTTGTATGTTAGCCTACCTTGCTAATTGGTTACCATGAAAACACAAGGAAAGATTACAAACCTGTTGTCCAACAAAAGTATAATGATATGTTTAGTCCAAATACACTTCACAACACCAGCTGAGTCTTTGAAATAACGTATGTTTGTGATCTGACATGGTTTTATTAAACAGAGGCAGAAATCATGCTACTTTATTCTATTCTAAATGGTGATAAAGGCTATAGGTTAGCATTGCGTTTTAAATTTATTTTATTTTTATAAAAAATACCCGGGATGGCTTGAAGAACACAGATAAAAGCCATATATTGTCACAATAATTGTTTATTTTATTCATGTTTCATCAGTAAAACGTCTATCTACAGCAAAAGCTGAATGCATTTGTCCATAGAAGGGATTTCCTGGAACGTCATCAGTGAGTCTCAATTGTGGAGGGCGCCCTCCGGCGACGAGTATGAATGAAAAAGAAATTACATTAACTGAGTACTCATTATTGCTCACAAAACCCTGATTTGGGTAAAAAATAGCAAAGATAATTAAGAACTTTGAGGTAAACATTTGCAAATCCTTAAGTTTTCCTCAGTGTAGAGAAGTGTACTTTTTATTTTTCTTGCAGCTATGTTTATTATTATATTTATTCTTAAATGCTCAGTTTTTTATATTATAGTGAAATAGTGTTATCACAAAAGTAATATTCCTTATTTTGTTTAATGTTTCTATATAAAACTAATAACCATAATCTGGATGCTCATTTTAACCGGTTAACCGTTAACCGACAGAAAGAATTTTGACCGATTAATACAATCAGGTAAACGGTTTAAAAGGTCTTTTTTTCAGTAATTCAGTAATCAAAATATTTTAAAACGTTTTCTGGATGGTTGAAATAAAATGAAATAGCATTTTTGAGAGAAAAAAGATAAATCGCTTAGGCCTATAACGTTAAGTCGCATTTCATTATTACATTCAGAAAGACCTGGTGTCGACGCGAAATATTTACAATACACTATAAACATAGGCTAGGCTATTTTAGTTCCCCTCACTCCACAAAAAATCCTTTCATTTTAACAGTATTTAGAAAAGAACAAGAATGAAAAATATAAGAAGCTCGGCGACAAGCCAAAACCAAACCATTTAGGCTAAAGCGAAACTGAAACTAACACTGGGTCTCATACGACACAAATCCAAATGTCTCCGTATTCAAGATGTATTTGAATGCTATAATATTATTTGTTATGTAAACCTGGTTTTGTACTTCTCGCATTACAATATCCACATAAAAAAAATGTTTGGCATAATATCACGACAGTACGTTGATAACGATTAAGCAGTGTGATTTTTTTCCCCCATATGTTTGGCTGATTGTGTGCGCGTGCGGCGCCGGCGCAATCACTTGATTTTCCTTGAGGGGAAACGACTCTTTACAGATGATCGAAACTGTAAACTGTTTGCTGTTTGTAAAATAAAGAAAAATAGGATGCCGCTTTCAGCCGTCTTCCTTTCACGCAGCACAAAAATGAACCAAAACTCTGCACACTAGCTACTTGTTGCACTTTTGTTTGTTTGTTTTATTAAGTAAAAAGATTTATCTTATAGGCCTATTCATTCATTATATATATATATATATATAGCCTAGCTTTATGATGTTTTTCTCCATTCGCAGAAGCTGCAGGTGATGCGACGTGTCCATGTGAATCCTCATGTTCTGTTGTTTGCTGCTTTTGCGCATGTAAAATTAATCTCGGAAAACAAATGTTGGTATTTTAACGGGTCACAGACACTTATCCTTTCTAAAATAATTAAATTCTAATTTAAAATAATCTTGTCGGTTAACGGTTAATAATCGGTTAACAAGCGTCGGCTGTCGGTTAGGAAAAATAACCGAAATTAACATCCCTACCATAATCATTATTAGTCATATTGATATATAAAAACAACATTTTTGGCCAAATTGTGCAGCCCTAGAAGTACAGCACACCTTTTTGTTTTATTTTATTAATAATATTTTTTGTCCTTTTTTCCAAATAAAGAAAGGGTTTGGAATCGGTATGCCCTGTACAGAACATTTATGTAAAAAACATTCAATGTCTGTAGCCGTGCTATATGCAAAAAAAGTTAACATACAACCCTGATATGATATTCATTGTTTTTACTGGAGGAAAAAAAGAGGAAATTAATACATAATACAATTTATGTCATTTCTCCATTCTGCCACCAGAGGGCACCCGATGACCAACCAAACACATACTTTAGGCTACTATGTTTACGAAATTACAGCGTCTACAAAACTGGCAAAAAAAAAAGGTTTTCTATGTGCTTGAGTACAAATGATTGTTTTTTTTTTTTTCTATGTGGTTTTATCAAAAAAAAAAAAAAGTACATTGGTCACCTTGTTTCCGTTTCCTCTCTAATCTCTCTCGTATGTGGCTGGTTCATTAATATTCAACATACGATTACCATACTGGCAGAAATGCAAATTCAAAAAGTACTAGTATCTATTAAGTTCAGGATATCTCTGGTCTAAAAAGTTACTAGTAACTAAAAAATAAGTACTAGTTCTATTTTTTCTTAACAGAGAGATTGTAATTAAATACTAGTCACTATTGGAATAAGTACTAGTATCTAAAACATAAGTACCAGTATCTAATGAATAAGTACTAGTATCTAATGAATAAGTACTAGTAACTTTACAAAAGGCACTAGTAGCTAAAGAATAAGCACTAGTAGCTAATGAATAAGTACTAGTACTTAATGGAAAAGATACTAGTATCTAAAAAATAAGTACTGGTAGCATGAAAATAGATACTAGTACGGCTTTTAGATTAAATGTTAAAACGGCTTGCCATAGCGCCGCGCAGATTGGTGGCTTTCACACTGAACGCGTAATGCACAGCGGCAAAAGTTCAACTAATTTGAACTTTGAGCGCGGCTTGTGCGCTAGTGGTGCGCGCCTTTGGTCGATGCAGCAACAAACCGTACTCGCGCGGCGCATCCGCGAGAGCGTTCCGAAAGCATACGAAGCAGTCTCCTTTCTGTAGCTCTCTTGATCCTGCGCAGAGCTGCGACAAAGTCGAACACACCTGCTAGTTTACACCGGTTACACTCAGAGATGTGGCTAACATGTGAGGCTGTAGCGTACAGCCCCCTTAGTTGTAAGGCTACATTTACACTAGTGCGTTTTGTTTAAAAAAAGTTAAAACAATCCTCATCCATACTGTCATTTCAGAAAAGATATCTGTCCATACTACACGACCGACAGTGTGCGTGATGCTACATAAGAAAATAAATAAGATTTATATTCCACTTTTACTCAAAACTCATTTTAAACCACCAGCGAGTGTTTGCAATAACTTCCGTTTAATGTTGTTGAAATATGTTATGACCTCTGAGTCAGAACAGCGATTGCAGAAAAGAGAAGGCATATAACGTTATACATACCGGCAGACAGCGCTGGAAGGTGCTAGTGTTTGTCAGTAAATTAGTGGAAAATGAATAGAAATTATGATTCTGTCTGAGGTATGCATTTTAAAACGAACATGCAATAGTGTGAAAGTAGCCTAACAGATGTGTAAACTGAAAACTTTTTGAGCTTAAAATTGAAATTAAAATTATCTTAACTGATTTATTGTGTTGGATATATTTTGTTCCTTTGTGTAGAGGCTCATGAGTATTTGAATCTGTATAAATAAGTTAAAGAAAATTTTTTTTTTGAGATAATGTAATCTTGTTAAAAATGATTTCATAAAATTGGTATCGAAAAAAGTACCGTTCAGGAACCGGTATCGAAGTCAAGGTATCGGTATCAGCACCGGTATCGAAAATTTTTGAATGATACCCAGCCCTAAATGTAACTAATTACTTTTAAAAGACAGTAACTAGTAATATATAATGTATTACATTTTGGAAGTAACTTGCCCCAACACTGATTGTATGTAGACGTAATTAGAAGTTTGGCACACATTAAAAAATCAATATATTCGAATGAGACTAAAATCTGCAACGTTACAGTTTGGTAGGGATCCGATTTTCTCTGCCTTTAGTAAGCTTCACATATGTTACCCTCAATACAGATAAGCAAAATCGATTGCATATATTCAACCTCACATCTAAAATTAATTATTAATTAAATAAATAATAGCGAATATGAACCAGTGAGGTGATCAAGATGAATGGTTGTTAACTTTTAAACTGTGAGAACGGGCGAAAACTGTAAAGGAATGTAGAGCTCCTGCGGATCAAAAGCGCAGAGACAGAGAAGCAAAACCAGTGTTCCAACTGAGGGGGGGCTGGGGGGGTCCCGGACCTCCCATAAGCATTAAGGGACCCCCCCATAACACCCAAAAAATATACTTAGGGGGGCCCCTGGTTTTTCAATAAAAATATAATACTTAAAACATAAAACTAGTGAAAATGAAATTAAAAGATTCGATTGCTGTATTAATTTTAGACCTGTTCACATTAAATCATATTTTATTTTTACACGTTTTTACAGCGTTGCGCATTTTAACCAATCACACACCACTGTTGAGTTTAGAATGCAGTGGCCAATCAGAGGCGTTCAGAACTGTCATGGCTGAAAAACTGGAGTTTTGTTCAGATTTAACTCGCGAATTCCCTCATTATAAGCAACAAAGTGCAGATGTGCGAACTATGTAAGAGATTTATTTATCATACAGTGTATGGACAGCTTCACTCCCACACTCGCTAGACTGACTGTGTTCATTTAGAGTGCGTTCTTTCACTGCGTGATTCAGTATAATAAAATGCATTTTCCCAAAATTCAGGATATGGGGGCAGAAAATGTATATTTATATCCTTTCATATAGTTAATCAATATCACACGAAGAGTGCCTTTTTTTGTTGTTGCAAAAATCACAAATGTAATATAGATTTTATACAACAGTTCAATAAGCTATAAGTTAACATTAAGAGACTTACGGTTTAGACACCACATTGCCTATTTTTGCTCTATTTCGCCAACAAAAATAATTTGAAACACAGCCACTGCACTGTTTTGCCTCTCTAAACAACATGACGGTGTTTCGTTCCTGAATGAATCAACCGTTTAAATGATTCGGTTCAATCGCAATGACTCACTTATTAACTGAGACTTACTGACATCGACTGGCGGTTGTAATTCCACATTTAAAGTACCTTTTCATTTTTTAAAACAATTTTAAATATCAGGATTAAAATATTAATCTGTTTAGGGGAGCTTTGACACAATTCGAACACTGAGCAAAACCATATTTTGTATCATTTTTTTTTTTTTTTTTACATTTCATGTCGTCATTTTAATGTGGTTTGATTGCAAATTCAATGCACAATCAATGATGTTACACATCATGCAAATGATAATATCATAATATATTATTATATTATATTATATATTATTATGATATATTATAATAGAATAATGGTCAAAATTAACATATGGCTCTATTTTTGCTTTCCTCTCCCAGGTCTTCTTATACCGTCATGCAGTGGATGTGCTATTGGATATAAATTTGTTAACAAGAAATGTGTTGGTAATTATGACTTGTGGTTTGATTGAATAATAAAGTTTGACTGTTATTAAGTTTTTAATGGACTGTATGCCACTCAAAAGAGGGAGTTTGTGTAACTGTAATTGTAGTCATTACACAGTTAAAATGCATCTTCCCTGATTCCACTCATGCGTCTGTCTCTCTTTCAGATGACGATGAGTGTGCCATTGTTCCGACTGTGTGTGGCGATCACGCTCGCTGTGTAAATACAGAGGGGAGTTACTCCTGCATCTGTAATGAAGGATTCAGCATGAGCTCAACAGGAATGTGTAGAGGTATGAGAGAGGATTGCCTTTCTTTCTTTCTCTGAAGAGTTCATCTTTCTTACATATACATTTATGGTTAATCATTTAGTGCAATATTTAGTCCAAAGTGATTTACAAAACACTGTAAAAAGCCTTTTATTATAAAAGACACAACATAATTTAAAACAGTTGTCATTTTAGTTATGCCAATTGCAGTCTTTCCCTTCTGTCAGATATAAATGAGTGTTTCGAGAGTGAATCTCCCTGCTCAGCTCACATGATGTGTGAGAATGCAATTGGCTCCTACAAGTGTACTTGTCCACATGGGTACCAGCAGACGAGCAAAGCTGAATGTGAAGGCAAGCGCTATAATACTGTTAATAATTCCAATCCATAATACTGGCTGCTGCCATTAACTAATTGATTCTACTAAGACATACTCCTGTTTGTTACACACACAAATGTGTGCTGAACAAACATGGCACACTCAAAAAGAGTGTGAAGTGAAGAACTGAAAAAAATGGAATTATTATTTGGGATGTTGTTGTTTGTCTGCTGCAGATGTGGATGAGTGTTTGTCCTCAGTGTGTGGAGTTAACAGTGATTGCACTAACACACCTGGAAGTTTCTTCTGCACCTGTTCTTCGGGGTTTCACCAGCGTAGGAACGACACCAGCGGCCCCTGTGAAGGTGTGGGCCAGTGTCTTGCCGTCGCTCCTGCAACCCCAACATCAGTCACATCAAATGTGCAATGTGTGGCTTAGTTGTTAAAATGACTTAAACAGAGACTGTTCTCCCATCTTCTCTCTCTCACAGACATCAATGAGTGTTCAGGTTATCCACGTGTTTGCGGCACCAACGCCGACTGCTACAATCATCCAGGCGGCTACAGCTGCAAATGTCACAAGGGTTACAGTAACTATGGCAACAACCAGTCAAAATGCATTGGTGAGAATTCTAGCATTGTTTGCTTCACTTAAAATGCACTGTTGCATTTTTTAGATTTAGTTTTAGATTACTTTTATTTATAATGCAGCAGCTGCTGAGAACCTTACAGAAGTTAATCGGTGTGTTTTCACTGTCAACTATGCGATTATTATTTCATTTTTCCTGTTGTTGTGCACAGAAATGGGCTGTGATCAGTTTGAACCCGAGTCTGGTGAAGACCACACACCAGAGAAGGTGAAACGTGTCGTTCATCTTACAGTTATTATTAGATTTGCATATATGCTGTCAGACTCATATACTTCTGTGTCTTCTTCTAGTTGAAACATTTGATGTCACTGTTGAAGAACAGCTGTGAGTCTCTGAATGATCCACATGGGAACAGTTTCACTGGAGAGAAGTTATTGGAGGTGAAACCCACATTGCATAATATTTCCACACGGTAGTTTGTGTACATGTATTCGCACAGTGGTTGAATGAACATCTCTGATCGCAGAACTTGTGCGGTTCCTCTGACGAGCTGCTGTCTGATAAAAACATCGCTGATGGGAAGATGTTGAGTCACTTTCTTGGCGCGATGGAGAACAGCATGCGTCTGATCGGACCTCAGCTGAAAGAGCCTGTGACCAGGATGGAAATGAACAACACCGGTGAGAAACTGCAGACATTTACAGTTTAGACAGAGTCGCATTGTAATTCTAAATGGGAATACTGAAAATAAGGCTTTTTTATTTCTAAACATAGATTAGTGAAAGCAGATGTTCAATATGGTCGTGTGATTGACAGTCGCTGAGGTTGCAGTCACGCGGAGTCAAACTCCGCCCAGTGGGCGTGTCACTCTGAGCACAGACTCCGCCCTCTTCAATACCAGCTGGGAGACAGTTGTAGGCGAAACATATCCAGGTACAAATAGACATTTTCACATATATGTGTTGGTGAAGCCATCAACACTTTTGTGATGAGATGTAAATGTCGTTTTCCTTCAGGTTTTGCGTTTGCGGCTCTGGTCAGTTATAAAGATCTGAACTCACCCAGCAATCTCTTTCGCAAGATGAGCAGAGAGAAATCAGACGATAAACAGCAAACTTCAACTCAACTCTAAAGTTGTGACGGCCGTCGTCAGTAATACAAAAACCAAACAGCTGCCAGAGCCAGTGACGCTTGTCTTTAAACATGTGGAGGTGATGTATGCACTTTACATATCTGATGCTGCTTTTTATTTACACAGAAGCAAAGCATCTGAACTGAGCTGCTTTATTTGCTGCTCAGAATAGCATTAACTCTGTGTAAAGACAGCTTAGTTCTTACACACACATTTTCCTTTTTGTGTTAGTTTCCAACCTTTTTCTGAACTTTTCCAGGCAGGTGTTTACATGTTTCTTGTCTCCTAAACTCTTGTTCTGTTCAGGAGGGGGCGGAATCTAAGGGCATGGCTTACTCCTGTGTGTTTTGGAACGAGAGTGAGGGGGCGTGGTCTCAGCAGGGGTGTGAGAGGGCGTGGTCTAACAGCACTCATACAGCATGTTCCTGCTCCCACCTCAGCAGCTTCGCTGTGTTAATGGCTCTCTATAATGTCACTCTCCAGGTACGTCCGGTAGCCATAAAACCTGTGATTTAATTCAGATTGTTAATACGAAATGATGATTTTTTTCCCTCTTCCTCTCCCCCAGGACACGTTTGAGTCGGTGTTGATCACACGTGTGGGTTTAGCTCTGTCTCTGGTCTGTTTGTTTCTCTGTATCCTGACGTTCCAGTTCTGCCGCTCCATCCAAGGAACCCGAACCAGCATCCATCTCCATCTGAGCATCTGTCTTTTCATCGCAGACCTCGTATTCCTCTGTGGGATCTCCAGCACTCAGAATAAGGTGAGATTGAGTGCAAAAACCCCAGCTAACAGGATACTTTCTCACAGCGTTCTGGCTCGGTTCCCTTAAAATTATGAACAAACATTTTTCCGGTAACTTTAAAAGAACATTTGTTCAAATTTACCCGTTCTTTAATAATGTTCTCAAAACATTAGCATGAATTCAGAACATGAAAACATTCAGGAATATTTTTATAACTTAATGGAAACATCACCAAAACATTCTTAAAAGATTTTTGTCAGCTGGAACAGTGTTTATACACTTTAATCATGCTTAAAATGTGTGAATTCTCTATGCAATACAGTTTTTTTTTTTTTAAGTTATAATAATATTTAATAATATTTCACTGTATTACTGTATTTTTGATATACAGTTATATACAAAAATAAGCAATATTTAAGTGATACACAGTGCTGGGTAGATTACTTACAAATTGTATTCTGTCACTGATGACAAATTACTTTCAGATTACTTTTGACATAACTTGTTTGTAGATTTGAATAGGATTATGGTTATCAGAAAAAGAGACTAAGAATAAATTAAAATACTGATAGTTCTGGTCTTTGATTATTAGGGGTGTAATGGTACACATATTCGTATTGAACCATTCGGTACAAGGCTTTCGGTTCGGTGCGCATTACAAACCGAACAATTCGTTGGACTAACTCTATTACATTTGGAAAATAAATGAGCTTAAAGTGTGTGAAATAAAATATACACCAGTAGGGTTGTGACGGTGACGTAGTTTGTTTACTTTTTAAATAGATTGTAAGTGCCTGTGCGCATTTTACTTTCACTTTCAAATTTAGCAGCATTTCGGTGTCAATTGGTTGAATTGATACAAAACAGAACAACAAAACAGTACGGCAAACTCAATTAAAAGTTTAAATATATTCAACATAGAATACTTAATTTATTAACAAAACAAATACAAATATACCATAGACCTAATATAAAATAACAAATAACTTACACAAAGTTTAAATATAAAACACTGAAAATCAGCAAAAACTTTGGAACCAAAAATATAAGGAACAAATGATAAAAAAAGCTTCCAAAATCATTGTAGAAAAGCAGCAGAAGTCAAAAGGCCATGCAAAATAATAATTATCTAAAATATTTTTAAGATCACACTTTATGATGTTAGTTTTAATAAACTAAAAAAAAAAAGAAAGTAAAAATCAAGGAACTTTCTCTGGCATTTCTTTGTTTTTACTGTATCGAAAACGTACCGAACCATGACACCACTGTGTCATGTTCAACCAAACTGTGAATTTTGTAAATCGTTACAGCCCTATTGATTCTGATCGCTTGAGCCGCTTTCAAAGCTGTTGTAAATTACTCTTCAAACATACATCTTTGTTTACTTTTGTGTGTTTGACGGAAGAATAATGTATTAATTTATATCATTACACTTTATTTGCTCTGTTTTATTTAGCGAAACCTTACTATGTATATGAAATAACATTTTATAAAAGCAATAAGCCCCGTGAAGCCGTTAAATTTTAAATTTAAACAATTTTAGCCATTAAATTTTAACTTTAGATTTCAGGGGGACTTCAAAAAAATATTTTAGGTCAAAAGGGTTTGACTGAAAAAAAGTAACTGTAGTCTGATTATTTTTAATAGCATTTAATATAATGTAATCTACTTACAAGTACTTAATGTGGATTACATGTAATCAGCTACTACCCAGCACTGGTAATACACAAATTAACATTTATTGCAAGCAAACAGGAGAATGATCTGACGTGTGTGTTTCTCTCTCAGGTTGGGTGTGCGATTGTGGCCGGTCTGCTTCATTATTTCTTCTTGTCTGCGTTCTGCTGGATGCTGCTGGAGGGGGTTCAGCTCTACCGGATGGTTGTGCTGGTGTTTCACACCACATTCAAACGTCTCTACATGTATTTGGTGGGATACGGAGTCCCGCTCGTCATCGTCATCATCTGTGCCAGCGCAAATTCAAAGGGATACGGCACCAGTACACAGTGAGTTTTGCATCCAGAGCTGTTCAGCTGTTGAAGTGTGTCTATGGTAGCAAGGCATTGTATGTCAGTAATTCATTTGTAGGTTTGAGAAACACTCCTTTAGCTGCCTCATGGTCAAACATCAACTCAAGAACTGTAAATTCAGTTGAATCATTCACAGAGTCTTTGATGGCATACAGCAGGGGTGGCGAACTTCGGTCCTGGAGAGCTCAGCTCCAACCCTAATTAAAACTCACCTGCCTGTAGCTTTTCTAGTAATTAGTTTGTTCAGGTGTGTTTGATTAGGGTTGAAGCAAAACTCTGCAGGGCTGCGGCTCTTCAACAGCTGAAGTGGCATACAGTAATAAGGCCAGTGGCGTTTTAGTCACAATTTGTTATTATCACAACCTTCTCTGACAAGTGACACGTTTCTGTTTCTGCTGTGACTGTAAAGGACAGGATAGGAGCAAGAGACACTGGCAAGCTTTTATTAAGGTTTATTGGGTGTAAAAATAGACTTGTGGTCTGACTGAACTTTCTGTGGAAGAGCAAAGAAAGTCAGCAGGGTATTATCATTTATTACCATTAACTAAAACTGAATCTAAATTAATTAAAACATAAAAATATTTTCGATACCTGAAATAAATGTAATAAATAAAATATAATAAAGTTAAACATTTTATTTCGGCTAGTTGCATTTAAAATGTTCATTTAGTTTAAGTTGAAGTACTAAAATAACTAAAACTGAAATAAATAATTAATAAAAACTATACAGACACACACAAGAAATGCTATAATTATAAAAACGTGGTGGCAAAGATAAAAATTGCAAAACAAAAATTAATAATTAATCCAAAGTATATTGTAGCCTACTCATCCTAAGAGTTCAAACTTTGGACTAAGTATTAATGTTTGGTTCATTTATTATTCGCTACTGTGCTGCTATTTACTGTAGTCTGATAATAGATTGATCTAGTTAATAATTAGGTCAAACTGTACGCTTGAATTTGTCACTGCATCATACATCCTATTCAGTGCGGTGTATTATTATTGCTCGTTACTGTCTATTGAACATAAAACAACCAGACAAAAACAGTTGATGACTAAAAATAACCATTTTATGATTCTAGATATTACTTTGTGAAGACAGTGGCATAACACAGTGACATAATATGCTTTTTAGCCATATCAGAACAGTAGTCATGTGCATGGGTTTATGTATTACAGCGACCCCTGGCGGTTAAAATGTTTTTATCTGAACAATTTTTAATAACAGGGCATTGTGAATAACACAATTTTAGTAAAAGTCAATGACTGGGAGACTTGGATATTTTACTGAAAAACTGTTATGTTCATTTGAAAAAAAGCCATGGGTAAGTTTTCTAGTGTTAAATAGGAAAATATTAAAATAAAAATCAGTTGACATTATTAATTAAAACTAAATGTGACCCTGGACCACAAAACCAGTCATAAGAGTCCATTTTTTGAAATTGAGCTTTGAAATAAGCTTTCCATTGATGTATGGTTTGTTAGGATAGGACAATAATTGGCCAAGATTTGAAAATCTGAGGGTGCAAAAAAATGAAAATATTGAGAAAATCGCCTTTAAAGTTGTCCAAATGAAGTTCTTAAAGGAGAAGTCCACTTCCAGAACAAAAAAAAAGACAGATAATGTACTCACCCCCTTGTCATCCAAGATGTTCATGACTTTTTTTCTTCAGTCGTAAGGAAATTATGTTTTTTGAGAAAAACATTGTTGCGATTTAGCTCAAAGGGAAATGTATATAAATAATTACAATTAATTATGATTAATTACAATTATTTATATCAGCTGCCAGTAGTAACTGTAGCAGAACTAATTTTCCATCAACTAATCTGTTCGTCCAGCGAACATTCAGTATAATTTTTATATCAACTCTAAGAAATGATATTTTCTTGGGCACAGAAAACAACTTTCTTAAAGTACTATTGCATTAGAGCATGTAGCTCGAATCGGAATCGTAAAGGGACATTAATTTGCAAGGCAGAATCGGAATCAAAACTCATGTAATTTGTGCACAAGAGTTTATTAACGAAGGACTAACACATAACTAATCTAAACAAACAGACATGAAATCATTCATACATGGGGGAAGGGTCAGTGAGAACTGAAGTTAGAGACACCAGAGAATGTAGCTATGAAAAGAGTCAGTTAACCACCTGAGTGAAACCATCAGTGCTGTCTACAGCTTATACTAAACCTCTGTTTGTTTAGTTAAATGTACGATACTTGCATTGCCTTGGTCGATGAACAAGTGTCCAAATGCAGTCTCAGGTGAAAGTCTCGATGGTTTGGAGCAGTGGTGGTTTGGAATTGTGATCACGTTCTTCCGGGTCCGAAGAGTGATGAACTCCAAAGATGTTCTGACTCGATGGTGACTGGGAGTTTCTTCCCATGTGACAATTGAAGAAGAACCAAGAGCTGAGAGGGACCCAGCTGAAGTCCTGTGGTCTTTGGGGAATGGAAAGACAAGGCCGCAAGGCCTGGCGCAGCTTAGAGTCCCGACGAGTTCTAGCTCATCCTCCTCATCCTCTTAGGTTCTGAAAGAACTCACGTGAGACGAGTGAAGAAAGCTAAAAGCACGGAAGAGAGAAATGTCTGTTAGAGGACATTTCATGAGGATGAATTCCAGGGTTGAGTGAAAGCGACTGGCTCTTTGTGGTCGAGAGCCACAGCTCTAGATGTTGGGGCCTGTCGGGCCCGCCGGGCACGCCCTGCGCCGGCTCAGGCTCCCCGTGGGTTCCTCCACACGGGCAGCAATCGTGAAGAGCGCGAAAAGAGTGAAGAAGGGAAGAGAGGGAGACGTTCAATCGTTTGAAGCCTTTAAGGTCTCTGGAGGCTGTGCCTCCAGGAGGTCCGCGAACCAATGGTAACTTTCACCTTTGGAGGGAAAGTTTACGACTCTTTGTCTGTGAGCATGGTATTTTGCATATGTAATTCGATTGGGTGTTGATGCAAAAACTACTAAGGTTTCTTAAAACACTAACATGTTGCAAAGGTATCAACATCTAATTTACACCATCTTTTAGATCAACAAAATACGAATTCAAAGAAACCAAACATGACATAGGTGGGTAAACGACCAGTCATCTATCATAACGCATGCATAAAACAGTAGAAAGACAAAAACAAATACAACAGACAAAAATTAAAATACAATGCAGTAATACTGTACACAATGACCTGGGCTATGTGTGATAGGAAGGTCAAAGAAAGGTTTGTCTGTGAATGAATAGGAAAGAGTCCATTTCTATAGGCATTGTGTCTTACCTATAGGGAAATGTAGCGTGCTCTGCTTGCATTCCTTGAAGCAATAAAACCTCTTATCAGATAGTCGTCCTGGCAACTGAGCCCTTTTGGGGTGTTAGTTGCTTTGGGGGGGTTGTCTCCAGAGCTCCAGCATGTAGCTGGCCCTTTTGGGTTTAAATACTATTTGTTAAATGTAACAAATAACTGTATGTCTGATTGGTCTAGATGCTACAGCATTTCAGGATTTTTCTCCATATAATGGACTGATATGGTGCCCCGAGTTTGAACTTCCAAAATGCAGTTTAAATGCGGCTTCAAACGATCCCAAATGCGGTTGTAAACGAACCCAGCCGAGAAAGAAAGGTCTTAACTAGCGAAACAATCAGTTATTTTCATTAAAAAAAATGCAATTTAAATACTTTTTAATCTCAAACGCTCATCTTGTCTTGTGCTCCCTGAACTCTGTGTATTCTGGCTCAAGACAGTTAGGGTGTGTCGAAAAGCTTCAATCATATTTTCTCCCTCAACTTCAAAAATGATTTAAAAATCATCCTACATCGCTGCAGAAGTACCGACCCAGTCTTTGCAAAGTAAACATGCAAAGAAAATCAAAAACCCTCAACAAAAGACGTAAGGACGATTTTGAAGTTGAGGGAGAACATGAGATTTGAGTTTTTCGACATTCAACATAGAGTTAAGACAGAATAAGACAAGACGAGCATTTGACTTTAAAAAGCATATAAATTGTATTATTTTTATGAAAACAACTGATCGTTTCGCTAGATAAGACCCTTCTTCCTCGGCTGGGATCGTTTACAACCACATTTAAACTGCATTTTCGAAGTTCAAAATTGGGGCACCTATCAGTCCATTATATGGAGAAAAATGCTGAAATGTTTTCCTAAAAAAACAGAATTTCTTTACGACTGAAGAAAGAAAGACATGAACATCTTGGATGACAAGGGGATGAGTACATTTTTGTTCTGGAAGTGGACTTCTCCTTTACCAATGCATACTACTAATCAAAATAGTTTTGATATATTTACAGAAGGAAATTTACAACATATCTTCATGGAACATGATCTTTACTTAATATCCTAATGATTTTTGGCATAAAAGAAACATTTTTGCTACAAATATACCTGTGCTACTTATGACGGGTTTTGTGGTATGTTTAAAAATGTACAAGAACACAACAAAATTAATAGAACTTTAAAATTAAAAAAAAAAAAACTCATTTAAAATAGTAATAAAGAGGCATGAACTGGTCTTTTGTATGTTGTGACCATGTGACTAATTTTCTCATCCTAATGTGTGTTCCAGCTGTTGGCTTTCTGTTGATTTTATCTTGAGTTTCTTCATTCCCGTCTGCATCGTCGTGATCCTCAATTGTTTCTTCTTCATCATCACTGTGTGGAAACTCGCCAAAAAGTTCTCCAGCCTCAATCCAGACCTCTCCAGTCTCAAAAAGATCAGGTGTGTGTGTGTTTTGATCCCAAAACAGATTCAATCCGTCTTATTTTTTTCTCTCAGTGGTTTTGATTAATTATATTCGGTGTGTAGGAGTTTTACAGTGACCGCCGTGGCTCAGTTGTGTATTCTTGGAGGATCGTGGATCTTCGGCTTCTTCCTCTTCCAGGATAAGGGAACTGAGGTCATGATGTACCTCTTTATTATCTTAAACAGCCTGCAGGGGGTGTTTATCTTCATCATGCACTGCCTGCTGAACAAACTGGTACTTACACACACAACATGACAACAGAAACTACATGGTGACATGATTTACTCACTGAATGTTATCTGAATGTTATTTAAATTAAATAGTGTAATGTCATATATATACAGTCAAGCCCGAAATTATTCATACCTCTGGCAAATTCTGACTTAAAGTTACTTTTATTCAACCAGCATTTTTTTTTTTTTACCGGAAATGACACAGGCTTCTCCCAAAAGATAATAAGATGATGTACAAGAGGCATCATTGTGGAAAAAAAATATTTCTTAGCTTTTATTTACATTTGAACAAAAAGTGGCATGTCCAAAATTATTCATACCCTTCTCAATAATCAATAGAAAAGCCTTTATTGGCTATTACTGCAATCAAATGCTTCCGATAATTGCTGACCAGCTTTTTGCATGTCTCCACTGGTATTTTTGCCCATTCATCTTTAGCGATGTGCTCCGACTCTTTCAGGTTGGAGGGTCTCCTTGCCATCACCCTGATCTTTAGCTCCCTCCACAGATTCTCAATTGGATTTAAGTCAGGACTCTGGCTGGGCCACTGCAAAATGTTTGTTTTTGTCTGCTAACCATTTCTTCACCTCTTTTGCTGTGTGTTTTGGGTCGTTGTCGTGCTGAAATGTCCACTGGTGCCCAAGGCCAAGTTTCTCTGCAGACTTCCTGATGTTGTTGTTGAGAATTTTGATGTATTGCTCCTTTTTGATGGTGCCGTTTACGAAGGCTACATCATTGTGGCCAAACAATTCAATTTTTGTTTCATTTGACCATAAAACAGAAGACCAGAAGTCTTCTTTGTCCAGATGAGCATTTGGAAAGGCCAAGCGGGCTTTTGTGTGCCTTATTTGGAGAAGTGGTATCCTCCTTGGTCTGCGTCCGTGGAACCCAGCGGTTGCAGTGTCCGTTTGATTGTCTGCCTTGAGATGTTGCCACTGGCAGAGCCCAGATTCATCAGGATGGCCTTGGTGGTGATCCTTGGATTCTTTTTTTACCTCTCTCACTATCCTCCTGGCCAGCACAGGTGTCACTTTTGGCTTCAGACCACATCCTCTGAAATTTTTCACAGTGCGGAATGTCTTCTATTTTTTAATAATACTTTGCACTGTAGCCATTGGAACTTCAAAACATTTAGATATGGTCTTACAGCCCTTTCCTGACTTGTGAGCAGCCACAATGCGCAGCTGCAGGTCCTCAGTGAGCTCCTTTGTCTTAGACATGACTGTCCAGAAACCAACAGCAGAGAGCTTCTGTTTTTCACCTGTTGAGTTGATTAAAACGGCTGTTCCCAATGAACCAGGGTAATTAGGATGCTTTAGAACAGCTTGGACTATTTGGAATGGTATAGAACTTTGGATTTTCCCATAGACTGTAACAGTTTGCAAAGGGTATGAATAATTTTGGACATGCCACTTTTTGTTCAAATGTAAATAAAAGCTGAGAAATATTTTTTTCAACAATGATGCTTCTTGTACATCGTCTTATTATCTTTTGGGAGAAGCCTGTGTCATTTCCAGTCAAAAAAACCTTGCTGGTTGAATAAAAGTAACTTTAAGTCAGAATTTGCCAGGGGTATGAATAATTTTGGGCTTGACTGTATATATATATATATATATATGGGATGTTCATTTCGGTTATTTTTTCACATCACTCACCTGCAGCACTTCTGCATGCGAACGGAGAAAAACATAACAAAGCTAGGCTAGGCTATATATAATGAATTAATAGGCCTATACGATAAATATTTTTACTTAATTAACAAAATGAAAGAAAAAACTGTGCAACAAGTAGCTAGGATGCAGAGTTTTGGTTTCAGTCAGCCAATTATATGGGAAAATCACACTGCCTAATCGTTATCAACGTACTGCCGTGATATTATGCCAAACAGTTTGTTTTATGTGGATATTGGAATGCAAGTGAAGCATAAAACCAGGTTTACATAATAAATAATATTTTGGCATTCAAATACATCTCGAATACGGAAACATTTGGATTTGTGTCGTATGAGAGACCCAACGTTAGTTTCAGTTTCGCTTTAGCCTAAATAAATTCGTCGTTAATATAGCCTAGCTTCTTATATTTTTCATTCTTGTTCTTTTTTGAATACTGTTAAATTGAAAGTATTCAGATTTATTTAATTTATTTAGAATTGAAAAAAAAAAAAAATCAGAAATGATTTTTTGTGAAGTGAGGGGAACTAAAATAGCCTAGCCTATGTTTATAGTGTTTGTAAACATTTCGCGTCGACATCGGGTCTGTTTCTGAATGTAATAATAATATGCGACTTAATGTTGTAGGCCTATGTGATTTATCTTTTTTTCTCTCAAAAATGCAATTTTATTTTATTTTAAACATTCAGCAAACGTTTTAAAATATTTTGATAAATTACTGAAAAAAAAATTAAATGGCCTTTTAAACCGTTTAACTGATTGTATTAACTGGTCAAAATTCTTTCTACCGGTTAAAATGAGCATCCCTAATATATATATGTCACAAGTTTTCCTGTTGTTTCGCCCCCTTCAGGTCAGGACAGAGTATTACAATCTGTTTGTCCGAATGTGTCCGGACAAGAAGAAAGGCGAATACAGTATCAGCGACAGTCAGGTACGTTAGCGTGTGTTTTGGACATGAGTGTTTGTGGCTTCAGCTTTTTCATTCTTCCTTTGATTTTTGCAGAAACCCCTTCGGAGCGACGCCAGCACAGGAGAGTCGCACATATAAACTACTTGTCAAGTGCTGAAGGATTTTACACAAACTTTCAAACATTCCAAACATTCAAAGCTTTCTGTTAGGGATGCACGATATTATCGGACTGATATCGGAAGCGGCCGATAATGGCTTTAAATGTAAATATCGGCCCGATACGAAAAATTATGCCGATATGTCTTGCCGATAAGAGGAATATGTTACCTCACATTTGCTGAGGGTGTGCTATGGATTAGATCATGTCAGCAGTGTGGCTCATTCTTGAAGCAAAGTTTTGCCTGAATGAGGAGTAGATTCACTGTTTTGGATTGCTGCATTTAAACTGAGAATGCACAAACAGAACGACAACAAGTAATAGCATGTGCAGTGGCAGCAGCAGCTACTGGAGAAAGCATGCAGTTGCTCGTTTGGGATCATTTACCGTTGCCTGTTTCATATCCAGTCACTAGACCACTAAATGTACATAAATGGTTTCATGGTGCTCTTTGTTGCATTTTGAAACACAGTGGCTATGTTTGCAAATGACATGATCGGCATTTAAAATAAACCCTTTAATTTCGCAGGTTTATTTTCTTGCCATTCACTTTTAATCCATGTTTTCGTATCTTTTCCTGTGGTAAACTGCGGGTGGGAAATAAAAGATTTTGTGCCAGTAAATTAAGAATTCGTTAATACAACTTTTTAATTCGTTCCCTCATTTTACAAATTAATAAATTAATAAATCGTAGGAACGAATTAACAAGTTGTAGCAATGAATTATGTCCTGTTCGCGTCCCACATGGTTTTGTTCTGCAAAACGAAACAAAACAAAAAAAAACATGCAAAGCACCATCACGGTCACCCAGTTTAGCTTTACTTTTTGTTTTCGTTTTGAAATGTTGCTTTCAGGTTGCGAATTCGAAAGTGAAAGCATCCGAAGCTTGGCTTATAAGGTAGCAAAAGTGAACTTCATTCACAAAATTCAGATAATAAATAATGCTAGCCTACTGATGAAAAAGAAGGGGTTGAATGTTAATCACTCATTACTGTTTATTTAATCCTAACAAATAAGTTATTGTTAAAAACTAACTTTCCAAACAAAAGGATATATATTGGTATCGGCCAAAAAGAGATGAAAAATATCGGCATATCGGATATCGGCAAAAATCCAATATCGTGCATCCCTACTTTCTGTGACAAATGAGGACTTT
Source organism: Cirrhinus mrigala (assembly GCA_036247105.1). Classification (NCBI taxonomy): domain Eukaryota; kingdom Metazoa; phylum Chordata; class Actinopteri; order Cypriniformes; family Cyprinidae; genus Cirrhinus; species Cirrhinus mrigala. Next base: position 3,421,873 of record CM070007.1, read on the forward strand.
TCACGAAGCGTCAGTTCAGCAGGGAGTCATCAGTTCATCCTCCTAATTCCTTTCCAATTAGAAGATCTGGAAACGTTTTCCATTAGAAAGAACAGGTCTGTCATGGGAACGGCTGAAATGGATCACATCACTAAATAAACAAAATATTTAGGCTGCTTTTTTTTTTCTTTGTGGTCTGTTGTGCAAGTGGAAAATGTCACAAAAACTAAAAAAATAAAAATAATAATAATACAAATAACAGAAGTATGAAAAATGAAAGTGAAACTGTAGTTTGGTTTTAAACTGTAGAGAGTTCATGATGATGATTTAAAAATGCATAAATGATCTGATCAGAAAGGCTGTTATTATAAAACTTACTAGTAAAGATGTTTGTATACTAATATTTCCTGAATTTATTTTGAATTGAATTAAAATGTTTTTTTTTTGTTTTGTTTTTTGTTTTTAATTTTTCCTGTAATTATGTTGACAAACCAAAAACATTTTGTACCGAGAAATGGTAGTCTTTTTTTTTTTTTTTTTTATTTAAAGCTCAAATATGTAATTGTCATTAATAATTTAATTATTAAAATCTGCTATTTCTTCCTCTTAAGTAATTTAAAGATTAATATTTATAAACGGTGCATTTGTGCATTCATTCTCACTGTAACTATATTAAGCAATGACCAATATCACAAGAGGACACAAGAGGAGAAAGTTTTGGAATTCCCCACACAGGAGCCAAAATGAATGAGACAAAGAGGGGAAAAAAACAAGGGGGAAAACCGAATGGAAGCTTCTGGAATGAGTAAAATAAACATTTAAGAGAGAGAGGTGGACACCCTGGTGAACAAAACAGCATATGCTGGTAGGTAGGTTTGGTGCTGGGATGCAGGTTAGGTAGGTTTTGATGCTGGTTTAAGCCGCCAACCCTGACCGATAAGTATTTCCACAGTGCTTGACCCATTTCACATTTAGGACCTTAGTCCACATAGGCACATTAAGTGTCTCAGCCATCTTAGCGCCAACTTCCATTTCATTCAAAGGGACCATTTTCCCAGGGCCTATTTTTAAGTCATTTGGATCAAATGTTTGCCAAATATAAGCCATTTGGCACTGGTGTTTCTTTGCTAATGTTTTCGTTATGTTTTTAAAGCTTTTCAGCTGCTTTTTAAAAGCGTTATGCTTAGCTTCATAGCGCATACACCAACAGTGTATCAGTGGTCCAATTTTCTGCATACAACTGGAGTAGTGCACCATAAAATGATGCTTTGGCAACATGTTCTTATCAGGAAATAAATGCTTAAACAAACTGTGGTGCTCTACAATCAGATGTTTTAAATAAATGGTGATACCAGTGGATATAACTGAAGAAAACACAATATTGACTATTTGAAGCAATAAAATGAACAAATACCAGTGCTGATCATTAGGACACACAAGATCTCCAAACATGATGGGCAGATAACGCAGTAAACACCAGCTCTGAGTGGCATTTAAGCCCAAGTCATTGGAACCCTCTCTTAATTCTACACCAGGAGGTTTGTTGTTTTGTTCCATGAAGCCATAATTAAAACTCTGAATTCTTCTGTTCACTTCTGCTGATGTGGTGTAATTTTCAATCAGGTGCTGAAAGAGTAATTTCATCTCGTATTGAGCAACCCCCTCTAATATGTGGTGCATAATATCAACCGAAAAATTGGCAGTGGTGTGGAAATATTGCAAAGAATTTAAAAGGCAAGACTTTTTTACTCCCATTACATAAGGTAGGCTGGGATTGCTCTGCATTGCCTGGCAGTGTTCAGCATGAAGTTCTTTAGTTCGCACTGACATCTTTGGACTATCTTCACTGAACACTGTCTGAAAGTCTTCTTTCTCCAGCAGGCAAAAGCGGCAACAGTACCTAGCACTAAATGATTCCACAAAACCAAACAAGGAATGGATACCAAGGCTGTCACCAGTAACTTGGACAATGGTTCCATAAACTGTATGATCAAACAAAGGAACCTGAATTCCACTGGTTTCCAGTGTTGAGACATCTCGGACAAGCGGCTCTAGTATTTTATCAAACCCATATGTTTTGATATCTTTGTGCATGAAATAAAGCGACTAAATGTATATTTAGCAAACTCGAGTTGTATTTAGGGGAAATATTTCTAAGGGTAAAATAGATAGCTCCTAACTTATGTACTCCTCGTTTTGATCCAAGGGGGTTTGCACATTCAAATTCATCAAAAAAAAGCTGGATTTGAACTGCATGTTTTTGTTTTGAGAAGAGTGCATGATTTTTAAAGAATTCTCCATCCTGTATGTCATAAAGACAATCTAGTCTTTGTTGTGAATCTCTCTCCATCATATCTGTAATGTTAGGGTGCTTATAAATGGACTGTAATGTCTCAAGAATTGGTATATATACAAATTTATCCTTAACAATTGTTTGGGTAAAAGTTCCAGTTGTTCTGTTACGCCGTGTCGCAAATCTTGTTCCAAGAACATATTCAACAGGATCTATTTTGCCCCATTTCTCTGAAAAGTACTGCATTCTCTTGCTGTCAGTGTTTAATGCTGCAAAAGGATTTTGCATTTTTTCAAAACACTGATCAATTTGAGACTCAACAGCACTTTTTATGGGCTCCTCTAAAGATAGGCTGCTTTTCACAGATTCTTGAGTTTCACAATGAATGTCTCCAATCACTTCTTCTAGAGCACCAACAACATAGTTAATAGTGGTCTCTGCGACACCAGCAACTTTAAGTTCAGCTACCACTGTTGCACAACTATTTACTATATTTTTTTTTGGGAGCGCAGATTCACAAGGTGAATTTTCATTTGGTAAAACACCTACATCATCTAATGAAATGGAGTTGGCGATGGATGAGCTTTCACCAGAATTGAGGCGTGAACTGTCAACTGTACAACACTTGCTGAGATGCTTTCGTAATCCAGAAAAACTATGGTAAACATGTAAACAATCTCTCTAAGCACATTTTAACTTGAGATTTTTTCCTGGACAAAGGCCATGAAATAACTTAAAGTGCTTTATAAGGGCATTGGCATTAGCATGCCCTTTTTTACAAATGAAACAAACCATCATCTGCTCACTGGAGCATTCTAGCTCTCAACTCAGCCACTCTGGGATTCACCTTGGTGGTTTCAGCATCTATATCATAGACAGCTGTTTGCAGAAAGCTATACACATTGGTCAATTCCTGACAGTATGAGGTGCCAAAGACATAGTGAGCTTTGAAAAGCTCATCAACACAGGCCAGTGAATTAGAAGCCTTACAGGGTAGAGCATGTTGGTCAATTACAATAAACCAAGAATGGACCCTACTTCTCTTCAGCCCAACAGCAAGTAGATATGGCTGCAGACTCTCTCCAATGCTATCCAAGTGCCCTTGGATACTGGTGCCAGTCTGTGAAAGAATGAAAACAGAGTAGTTCCAATGTGACTTAACAGTTAAACTCAATATACAGCATGAATAAAGATACAGTGAGGTCTTCCACCAAAGTTTCTGTATTACATACAGTATTTACAAGAGATTCCAAGATTGTATTAAGTATGTGCTAAATAGAAAAGAGTAGCACAAGACCGACAATTTGAGGACAAGTGAACTTTAAGACAATTAAGCAAGTCTGAGAAATAAGCAAGTTCAAAGTAAGACAGTGACTGAACAGTATGAAATGGTGTCATTTGATCTACTTAATCAGTAGCTTCACCTTGATTAATTTCACGAGGCGATCACATGCTTGTCTTGCTGAGATCTTTCCCGGTCTTTTGCGGCCTTGACTTGAGGGTGGCAAAAGGTGATCCAGCATCAGAATGGAAGACATGTCACTGTCCCAACCTAGAGACACAGAAAACAAAAAAAAAAAAAAAAACATTTTTTGGTTTTTAGGTAAAAGGGGTTGAGCATAACCTCCTACTCACTTTAACTTGGCAACTTCAACTCAACTTTACTTGGAAGATTATCGGTATAAATACATTAACCACTCCAGTACTTTAGTTTATACTGCACACAGATTCAGTATTAAGAGCACATTCATGGCCTAGTCTTGTTAAAAGATCAGAGTAGAAATGTTAGAGAAACAGGTAATTTTAATTCTGTTTACCCATTACAAGTCTGTGTTGCATATGAATCATGCATGTCTAATGGGTAAATTTGTAAGCACAATTAACACTCTGTAGATCTGAATGCTTGTCCTGAATGCATAACTTCCTCTTAAATAATTTAATGTATACCACAATATAGTTACCTTCTTCAACTTCAACAGTGGCTTCAGCATTTTGGATGAGGTCTTGGAGCTCACAAGTCTGTGTAAGGCCACGACTCTGTGCAATAACCTTTGGTTTTATGCTGGTAGACCACTTCTCCAACAACTTTGCAGAGGTCGCATCACCAAATAGAAGTCCAAAATCTTGATCAATCTGCCAAAGAAAATTCAAGTAGGAACCAAAGTAGAAACTGACTTTGTTTACCTAATGAGTCTGTGTTACTGTAGAACAACACCAGCAATTTATTTCATATTTGTATAATTTATGTTTAATGAATTTAAGTATAACATACCAAGCCTGGTATATCCAGGAATCGTGGGAAAATTGATAGAATATCAGTCGACTCTTCAGGGTCATGCAGCAGCTTCTGGCGATAGGCCAGTGTTAACCTCATCTTTTCCTTCACCACTGCCTCATCACCTGTATGCTTCATCAGGGCAATTGCTTCCTGACACTGACGGTCATCAGTCAAGCAGCTGTCTTCTTTGTATGGATGTCTGTTAGCAGTTGGCCCACCTGAAAGTGTTTAAGACAATATGAAAACCACATTTGTAGTTCCTTTTTATTCCAAAGCACAGTGCATTCAAACCAAAACTAAATTCAGGAAATAACATGTGAAACATGCATATATCCCAGAGTGACATATAAATTTGCCCAATGTTGACGATTACACAAAAAATGATAGCATTTAAAAAGAACGCAATTATATATTGTAGAGATACTATGTAACGTGACCTCATTCACAATATGACTTAATGACAGACCAATTTAGAACAAAAGAATACTTCAAAGACAAGTCACAAATGTTAAGATGAGTAAAATAAGCGAGCTTATTCATTTGTAAAATTAAAAAAGTTAATAGAGCCTAATAAATATTAGCCAAAGCTAATAAAAGCATTGAGTAAACATCAAATTTTGCACCTGTTTGTGGTTCCCGTGAACGCTTCATCCGTCCCTCAGATGCTTCTTTCTGCAGGGTTTTTATTCTCCATGCCAAATATCCACTTCCATCTGTTGCATTGTAATAATGCTCCTATGACCAGGACAATACACAGACCCAGTAGTTATACACCCGATTAAGGCAATAAATGCCATATCAATTATAATGTAGATAGTCTTTACTCTGCAATATCAAAAAATTGAGAGGCAACAGCTACTTACATAACCAAGCTTGCTCCTGGGGTCAGCCAAGTTTGGGAATAGGGAGACGATTCCCTTTGCATATTCTTCCTTCATACGTCGGGACGGCCTTGTTCTACACACACAAACCAAAAACAATTATAACCCATGACATCATTAACATCAATTTACAAAGTACTGTATGAACAACCTACCCCTGTTCATTTGTCAGATGTGCTACCAGAATTTTCACCATGTCACGTCTTCGGGCATCTGACAGACTTTTAGTGCAAGCATATTCGTTTATGACCCTTTCGCCTCCAGGGCTGTTCTTCAGAATATCTTCGATCATCTGCAGGGGGAATGATGCAATATTGAGCAGAGTTGTGAAATGAACAACTGACAAGTGTATATAGTTCCAAATATATTGAATTTTTAAGTCATTTTATATAGATGTAATTCAGAGGCAAGATTGTTGATCCTTACTTGGGCAAGACGACGTTCCTCAGCTTCATTTTTTTCAGGAGGACTTCTAATCAACATTGCTACATCATCAGATTCTGATGTGCCCTCAGTATCTCCTAATGAGCTTGAGCTTAAAGAATCATAAATATAAACCATATCAATTGTCTGATTATCTGTTCATGCCACTTTGATAGGATGCTATTCAGCTATTGACAATTAGTCCAATAAACATATTAGCAAATCTACTATGCAAATAGGTAATTTGGTTAATATTGCTCAGAATAAACACAAAACTTGATAAGCATTTTAAACAACTTACCATCAAGGCTTGCTTTGCCTGGGATGAAAATTTCTAGGACACCAAGATCTGGTCGTGCCATCAGATATTCAAATGCTTCCTCATCAACTTCTGTCTTCGTGTCATCAAAGACTTTAACATCCATTGTAGGAAGATCAAATTTCTTGGCAACTGAAGGAAGATAAACCAATGGCAAAGGTTTATTGAAAAAGGCCAGGGATGCCAAAGGAACTACAACAGTTATGTTTTGACCCCATAAGATACAATCATGCACTTAATATATTACTATTAAAAATATTTTTCAGAGGGAAAAGTATTAATGATGTTAACAATGTTAAAGTTGATCTCTTACCACATTCCAAAAACGTCTGAAATGTAAAAGGTTCTGAAGAAAAAATATATTTATTGCTGTCTTTGAACTTCACCCTGACAACATTGTTGGTTTGCATCCTGAAGGAACCAAAAAGACAAAGTTAAACATAAGGATAACACTCACAGTCAGATGAAGAAAAGAACATTCATTATTACACTACACAACATGAATAATCTTTGTTCACTAATCTGTTTTAATATGTAATAACTGTCCAATAGTTATCTTAAGGCAGGGTGCTCAATAGCTCTTTTCAGAGGTAACTGTTTCTCATGTGAATGTCTGTAAAAATTGAACTCTGAATTGAAACACCAACATTCTAGATTCAGACGGAGATAAAAAATCACCGACTATACCCTGTAACTGCTGAAAATAAATTGCGTTCCTATATAAAAAAAAAAAAAAACAATTTTGGTCCGAATTGGGATAATGCAGTCAAAATGACGTCCAATCCAATTACGGCTAACCTTAACTCTATACGGAGTCAAGTACATGTGGCGTAACAACTTTGGGAGGAGAACAGTTAGGAGAGAAACAAGTTATCATACGCTGCTCCGCGGTGGTCAAAAATGATTCTTAAACTGAATTTTGAATTGAAACATCGACATTGTAGATTCTGAGGGGGAAAAAAAACACCGAACTAGCCCCTGTAAAAGCTGAAAATACCTTACGTTCCCACAGTTATCGTTCGACCAGGGATAATGCACATCAAAATAGCCACCAGCAATCCAATTATTTAACTCTATACCGAGTCAAGTACATGCGGTGCACAACTCGAGCCGCTCGTCACAATAGTTTTGTGGACAAACACTTAACAGGCTGCTAGCGTTAGCTAGTTTCACTTATGTCAATTAACGTTAGTAATTTATATGTTAGCTATTTGCTTTAAAGATTACTTAGCCTAACTTAGTTCTAACCTGGCCTAATTTAGCTCTCAGGTTAACATGAGAACGCGATCTCTGTAATATGCAAAAAACGTGTGCTCAAAACAGAGGTGAATATTATGAAAATGAATGTTAAGACTTTGAAAAATAAATACTTACTTTACTATCCAGTGCACGTTCTCTTTTAAATCCAAAGCAGAAAATGTCGGTCGTCGTCGTGATAACTGTAAAGTCGGATCAACGAAACTTTGCATCGAGAACAGTTAGGGGAGGAGTCACAGTTACTCTGTAATTTAGCTCTCACTCTACTGACACATTTTACTCTGTATACTCAAAACAGAGCAAAAACAACTTTTGTTTTTGAGTAAAAAAAAATTAACTCTGGAAAAATGACTCTGCGTTTTTCCTGTGTATATTTCTAAATTACAGATGTACTTCAAGCGCTCGCGCTGTGTCTGACATGAAGGACAAACGGATTTTCCAGTCATTACAAGCGATGCAACACATCCAGTGTAGTCCGTCCCAAGCTGTTGCGGCGTTGTAGACACGATGTAGGGCAAATCGTGTCAATCCAAATATAATAAATGAGAAAAATAAAACGACCTCAATAGAACGCCGCAGATGAGGTCGTTACAGCAAATACAGTAGTATACAGCAATTTTAAAAAATACAGTAGGGGAGACCGGGTATAGTTGAAACACAGGGAGAGTTGTAACACTACCAATTCCACGAATCAGGGATAAGATAGGGGTCATGTGACATCTTCAATTTCCTCAGGTTTCCTTAACAATCACACGTGGAGATTTTCCAGTCAGTCTTGCAATCTCTCCAGAAGTTACAACAGAAAATTGAATTCTGAGGTAAGAAAGTAAAAAAAAATAACAAGATAATATTTTGTTTAGTACCTCTATTGTTGTAGATTATGTTGTATGAGTTATATCAGGTCAAACTGTAGTTTCTCTAGTAAAGAATGGTGTATCAACCTCCTGCTAATTTCAAAGCACCATGCTAATACAGCTAGCTAAACAATGGGTGACAGTGGCGGGGTAGGTTGAAACACGTGTTTTGAAAGTGTTACAACCATCCCCTTATATACAACTTAGAACATTTTTGTGATTTTATTAATTTTACAGAATGCCTAGAAAATTCCAGCATTTTTCAGGACTGTGACTTTGCACCTTCTCAAGTCACAGATCGTCCTGTTCCATCTGGGGCTCTCCAACAGAACTCCACTCCAGCTCACCTGCCGCCCAGCCCCACTCCAGCTCACCTGCCGCCCGGGTCCTCTCCAGCTCACCTGCCGCCCGGGTCCTCTCCAGCTCACCTGCCGCCTGGCTCCTCTCCACCTTACCTGCCGCCTGGCCCCACTCCAGCCATTCATGGTGTCAACCTGCACTCCAATGAGATGCCAAGCACTTCGGGGTCCATCGTAGGTCAATTGTTCAGTCCATCACTCATTAGGCCATTTCCAAAAGCAGGCCCAAGGAAAGAGACAGGTAGGGGAAGGAAGAAGAGGCTCTCAGAAATCCTCACCGATACACCAGTGAAGCTGGCATTGGAAGAGGAGGAGCGTCGAAAAGGGAAAAACATCAGAAAAAAAAATCTTGGGGAGTGAGAAAAGCAAGAAGGTAAAGAAACCTGCCAGAAAAAGGGTGAGGGCTGATAACTCCTCTTCAGAAGAGGAAGATTTCTGTGTCGTCTGCATGGAACCATTTAGAAATGCAAGACCCAAGGAAGTGTGGGTCAAGTGTGTTTTATGTAGCTTTTGGGCCACCAGGCATGCACTCCAGGCCTGACCAATTTCATTTGTCAGCATTGTGACTCTGATTAACAGAGTCAATTTGTTTTGTTTGGCATTTGTTTGTGCCTGTCACCATTGTGACTTAAAATGCATTTAATTTGTTAGTTGTTGTCACCATTGTGACTTACAGTAAGAATGCATTTCATTTGTTTGCTCTTGTCACCATTGTAACAGATAAAGAATGCATTTCATTTGTTCATTCTGTGGAATGGGGGTAAATATGTTTATTAATTTGCTCTCACTCACACACACACATACACACACTTACACACACACACACACACACACACACACACACACACATATGAATGTGCACATACAGACATGCACACACAAACGCACATGTGCATGCACAAACACACACAATATGCACATACACTTCCAATATTCACATATATTGTATTGTTGCAGTCATTCATTTACAATAAAACTGTTGTTGTGGCATATCACTTGTAGTACCCTTAGTTTTTGTGCATTTTGTCTACCTGTTACAACTTACCCCAGTATGTGTTACAACCTACCCCTGTAGTGGGGTAGGTTGTAACAAATGACCACTTTGTATTTGTCATTATCTCACAAAGTCTGTGATATAGTTTAAGAAATTTCAATTGTTGACATTTGTAGTAGACAAATGTGGGTACTTTGCCTAAAAGTTTCAGTCATGTAGCTAAAAAAAAAAGGTAGTTTTAGGTGCTAAAGAAAAATTGTGTTACAATCATCCCCCGTCTCCCCTAAGTCTCTGTACACTGTAAAAAATTTCGCTGTAAAAAAACGGTAATCTACTGGCAGCTGTGGTTGCCAGCATTATACTGTAAAAATACAGTGTGCTACTGTTTTTGAAATTAACAGCAAAATGCCGTTTTGTCATCTACAACTGTAATTTAGCAGCATATATCTGTTAAATTACACGTGGGGTCTGACGTCACAGAAAATTCCCATAATGCAATGGTTATTACAGTTATTTGCCACAAAGGGAATTTGTAGTATTATACTGGGTGATATACAGTTAATAACTAGAAATTACAGAAATGTCTAACAGTGTACGTTATAGCTTTTGTCTCTATGTTGATTAGGCTAAAAATATAAAAAATAGTCTCTTCCAACTTAAAAGAGTCAAATCACGATCATTTTTTTTCTAAATCTTTTTAAAATAATTTCAGAATTCTGAACTAATAACCTAGTTCCGAACTAATTTCAGAACTGACATTTCTTACACATTTTAGTGATGATTGCTTTACAAACTATATAGTGGACTTTCCACTGCTGCTATTTGGAGTGGGACCAAATACACTTTGAAGCAGTGTTGATTTAACACTGGGGATTTTACTGTGTACAGTGCGAGAGCTCTCTGCCGCACAAACGTGCGTCTACCGCGTGCTGCATGCTTTCATTTGTGGTTTTGGTAACTTACAGTGATGGAGAAATGAACTGTGTCATCTTTAAGTTTCAGAGGTGGAAAGTCCAGGGGTCAGAAAGTAAAAGTCCTGCCATATATTTATTCCAGTCATGGAATAATTAGTTCTACTTCCTGCAGAGGTGGGACCAAGTCTGTCCTTTCAAGTCAAATCCCAAGTCCTCAAAGAGTTGAAGTTAATAAGATAACTAAGTGATGATTGAGCATTAGTGATGAACATCTGCTGTTACTGAGAATTACAGAGGATCAGGTGTTGATGTTTTAGTGGTTAAAATGATGCCACCATCAGATCAGTATTTGCTTTAGTTAATTTCTTGACCAATAAAACATCAACATCTAAACCTCTGTTAATAAGACATTCTGCAGACATAAAATAAAGTCAATCTGGTTAGTAATGAGTGAAGCTGGTGATGCTGTTTGTGGAATTGTTTAATCTGATTTTAATAGATTTAATGTTTTTTTTTTTTTTTTTTTTAGTTGAATTCATCCAAGGCTGTGGCTGAAGTAAGTTGTAGTTCTTATGTTTCTCTTTTCTTCAGTGATGTTGTTCTCATTAACTTTAACTCTTTGAGGACTTGGGATTTGACACGAGACTTGCTTGTGACTCGAAAGAAATGACTTGGTCCCATCTCTGACCTCCTGGCTGAAAAACTGTGCTAATGAGCAAATCCAGGTGATTGGAACAAAATACTGCAGATGACTTTTACTCAGTGAAATTGGATTTTCCACCTCTGGAAAGTTTTATATCCAGTCTCCACTGGAGCCGCTCCCTCCCGTCAGTTTTGTGTTCTGTGCGCGGCTGAAATGCTTCGCTCTCCACTCAAATTTAAAAGCTGCCGTTGGTTAATGATGATTTGATAAATGAACTCGCGGCTCGATTGGACTCTTTCAGTTTTACGGGCGTGGCCATCTTTGATATTACTTTGGTCACTGTTGCTATGGTTAGTTACTCGTACAGAATACGGGCTTGACTCCTGTTGCACGTTCATACAGATAGTATTGGAAAAGCGACTGTAAGTTGCTTTGTAAACGGGACATTTCGAGACTCACACCTGTAAGTAAATGTGGTTGTCAATCCCAAAAATGGACAGTGTGAATGTGGTCTTAATCCCTTTACAGAACTCCACATCATGACCATCTTGGAATTTTATTTTATTATTTTTTTTAATAGCATTTTATGTATTGCATTCATTTTAACAGGTTTAACAGGTTATATGACACAAATTGTGTGATTTATGACACATTAGTGTGTTAAATATATAACACACTGCCTGTGTTAAGAAGAATAACACACTGACTGTGTTAAAATTTAATTAACACAAATGTGTTGTCCCTAACTAGACACACAGATGTGTTAAGATATAACACTGGTTGCGTTGTTTTTAACACATCCATTTTAAGAGTGTATTCATACCTCCACAAACAACTGCTTTGCTGGAGTGGCTTTGAAGATGACTTTTTAATTTGACCAGTTTGGCTGGCTTAAATTCACTGGCCGAGCAAAAAAGGCAGTGGTAATTCCTGCAACACTTGTTCCACTGCTGCAGCTCAGGTTATGTGTCACCTCTCTGAATCCTTATATGAGACGAATAAAGCACCACACAATTATCTTAACGTTGACAAATGGGATTAAAATAACTATAAGGTAACATTAACTCACAAACAACTTAACTCACATCCTTCCTTATGTGCAATATTGTCCTTAATTATCATTTATTAATTTAATCTGTAGCTGGATACCTTGGAAAATCTATAAATTTGTTCGATGTAAGATCAAGAACAATAAACAATCTGAATCTGAATCTAACAGAGGAAAGTAGACCTATTTATATTTATGAATAATAAACATCTTCTAAACTTCACCACAAAACCCATTTACAACACGCAATTCCGAAAATTAATTGTAGGAGGACAAATTCACCCTTCAATAAAATGATAAATCCAAGCACAAATTAAGTATTTAGCATTAAGCATTTCTCTGAATCTTCTGAAAATAGTTAATGGAGAATTTCAGAGCTGAAAGTTCTAACACATTTCAGCGCCGACCGCAGAGCTGCAGCCTGTTTCACTTTCAGTTTCACTTTCGAATTTATTTGTTATGTGCACAAGATGTCAGTGAAAATTTGTACATTTAAATGCTTGTTGTGAGGCTCGGGCTTTCTGCTTTAACATTTTTAATATCGTTATCACTATTTTTACAGTGAAAGAATGTTTCACACAGGACGCGCAAGTAGAGAGCAGAGGCAGCGCAGAAGCTGTGTGTATGCAGAAGGGGAGCAGCGCCCGCCCATTGTGCTTTCACAATGGCAGCGTTTGTCGCGCAGCTGAACCGCGGCATGTACCGCAAATACAGACGAGTATCGTCCATCACGCCACTTTTCTCAGCTTTTCTCCTCTGTCCACTGTCTGTCACATGCTTTGGCAACATGCTTCGATAATATGCAGTATATACTGTCTGTAGTTGACATGATAACAGTAATATTAAAGCTAAGACATATCTTTAGGTTTAATCATTTAAATAAGTCTTTGAAGTCTGGGTAATGCTTCTGGCAAAAGTGTTTTCGTGTATTACGTTTATTTATTTATTTATTTTTTTATTTATTTTTTTTTTTCACAGAGCTGAATGTCATGGTGATTGTGAAACACGAAACACCTCCCCTTAATGATTTTATGGTCAAATCTATTATTTTTAGTGTTTAGGGTCTGTTTTGATTATGAACATGTACTTTGGCTTTAATTCAGCGTAAGCGACGCAGCAAAAATAAACGTTTGGCTCACTGCCACTTCAGTTCTGGTCCTGCTACGCGCTGCCGCGCCGCCTCTGCGGGGTAAATGACACGCCCATTTCTCGCATCTTTTATTTTTTTGTTTTTATTTTTTTTCTTCTTTTCTTTGGAAATGATATTATCTAGTAGGAGGAACAAATAACAGGAGAGTAAAAGAGCTAAAGAGTTTAAAGACGTGAAGTAACGGTCAGCTGGAGTCTGATTTCCTTGGGAATTTAGTACAAGACCAATCCTCAAAAACATTACAAATACTTAACTTAGAAAGCAGCTATTTAACATGCAGCTAAAGTGGGCACTTTTCTTGGGTGAGTACATTTTACGCTTGTTTTTTACTCTGGTCACGTGTGTGAATACATTTGTGATATGCTGAAGCTAGATCAATAACTAGGTGAACCATTAAAACGATGTGTTAAAAACAACACAACCTGTATTATATCTTAACACAAATGTGTGTCTAGTTAAGGGCAACACATTTTGTGTTAATTAAATTTTAACACAGCCATTTGTCTTAACACAGGCAGTGTGTGTCATTTAACACATTAATGTGTCATAAATCACACAATCTGTCATATAACGTTAACCTGTTAAAATGAATGCAATACAAAAATGCTAATAATAATAATAATAATAATAATAATAATAATAATAATAATAATAATAATAAAACTAGATAAAGTTCGTCAAGACAAACTGTAAGTTGGCTTGAAAAAGCCGGACCAGAAAGCTTGCAAAAGTTTGAAAAATTTAAGATCTTTAAGAAGTTTAAAACGTTTAGAAAGTTTAGAGTTTAAGAAATCTTAAGAAAAATAAATAAATAAATAAATAATAATAATAATAAGTTTGATGGTTTTCAGTCTGAAATAGTTTGAAGTAGTTTTAAAAGGTTAAAGTTTGAATGTTTTGATGGCAATACAGTTTCAGACAGATATTTCTAGCATGATTAGCAAGTTACGAGCATGATTCTAGTTGCTAGGCTTGGCGAGATAGATTAGAAATATTAGTAGGGATGGGACAATACATCGATTCGTGGATCGATTCTGAGATCCTCCGAATGCATCGCCATTCTCTTTTTTAATCGATTCTGAGTTCAGCAGATGGCGCTCTACTTTAGTTTTTATCCGCACACTCAAACGCTCATGAGGAAGAGTGCTGAAGAGAACTTGTGCGTTCGGCTGAGTGATGCAATTTCACCTCGGCTCAGAATGCATTTATGACGTGAGAACAGCCCACTGTGAACACCCTTGTAAACCTTTTCAGAGTGTATAAATGATTATTTTAGGTTCAAGTGCGTGTAAGGATTTGGAAACAAGCAGAGCACGGCTGTTTCTAAAGCAAGCCGTGCCATCTGCTGTTCAAAACTAAACTCGGAATCGATTTGAGAAAGAATCGCGTTCAGAAAATCTCAAATCGATGCTGATTCATTGCTCGATTCGCGTTGCAATGATTTATCGTCCCATCCCTGTTAGATGGTAGGGATGGGCGATACCTCTTATTTTATTTTCGATCCGATACCGATATTTTCAAGCCCAGTATTGTCGATATCAATACCGATACCGATACCTCTAAACTAAACTGATCTTTTAAATTATTAAAAGAATAAAACAAGTAATTATACTCACTTAACATTATATTTGAAAGTCTATAAATGAAATGTACCAAAATTGTATTTTAGCTCTTTACTGGGGCAGTAACCTCAAAGGTGCACCTTCTCTACCCCTAAAAGCCAGGAAGCACACTAATACCATACAAGTACACACACATTAAGGGTAGATAAGGTAGAAAGGTGTACAAATAGTACAAAAACAACCATAGTGTTACAGAAGTACTAAAATTACTTAAAATAAAAATTAATGAAATTCTTATTATCATTATTAATTATTATTACAATGGTTTTTGCTACAAATTTTAAGGCGAAATAATGTTCCTGTAGTGTTAACCATGGTAAAAGGAAGCAAGCTGAAAGAGAGAGAGAGAAAGTGTTAACCATGGTAAATTTGTTGTTACTGCATTTTTACTACAAATATGTGGAAAATGTGGTTACTGTAGTAAAACCATGGTTATTTTTTTGTAAAAGGCTGCCAGGCTGTTGTACCCCTAAAGGTGAAACTTTAGCACAAATAGTTAACTAATTAAATAAATACTTCATGTACACTATACTGTTCAAAAGTTTGAGGTCAGTACGATTTTGTAATGTGTCTTTAACCATGCTAACCAAGGCTGCACTTATTGTAACAAAAATACAGCAAAAACGGCAATATTGGGAAATATAACTATTATAATAACTATGTTCTATTTTAATATTTTGAAAATTGTAATTTAAAAAGCAGCTGTGGTAAAAGCTGAATTTTCAGCATCATTACTCCAGTCTTCAGTGTCACATGATCCTTCAGAAATCATTCTAAATATCATTTGTTCCTCAAGAAACATAATTTCTGATTATTATCGATGTTGAAAATAGTTGTGCTGCTTCTATTGCCCTATTTGAACAAGCACTGTAAGCGAAGCGTCAGCAGCGAACGCTATCTGTGATTGATTAGTTCTGTCTTTCAGCATTTGCGTGTGTTCCGATGAGCAGGAGTATTCTATCCTACACAATAATTCGCTAATAGTATATTGCTCCTCTTATAGGCTTATTTTATGCACCTAATTTCTTGCTAAATAAATTAAATTAATGGTTAAAAATGCACTTTAGAATCGATATTTTTATGTGAGGATCGATCCTTTCGATACAACGTCAGTATCGAAAGTATCGATACTTCAGGATCGATCCGCCCATCCCTATTAGATGGAATGGAAGTTTGAATTGATTAGAAATAGTATATCGAAGGGAAGTCTTGATTTAGTCTCAAGGGATTCTGGGAGTTTAAGTTTGAATTTTGACAATCGGAGTTAGAACAGGGTTGGCTCATTTGAACATTCTGTCAATGTAAGTCTATGGGATTTTTATTTTTTTTTATCTTTATTATTATCAGTTAGAAAAGAGAGAGCACACTAAGTGAGATCAGTCTGAAGAGCTGGGCTGAGTTTTGAGCGTCCAGAAATTTGGCTAAGAAGAATACTAATAAAAAGCTTAAGCAGCAGATCATCTCAAGCCAACCTAATAAAATAAAATATTTTGAGATGGTCATGATGGTCATATGTTGGGATCAGTGGCGGATTAAGACTCTTTGGTGCCCCTGGGCAATGACACTTAAAGTGCCCCCACCTCCCCCAATACTCCACCCTCACTTTTTTTTATTTGCAAAATTTCATATTAATAAACTTTCTGATAACAGAAGGCTACATCAACAGAAGCCATTTTAAGCTCAAGTAGAAATCCTTACAAAATCAGATTACCACTTTTTACAGTGTTCTAAGATTAGATATAAATCTGAGCAGTATGCAGCAAATTCAAACATGTTTAACTAGTGAAACCAACTGTTACAGGTATAATAATAATCCAATCTGTTCATCTCATCAGACTCTATGGCCAACAAAGTTAGTGTGGATAGTGTTTTTAGAGTCATCATTGTCCTCAGTTCATATTTCATTCATTTATATTTAATTTACAAAATCATTTTCGAGTGTTTTACTCCCTTCAAAGAAAGGTGTAAAACGGGTGTTTTCCAAAATGTGACAATGAGTGCATTGTCTTGTTGCAGGGATGGGCAGTATTTCAAATACATGTATTTGAAATACAAAATACTATTAAAAAATGCATTTAATTACATTTAATCTTAGTATTTTTGTATTTTCAAAATACATAAGGTAAAGTCAGTCAACCTCCTTATTAGACTGCTGATTTCCTGCAGGAATGGGCAATATTTCAAATACATGTATTTAAAATACTATTTTGAATCTTTGCATTTAAAGGGGTCATCGGATGCTAAGTTCACTTTTTCATGTTGTTTGAACATTAATGTGTGTTGTCAGTGTATGTACAAATCTACCCTATAATGATAAAAATCCATGCAGTGGTTTTTAATTAATCTGTAAAAATAATATCCCCTTTTTCAAATCGAGCCATTCTCAGCCATTTTCGTTGTGGCATCACACCGACAGAGGCCGCTCCCAGGATAGTTGATTGACATGAGCGTCTTACCTCAGACCAGCTGTAACAGTCCGCCATCTTTGTTTCGATGCCGGAGCAGGGATGTAAATTAGACAAGAATATCTCCGATTGAGTGATTGAGGTGTTGTGTTGCTGGATGTAATAATGAACATAGTGGTCGTCATTTACTCCCGACATCTGAGCCGCTGAAGATGCAGTGGATTACGTTTGTTTGTGAAGGAAACGCGCCTCCCGATCTACATATATCCGTCTATGTTCGCGCGAATCATTTGTGATCCACCTTCACTTACAGCAGAAGTGAGTATAAGGGTTTTTTTATGAATCTTTGCGATCGCCTTTCCTAATAATGTGCTAGTTAGGAAGTTTAGCGGCTAAACGCGCTAAATGTGGCTAAAGTAAGCAATCTCTCAGAGCAGCAGAGAGAAGAGAGGGGCGGGGAGAGCAGAGCTCATTTGCATTTAAAGCAGCCTCGACCAGAATGAGATGATTTTTGCAGAGCTGATTTTGGCAAGGTAAAAAGGGTGTTGTTTTACACTGCCATTGAGAATTTTTAACCAAAGTAAATTATAGACTTTTCATTTAGACCCTAAAGA
Organism: Cirrhinus mrigala; assembly: GCA_036247105.1. NCBI lineage: Eukaryota > Metazoa > Chordata > Actinopteri > Cypriniformes > Cyprinidae > Cirrhinus > Cirrhinus mrigala. Next base: position 3,439,906 of record CM070007.1, read on the forward strand.
ATCATATCAACTTGTGGAAAATGGGCATCCGATGACCCCTTTAAATACCTTTGGAAAAAGTCAAATGCGTATTGTATTTAAATACATTTAATCTTTAATTTTTGTATTTAGTATTTTGTATACTTGTTGATACAGGAAATCAGTAGTCTAATAAAGAGACTGATTGGCAAAAAGTATTTTATGTATTTTGAAAACACAACAATACTAAAGATTAAATGTATTTAAATACAAAATTCAAAATAGTATTTTGTATTTCAAATACATGTTTGTGAAATACAGCCCATCCCTGACTGCGCTTAACAAATTTATTGGACCACCACCCAATGTAAGGTTTGTACTACAGCTGCCCCAAACTAAGTACTGGTGATTACCAAAATCATTTTTAACGTTTCTGTAATGGTTAATCCACCAGCATGTGTAAGATCTTTAGTCAAAGTAGTGTTTCTAATGCTAAAATATAATTATTTTTGGGACTGAATGGATTCAAAGATAGATTGCACAAAGATTAGATTATTTCGCATTTGGATGTCAGTAACAACAGAGATTGTGGAAAAGTGCATTAAAACAATGTCAGCAAGAATGCAAGCTTTTACCAAGGCCAAAGGAGGCATATAAAATAAAATAAAAATATTTATTTATTTGGTTTATTAGTTTTTGGTTATTATGTGTGAATAAAGACAATTTAGTGGTTTGTTATTTGCCTAATAAATGACAATACAATTTTTAGTTCTAAAAAAGTTTTTGACGGGTGGTCTAATAAGTTTAAGCACTGTATATAGCTACATAATTTTATGAGGATTTAAACCGAAAATAAAACTTACGAACTCACTTGTTTACACTCTGCCCCTTTCTCGATTGCCAACGTCTGCAAAGTACAACGTGAAAGCGCAAGGCTGACGCTCTGTAGCGAATTCACACATATGTTAGTGAGGCATTTTAATTTCAGTTGAAGAGACAGGAGTTGCGCAACGCACCGCACAGCATGCTCCTAGAATCTGGTTGAGTAATAAATAGGCATCGAAACGAAAGTGCACGGGTTCACGCAGTTTGTGTGAAGCTGGCGATAGATCGCGCATCCACTCATTCAAGCAGGAGAAAAAAAACTTTCAACAAAACATTCAGGGGACTAAGTGCCTTCTGATGAAAGGGTATATATAGGCCATGGCTAAACAGACGTCTTACCGGAGAAAATTTATTTGCGTGGTGCCCCTGGGCACTTGCCCAATTGCCCATATGGTTAATCTGCCTATGGTTGGGATATATATGCTGGTTCTTGATATCTGTGTGTGTCTAAACAGTACATATGTTCAAATTTTTATATGCATTACTCAGGTTTTAAATTTATTCACTATAACTGTTAGAAGAACATTTTGGTTGCATGCTGTAGTTTTGCAGGTTTGGTAGTGCCAAAACTAAACGTATAAGAGAAAAAAAAAGTATTTTGGATGTAAATCAGGCAAGCTCATGATGACCATCTCACCATATAAAAACAACTAGTAGCTGTTCAATGTACAGTCCTGACCTCACTACTGCATAACACCACATGCATTGCTACAGACCAAGATCTAACACAGGAGATCAAGAGTCAAAGCAAACACTGATCGTCATGATGGTGACATAATTTTAACCAATAAAACATCAACATCTGATCCTCTGTAATTCTCAATAACAGCAGGTGTTCATCACTAATGCACAATCATCATTTAATTATATCATTAACTCTTTGAGGACTTGGGATTTGACTGGAGACTTGCTTCTGACTGGGAAAGACTGGGTCCCACATTGGCAGAAGGTAGAACTAATTAGTTAAATCTGCTGGCTGAGTTCATGACTGGAATAAATATATGGCAGGACTTTTACTTTCTGACCCCTGGACTTCCCACCTCTGGCTAAAAAAACACCACGGCGTCACGATGTTCACACTGACCGGCAAAACCTACATATTGTACAACAGACAAGTTAAATTGAGTCACCAAATACCTTTTGTACCCAGTCAACACGTGAGATCATGCGATGTTCACAGTGACATCACATCATTCTCATTGTGTGATACTCAAGAGTGTGAGTAATATGTGAGCTCATTGTGAATTCAAAATGTTGTGCAGGTTGAGAGGAGGCACTGCAAATATCGGTACCAGGGACATTCTACTTCCTGTTTCTCAACACTATCACAGTGGTGTCACATGATGAGCTCACAGTATGAGTGCACACCCAGATAACAAATTTATGTTATAAGAACCTTCTCCAAACATACACAGCAAAATCCCCAGTGTTAATTTAACACTCTGAGTGTGGACACATATAAACACTGAAGCAGTGTTGAAGGTAATGATATAATTAGGTGATTAACAAAGTGATGATTGATCATTATTGAAGACACCTGATGTTAACAAGCAGAACCACCAAAGGAGAAAACCAAAATTTTTAAGCAACCATTATAGTGGTCAATGTTTGCATTAGTTGGGCTCTTGACCCTTCAATATTCAATACTAGATTTTGTTTGGCTGCTGTATTTGAGTTAAAACAGCCAGACAAGCCAAAAGCTCAAGTCACCAGGTGATTATGTTTTAACATACTCATTGATTGACGTAAATCACCTAGAGTATAACCTCTAAGTTATTTTTTTTTTTGCTTATTGTAATTGCCTTAACAATCCACTCTATCTTGGAAAGTTTTTTTTACAATCTGTTCAAAAAAAAAAAATTGTTTCACATAGGCACACATAGACATCAAGAACCAGCCCATGAATCTCAACAATGGCGACAAACGGCATATTCAGATAAACAGATCAACTCTGAACTCTCATAATTTATTCATGCCGCAATGCATGATGGGAGTCATGGATGAGTTCTGATTGGCTACAACACGCTTTTTGATGGTCACCGTTGTTGTGATTCTCACACTGATTCTTCATGTCTGTGTGTCTAAATTAAGATGAGCTTTTTTTCATCATCTGTCTGATTATGGCAAAACTGATTGATCTTTTGTTTACAGTTTTTTTTTTTTGTAATCTGTAAGGAAATTCTATGTCAAATACTCAAGTCACTATATGATGATTAAGTCAAGCACAGTCAACACCGTCTTAATGACTTTTGCTCTTGGCTTGTCTGGCTGTTATAACTCAGTAATTGCAGCCAAACAGGACCTAATATTGATGATTTAAGGGTCAAGAGCCCAACTAATGCAAACACTGACCACTATAATGGTTGCTTAAAAATTTTGGTTTTCTCCTTTGGTGATTCTGCTTATTAACATAAGGTGTCTTCAATAATGATCAATCATCACTTTGTTAATCACCTAATTATCTCATTACCTTCAACACTGCTTCAGTGTTTATATGTGTCCACAGTCAGAGTGTTAAATTAACACTGGGGATTTTGCTGTGTACAACTGATGTGTAACTGTGTTTGTAAACCACATTTGTTATGGCAAGGAATACCAGGGATTATTAATGATAACAACACAATCATCACCTAGATTCAGTATGCAGTCAATTATAATATCTCTTTGTTTATACAGTATAGTAATTTATGAAGAAATTTGAAAGCATAAGTCAAACATTTTAAACTGCCATGTCATGTAAAAACAGAGAAACATCAAGAATCAGTGTATGAATCTCAACAATGGTGACAATCAAAAGCTTCCTGCAGCAATGCATGCTGGGTACCTAGTCTCCGTGCAGTGAGTGCACTTTGACTTCACATTGTGATCATAGTGTGAGCACACATTGAGGACGCTGTGAGGTTACACTTTTAGCTCACTGTTACGTCACATTGTGACCACATGGTGAGATCAGTGTGAGATCAAATTGTTGACTGGGTATGTTTAGTTGTCTCAAAGTATGATGATGAAGAGACTGGAACTGATATGTGCACGGGAGGTGCCGACATGAACACTTGGATTCCTTATATCAGTGGAAAAAAATATATCCTTCAGGTAAAAGTAAGACATCATTTAAAACGGTCTATTTTATATTTGTGTAACTTCAAAATAACAGTGAAACATTGTACTTTTGTAAAATAAAGAACACAAACAAAATGTGCTTGCCATCTCGGCCTCTGTGAAACTCTTCCTGAGATGAAGAAAAACTCTTCTGCCTACCCTTACCAAAAAGCATACTTCAAGTTTTTTTTTATTAAGTATATTTAAGTAAAGTTTAAGTACATTTTAAGTATACTTTATGCATTAAGTATCAGTGTACTAATAGTATACTTGTATAGTGTACTATTTCAGTACTCTCTGGGACTAAATCGGCCCACTTCTAGTATATGTAAGTATACATTTAAGTATACTTTAGGTATAACATCAGTACACTTTGAGTCCACAACTAGTTTATATTAATGTGTTTAGCTTGTACTGCAACTACACTAAAAGTGAACTTATAGGTATACTGATAGTTTACTAATTAACTACGTGTAGTAGCATTTTTAGTACACTTTGAAGTATAGTCTCAGTAAACTACTAGTTTAGTAGTTTTATACTTTATAAGTTTTCTTTAAGTGAAATTTACAATATACTTTAAGTATACTGCTATGTCCCTATCTAGATATTAATTTGTATAGATTTTGTTATATGAAAATCCGAACATACAAAGCATTACAAGATCAGGGTATCTGCTTGTGAACAAAAACATTTTATTTTAGCTTCATGCACTCTTTTAAACACTTGAATGTAGGTAAGTTTCATAAATAAAAAATAAAGAAATAAACAACATTTTGAACAAAAAGCTCTAAACAAGACTATGGATTCAGATTGATATAAAATTAAAACAGATGGAGTCGATCAACACCCCGAAGCTTGACAGTCATTATTACCTCTTCACTGGTTGACATTTTATTCCATAACGTTACACAGTTTTGATGCTGTTTTATGTCTGATGATCCTGTTAGATTACATATGGAGGCATCTGTTGTTTCAGTTTCTTCCTCACTTGTGTTTTTTGTAAATTCTGTACAGAAGATGTGTAATAGCTACCGTATAACAATGAAAACACAAATTCTAGGGAGCACAAGTGTATATCAAACATATTTTTCGAAGTTTTTTTAAGATTTTTTAAACAAGTCAAGTATACTTAAATGTCATTTTAAGTATATTTATGACAAGTACATAAAGCCCATTTCTGAGAAGTACATAAAAAGTAGACTAAAAGTATACTTTCCTATTTTCAGTTTAAAATAAGTATACTAATAGCACATTGAATAAGCTTGTTTTTCGCAAGGGTACTTGTCACATAGACACGAGAAATATTTTAAGTGGTTACGTTTTCCTTATTTGACATTAAGCATTAAGTCACTTTGGAATATTAATCATAGCACGTTTCGGAAGATAAAAAACACGAGTTGTAGGAAAATTTAGTAGCCTATAATAGCAAATTATTTTGCGAACCCCCTGGCTTTGCATCACGGACCCCAGTTTGAAAACTCCTGGTCTAAATGTATGATTTAGAACAGAGGTTTAGATGTTGAATTTGCTTCATTAAACTTGCCACCTTTCACTTTGTGCTATTATTTATTATTTATTGTTCTTTTCCTGGTTGTTGTAAGTTTATAATGGCAAAGAAGCAGGAAGAAAACATGTCCGGTTTTGGCAGGTCATTAACGGCAACTTACTTGTGTAATATCCTGTTTTGTTGATTTTGTCAAAAGTTGGAATTTTTGATTTTATTTGATAAACAAAAAGCTCTTCATAATATTTTTTTAATTGTTTAAATTGTCCGACCTGTAGAAGCAAAAGGTTTTTATAATCATCAGTGTAAAGTAAAATGATCAGTGAATCAAGCCACGACATAATGATTGTTCATGTCAGCATTAAACAACCAACCCCATCACAATTTCTCTTAGTTTTCTTTGTTATAATGTGTTTTGTAAGCACAAAATTACAACAGAAAGGGGAAAAAAAAATCATGCTATAAAGTTATGAGTCAAGAGCCCAAATAAAGTAAACACTGACCACACTGAGGTTGTTTTGTGAAATGAAACCAACATCTAAACCTCTGTAATTCTGATTAAGAACTTTTTTATGACAGAAATAAAATCAAACTGGTTAGTAATAAGTGAAGCTGGTGAAGCTGAGTTGTTTAATCATCCTGAGATCTTGAGAGACTGAATGTGTTTTATTTCAATTGATTTCATCTAAGGCTGTGACTGTAATTTAGTTGAAGTTGTGTTTCTGTTTGTCTCTTCTTTCCTGTTTCTGCTTCAGTTGTCATTTCATGTTTTGGTGCTTAATCCTGATTTGTACTGTAGTAAATTTCACTTTTGCCAACCCAGGGACACCAATTAATTTAGTGAATTTAACTTTCGCCAACCTAGGGAGGTAAAATAGGGTAGTGATGGGTACTCATGTCACAGCTGACGTTATGATTCTTGGATCACGTCTCAATTAATGTGTGGTTATGAGTACATCACATAAGAACGATTGGTGGGATCTCTAACTTGTAGAACCTCTTACTGTATTATCAACACAAGGAAGACACAAGTTGTAATAAAATAAATTTTATTAACAAGATAGACAAGAGTAATCAACAACTACTAAATGAATACCATGAATGAAGAAGGAATAAAGTGCATAAGATGCATAAAATGCAAGTGATCATGTTGGGTGTTGTTATCTCAGAGCTACATTATCTGGAAAGATAAACTGTTGCTACTCTGAAACAGATAAGGTGAAGAACCTTATTATGCATCAAACAAATACGTGTAAGATTTGTTATCAACTGCAATCAGCTGTATAATATCTAATGTAAATTAGAAAATCATATACTGAAGAGGCTGGAAGTGATATTTACGTTCGCTGTGGTTGAATGAGCAGTCCGGTGGCGGCGACTTCTTCCACTGGTTGCGCTGGTGGCAGTACAGTGGTGAAAGGAGCAGGAATCCATTTCGACAGCCTTGAAGATGAAGCGCTGTAGGATGCTGATCTCCTGGAGCACCAAGGGTCCTAAGATCTGGAACACGCAGATGTGGCCCTGGAGTAGGTGCTGAAGGTTGGAACACGCAAGCAAAAGTACCCCAAGTAAAGGTTTGCTTGTCGGAGCTTAACCTTGTTGCAAATGTCTGTGTGTCTTCTGCCTCTCTGGGCTAGAGACTCAGAACTTGGTCAATCTGCTTTGTCTCTCAAGGATGGAGACTCAGGACGCTGATTCTGTTGTCTCGCTGGACGAAGACTCTGAACGTAGATTATCTCTTTCCTCACAGGATGGAAGCTCAGAACGTGGTCGTATCTGTTGCTGCCTCAAAAACTGGAGACTCAGACTTGTTATCTGTCGTTGTCTCACCTTTGTGGGTCGCAGACTCAGAACTGGTTGTTCTTTTGGTGTCTCTTGGACGTGACGGAGACTCAGAACGGGGTGTTTCTGCTATTGTCTCACCGGATGGGAGACTCAGAACGTTGGTGCTCTGTTTGTGTCTTTCTCCTATGGAACTGAGACTCAGAACGGAGGTTGTCCTGGTAGTGTCACTTCTTTACAAGTTGCAGACTCAGAACTTTGAACTGGTGATCTGTTACAGTCTCTTTCCTTAACAGAACCGAGACTCAGAACATTGTTGTTCTGTTACAGTCATTTCCTTTGCGGGCGGCAAACTCAGAACAAAGGAGTGTCTTTTGGAAGGGTACCTTTATCCTTTTCTGATGAGGAGAAGATTGCATTGAATTTGGCACTTCTCCATTTCCGTGCTGTGATTGGCTGGTTCCATCAGAGTGGGGGGACACATGGTTGCCCACCCTTCTTTCCTCCTGTGGAATTTATTTACATAGTCCAAACAGAAAGTTAGAAAAGTGTCACTAAAGTTTTACCGGTGCATTTTTCACTTTCCAAACCATAACCAGAATGCATTTGGCAATGTTACGAACACATTAAGTCCAAACTTGATGGGAAAAGATTGAACTGTCATGCATGCATTCATTTGAACATTAACAGCTGAGTTTGTGTAAGATGTTGCACTAAACATTGCTGTCACTAAGAATACTTATTTCTCTGAATAAGTATAAGATGTGTGTGTTGTAGTGTGCATCAGTTTTAAGGTTTGAAAACCTAGTTATGAATGGATTTGGATGGATCTCCATGATCTCTCTTAGTTGCACCCGCTGCTGCTGCATCTGAAGGTCCTAAGGAATTTTTATGGTCGGTCACAGGCCAAACCCTTAGGGATCAGTCTTAAGGTGGGTGAAGGGCACAAAATTCATTTTGACCAATAGGAAGTTCTGTCCTTCCCGGGTTTTGTACCAAAGGTGGTCTTCTTGTGCTCTAAGAGATGTCTGGCTGTTGTCCTGGCATCTTTATCTGATGGCGTTGGACAGTTTGTTTATGCTAGTTCACCAAGATCCAAATGTAGCAAACCTCTGTCCAGTATTGTGGTCAGGGAGGGCCCCTGCCATAAACTAGGCCCTGGAATGTGCTGTCCACTACAGTACACACACCTTTCAGTTATTTACAGGAATGTATGAAGCATGATTTTTGCATGAATGTATGATTTTTGTAGTTTACACAGAGACTCAGTTCACAGGTCTTCAAATGACTTCCAGAAAAACAGATTCACTTCTTTCTTTCTTCAGTTGTAAAGAAAATGTTTTATCCCTATATAGTGGACTTCTATGGTGCCTCTGAGTTCCAAAATGCAGTTTAAATGTGACTTCAAACAATCCCAGCTGAGGAAGAAGGGTCTTATCTAGTGAAACGAAGATAAGACCCATATCTTATCTTAGCAAAGAAGATTAAATGCCCTTTACGAAAAAAAAAAAAAAAAAAAAAGGTAAAACAGTGATGTAGGACGATTTTGAAGTTGAAGGAGAGAATGAAATGGGAGTTTTTTGACATACCCTAACTGGTATGCTTATGCATCGCAGAGCTAGACAAAATGAGCATTTGAAGTTAAAAAGTATGTATTTTTTTATTTTATTTTTTTTTAAAAAACAAACAATCGTGTTTCTAGATAAGACCCTTCTTCCTCGGCTGGGATCGTTTAGAGCCCTTTGAAGCTGCACTTAAACTACATTTTGAAAGTTCGAGCTTGAGGGCACTATTGGTCATTTTTTTCAAAATTGAGATTTATACATCATATAAAAGCTGAATAACTAAGCTTTCCATTGATGTTACGTTGTCATGATAGGACAATATTTGGCTGAGATACGACTATTTAAAAATCAGGATTCTGAGGGTGCAAAAAAATCAAAATATTGAGAAAATTGCCTTTAAAGTTCTTCAAATAATGTTCTTAACAATGCATATGACTAATCAAAAATTAAGTTTTCATACATTTACAGTAAGAATTTTACAAAATATCTTCATGGAACATGATCTTTACTTAATATCCTAATGATTTTTGCCATAAAAGAAAAATCAATCATTTTGACCCATTTGACAATGTATTTTTGGCTATTGCTACAAATATACCCCAGCGACTTAAGACTGGTTTTGTGGTCCAGGGTCACATATTGAGAACATTCCTGAAACGTTTTCCTCAAAAAACATAATTTGTTGAGTCAGCTTAAAATAATTTGTTACCCTGCTGCCTTAAATTTTTAAGTTCAGTTAACTAAAATAAGTTTGGTCAACTTGAAATGTTAAGTTGTACTAAGTAACAACTTAGATATTTGTGTTTGCTAAACTTAACAGATGGGTAAATAACCCAGCTGCCTTAAAGTTTTAAGTTGATTCAACTCAAATATCTATGTTGTCACTTTGTATAATTTAACATTTCAAGTTGAATCAACTTTTTTTGACTTGAACTTAAAATTTGAAGGCAGCCAGGTTACAAATTATTTTAAGTTGACTCAACAAATTGTTTTTTACAGTGTAGGCAAGATTGGTGTTGTCACCTTCGTGTACTCTCTTCCCTAACACCATCACAGCAAACTTTTTGCAAGACAATCGGGGTGAAAAAACGAAGAAAGATGTGACAACCCTTGTAACTCCTGATGGCCATATATTGCTCCCATTTGAGTTAAGCAGTTCTGGAGGGTTTTTATTTATTTATTTATTTGCCTCAAAAATATGCAAATTTTTCTACATATTTAAACAAAATTGGAACAGTAAAACTTCACTTCAAAGAAAATCTTTTTTTTTTTTTTTTTTTTTAGTTACTGTAGATAATTCATGGAAAATGTGCCATGCTTAAGTGGATTTCTGCCACCCAGTTAAAAACAAGCACTTGTATGAAAATGACATGGTATTACCACTATGACCAGTAGATGGCTGTAGAGATACCTGTCATTGTTTCCTTTGCCATTTCTTATAGCTACAGTTTTCACATATAACTTTTGGATTCATTTCTACCCTAGTAAAAAAGTAATATCTTTAAAATATTTTTATTTTATACTAAGCATAGCTCAAACCTGTTAACATATTTACTGACATATCGCTTGAGACTTCCTGATATAAAATTATCATTAAACTTTATTTGGAGTGCTACTTGTGCACAATGCATATTCTTAAAACTGTGTTTTAATGTTACTACTGATGAGGATTGTATAATCTTTGAATAATATAAGTCTTTAAATGCAAGATCTTTAAAGTGTAGCCTACCTATACTTTCAATAGTTCCACTTTAGCACAATCAAATATACTTAAGTATATCTTTATTTATACTTCAGCACTACTTCCGCACAATTAAAATGCATAAAGTACAAAATTAGTAGTTCCAATTTATCTTGTCTTTTAGTAAAGATTTCAGCTTGTCTCCATCTTTAGTAGCTATTCGATTAAAATATATTTACCTTTGATCTAAAATAAATTATTCATTAAAGAAATAGTAACTAATATGAATTTTTAACAGGCGTTTAACAGGAAATCATTTTTTCAATCTCTTCTCAGGTCTCTTTCTGCCATCATGCAGTGGGTGTGGCGTTGGATGTAAACTAGTTCAAAACAAATGTGTTGGTAATGTTGCCTTTGTGGTTTGATTGAATAGTGCAAAAGTAACAGTTTGACTCTCACATTGTTTTTAATGGTCCGTATGTCACTCAAATCGAGTTTGTGTTATGTGGGTTTCCCTCATCTGTCTGCCTCTCTTACAGATGAGGATGAATGTGCGTTTTTTCCAAAAGTGTGTGATCATTACTATGAGTGTGTAAATACACATGGAAGTTACTACTGCAGATTTGATCACAGAGCCAAAAGGAGCATCCAGTGGGACGGTATGAAACATTTAATTATTCATTTAGCATAAACTTTGACCCAAAAGGAATTACAGAACATTGTAAAAGCATTTGATTATATTGCAGTGCACCAGTGGTTCTCAAACCTGTCCTGTAGCACCCCCAGCCCTGCACATTTTGTATGTCACCCTTAACTCATCAGCTTATTAGTGGAGACTGTAAGACCTGAAGTGGGTGTCAGATATAGGGAGACATAAAATGTGCAGTGCTGGGGGTACTTCATGGAGAGGATTGAGAACCACTGCAGTACACCATTTGACTTAATCTATAATTATATAATTTGTCCTAAAACAATAATTCAAGCAAACTGCCGTCTTTCCCCCGTCAGATTATCCAGGAGACGACTTTGATGGTGTCCCTAAAGCAGAGTGTGAAGGTGCCTTATATTTTTACCTTTTATTTTTCAGACACTGATGAGTTTTCGAGTGATCCAGACACTGATGAGTTTACGAGTGATCCAGACACTGATGAGTTTACGAGTGATCCAGACACTGATGAGTTTACGAGTGATCCAGACACTGATGAGTTTACGAGTGATCCAGACACCGATGAGTTTACGAGTGATCCAGACACTGATGAGTTTACGAGTGATCCAGACACTGATGAGTTTACGAGTGATCCAGACACTGATGAGTTTTCAGGTGATCCAGATTTTGTCCTCACAGAAATGGGCTGTGACCAGTTTAAACCCAAAACTGATGCAGACCACACACCGGAGAAGGTAGAATCTGTGCTTCTGCTTATGATTTATTACTATTATTATTATTAGTAGTAGTTTTACAATATGCCCTATTACTAGCTTTTTACATTTTGTAAAAGTTATGTAAATGTGATGATAAAATGTTAACATTTAATGTTCGTAAATTATTAATGATTAACAAATTATTGATAAGCGTTCTCATCTCGATGTAAAAAATTTTGAGAACAATGTCCTTGGAATTTCTTTATAACATTCTCAGATGTTATTTGTTATTTGTACGTTGTGAATATTCTCATAATGTTGACAGAAAATGTTCTTAGGAAAACATTCTTTGTGACTGTGTTATTGATATTTGCTGAATGTTAATATCTTGGAATATTACAAGGGAAAGTTCAAAGAATGTTATATTGTGAGTAAAGATAAAGTTAGGAGAAAGTTGTATTAACATCATGGCAAGAAAACTCAACATTTTAACATTGCAGAAATTAAAAAAACAATGTACCTGTAATATTTATAGAGCATAAAATGTACACTGCAAAGGTGGCACAGAACTGCTTCCGATGTGGCAATTAGGCTTCTTTACGCAGACTGTTTAACGCTGTCTTATTCAGTTGTGTAAAGATGCCTAAAGACTTTGACTTTTGTTTGTCTTCTAGTTGAAGCTTTTGATGTCACGGATGAAGGACAGCTGTGAGTCTTTGAAAGATCCAGATAGAGAACATGTCACTGGACAGAAGTTACTGGAGGTGAAACACACTGCATGATATTGTCATGTAGTCTGTGAACATGCACTGACACAGTAGTAAATGAACATCACTGATTTGTTTCACAGAACTTGTGCAATTCCACTGACGAGCTGCTGTCTGAAGGAAATATTGCTGACAACAAGACATTGAGTCACTTTCTGAACATAATGGAGAACAGCATGCATCTGATCGGACCTCAGCTGAAAGAGCCTGTGACCAGGATGGAGACGCACAACACCCGTGAGAAACCGAGTTTAGATACAATCTCACTGTGGTACTGAAAATAATTTTTTTTTTACAATTAAATGTACATGATGTGAATTACAGTTGTTGAGGTTGCAGTCATGCGGAACCAGACTCCGCCCAGTGGGCGTATCATTCTGAGCACAGACTCCGTCCTTTTCAGTGCCAGCTGGGAAACAGTTGTAGGGGAAACATATCCAGGTACGAACACACACACATGCACACATATATGCACTTATAAAACCATCAACACTTTCATGACAAGATGTAACTGCTATTTTTCTTTAGGTTTTGTGTTTGCGGCACTAGTTAGTTATAAAGATCTGAACTCGTCCAGCGATCTGCTCCGCAAGATGGGCAGAGAGAAATCAGATGATATAAAAAGAAACGTCACTTATCAGCTCAACTCTAAAGTGGTGACGGCCGTCGTCAGTAATGCAGAAACCGAACAGCTGTCAGAGCCGGTGACAATCGTCTTTATACACCTGGAGGTGAAGATACTGACATATCAGCTAATGACCAACAGAAGACTGTTTTTATTAATAGTTTAGCAGTCACAGATGAAAAGCTACCATGTAAATGCACATTTATGGCATGCCGTTCAGGAAATAATTATATTTATAATATGAAGTTTGAGTATATGGAACAAAACTCTGAATATATATAATGAAAATCTGAGTATATGAAATGAAAGTTTGAATATATGAAATAAAATTCCGAATATATGGAAAGAAAGTATGAATATATAAAATGAATGTCTGAATATATGGAATGAAAGTCAGAATATATGTAATGAAAGTCAAGAATTTATATATATAGAATCGAAGTATGTATATATGGAATGAAACTCTGAATATATGGAATGAAACTGAATATATGGAATAAAAGTCTGAATATATAGAATGAAAGTCAGAATATTTGGAATGAAAGTCTGAATATCTGGAATAAAAGTCTGAATATATAGAATAAAAGTCAGAATATATAGAATGAAAGTCAGAATATTTGGAATAAAAGTCTGAATATATAGAATGAATGTCTGAATATATGGCATGAAATTCTGAATATATAGAATGAAAGTCAGAATATTTGAAATGAAAGTCTGAATATATAAAATGAATGTCTGCATATATGGAATGAAAGTCAGAATATATATAGAATCAACGTCTGAATATATAGAATAAAAGTCTGAATATATAAAATGAATGTCTGAATATATGGAAGAAAATTTGTAGCTATTGAAGGAAATCTGATGCACTAAGAATGTTGCAATAATGGAAATATGATCCTCAAGATGATGCGATATAGACTCCAAACTGTGCTAGAAAAAAAACTCTTTAAAAAAAAAAGTAGAAAAGCACTTTCAAAAAAGGTTAAAGCACATGACAAAAAAATTTTGTTTAATCTTAATGTTACTTAATGTTAATTTAAGTGACAACTGGAATATTTTAGTTGACTTAGTTATTTTTTATTTATTTATTTATTTATATTTATTTTTAACAGTGTGTTTGTGTTGTTTGGAGTATGACAAGCTGCTGCAAAAAAAGTCTTGTAGTACAACAAAGTATTGGAAAGTTTGAAGCCTATTGCTCTGATAATGAGGATAAAGCAAGCTATACATTATTCAGTGAGAATTGTTTAATTTGCACTTTCTTTCCATATATTAACACTTTCACATACATTCAGACTTTTATTCCATATATTCAGAATTTCATTCTATATATTCAGACTTTCATTCCATATATTCAGACTTTGATTCTATATATATTTCTATATATATTCAGACTTTCATTCCATATATTCTGAGTTTTGTTCAATATATATTCAGATTCTCATTCCATACACTCAAACTTCATATTATAAATATAATTATTTCCTGAATGGCATTCCATACACATTCTCTGTTTGAAAATCCAGTGTGTCTTTGTTTTTTTTTGTTTTGTTTTTGTTGTTTTTTTCTTGGTGTTTATCAATTTGTATTTTATTTTTATTTAATTTACACCAAAACAAAGCAAAATCAGAGCTACTGAACTGAGCTGGTATAGTTGACATTGCACAGATCTATTTCAGAGCATCAGCTCTTGCTTTTTGTGTTCATTTCCAACATTTTACTGAACTTTTCAGGCAGGTGTTCACGTGTTCCTTCATTTTCTTTTAACTTGTTCAGGAGAGGGCGGAGTCTGCGGACGTGGCTTACTCTTGTGTGTACTGGGATGTAGATGAGGGGGCGTGGTCTGGGCGGGGCTGTGAGGGGGAGTGGTCTAACAGCACTCATACAGTGTGTTACTGGTCTCATTTCAGTACTTTCGCTGTGTTAATGGCTCTCTATCCTGTCCAGGTACAAGCAAAACTGAGATTTCACATTTTTCATTTGGATTTTAAATTAAATTAAATTAGATTTTTTTCTTATTTCCTCTCCTCCAGGACACGTTTGAGTCGGTGTTGATCACACGTCTGGGTTTAGCTCTGTCTCTGGTCTGTTTGTTTCTCTGTATCCTGACGTTCCAGTTCTGCCGCTCCATCCAAGGAACCCGAACCAGCATCCATCTCCATCTGAGCATCTGTCTTTTCATCGCAGACCTCGTCTTCCTCTTTGGGATCTCCAGCACTCAGAATAAGGTGTGTTTAAATATGAAAACTCAGTTTAGACTTAAAAATGTCTGAAAGCCATTGTGTTGACAATACCAAAGCAAGTGTCATTTATCAAGCAAAATGCACTTTACACTGGAAAAAAGTAGTGATGAGGCATTTCTCACTAAATTTCACAGGACATTTCACAAGAATGGCAAGTAACAAATTGAATTAAACATAAACGAGATGAAGCCAGTAGTGCAGATGCCTAGGGCAGAGTAGCCAGGGCAGACAGGAGACAACCATTGTAGATCAGGTGAAGCAGGAGACTACCAGTTTGAAGTCGACAGAACCGGAGCCCAATACAGCGGAGCAGGTGGAGCAGAGAATCAGTGTGGAAACAGAGGTGGATCTGGTAACCACAGGGGGACTGGTGGAGCAGAAGGCCATGCAGGGGAAGAATATGCAGCCCAAATGCACAAGATGGAGGTTGCTATCACAGGAAGTGCAGATGCAGGAAGGTCCTCTGAGACCGCCTGTCTTTAGACCACCAGACATGGAAACTCTGGGTACAACAGACTCATGGCCACCCGATTTAGGACCACCAAATTTTTTCACAGCATTTTCGGGAACCTTTTCATAGCCGTATGTGCTGTGAAATACCAAATACCTCAAGACAGCCATTGTTGGTTCTGGCAGTGCTGACCTTGGACTTCTGAGGGCCCTGCACAAAACTGGGGAGTGGGGGGCAACAGGATATCACAGCAATGTTGGGAAGACAAATAAAATGTGTGAAGTGTATCACATTAGCTATATATGGCAACATTAAGGAGACAGCTTTTGAAACAACAGAACTAAGCGAATAAAAGCAGAGAAGCATGCTCACTTATGAAGGAAAGGAGGTAACTTGCTCAGAATGCATTTCACCCATCCAGGTGCACACACACACACACACACACACAGCAGTGAGCACTGAACCTTTGGGTTACAAGTCCGACTCTCTAACCATTAGGCCACGACTACCTTATTTATGGCACACATGACTCTGACTGTGTACTTTATTTAAGAGAAACATTTCTACAACAAGACCAATGACAACCAGAAGAGCCCTAGAGACCGATAAAATTCTGCGATTGCAGAGATGATGAATGTGAAATAAAAATTGTTGATGTCTTTAAGTAATAAAAAAATTATCTTTATTGTAAGCATACAAAATAATATAATACCTTAATTATTTTAAATTGCAGTAATATTTCATAATATTACAGTTTTTAATATGTTTTTGATAAAATAAATGCAGCGTTGGTGAGAATAAGAGACTTGTTTCAAAAAATCGCAGACCTTTGAACAGTAGTGTAAACATAACAAATAATATTAAATCCAAAGTGTAAAATGTATACAATCTACTCCTCCTGCAACACTGCAAATCTAGATGTATTGCAGTCAATGAAATGTTAATGATATATACATATATATATATATATATATAACATGTTTTTATTGTTTTAGTTTTAGTTAATGACTAATAACCCTGGTTTAAATAACACAAAAAATGTTTTGCTGTAAGCAAACAGGAGAATGATCTGATGTGTGTGTTTCTCTCTCAGGTTGGGTGTGCGATTGTGGCTGGTGTGCTTCATTTCTTCTTCTTGTCTGCGTTCTGCTGGATGTTGCTGGAGGGGGTTCAGCTCTACCAGATGGTTGTGCTGGTGTTTCACACCACACTTAATCATCTCTACTTGTATTTGGTGGGATACGGAGTCCCGCTCGTCATCGTCATCGTCTCTGCCAGCGCATATCCAAAGGGATACGGCACCGATAGACAGTGAGTTTTTTGGAATTGGTAAAATATGCTTGGAAAAAATATATGATTCGAATATTGACTAATAATCATGCACACGACACACTGTATATAATATATAGTATACAGTTGTGGCCAAAAATATCAGCACCCTTGCAATTCTGTCAGAAAATGCAACCCTTCCCTCAGAAAATGTTTGCAGTTGCAAATGTTTTGGTACTGACATGTTTATTTTTTTAGTTTGCTTTGGAACAACACAAAAAAACAGAGAAGAAAAGTCGAATCTGATACATATCCACACAAAACCCCAAAAAAATGGACTGGACAAAATTATTAGCATTATTACCCTTAATTTAATATTTGGTAGCACCCCTTTGGAAAAAATAACTGAAATCAATCACTTCCTGTAGCCATGAATGAGTTTCTTACACCTCTCTACTGGAATTTTGGAGCACTCTTCTTTTGCAAACTGCTCCAGGTCATTCAGATTTGAAGGATGTCTTCTCCCAGCTGCTGTTTTGAGATCTCCCCACAGGTGTTCTATGGGATTCAGATCTGGACTCATTGCTGGTCATTTCAGAACTCTCCAGCACTTTGTTTGTAACCATTTCTGAGTGCTTCTTAAAGTGTGTTTCGGGTCATTGTCCTGCTGGAAGACCCATGACCTCTGGTACCTCTGATAATGTTCACACAGTCAAGGCATCCAGTGCCAGAAGCAGCAAAGCAACTCCAAAACTTCTGTGAACCTCCACCATGTTTGACTGTAGGGACTGTGTTCTTTTCTTTGAAGGCCTCATTTCTTTTTCTGTAAACAGTGCCATGATGTTCTTTACCAAAAAGCTCTACTGTTGTCTCATCTGTCCACAGCAAGTTCTCCCAGAAGGATTGTGGTTTTGTCACATAAGTTTTGGCAAACTGCAGTCTTGCTTTTTTATGCCTTTGTGTCAGCAGTGGTGTCCTCCTGGGTCTCCTACCATAGCATCCCTTTTCATTCAGATGGCGACGGATAGTGTGAGCTGACACCATTTGTACCCTGTGTCTGCAGATCAGCTTGAATTTGTTTGGATCGGGGTTCTTTGTCCACCATTCAAACAATCCTTCGTTGTAATTTTTCATTAATTTTACTCTTCAGTCCACATCTAGGGAGGTTATCTACAGTGCCATGGGCTGTAAACCTCTTGATGATATTGCCCACAGTGGACTCAAGAATGTTAAGATCTCTGGAGATGGACTTGTAACCTTGAGATTGTCCATGTTTTTCCACATTTTTTTTTCTCTCTAGTCCACAGATAACTCCTTACACTTTTTTCTTTTCTCCATGCTCAGTGTGACACACAACACAAAGCTTGAGTCAACTTTTCTCCATTTTAACTGGTTGCAAGTGTGATTACTATATTGCCCACACCTGTTACTTGCCACAGGTGTGTCTAAATACAAATTACAGGAGAATCACATGCTTGAAAAGCAATTATTTCTTACAATTTTGACAAGGTGCCAATAATTTTGTCCAGTCCATTTTTGAGTTCTGTGTGAATTTTTATTTTGCGTGTATGCGTGCGTGTGTGCCGAGTGCAAATTCTGATCTATCTATCTTTTTTTTTTTTTTTTTTTTTTTAAAGAGAAATGAACTTAGTATTTTGTGTTTTTGTAATCATTTCTTATTCTAATGTATGTTGCAGCTGCTGGCTCTCTCTCGATCATTATTTTATCCTGAGTTTCTTCATTCCCGTCTGCATCATCGGGATCCTCAATTGTTTCTTCTTCATCATCACTGTGTGGAAACTGGCTACAAAGTTCTCCAGTCTCAATCCAGACCTCTCCAAACTCAAAAAGATCAGGTGTGTAATCATTTATTGATCCCAAAAAAGATTCAGTCAGTCTTAAATCTTGATTTTTTTTTTTATCATTGGTTTTGATGAATTATGTGTGGTGTGTAGGAGTTTCACAGCAACTGCCGTGGCTCAGTTGTGTATTCTTGGAGGAACATGGATTTTCGGCTTCTTCCTCTTCCAGAAGAAAGGGACTGAGGTCATGTTGTACCTCTTCATCATCCTCAACGCTCTTCAGGGGGTGTTCATCTTCATCATGCACTGCCTGCTGTCCAAACCGGTATTTAAAACACAACATAACAACAGAAAGTCCATGAAGAATTTACTCACACACTGAATATTTGGTAACAGTGATTTGTTTTAGACTTTCAGTAACATCTTGCATGATTTCAGTGATTTGAAGTGACAGTTCACCCAAAAAATTTAAAATAAGCAAGTTTTTAGTTGCTCTGGTATTCATTTGTCCTTGAAGAGACATTTGAACAATGTTTGAGATTTTGAGATATAAATTGAGATATAAAATTGATCATATCATGATATAAGATTTTGGTCATATCGCACATATTAGTTTTTCTGTGATATTGACAGCAGTGACAACAACTGTTATATATACAAAACTATATTGTATTATATATATATATACACACTATATTGCCAAAAGTATTCGCTCGCCTTCCTTGACTCGCATATGAACTTGAAGTGACATCCCATTCCTAATCCATAGGGTTCAATATGACGTCGGTCCACCCTTTGCAGCTATAACAGCTTCAACTCTTCTGGGAAGGCTGTCCACAAGGTTTAGAAGTGTGTTTATGGTAATTTTTGACCATTCCTCCAGAAGCGCATTTGTGAGGTCACACACTGATGTTGGACGAGAAGGCCTGGCTCTTAGTCTCCGCTCTAATTCATCCCAAAGGTGTTCTGTCGGGTTGAGGTCAGCAGAGGTGGACATTCCAGGGGTCAGAAAGTAAAAGTCCTGCCATATATTTGTTCCACCCATGAACTGATGAAATGATTTCACCAGAGGTGGAACCAAGTCCTTCTGTTCAAGTCACAAGCGAGTCTCAAGTCAAATCCCAAGTCCTCAAAGAGTTAAAGGTAATTGATAATTAAGTGACTAATTAAATGATGATTGTGCATTAGTGATAAACACCTGCTGTTATTGAGAATTACAGAGGATCAGATGTTGATGTTTTATTGGTTAAAATGATGCTACCATCATGAAGATCAGTGTTTGCTTTAGTTGGGCTCTTGACCCTTTTAGCAATTCAAAGTAAATTGCTTCTAAGCAATTGCAATATTGTATCACAATAAGTGTTTGTACATTATTATTATGGTAGCAGAAATAACATGTTAGATAACATGTTTTGCTTTTAAATCATTTGAGAGAACATCATGTAATGGCTATTCTTTGGTTTGTAGATTGACACATTATCAAACAACTGGATAAAAAGCTGTAAAGCTTAAATATTGGGGAGAAATTTGCAGCAGCTCAGGCTTTTAGACCTGAACATTTATCATACAATCCTCAACAGTGGTGACAATAATTCTTCATGCTGTAGTGCATGATGGGAGTTTTTACTATGGTGTTACCCAGCATGCATTGCAGCATGAAGAATTTAGTTGATTGTCACCATTGTTGAGATTCATATGCTGGTTCTTGATGTCTGCGTGTGTCTAAACAGCACAAAGCTAAAATATTTACATGCCCCACGTATAAAAGAATTCTCACAACTGCACTATAATTCCATGCCAAGCTTCACCGGATTGGTTTTTCAAAACCTTAACACAAATAAAGCTACTTTCCATATAATCAGGTCACTGCCTGATAACTATCAGATCACATACAGTCTTGATCTCACTATTTTACAACACTACATAAGTTGTGGCATAGAAAGATCTAACATAATTAGTCTCCGCTACCATAATAATAATAATAATGTGCAAACACTTGTTGTGATACAATATTGCAATTGTTTAGAAGCAATTTACTTTGAATTACTAAAAGGGTCAAGAGCCCAACTAAAGCAAACACTGATCTTCATGATGGTAGCATCATTTTAACCAATAAAACATCAACATCTGATCCTCTGTAATTCTCAGTAACAGCAGGTGTTCATCACTAATGCACAATCATCATTTAATTAGTCACTTAATTATCAATTACCTTTAACTCTTTGAGGACTTGGGCTTTGACTTGAGACTCGCTTGTGACTTGAACAGAAGGACTTGGTTCCACCTCTGGTGAAATCATTTCATCAGTTCATGGGTGGAACAAATATATGGCAGGACTTTTACTTTCTGACCCCTGGAATGTCCACCTTTGGATCATGGGACACCCGAAGCGCAGTTGCGCCATATGCCCAAATAGCTATTGGCGCCGACACTTATATTTGATTTTAAATAGTCTGTAAATGTCTGTGCGTGCTTTACTTTCACTTTCAATTTTGCAGCAATTCGGCGTCAGTTGACTGAATTAACAACAAAATGAAGAATGTTTAATTTATTAATAAAACTAATACAAATATACCATGCTCTAATATAAAATGACAATTAACCCACACAAAGTTTAAATATAGAACACTAAAAATCAGCAAACACAGTGGGACCAAATAAATGTTAATAAGCTTCCAAAATGATCTTAGACAAACTAAGTCATTTGCCAACTTCTTGTCTTTCTCACCTCACTCAACTCACATGATAAATGAAATCCGACTCCTGCTGCTGATCTAATACGATGGTTGTTCTGCACACTGCATTGTACAAAAAAAAAAAAAAAAAAAAAGAGGTAAAACTCAAGGAAATTTCTCTGGGATTTCTTTCTTTTTGCTGGATCGAAAACATACCAAACCATGACACCACAGTATCGCAGCGAACCGCACCATAAATTCTGTGAACCGTTACACCCCAGCACTGTGCTATATATCCAGCTATTTTCATATTCATGTCATATTCATCATGTATTGTACATAAAATTAGTGTTGTCTGGGTTTTATTTGGAAAAACAGGATTTCAGGTGTGTAAAAACCAGATTGGGTGAACTGCTGTTTACTTCTCATGTTTTTATCTATTTCTTTATTTGTAAAAAAAAAGCAAACAACAACAACAAACAAAACAATAATATATATATATATATATATATATATATATATATATATATATATATATATGTTGGTATCTGCATCAGTCATCTAAATTCATGTTGGTCGATCACTATTCTGATTGGATACAACTGGGGTTGGCCAGAAACTGTAATTTTTTATTTAGTTAAATATAATTTTGTTTGCCTGTTGTTACACTCCCTTCAGGTCAGGACGGAGTATTACAATCTTATTTCCCAAATGCGCAAAGAGAAAGCCGAACACAGAACCAGTACCTGCCAGACCAGCAACAGTCAGGTACAATAGTGTGTGTTTTAGTGTTTAGGACATTACAGCAGCATTTGTGGCTTCAGATTCTTCATTCTTTCTTGACTTTTACAGAAACCTCTACGGAGTGACGGCAGCACAGCAGAGTCACAGATGTAAAGCGATTGTCGTGAGCTGAAAGATTTTGTACAAACTCTCCAACACAGGATACATAAACACTTTCTGTGACAAATGAAGACTTTTCACAAGCTTTAATTCAGCAGTACACGTTCACAGGGGTTAATCATCATCTGATGACTATTGCAGATGCTGGGTCATCACACAGAATATGCATCACAGGCCTGTCGTGGCATCCCATAGGAACAGATAAAACTGATCAGGTCATTCTTTGAATAGAGTATTTAGAGATTTGTTTAATTATGTTGATTAATGAAGCATTTGTTTAGAAGCAAGGCCATAACCATGTCTTGAACATCCTGAAAAACATCCTGATTTTTAGCTCATGAATAATTTGTCTCTTGTTTCTGCCTCCATTATACAGGAATGTTAAGCATGCAACAACCAAAAGTTACCCTCAGTGATATGTATGTTACCTATATATTACCTATATAACATTACATTATATTTTTGTATGCAGTTTTCTATGCAAACTTAATTTTACTTCATTTTCAGGGAAAAGGGAATAAATGGGATATACATTAATAACTGTCATGTTATATGCAAGTTACTTTGTTTTCCCATTTAATGACTGACAGCTTGAGGTTTATTAATTTCACGTTTGGTGTGAAAGGGTGTTTACAGTTGCCAAAAATATAACTTGACTTATAACTGACATGAATGACACGAGCTGAGCGCAGGCAAGTGGAAAATGGAATGGAAGAATGTGCTTCCTTCTGTGCATTTTTCTTTAACAGGACAGTGGAGATAAGACAGGAAGCAAATGGGAGAGGGGGGCGGGGGGATTGGGAAAAGTCCACAAGGCGGGATGCGATCACGGGACACCCGAAGCGCAGTTGCGCCATATGCCCAAATAGCTATTACTACTCGCTTTACTTTCACTTTCGATTTTGCAGCAATTCGGCACTCTTGTTTTACCTCTTCTGCGCTTCTGGAAAGAGCAAAATAAACATTTCTGAGCAGCTTATCAAGTGTAAGAGAGATGGACAGACTACTCAAATTAAATAAACTCCAAAGATGTTAGCTGACTAGAGTAGCCGTTTTATTGGAATAGAAATTTCATTTGGGTTAGATTACAAAAATCATACGTTTCCTAATACTGAAACCATTTCTGGGTGGTCAATTGTTTCACTCACTAGTGAAAATACAAATCAGCTCACTCTTAAGTCTCAGTTTATTATTTTGTGTTGTGCCTCCTCCTTCAGCAAGAGAATATTGCTAAAACATGAGCACATGAAGAGTAAATGACATATATTTTAACAAAAAATAGTCCAGTAACAGTCAGATACAGGTAAATATGTGTGCGCAGTGCACGATAATAAGTTCTCAGCTGCTGGACAACAAAGAACCTCTACATGATCCGAGAGTTAAAAATGTAAACTGGTTTCCAATTAATTTCTGTAAAACTTGACACCTTGTTTTTTGTTTCTTACCCCTGGATGCTTTATTGTTGTTTATACTTATGTTGTGTTTAAAGTGAGCACATGACAGTAATGGGTCCATCTTAAATATGTAACGAAAATTAAGCATGTGGTGTATCCTCGTGAATAATCACTTTGGATTATTGGTATGACACATGGAGTTAAACTGTGCCACTGATTATGGTAAAGCAAAACTGAACATTTTCATCTCATGTAATATCAAAGGATGAGAAATTCAAAAAAAAAAAAAAAAAAATCTTAAAACGTATGAAGCTTGTGATGGACTAGCCATCCATGTAGGGTTTGGATCCAGCTCCTCACAACCCTTTGGCTAAAGCGGTTTAGATAATAGAATGGATGGATGGACTTCTTAAAAGTTTGATTTAAAGATACTGTTCACAACTTTGTACCCATGTTAATTCTTTTAAAATGTCAGAACAAAATAAAGTTCAAATTGAAGAATTAAAGTAACAACAACAACAACACACTGAAACTGACCTTACAGAACTGTGATAATAGTACTCAACATTATAAATGTTGCATGGAAATACAATTTCATAAAAACTTCAAAAGGGAATTTTCATTAACAAGGCCTATTTAAATATTCAGAACAAAATAAAGTTTAAAACGAAGAACAAAATTAAAAATGCCTGGTCTAGAATGAATGAAATATCATGTAGAATCAAAGTAAAATAATACTTTATAAATCATAAAGAGTGAGCCACTGGCTCAACCAACCCCAGGGCTTTTGGCTCAAATTACCCCATTCCTACCATTTTAACAGACTTGTATCATCCATTCTTACAGTATAGCCTCATATTTTTTATTTTTATTATTTATATAAATGTAGTTACTAAATATTCCGTGCGTCTCTCCTTATCACAGGGTGAGTAAAATGGAAAACTCTTAATATATTTGTGGTCACATCACCAAATTTGTTTAAGGTTGCCTAGAAAACAAAAGGTGGTTTGACTTCCCCGCAGGCTCAAATTACCCTGTTCTCCCTTATTATTGATTTTTATATGGTTAAGTAAAAATGAAGTAAAAATACGTTTTCAGAACTCAGATTTCTTGCGCATTTAAGGGTCGACTGGTTAATAAATCTGTTGAGATGCAGATTTACTAGATTTTAGCCTATATACTAGCTGTTGTACCTGTTTCAGAGAAAATATTTGAGATATAGTGCAAAATGTTTTTGATCTAACGGTAACACAGTTAACAGTTAAATGCCACCTACCAGCAAATATCAGAAATTAGAATTTTTTGTTTTCGGGTAAATTACGTGATCCCGCTTCAGTCACGTTTGTCACTCGGCAACATGGACGCGCACACACGGGACGAGGCAACCGGTGGAATCGTCGATCGCGTGGCTGCCGCTTTCTCTAGCAGTGGAAGTGTTTTGTGCAGTTGAGGCAGTGGTGGCGTTGCAGTCACGGAGCGGACGTTGCCATTTGTGTTTACTAAAAACTAACAAAATAAATGCAGTATACTGTAAAATGTAATTAGTTGACTTAACTTGTAAAAAGCGTGGAAACTGATTACCTTAAAAAAACTAAGTAAAGTGAAATAGGAATAGTATGTTGTACTGACAAATGCTTACTTAGTATAGTTTACTTACACAAGAGTTGTAGTAACTAACAAAAAACTGTTGAGAGTACTTGATTCTTTACTTTAGGTTTACTCTTGACTTAGTACAGCTACTCACTGACTCCCAGAGTGCATTGCGACATGAATAAATTATGCAATTGCTTTGCTTTACTGTTGTTGTTTGTATTTGCCAATTTCATTTGCTGTCTTGTGTCAGTAGTAGCACAACAAAAAACAAACAAAAAAAGCTCATAAAATGGTTATTGATACAGTTAATAAAAATAAATAAAACTGAGTTGTTACCATTGTTGTGATTCACATGCTGAATGTTGAAGTCTGTGTGTGACTCACATTACCCCAAATATTAAAAGATTGTTTCAACACAGGTAAAAGCTTCTTATAGTGTTTATAAAAAAAAAGAAAAACAGTAAAATATCATTAATCAACATGAAAAAAAAAAAAAAAAAAAAAAAAAAACACAATAGGTCACCTTCAAAAAGCAACCTATTTATTACTTTTCTTTCTTCAAAATCAAAGAACTCTAATTTCATGTTGTAATGCTGCAACAATAGAAAGAAAACTATAGTAATATAAACAAAGTTCCAAATGCCCAACCAAAAGTAACACTATTCACTGTACTGGTGAGTATTAAAAAAAAAAAAACTTTTCAGGAAAATCAACATTAATTTATGAAGTCAGCTTATGTGATGTTCTCTCAAATATTTCAGTTGTATTGAAAATTCAACATTCAAGATGACTTTGGGAAATGAGTGAATTCAAATAGTGAAAGAAAGATGTGAGTGAAAAGTCTACTAAAAATTGCCCTCTCTCAAAAACTTAGCAACATATTAGTGCACTGCTGCCTCTCACTGGTTTATTAATGTCATTGGTTTCTTTGTGGATACTTGGATATTTTAAGTAAACATCACTCAAAGCAAGTAAGTAAATTGTTTTATTTGCCTTGAAAGTAGCTGTAACTTAATAAAACCTAGTAAGTATAGTAACTAAGTGAAGATAACTAATTGTAACTAAGTAAGGTAAACTATTGGGTTTTACAGTGTGGAAACTAAGGAAAGAACTAAATAATTGGTAAATCTGATAAAAACAGACACATTTATCCAAATTGATTACTTTTCTAAATTTCTAACTAATGTTTTCAACTGTTAATCTTTTTGAAACTTTAAGCAGGCGGGACTAACCTTGCAGTAGCACTCAACACTTAGAAAATCCTTCACCACTTGAATTAAGATTATAATAATTTAATTTTAAAGCACAGCTACCACAGAATCATACTTTAGCACCTAGGTTAGGTTAGGTTAAATACAGATTTCAAATCAGAAGATATAGTTTAATAGCTATACCATTTTTATAATCAAATCCTTGCTATGACTGGAAACACTGGCATCTGACAATGCCTTGGAGGGGAAAAACAGTTATTCTTAAAAAATAAAGCATATACATAAACCCAAATATGGAAATAAATCAGTTATTGAATAAGCATGTGTCCTACTTTGTGTCCTAAACTTCTGAAACATTTTGTCTCATATTTCAGAGCAGTCAATGCAATTTGGGAAAGAAATTAATCAAAACTGTGTGAAAATATTCAGATGTAACCTCTTTGTAATTTTCATAAGTAACTAATTTAACTATACATTGTTTCTTAGCAACTGTAACCGATTAGTTACTTTTTTTTTTTTTTGTAATTAAATTATGTAATTCCATTACATGTAACTAGTTACTAGTTAAGTCTGAGCCCCTACCACTGTCATCAAGGCATCAATATGTGCAACAAACACTTGCAATACAAAATGCCATTTATAAGCTATTATATTATATTATAAATATGTACTTTCTCTCTCACACACACAGCTTGACATATATGCTCAGGGCAAGTTCTGCAATGCTGTATGTGTAGGCCTACAGTATGTTCATTGAGCACGTCCGTTCATTGGCTCATTTGGGGTCAAATTTCTATTTTTGATACATTTGTATTTTTGAAATATACAAGACATTTGATTTTATTTTTTATGAATTTGACTTTAATCAGACTTACCAGTTGTTATAGTTTCTATTTTGTGCTGGACAATTATGAACAATAGATAAAATGTAACCTCTACCAAAAATCTGAGAGAATTGCACGGGGCTGAGGGGCCCAGATATAATCTCACTCCAAACTTTTTCTGAAACTTGAGAGCCCTGTCAATTCAAATGTCACAGATATTTAGGGCAATAAAACTTCTTGCGAAATAAAGCCGTTGTGTCATGTCTTGTTCATTGAGTCATCGACCCTCATTTCTCGGAGGGTTGAGTCTCGACAGGACCCCGATACAGCCAGTCTAGACACGCCGAACCCGGAGAACCTGCAGATCGGTGACTGGCATCTATGTCGCCCAATTAGAGTGGAGCGCGTAGGTGTGGGGGCGGGGCTTCCAGACTGAGGTACGCTTACTGCGAGCCAAGTGTGAGTTGACGAGTGTAAATAAATCGCTATGTGTCATCTTTTTGTACGTGTTTATCGGTTACACGCGTTTCTCAATAAGTTCTCGTCAGATCTGTGAAGGCATCCGGCGAAGCTTTCAGCGTTTCTCTGGGATCGTTGTGGTCAGAGGACTGAACAGCGGTCAAAACTACACGGGCAGATCTGGAGGAGCGCAGGCAAGTGCATTTCATGAGCAAATATTTGTTATCGACCTACTTTTCTTCTTATAATTACTGTATGCACACATGTGATGCTAGTTTAAAGTGTATTTCATATATCTGGGTGAGTCTTCAGTTCTGTGATTTTTGATGTTTCAAGATTTTTGGAGGAGAAAAGAAATAAATTCCCCTTCTCCATCCATTCTAGCTTTTAAGAATATATTAAAGTAGATCTACGCCCTGGCGTTATAACCTACTCTCTAAATGTATAATAAAATAAGTGAATTTTACTTTTCACTTCTTCAGTATGTTTTTTTTTTTTTTTTTTTTTTTTTTTTAATTGGGTATTTATATGTACAATTGGTCAGTTTTGTAATAAAGAATCACTTTTTTCTAAAAATTTGCTGTCAGTATCACACCAAGCATTTTAGAGAAAAAATGTAATTTTTCTAAATGTTTCTTGTTAAAATGGAATATGATGACAGTGGAACAGAGCTTAAAGATTTATAACATTATTCATTTAAAGATGTTTAAGTTGTATTCCAAGAGTAGTTTAGCTGTCATTATCAAAACCAATCAATATTTGAGTATTGTAATTCATAAACCATCCATATTTTAACTTAATGGACATTTAGCAGACTTTTGATTCTCTTCAACAATTAAAAAAAAAAAAAAATACAATAAAATAAATTACCAAGATTTTGAGTAGCTGAAAGTCTACTGAAGAATAATTTAGAATTATATTTCAAGGAAGTGTTTTTTTTTTTTTTTTTTTTTTTTTAATAATCAGTATCAAACTTAAAAGTTAAAATGCAGATGGAAGTACAAATACTCCATGCAGTTTCTCAGGTAATATGGACACACATGCATAATAATTCAAAATGCTCAGTTTCTCTTGTCCTTTTTCTTCCAGGATGGGTGCTGGAGACGGGTTTCGTGCCCCAGTTGTGGTGATCACAGCTGGGATATTGAGTGTCCTGGGCCTCCCGTGGTTCTGGACGTTGTTGGCTCTTTTAGGAGTGTATTTATGTTCTGGAGGATGGAGGTTTCTCTATGTGGCCGCATGTACCATCAAGAGAGACCTTGTGTGAGTATAACCCACTTTCTCTCACTTTGTTTAGTTATATATGGAGTAAAATATGACTCTGGACCCCAAAACCATTCATAAGCGTTATTTTATTTCATGTACATCATCTGAAAGGTAAACAAATAAGCTTTCCATTGATGTATGGATTTGTTAGGATTGGACAATATTTGGCCGAGATACAACTGGAATCTGAGGGTGCAAAATATTGATCGTCTATTTGATCTATTAAAAATAGAACTACTTATATAATGTAGCTTTTTTGTTCTGTGTCTCCTCCAGCGGTCTCCAGGTACTGATGCGTGTGAAATTCTCCATCCGTCATTATATTCGTACGCGCAGCACCGTCCCGTCCATATTCGCCCAGAGGGTGGCGCTACACCCGGACAAACCGGCTCTGGTGGAGGAGTCCACGGGCGAGGTGTGGAGCTTCTCGGAGCTGGACCGGCGGTCTAACGCCGTGGCACAGTGGGCAATCGCACAGGGCTGGAGGTCGGGCGATGTGGTGGCCATCTTCATGGAGAGCCGGCCGCTCATGGTGGCGCTGTGGCTTGGATTGGCTAAAGTGGGGGTGGAACCGGCATTCATCAATTTCAATCTGAGACGTGATTCGCTGATGCACTGCGTGGGTGTGTCCGGAGCGAAAGGGATGGTGTTTGGGGCTGAGCTCCTGGACGGTGAGACACGGTTTTCGTTCATTTGTTTTTCTGTAATTTTTTTCAAAAGGCCATTGGATATGTGATGGTGTATACATAACACAGTTTAATATGAGCAACTGAGATTAAAATGACTTATTTTATCCTTCTTTTGCCAAACATTTACTCAAAAGTTGTTAACCGTTCAAAATAATTATGTAATCATATGAAATATGTGATGAATATATAATAATGAATAACTGCACTAACAAATAAATCAAACTTCTGATAATTTCACTGAAAGCCCTTATGAACTTAGCACTGATCTTTCTGTTGGTGTCTGTGTGTTTGTAGCGTTGTTGGAGGTGAAGGAGCCTCTCAGCTCTCTTTCTCTTTTCTGCACCGGTTCGGCTCCGGCCGAGTCTTTGGATTCGCTGTCATCTCACAATCTGGATGCGCTGCTGTCTTCGTTTCCTGACACGCCGCCCACCGTCACGCACAACAAGGGCTTCAACGGTCTGTATGAGTGTGTGTTTGTGTTTGTGTGTGTTTATGGATGATGTGCTGCATATTTCTGTGCGTGAGAGAGTGAGTTTATTTTACAACAGGTAAATGTCTCCACATGTCTTCAGGCGTATTTGAGATGTTGTAATCGTTCTCTCCTCTCTCATTTTTACTGTCATGAAGGCATGTTCAGGTCATATTTTATAGGAAAACACAATTGAAAAAAATCCAAAAAGAAATTATATTTTGCCTAAAGAAGACAAACTCTCTTTTAGGCTCTTTATTATTTCCATTAAAATAGAGCGAAATTTCCCTCTCCCACTTAAAAGATTTTATTTTTGAATTTTGTTATTTTATACACATCTATTCATCATGTCAAATGTATTATTTTGACCAATGTGTTTTACAACAATGCAAATAATAATAATATGCTGATAATAATAATACATAACTTATTATTTATAAAACTATGTAATTATGTTTTAAATATTGATTCTCATTATATTATCTTAAGACTGTGTGAATATTATAGTGACTATTACCATGATGAATTAATTATTTTATAACGCAAATTTTATTTGTACAACGTATTGTTTTTTTTTTTTTTGTTATATGTGACCCTGGACCACAAAACTAGTCATACGAAGCACAGGTATATTTGTAGCAATAGCCAACAATGCATTTTATGGATCAAAATTATCGATTTTTCTTTTATGCCAAAAATCATTAAAATATTACGTTGAGATCATGTTTCATGAAGATATTTTGTAAATTTCCTACCGTATATCTATATATACCGTATATATAATATTATATATGCATTGCTAAGAACTTAATTTGGACAACTTTAAAGGCGATTTTCTCAGTATTTTCTTTCTTTCTTTTCTTTTTTTTTTTTTTTGCACCCTCAGATTCCAGATTTTCAAATAGTTGTGTCTCGGCCAAATATTGTCTTATATAGCTTATTTAGCTTTCAGATGATGTATAAATCTCAGTTTCACAAAATTGACCCTTATGTCTGGTTTTGTGGTCCAGGCTCATATATATCATGAGTATAATATGTCACACTGTTGAACATATTTTATATATTATACTTACATTATTTAAATCAACATAAATAAATCATTACAAACATTTCTATAATAAATACACCATTTCACAATGTAAAATATTTCATATATGCATTTAAAGTAATATATCATTAAATAAAAGTTTTTACAATATATAAAGTAAAATACAATTATTTTCCAGTGGGGGAAATGTACTTGATTGCCTAAAAGTAAAGATTTCGCAATGCTAAAAAATCTGAATAGTTTTAAAAACAGGCTACATTTTCTTAATGCTCAATCTAATACTTGTTTCTTGCTTGTGAGTTTGGGGTAAATGTGAGCCGGATGTGTTTTTGGCAGCTTGTGTGAGATTCACCCCTTTACAAACAGAGAGAGAGAGAGAGGGGGCAGTGGTATTATGTGTGTTTTCAGTGAGAGAGCAAGTGTTAAAGTGGGGAAAAGGTTACATACCAGCCAAGTGGAGCGCCTGAAAGAGAGAGAGCGAGAGAAAGAGAGACTGAAAGAAAGTCTGAGCTACAAAAGCGGATTGTGTGGGAAAAACACGATAAAAGGAGAAAGAGAGCAGAAAACAGATCCGGTCACTGAGGAGACGCCCAGAAACCAGGATCAGGAGATACAAGAGAAAGACACCAGTGTCTGAAACGGACTGACTGACTGATGGACGAGGGCTTGTAAATGTGTCAGAGGGTGAACGGTCATTGGTTAATTCACCTCTGACCCATTCAGCTGGCCTGATCTCCTATGTTCATGTTTAGTTCATTTGGGTTCAGTCGTCTCCAGACGCGAGTCAGATCTGACACAACCTCTCTCAGCGACACCCAGCAGTGTCTTCAGCTGAAAACATGAATCACACAGAGTATTCTTAACCTTTCCCCTATAATGCATATGGGTGATACAGTTTGATTCCTGTCCTTCATTACACAACCTCTGCAGTCAATGATTTGTGTGTAGAGTATGATTTTACATCAGGGTAGCTCTGAGTGTAAATCACATGTATTGAAAGAGGGTTATTACAGCCAATGAAAACATGGAAATATTAGGGAACTTAAAAATATGATTTACAGGCTTGGAAATGAGCACATGCTAAAAGGTCTTTACATTTTTATTGTGAATCTTTCTTTCTTTTTTTTTTGCAATCGAAATTGCTGTTTAAATGAGTTTTAAGAAACTTCTTCCAGATACGTCTTGCAGATTTAAAATTAATAATCATTGACTTACAGCAACTGTACTGTAATAGCGTAAATTACTGTAATGCAACTGTGTTACATTGCTAATAATAATAATTAAAATAATATTAAATTCTTAAACATTTTTATGTGTTATTGAATATTATTATATATGAAATAATAGAAATATTATATAAAATATAATTAGGTTTTCTGTATATTTTGTTACGAAGCAATTTGGTCAACTTATGTTGTTTTTTAATGGTGCTATAAAAATAAATTTGACAAATAAATATATTGAAAAGATGAATTACAATAAAGTGAAAGTTGATGAGGGAAATGTGCTGTATGTTCATAAAAATAATGCCAAAAATGGTCATATTTAGACAAAATATAATTTACAGAAAGAAACATATCCTAAACAGTTATTGAAATTTTCATAATGAATATAGTTGTGTGTGTTTGTGTGTGTGTGTGTGTGTGTGTGTGTGTGTGTGTCTAGTTTTGCTCTGCTACAAATAATGAATGTAAATTGCTTTTTGAATGCAATCAAAATGACTTCTCGGAGAAGTCATCAAAATGTATGGAGATTCATTTGCCAAAGACATCTTAAATTAAAATGAACTCTTATTGAAGACAATAGTAGACAAACTGGACATATGCATATCTTTTAACGTCGAAATAAATCTAAATTCATAATTTTTAGGGCTATTTTTTTTAGGGGTATTATATTTGTCTTTACATTATGTGTCAGCACATTATGTGCTCACTTTGATTGTTTCAGTGATATGTATGTGTTTCTCATCTCAGACAGGTTATTTTACATCTACACCTCAGGAACGACGGGTTTACCTAAAGCTGCCATTGTGGTTCACAGCAGGTTTGTGCAACACTGTTCTTAAAATACTGAGCAAATGTCATGTGTGTGACTGTTTCTCTTTGTCTAAACAGGTACTATCGCATCGCTACGTTTGGATATTACGCCTTCGGTCTGCAGCCAGATGATGTTGTTTACTGCTGTCTGCCGCTCTATCACTCCGCAGGTCTGTTTGCAGTACACAAACATCACGTTCAATGTGCTTTGTGTCCTTCACTCTATTCAGCTTATAGATTACAACACCAGATCATACCATGATTAATAATATCATCCAGGTTACTAAATCGGCCCTTATTAGTTTCAGATTTTACTAGTATCATCTGATAACCTTACTAGTATAATAGTTCACCTTGTGTCAACTCCATAATCTATCAAGAGCCTTGTCAATGGATAAACATCTTGTTTTTGTGAGTTTTGATTAAATATTGAGTAAGATAAAGTGTCAATTTCAGTTCAGCAGTTTTTTATACGTCTTATTTGACATCATCAGTTTGAGTAAATACTATAAATTTAAGTATATTACAACATTTTATTATCAGATATCAACACTGACTGTTAAAAACATATTGATGACCACCAGTTCGTACCTATTTACATTTTGGAGTTTTGAACTGTTTTTAGGAAAATGTTGTATAAGCCAGTGTGAATGATATATGAACAAACCCCTCAGTAAAAGCCTGCAGAATATAGAGAGGAATAAAATTGCCAAGTTTGGTTAATGTAAGTGCTGCTGAAGTAGAGAAAAATCTCACCACCTTTATAGATATGAATTTTTACTTTGTTTTTGGTGGTAAAATGTTATATAAATCAGTGTAAATTATATACATTATGAACAAACCACTCAGTAAAAGCCTTCATAATATAGAGAGGAATAAAACTGCCAAGTTTGGTGAATGTAAGTGCTGCTGAAGTGGAGAAAAAACTCGCCACCTTTAAAGATATGCATTTTTACCTTGTTTTTAGTGGTAAAATGTTAGTGTGAATATGCAGCATGAAGAAACCCTTCAGTAAAAACCTTCAGAATATAGAGAGGAATAAATCCACTAAGTTTGGTGTATGTAACTTTTAGTGAAGAGGAGAAAATAGTCACCTTAAAGATGTGTATTTTACCATGTTTTAAAGTTTAAAATGTTATATAAATCAGTGTGGATGATAAATGAACAAACCCCTCAGTAAAAATCTTCAAAATACAGATAGGAATACAACTGCTACAGTTTAGTGTATGTAAGTGCTGCTGAAGTATAAATAAATCTTGTCACATTTAAAGATATGCACTTTCACCATGTTTTAGAGCAGGGGTCACCAAACTTGTTCCTGGAGGGCTGGTGTCCTGCAGAGTTTACCTCCAACTTTCCTCAACACACCTGCCTGGAAGTTTCAAGTATACCTAGTAAGACCTTGATTAGCTGGTTCAGGTGTGTTTGATTAGGGTTGGAGCTAAACTCTGCAGGGACACCGGCCCTCCAGGACCGGGTCTGGTGACCTCTGTTTTAGAGGGTAAAATGTTGTATAAATGAGAGGGAATGATATATGAATGAACCCATCAGTAAAAATCCTCAGTATATAGAGAGGAATAAAACTGCTAAGTTTGGTGTAAGTGCTGCTGAAGTGGAGATAAAAATGGCCTTTAAATATGTATTGTAATTGTAATTATTAAATTAAATGTGTTAGTCTACATCCCTGCACATTCTTGAAGGAACACATTAAAGGATAGGTTACCCAAAAATGATTATTCTGTCATTAATTACCCACCCTCATGTTGTTCCAAATCCATAAGACCTTTGTTCATCTTTTGAATGCAAATTAAGATATTTTTGATGAAAAGCGAGAGCTTTCTGAGTCTCTATAGACAGCTACATTACTACCACATTTAAGGTCCAGAAAGGATTTTAAGATATTGATAAAACGTAATACTTTTTTTTGTGTGCAAATACAACAAAAGTAATGACTGCATTCAACAATTTCTTCTCTTCCTTGTCACTCCATGTGTTTTTTTTTTTTGGATTTTTGGGAGAATCGCTTCAAGTATAATTTTTAAGTGATGAAACTGAATGTGTAGTTTAGGTCACAACAGTTTAGCAGACAGGATCCGTCTAATTAACCATCCATGTCTCCTCTCCCTGTGTTTCTCTCTCAGGTAACATTGTGGGTGTGGGTCAGTGTCTGCTGCACGGTCTGACGGTGGTGATCCGCAGGAAGTTTTCCGCTAGCCGTTTCTGGGATGATTGTATGAAATACAACTGCACGGTGAGCACCTCTGACCTCAAGCTTGATAATTAGTCACCTTAGATACCATTCTCATGCACTAGAAAGCAGTGCAGACAGCAAAACAACAACAACAGAAAACTTATTAATCATGTAATTATGCATTTAGGATTAAATTAATAAATTAATAAATTAATAAATGATCAGACTTTTACAGTAAGTTAAAAGGAAGGAGAAACACTTTGTATATTTTTGGTTGAAGACCATAGTTCCAATCAAATTTTGTAGTATTTCGGTGCAAATTCACCTGTTAGTGCTCACATTAAATGATTAATTATTAATTAAATAGTAGTTAAATACTGTACAAGAAAAGCAGAGTTTGTGATGACCAAAACATGCTTCATTAAGTGAACAACTGGCTGAATAAATACAATACTACATACTACTAATACATTTAGTTTGTATTTAAGGTGTTTTTTCCTATTGTATGATGAGCACTTTTACATTAGATGTCTAGTGTAAAATGTAAATAGAACCAGTTATAAAATAGTAGAGTTAAATGCTGGGAAGAAAACCAGTTTGTGACAACCAAAATGTATTCAGTAAATAATTAGCTTTATAAATATAATAAAACATATTACTGAAACTGCATTTGTTTAAGTTGCTTTGGATAAAAGTGACTGTTAATTTCATAAATGTAAGTGTACCTTTCGTCTAGTGTAAAATATGCGCAAAACCATCAGGTTATAAAGCCAGCATCATTTGTGTGTGATATCAGATATTTTTGTACCAGTACTGAAGGGTCAGATATCCAGTTTGATTGTTGATGGTTGATCTTAAGTGTTAAAATTAGTTTTGTGTGTGTTTGCAGGTGGTCCAGTACATCGGTGAGATCTGTCGATATCTATTATCTCAGCCGGTCCGTCCGTCCGAGTCTCGTCATCAGGTGCGTGTTGCCATGGGCAACGGCCTGCGGCCCAACGTTTGGGAAGCGTTCATGAAACGTTTTAACATCAAACGCATCGGTGAGTTTTACGGAGCCACCGAGTGCAACTGCAGCCTCGCCAACATGGACAACAAGGTGTGTGTGAATGTACTTAAACTCATTATTTGAATAGGAATTCAGTATGGTTTATTGATGTGTAATGTGCTCCTGTGGCCAGGTGGGGTCGTGTGGCTTCAACAGTGTGATTCTGCCCAGCGTTTATCCCATCAGACTGCTGAGAGCAGACGAGGACACCATGGAGTTAATACGGGACGGTCGAGGACTGTGTGTCCCGTGCAAACCAGGTGAGAAAAACACACACACATGGAAACATATAGCAGATGTGTAATTTAATGTCTCAAGTAAAATAAAAATAGTAATAAACTGCATAAAATATTAACATTAATATCTAGTAGGGATATCTGTCTTCTGCTGACCCAAAGCTGCATCTATTTGATCCAAAATTGAAATTGTAAAAACATTGAAATATTGTTACATTTTAAAACAGCTGTTTTCCAGGTGAATCTATGTTAAAATGTAATTTATTTCTGTGATCAAAGCTGAATTTTCAGCATCCTTACTCCAGTCTTCAGTGTCACGTGATCCTTCAGAAATAATTCTAATATGCTGATTTGCTGCTCAACAAACATTTCTGATTATTGCCAATGTTGAAAACGTTTGTGCTGCTGAATAGTTTTGTGGAAACCATCATACATTTTACTTTTCAGGATACTATGTTCAAAAGGGTGTCATTTGAAACAGAAAACGTTTGTAAATTTATAAATGCTTTTACTGTCACATTTGATCAATTTAATCTGTTTCTGGTAAATAAAATAGTAATTCCTTCAAAAAAGTCTTTCAGACCCAAACTTTTGAAAACTAGTGTATATTTTGCAATAATGACCTGCTAATTGTACATTATCCTAAGTGTGTGAGAGTTGAATGATTTATCTCTCTTTTAACCTAGTAACCTGTTGTCGTATTTGCCTGGAAACTCAAACTCTAAGCATATGTGTAGTTTTCTAAACACATACCGTGACAGAGCAAACAAGTGAATTTCAAAATTGTTTCTAAAGGTCTTCCTTTGTAATTCGTATTTGGGTTAAAAGTCATTGTCTGACTGGCTATAGCAATGGTAATATAAACACTGAGTGCTCTAAAGTGTCCTTGTTTGCTTTTGGAGTTTCAGTAAACACACGATTTACATTAGAGACAAATGACGTTTTTATTAATTCATGTGATGTCTATATAGTTTTTGTTATAGTTTTATTCATATTTAAGTTAATTAGTTGTGCTTGTGTTTTCCCATTTTCATTTTTGTTTCTATTTAATTTTAAGTAATTGTTTAGTGTTTTAGTAATTTGTTTTAAAATATGTTTCATTTTTACTTCAGTTTTAGTTTATTTTAATAATTTTACTAAATGAAAATGTGAAATGTTGCCTTAGAAAGTAGCTGAAATAAAATAACTTAACACATATTTTATCTCAAATAACAATTTTTAGTTTAGTTTTTTTATTTTAGATAATTATAATAACCCTGGTGTAAATATGCACATACAGAACATTAAGCACTACAATGTAAGTTTTTTTTGTGAATTTTAGGAGAACCAGGGATTATCGTTGGCCGAATCAATCCTCATGATCCTTTACGTCGTTTCGATGGCTATGCAAATCAGGAGGCCACCAGTAAAAAGATCGCTCACAATGTCTTCAAAAAGGGAGACTCCGCGTATGTGTCAGGTAAAGTTGAAGATCTCCAGATATGAACTGATATGTGTGCTAGGTGGATTGCTCTCACTCTGTGTTTCTCTGTCTCAGGTGATTTGATGGTGATGGATGAGTTCGGTTACGTGTATTTCCGGGACAGAGGTGGAGACACGTTTCGCTGGCGGGGTGAGAACGTCTCCACCACTGAGGTGGAAGGAATCCTGAGCTCTCTGTTGAATCAGACGGATGTAGCCGTCTATGGCGTCTCAGTGCCAGGTGAGTCTGCATATGTTCAAAATAATAAACAGTAGATGTCTACGTAAAGAATATGTAAAAATATAATTCTGGCTTTATATCTTGCAATTAGAACTTGAAGTCTTGTAATTGCAAGTTTTTTTTGCAGCTGTTTCTTATAATTGCAAATTTAATGTTTCTCGGTTGTGACATAATATCTCACAATGTGACTTTAAATCCCACAATTACAACTCTTGTAATTGCAAATTTATAGATCTCACAACTGTAAAGGCACAGTAAACTCCAGATCATGATACATTGATGTCAGTGCATGTGTTCGACATCCAGCGACATTTGAAGATGTTTGAAGACAATAAAATGTGTGTTCAGTGAAACTTTGGGGTGTTACTGCAGCTGTACTCTATTTCATCAGGTGTGGAGGGGAAGGCAGGAATGGCTGCCATAGCGGACGTGGCGAATGACTTCAACTTTGAGACATTTCTACGAGATGTGCAGAACGCTCTTCCCTCATATGCTCGCCCTGTCTTCTTACGACTTTCACCTGAGGTCGACAAAACAGGTGACAGAAACTGATTCATGCTCAGTTTCCCTTTGTATTTTCCATTGTTTACCTCAAACACACATTGTAAAAATGACTCTAAAATGTAATGGTAAAATGCTATGGTCAAAAACTGTTAATTGGTTAACAGTTCCCTTATTATATAATGTACTGTGATAAACTGTCTTATGAGACAGTTCATAGTAATTGTAAACTAAAACTAAGACTAAAGTTTTAAATGAATTTTTTTCTATGTAACTAAATGGGTTTTGAATGACAGTTTTTAAGTAAATAAATACATTTTAAATGTAAGTTTTTCCAAGTAACTAAAAAAAGTTTCAAATTAAAGTTTTAAACATTTTAAATGTAAGTTTTTCTATGTAACTAGATCATTTTTAAATTAAACTTTTTCAATAACTAAATAACTAAGTAACTAAATGTTTTAAATTGAGGTGTTTCTGAGTAACTAAAGTTTTAATTTTACGTTTTTCTACGTAACTAAAGTTTTAAATTTACGTTTTTCTAAGTAATTATCTAAATAGGTTTACAATTTAAGTTTTCTATGTAACTAAAGTTTTAAATCTAGGTTTTTCAGAGTAAATTACTAAAATAGTTTAAAATTTTTCTAAGAAACTAACAATATAAGTTCTTCTATGCAAGTAACTAAATACATTTTAAACTTAAGCTTCTCCAAGTAACTAGTTTTAAATTAAAGTTTTTTTAAGTTTTAAATTTAAGTTGTTCTAAGTAACTAAATGTTTTAAATGTAAGTTTCTAAGTACCTAAATAAGTTTTTCTAAAAAAAAAAATAAAAAATGTTGACTTTTAATTCACAGTGAAAACAATATTGACATTCCCAGAATCACATTTCATGTTTTTTTTTTTTTTAATAATTTGGTTTCTTGTAAGTTTTTGTTATTAAGTACATTTGTGTTTTATTTTACATAAAATGTTGTTTGATTAATGTTTTATCGTATTGTTTTAGTACCACATGTTACCATGATGGTGTTTTGCATTTGTGTGTACTTTGTTTATATTAGTATTTACTTCAGCTTGTGGAAAAGCTATTTATGATAAACTTTGATTTGTCACGTGACTTTCTTTTTACCACCTTTTATGGTGGTTTGTTAGTGTATTATCAAGACACAAAACAGATTTGAGAACTTGTAGTAAATTAACATAATATCAGTTAATGAAATATACTTTTAAATTACAAATTTAAGTTCAATCCATAAAACCTAAAATGTTGCTACCGATTTTTTTTTCCATAAAATCTGTAAAATCTTTCATATCTTCACCCACAGGCACATTTAAAATCCAAAAGACTCGCTTACAGAAAGAGGGATTCGATCCACAACAAACCAGCGACCGGCTTTACTTTCTCAACAGCCGTTTGGGCCGTTACGAGAGTCTGACAGAGGAACTCTACAGCACCATCATGCAGGGAAAAGTATCGCTATAAGAAAGAGAGAGCCTTTATTGTGTACATTTTATAGTGGGGTATTGATACAGTTTTTTTTTTTGTTACAAAATCAGCTAGATAACTGGACTACAATCAAGCTCATACCTTTCACACTGTTGAGTTAGTACTACAACTACTAGTTCTGCCTTTCACATTGTTCGATAGATAAACAAGTATTTCAATTCAGACACATCAGTAACTGTCTGTTACGTGAAATTCATTTTATTATTCCAGACCTCAGGCATGAGTAACTGAACTAAACAGATTTTTTGTTTTCTTAATAGATTGCGTAAAGTGTCTTTACTGCCTGATGGATATCACTGGAATAGGGTTCTTAAGGTAAATACACTGCTGTAAAGGGCACAAAATGAGTCAGGGAATCAGTGTGTTTAACTAGTCAGAAGCAGACTGTGTCTGTGTTTAGGTTTGCTGGTTTTGGACAGGTTTTCACATTCAGCTGCCATCGAGAACAAATAGATTTTTCCAGGTATTATTGACTTACAGCACTGGAAGTCACTTACAGCACTTTTAATGTGGTCAACACTGTGATATTGAGACGTCTCTATGATTTCAATCTTTTAATATGTACATATATTCAATACAGACAAGTAATGGTAATAGTAAATACAGATGAACAGTATGCAAAACATCTCAATTCACAAACATTCAATTTCAATTCTAAAAGCAACAACTTCTGAGAAACTTCAGTAAAAGTTTCAGTAATTGTGCATTGAATTAAAATGTTCTTATGCGACATGAACATAATCATTAACCCTTATTCTTTTTTAGATGTTTTGACTATTTTACATTTACTTGAACTCAACTTTCTAAACAATTTTAATAAATGTGTCTTAACAGTTTTACACCATGAAATACATGAGCGTGTTTTTTCAGCTTTAGGTTACCGGACGTACAGAAACATTAAGAAAACAAATGCTGCAAAGTGATGTGAATTCTTCTCTTACCCACATTATCATAGAAACACTAGTTGTAGTTCATCCAGAAATGTAAATTTACTTACCCTCATGGTTTTTCAAACCTGTATGGACTTACTTTCTTTTGTTGAACACAAAAGAAGATTTAGTAAAAAAATGTTCAGTGCGCACTGACTTCCATTATGCACAAAAAATACTGAAGCATTTCTCAAAATATCTTCTTTTATGCTCTATAGAAGAAAGAAAGACAAACAGTTCTTGAACAATGTGAGTAAATGATCGCAGAATAATAATTTTCTGGGCGAA
The DNA here is from genome assembly GCA_036247105.1 of Cirrhinus mrigala. Classification (NCBI taxonomy): domain Eukaryota; kingdom Metazoa; phylum Chordata; class Actinopteri; order Cypriniformes; family Cyprinidae; genus Cirrhinus; species Cirrhinus mrigala. The sequence goes on from CM070007.1 coordinate 3,481,866, forward strand.
CCTTTAACAATAGACCAAATGATGCTGAAAGTATGTTCTGTCATCATACTGTGTGATGGCCGTCAAATCTCACACAGAGTGACAGAACATCCTGACTGAAGCAGAAATCCAGCATAGAGGGGTTCAGTAAATGTAGTGTTGAATGTGTGTAAGTGTGTGAGTGTGTGTGTGTCAGAGACGCTGTAGAAGGACAGAGTGCCGGCCGACACGTCCACAAACACTCCTACTCTGTTAGATGATGAAGGGGCTGGTATATTAATCATATGATTATTGTGATAGACAAGATAGGCGTAACGAGAGCACTTCAGCACCCAAGAGCGTGCATTACGGCTGAATAAGAAGTCATTATCAGCTCCTTTATATCTCGTTCCTTTATATGTCACTGCTATTTCGACCCACATCCTCGTGCTCCATTCAACCTCCCAGTAGTGGCGTCCGGTCAGACTCTCTCGACACAGAACCTGCGGCTGCCAGTCGAATCTCTCCGGATGATCCGGATACGGCTGCTTCTCGCTCATGTGCGTCGCCTTCCGGTTCCTGTCAGACAGAAAGAGGTTCGGATGGGCCGTGTTTGGATCCAGTGTGAGATAGCAGGCATCTGAACACAAATGTAGAGAGCATTTTTTAAGCACAGAAGTATTTTGGCCAAACACTGAAAATGTTTAAGTGTGTATATATTAGACCTACACTGAGTAATCTCCAAACCTCGGCTGTTTGTTCTGTAGAAGAACAAGCACATGTAACATTAACAAATGCTACCTTATTGTAAAATGTTACTGAAAATGTAAATGTACGTTCCTACCTCTGACTTTTCAGTCCAGCAGAGGGAAACTTCACAGCTGGATCTACTTTCTTCTGAGTTCTGGAGTAATATTGCTGTAGACCTTTATTGAAATGTGAGAGTCACATGTATTTAACCATAATAGTGTAAAATATGTGCTGTTGCATGCAGTGTTTTCATGTTGACTGTGTTATGATCATACCGAGAGCACCGGCGCTTGAGCTGAAGTTTACAGTCACTGGATTTGAGATGTTGTTTCTAGTGAGTACAGGAGCATTTACAGTTTCACTTGATTGAAGATTAAGATCAACAGTGTGAACATCTCTGCTCATCTGCACTGCATTTCCCACTGAAATATAGACAGAGAGATGTATTCGGAGAATTTTTGACAGTACGGTTGTAGGATCTGCATTGCTTCTCCTTCATTACCTTCCTTGTATTCGTTCTCTAACTGTTCAGCCAGATAGTTCTCATTCATCTTCCTCAAGATGTCCAACATGACCTTCACAGCTCTTTCTCGTTTAAATCGTGCCACCATTATGTCCACTGTGCCAGTGGCTTCTGCATTCTCAGTGTCAGCAGTTGAAATACAGGCATAGTTAGTCCTTAAGAGCCATTTAAACCGGTTTAGTTTTTTTGAGTCAAGATTATCCAGAGTTTTCAGAAGCAGCTCTTCAACAGTCGACATCTTCTATAATTGGTGTTTCTCTGCTGGAAGATAATAAATATATTCAAAACAGACACAATGAACTACACTGATATATGCTCCACTATCAAACTGCATTTGCAGTACACAATTTTTATTACTATGGTCTGTGTGCTAGTGATGTTATCAGCTACATTTCAAGCAGGTGCTTGTTCACTGAATGCCGTTTGCATTTCTAATGAAAATCAGGCTAAGCCAGTGTAAACTGTTCATGATATCCTGCACAAATCTGAGGCTGTATTTTTTTTGTAAACCTGATTTGAAATCATGGGTGCTTCTCATTTCTTATTTGTGCATCCTCGTTTCCTTTCCTCGCTTCTTAGCTTCACTCCTTCAGGGTGCGAAGGAAGAACGCAAGGAAAAGACGCAAGGACGGAGGAATCAAAGGATGAACATTGGAATATTCTTGATCACTCAAGCGTCACTTCAAAGCGTCATCGGCTGCGCTAAAGGGATTTGCCCATATGTTGTTAAAGTTCGTTATTTAAGGCATTCATAATAAATATGAATAAAGCAAGACGCCCTGTTTCAATATATGACATTATTTAAACTGCAAAAGTAAAATATAAATGTTAATTATTACGACAGATGAGAATTTATACGTGATTAGTCGATAAAACACTTCCGCAAAGGATACACCTGTGTATCCTCGCTCATCACTCCTCAGGAAGCCTCCTCGATCCTCGCCTCCTCGCGGTGCAATTAGGGAATTGAGATGTCCTACAAGATGACTGAGCTCGATCGGTTTCCGGGTCATACGACAGAGGACGGAGGAGCGAGGAGACGAGGAGGGATATTGAGAAGCACCCAATATGTAGCTATCGTTAAAGGTGTTACACAAAACAACCTGACTTAATATACTAAGTACTTGCACTGAAAAAAAACTGTATTTACAGTTTCGACTGCAAAAACACTTTGAAAGGACCCAAGTTATGAATGAAAATCTGAAATCTTAATGTTGATTATCTACTAACTTCTAAACAGTTATTGTATGACAGTTTAGGCTATACTAATGTAAAAAAAAAAAAAAAAAAAATCGAAGTACATTTAGTTTAAATTCAGACAGGACCGCATGAAACGGAGATAACTCAGGGTTCAGACTGGAAAGATTTTGAAGCAAACAGTATTAAAAGAAATACTGACTTTTCATTGTAAGATATCATTTAATCAAAACAGTTCTTAGCTAATCTAAATAAAATTATTTCGATCTATGAATTGTGAACAAAACATCTTAAGAAAAGCAGTTTTGATTTAATCATAACCTTGCTGTAACTTACCACTCATAAATTTGTGAATGTAGTGCTCAATTAGTAAAGTATTACATAGCGATCATAACTAGATTGCAATTGAATTCCTGTATCTTTAATTATTAATTTCATACCTTTTTAAAGCAGCAATAATCCTTAGAAACCAGATGAAGATTTACTGGAGATTTCTCTTGGATTTACAGTCACATCTCTTAAAGTTGCACGTCTCATTTCCGGTAACAGTAAAAATGTAGCCTGGGATGATTGAACAGTGTTGTTGAAAACCTGTTGGACTTGTTTTCCTGCTTCTGCTGAAAGATTACTATGTTCTCTTTCCACAGACCACACTCACAAACTGGACTCAGACCCTCACATCCCAGCGAATATACTCATATTTCTTTGCAGGTCTTGGTCTGCTCTCATCTGAGCTTCTACAACTGACTTTGGACTGCCCTCTGCAGACACTCAACAACAAGTGAAACTCACCATCACTGATACCATGCTGATGTGAACATCTGGATAATAACATGTTTGCACACGTGAGACTACATCTATTAAGTTTCAGTAATTTGTTATCATTAAATTAGTGTTGTTACATTGTGTCTGTATTTTCTCTGTGTTTTGATGCTGCTTCAGAAATATCTGTTGTTTTTGAGAAAACAAAGCAAAACAAAAATGAATGTAGCCTAAGTTTTTAGAACTATGCAGTGCAAAAGCTCCTATAGTGACAATGACGTCCAATCGAGCTGCGAAATCACAGTGGAGGTGGGGAGTTTGATTCGCGTGCAAGCCACAATCTGGCGGGTGAAACTCTGGCTCAAGACTGGATGTAAAACCTTCAGATGACTCACAGCTCATATCTGCAGCTCTGTAAGTTACTTTTACCACCAAGGAAAACACAAAAAACACATGCGCGTGCACTGTATAACGCGACAGACAACAAGTCGCCCAGTTCCGGTTCTGTTCACAAAGCACGACGAAAATGCGGTTGTGAGTTGCGAAAATAAAAGAACGCGATTGCCACTCTGGTAAATAACCGAACTTTAAAATGTCAGTGGCCAGTAACAAATTATTTGTCAGGCAGATAACGAATAGCAGGTTAAATGTTAGAATAATCATGCACACTACAGTTTGGAAATGTGTGCTTTCTTCACTTGTCTCACATGACTTCTTTCAGAACCTAAAAGGATGAGGAGGATGAGCTAGAACTCGTCGGGACTCTAAGCTGCACCAGGCCTTGCGGCCTTGTCTTTCCATTCCCCAAAGACCACAGGACTTCAGCTTGGTCTCTCTCTCTCAGCTCTCGGTGCTTCTTCATTTTCTGGGAAGAAACTCCCAGTCACCATCGAGTCAGAACATCTTTGGAGTTCATCACTCTTCGGACCCGGAAGAACGTGATCGCGATTTCAAAACCACCACCGCTCCAAACCATCGAGACTTTCACCCGAGACTGTATTCGGACACTTGTTCATCGACCAAGGCAATGCAAGTATCGTACATTTAACTAAACAAAACAGAGGTTTAGTACAAGCTGTAGACAGCACTGATGGTTTCACTCAGGTGGTTAACTGACTCTTTTCATAGCTACATTCTCTTGTCTCTCTGTAACTGCTTTTCACTGATGCTTCCCCCATGTATGAATGATTTCATGTTTGTTTGTTTAGATTATTTATGTGTTAGTCCTTAGTTAATAAAACTCTTGTGCACAAATTACATGAGTTTTGATTCTGATTCTGCCTTGCAAATTAATGTCCCTTTACGATTCCAATCCGAGCTACATGCTCTAATGCAACAGTACTTTGAGAAAGTTATTTTCTGTGGCCAAGAAAATATCATTTCTTAGAGTTGATATAAAAATTATACTGAATGTTCGCTGGACGAACAGATTAGTTGATGGAAAATTAATTATGCTACAGCTACTACTGGCAGCTGATATAAATAATTGTAATTAATTGTAATTATTTATATACATTTCCCTTTTGAGCTAAATCCCTACATAGTTCACAACTTTTCTTACATAAGCCATAGGAAAAAAAAATACAGAGGTCAAGCCTACAGGGGTCTCCAGCTCTTCGTCACCATTACAGTGATTAGTGTTGACTTTCTGGCCAAACATTTTTAATAATCAAACAAATGCACAAAGATCCAGAACGTTAAACAACTGGGGCTGCTTTTTTAATCCAAGACAGTGGTAACCAGTGGATCAGTGCAGTAAAGTGGGTAGAAGAACACAAGCCTGACAATGTTTACATTTGCTTTGACTCAGTTTCAGTTTTAAAGAGTTTGAGATCTTTTAAATCTAATCACCTAAATATTCTCTTTAGTATCCTACAAATAAAAATTGTTCAAAATAATACATCAATCAGTTTTATATGGATCCCAGCACACATTGGAAAAAGGGGAAATGAAGAAGTGGATAAATTAGCAAAGCAAGCTTTACAGAAAGAATCAATAGAGTTACAAGTTCCATTAAGTAAATCAGAGATTACGGTTTTAATCTGGAGTAAAGTGATCAAAGAATGGCAAGTTAAGTGGAACAATGGGGAAAAAGGTTCCTTTAGTTTAATAAAGAATGTAAATCAAAATATAAAGTATATAGGTAAGACAAGGAAGGAAGAGGTTATCTTTAAAAGAACATTGTTAGGGCACTCAAATTTAAATAGCACACTTAAAATAATAGGGAAACATCCAAATGGGTTATGTGAACACTGTACTGTTGAAGAAACAACACCTCATGTATTCCTTGAATGCGGGAAGTACGAAACAGAAAGAGGAAAAATAATAGAAGAAATAAGGAAGAATGGAATCAAGGATTTAAATTTTAAGGTTTAAAAAAAATGGTCAGGTGAAATAAACCCTTATTTGATTTTATTAGAGAGACAGGATTGATTAATAGATTATAGAGCTCTGGTTCACACTCCGGAGCAAAAGGTGGCGGTTGGTTGCCAGCCACCGTTAAAAACCAAGCAGAAGAAGAAGAAGAAGAAACAAATGCACAGATGAGGTCATTAACATGAAATTAGAAATGAATGTTCATTTCATGTCTTTAAGGCCATTAACATCTAATATAACAGTTTTACTACTATCACTTACTCAATGAATTCCTCAAGTGTCCATTAGAGGACAATACTCATCGTCTAGTTTTGCTTTGTGCTATTTTTTTAATGTTTTGCTGTTTTTCATTATTATTCATTGTTTCAGATCAGTTTTCAAATCAGCATTGCGTTTGTAGCTTTAAAACAACAGTCACTCCTTTTGTATGCATTCATATTAAAATACTGATGTGCCATCAGCCGTGTGTGTGTTATATGCTTGTATAGTATATTGCTCTGCATGTTTGCAAAGTCTTTCACACATATCATCACACTTAACGCCCTGTGCATGGGTGGAACCGTTCAGAGAAAGAGGAAGCTGGAATGTGTGAGCGATAAACAGAGAATGAATGTACATTCAGTTATGACTGTGATCTGATACAACTTTTTCTGAACATCCTTGAGGCTGAAGTCAATCAGGAATGAGGGCTGCCATCATCATCATCACTCTCTGCCTGATTTCAGGTCAGTTCTTTACTGGTCACTCAAACCTGAGCTGTAACTGATCATTATAATAACCCAGAGTAAATGAACTTGTGTTTGTCAGGTCAGGTTTGTTTCAGTGTGATTGGCTGCACTGGAGGGAGTGTAATGATCAAGTGCACGTACAAGTCTAATGATCAGCATAAAGAAAAGTATTTCTGCAGAAACAGAGACTGTACGACAGGAATCAGTACTGAGACTCAGCGCCGATGGGTTAATAAAGGGAGATTCGCTCTGTATGATGATGAAAACAGCAGATTCTTCACAGTGTTTATCAGGAACCTCAGCAGAGAGGATGATGGTGAATATACATGTGGAAACAATCAGAAATGGAGTCATGATGTTACATTAGTGGTGAACAACAGTGCGTATCATACTTTATCACTTACTACAGTAATTATTATATTTGTATTATAGTAATATTTAAAGGTGCACTATGGAAAAATCAGCTGTTGAGTAAATAAATTAGTGTTCAAACTGCTTCACTGCATTATAATAATCCACAACAGTATAACAATGATTCATAATTTGAGCTGATTGAAATGTCAGTTTTATGTCAGGGATATTTTTGAGGTCACTTCTAGTCTGTAAATAAAAAGAAGACCACTATGTTACTTACTTGTTGAATTGACAGTTTTACTGTATAAATCCTTTGTAGGACAATGTTTTCTGTCAATATGTCTCGATGTAAAAATCTCTGCAAGTAATGTCACATTAATAATAATAAGAAGAAGAAGAATAACATTTTAAGGTTTCAGTGCATGTCACGATGGTTTTGTTGCAATCATTTTCAGAGTCATCTTCTTGTGGGACGTCTGTTATGCAGACTGCATATATTGGGCAAACAATCACTTTCCACTGTGAATATGATCATAAGTTTAAGAACACACACCAAAGTCTTCTACAGACTGAACGCTGATCCTGTCCATGTGCTGAACAGCTCACAATCATCACAATCATCTGAGGAGAAGTTCATCCTGTCTGACAGTCAGAAAGATCATTTTAATGTGACCATCAGAGACATTTCTACAGCAGACAGTGGAGTTTATTTATGTGGAGTGGAGAGACACGAATCAGATGATCAACCTTCAGAAACATCAATTACTCACATCACCTTCATTAAAGAGATTCATCTGAATGTTCATAGTGAGTTTAGATTCATTTTGATGATAAATAAGAAATGTAAATCCTTCCTGACTGTTAATAATGTAATAAATCTTGTCTTGCAGGTCAAATAACTTCAGTCCAGGTTGAGGCCTACATCAGTAAATCAGTCTTCATCAAGTGTAAATTTCCACGGAAATTCAAAGGAAACAAGAAATTCATCCAGAAAGATTCATCACAGAAGATCCCTGTTGATGAACAGAATCAATGGGTCCGTCATGATAAAGTGCACATGTATGATAATAGCAGTGAAGGACTTTTGAAGGTTTTTATCAGTGATTTAACCGCAGCTGATGAAGCGACGTACAGGTGTGGAGTGAATATCACTGATTATGATGATCTGTTCACTGAGATCAAACTGACAGTCAATCAAGGTAAAGAGCTTCGTTTTGGACACTTTCTAGCAGTTAAAATGAGAAAAAAATTGAATTCCTGATTTTGTGTGTGTGTGTGTCTGTATAGTTGATCATTTTCCTGCACCAAGCAAATCAGCTGCTGTTATTGGTGAAAGTGTGAAACTCACCTGTAATTACCCTGAGAAACACAACGAGACCATCAAACACATCTGCAAAGAGAACAACGAGAAGATCTGTCAAAACATCAGTTCATCAGAGAAGAAGCGCTTTGAGTTTTCTGACAGTACAGCAGGAGTTTTTACAGTGATCATCAGTAATGTGAGCCGGAGAGATGCTGGAGTTTACTGGTGTGGAGCAGAAACCAGACACAGACATGTGACTTCTGTTTCTCTCACCAATAAACATGAACTAACATTAACCAGTATGTACAGTAATCATAAACCACACAGTTCAATAATATATGCATTTATTTTACAGTGTATAAATACGTCTCCATTCTCTTTGACTATTAGTGCCAGTGGTCGGACGTGAAGGAGATTCAGCTGAGATCAAATGCCCTTATGATGCAAAATATGCAAAAGAAATAAAACATCTGTGCAAAGGAAAGTGTTTCACTAAAGATGCTCAAAATATCATTCCATCAAATGAAGATCATGTTAAAAACCCAAAGATTTCAGTAAAGGATGACACTGAACTCAATCTCTTCACTGTGACCATGACTGATCTGAGAGCAGAGGATGCTGGGAAATACTGGTGTGCAGTGAAAGACGTGTTTAACCTTCCCATTGAGCTCATGATCGTCATGAAGGATGGTGAGGCTGTTTATTTAGGAAAGGTCTCAATGTTTCTGTTCATTTTGTTATCAAACTCATCA
>CM070007.1:3509016-3654183 GCA_036247105.1 Cirrhinus mrigala
ATACATACATACATACATACCTTTGCTGTTGACTTCGGTTTGTTTCCTATTTTTGTCAAACATTTCCACTGCATGCATGAATTTAAATGTTGACAATGAGTTAGAACAGGGTATAAATCATTTATTGTCAAAGTATAATAAAATAAAATAAAATAAAATAAAATAAAGTTTCTTTTGAAGACATTAAGACTTATACTCTATTAATTTACTTATTGCTTGTTTTCTTAATAAATAATAAATAAATAATTAAACACTAGCTTCTCTTTTCTTTTTATAAGGCCTCTAACACTAGCTTGCTTTTTTGTTTTTATATTCTATCTGCTTTCTTTTTATTTATTATATAATTTAAAAAAAAGGCTAATTGATTGCATTAGGCTAATTGAGACTTGTCATAGCACTTACATGTTATTAATCTTTTGTTGATTTCGATTGCTTCCATTGTCCTCTTTTGTAAGTCGCTTTGGATAAAAGCGTCTGCTAAATGTAAATTTTATTTATTATTATTATTTTTTTTTTTCAATATGTAACGCAAGTCATCTTGTTTTCCTGTTTATTCACTGACATTTCTCTTGTCACCATGTTGAGAGAAATTGGGAGTAAGTGCAGAGGCTTCAACCTGAGGTTTATTCATTTCGCTTTTGGTGTGAATGGGCCTTTGCAATAAGGTGACCAGATGTGCCACTTGCCGGGGGCACATTCTAAATTACCTTAAAAAAAAAAAAAAAAAAAAAAAAAAAACAGGCGTTGGCTGTTTGCGCTACGCAGATTGATCACTGCATCACACCTAATGTTGTGTTCAAGTCCACCTGGGATGTTCGTACTTACGATGTCAAGTCACTTTGGTCGGAACAAGATGGCCAATTTCTTTTCTTTTTTTTTTTTTTTTTAAACTATACATCTACAAAATGATGAATAAAGAATATGCATCATTGTGTTTTTGCTTTTTTTCTGATTTTATTCAATTTGTCATCAATGGACAAAATCACAGTTTTTAAGCAACCATTATAGTGGTCAGTGTTTGCATTAGTTCTGCTCTTGACACTTACGGTTTCAACTTTAGATTTTCTTTAGCAAACCCAGAAAAAAAAAAAAAAAAAAAAAAAAATTGTTTTGTCTGGAGTTTAATCTGTGAGTTATATTAAATAAAGGAAATAAATTCAAGTTTTAATCTAAACAAAAAATATATAGATTTAATAAAAAAAAAAAAAAAAAAAAAAATCCCATATAAGAAATAATTTATTAAACTACAACTGACTTCCAGTCACAGCCTTAGATGAAATCAACTGAAATAAAAGTGATTAAATCTCTCAAGATCTTAGCAGAGGAGGATTAAACAACTCCAAAAACAGCATCACCAGCTTCACTCATTGCTAACCAGTTTGACTTAATTTCTGTCATATGTCTACAAAAGTTTTTTTTTTTTTATTGAGAACAGAGGTTTAGATGTTCAATGGTTTGTTTGAAGTCACCATTAATGTGGTCAGTGTTTTCTTTAGCTGGACTCTTGACTTTTTAATATTAGCTTTTCTATAACTCTGTTTAAAAAAAAAAAAACAAATACATTTGTTAGGGCAAAAAAGGCCATGTACATATTCATCAAGAATCAGCATATGAATCTCAACGATGGTAACAATAAACAAAAAGCTCATGGCTCCTAGAATGCAGTGCAACATGAATAAATATGCACCTGAATTGTCTTATTTTCTTTTATTCCTTATATCATGAATATTTTGTTGATTGTCACCATTGTTGAGATTCATATACTGATTCTTCATGTCTATGTGTGCCACAAATCAAGCACTTTTCACAGAAATATTGTTTAGTGCAAGTTATTTGCTTTTCACTGGGTCAAGTTATAAAGTATGGATGTGAACCATTACCCCATTATTTATTTGTTTTTTATTATTTTGTTTATTTTTTGATTGGATGAATGAAAAAAAATTTCAGTGTAGCAAACAAAATCAAAGCTTTTAAATGTAAGCATCAAGAGCCCAACTAATGCAAACACTAACCACTATAATGGTGACATAAAAATGTGTTATTCTGCTTGTTAACATCAGGTGTCTTCAATAATGGCCAATCATCACTTAATTAATCACTAATTATCTCATTAACTTTAACTCTGCTTCAGTGTTAATTTGACACTCTTGAGTGTGGAGTTAAATTAACTCCCAGAAGAGTTAATTTAACCCTGGGCTTTCTGCTGTGTACAGCCAAACACATTATTGTGCATTGTTCCTGATATACGGTTAATGGGCGGTGTAAGACTTATACTCAGTGGTCAAGGTTCGGTTTAGATGCTTCTAGTTTCTCTTCTTCAGATCATTCAGTCAGATAAAGACGGAGAAACTCTGGATGACAAAAACAAACTGCAAGAGACAAAATGAAATCAGAACATGAAGGTTAGTGTTAATTAACAATGCGATACTGGTACAGCTGGTTTAATACAATACTAAGAAAAACACTGCAAAAAAAAAAAAAAAAAAAACTAAATGTACAATAAACAGTGAAATGATTCAAACATTTATCATTAATGGAAATAATTGTTCAAGAATGTAAAAAAAAAAAAAATGACTGACAAGCAGCTGGCAAACAAAAACTGTAAAATTAAAGTTCTACATCCTATGGTCTCTTAAAAGCTTTAATTATTTATTTATTGATTTAATGCAGCCGTTTTTTTTTTTTTCCTCTTCAGGTATTATCATTGTGAAATTTACTGTGGTTTGTGTTTTTTGGCAGTTAACCATTAGCACAAACATAAAAACTAGTACAACTATCAATGTATCAACAGCTACACTGTTATTGTTTTAAATAAAGTGATATAAAACTTAACCTTGGCTCTTCTTGGTTTTTTCCTGGACTGAAGTGCACACACTTTACTCTTCAGCACAATGGTGACCCACAAAACAGAACAGAAACCCTTTAAATCCTAAAAGAACATTTAACACTAACAGATCTGTTTTTGTATAGTGATCTCAACAACGTCTGAGCATACCAAGTTTTTTATTTTATTGCTATTAAAATTTTCCTGCTTGAAATTTAGTTGTGCTTTAATATTTTGGTAGCTTGGAAATCATATTTGAAAAAGACATGTAGAATCACAGACATCAAAAATCTGATAATGAACCTCAACAATGGTGACAACCGACAACATATTTAGATCAGCACTGATAATCACAAAACAAGCTTTTTGTTGATTTTCATTGTTGAGGTTCATGTGCTGATTCTTGATGTTTGTGTGAGTCAAAAAGCTTCCATTTAAGACACTTCCTATGTAACGATGAAATTATTCTTGACTCTGACTGTCATAAAATCACAAGATAGCTGTAAAAGAAAAAGCTAACATTCAGCAATAATGTAATGAGGCTACTATATACAACTTATAAAACTAAAATATCATTAATAAGTAACTAGCAACATTTACAACACGCAGCAATACCAGCTGGGGAGAAAAAAAAATATATATACATAATATATAAATGTATACATATATATATATATATATATATATATATAATTAAGGGTCAGAAATAACGCAAATGCTTATCTCCACAATGGTGGCTTTATTATTTTCAATAAAACAGTAACATCCAGAGGTGGGACTTTCAAATCACAATCAAGTCTCCTAAGTCTCAAATCCCAAGTGAGACTTGGGAGACTTGCTTGTGACTTGAAACTTGCTTCTGCATATATATATATATATATATATATATATATATATATATATATATATATATATATATATATATATATATATATATATATAAAAAGATTCATAAGATTACAGTTGAACCCCTGATGTCACATGGATTATTTTACTGAACTCCTTGCTATGTTTCTGGATGTTGATCATGTTAATTACATTGTTGTCTATGAGAGGGTCAGCGAGCTGTCAGAATGCATCAAAAATATCTTAATGTGCGTTCTGAAGACAGGTTTGGAACGACATAGGGGTATGTGATTAATAACAAAATTTTCATTTTTGGTGTGCATCCCTTTAATGGGAATAATTTTTTAATGGTCAATGACTGGCAGAAGCAGCTAGCAAACAAAAACTGTAAAATTCAAGTACAACATCCTATTTTTCATTATTTTTGTTTATTTTTTTAACTGTTACTTTACAGGCAGATGTTGTCTGGATTATTATTGTGAAACATTCTTTGTGAGACTTTTTTTTGATGCAGTTAACCATCAGCTAACAATAGCACACATGCAAAGACTAACATAACTAATGCATCAACAACTCCACAGTTATTGCCTTTTAAATAAAGTGACATGCAACATAACATCATTGCTTTTTTTTTTGGTCTTCTGGACTAAAGCACACACCCTACTTTTCAGCACAATGATGACCCACAAAATAGAAACCCAAAATCTCTCTAGATCACAGCATCTTCACTTATTACAAACTTCATTATTTTTTTCAGACAAAACTTCCGTTTCAGATTAAGTGGAGATTTCACTTTAAATTTAAGGTTTTTGTTTGGCAGCTTCTGCCAGTCATAGACCCTTTTCTTTTTTGACCCTTGAACTTTTTTTTTTTTTTTTTAACCATTGTTCCACACCCTGTGCTGCCAAACATTTCACTGTTTTTTTTTTTTTTTTTGACTGTGGGTTTGTGGGTTATTGTTATTAATTGAGGATGAAACACTTAGAATCACAGAAGCATTTATAAATCATCTGCTCCAGCTAATGACATGAACTTTTTGACTGCAGGTGATTCACAGAATCTGAGGATTGTGCTGCTGGGAGTCTCTGGAGCTGGAAAGAGTACAATACGAAATGCAGTACTGGGTGGAGAGGCATTTAAACAGAGGAGAACCACAAAGAGTGAAATACAGACAGGAAGAGTAGAAGACAAATACATCTCCATCACTGACACTCCAGGATTCTTCAACACTCATCTGACTGATGAAGAGCTGCAGGAGCAGATGATGAAGAGTCTGTCTCTCGCTCATCCTGGTCCTCACGTGTTCCTGCTCGTCATCAACCTGGAGACCTTTGAGGAGGACGAGAGGAACATTGTAGAAAAGATTCAGGAGATCTTTGGAGCTCAAGCGTTTAAGTTCACTCTGGTTCTGGTCACTGGAAGAGAAAAAATGTCAAGGAGAGACTGGATGCTCTTTATACTTCGACAGTTGGTCGGTCACTGCAGAGATAATTATCATGCAATCAACAGTAAAAATATGATTAATCAAACTCACATCACAGAGCTTCTGGAGAAGATTGATAAAACTGTCAAACAGAATAATAACCAGCATTACAGTCATGAAATTTACTTAATGTCTCGAATGAAGAGAATAAGAATAAAGAAAAATCAAAAGAAAGAGAAAGAGGAAAGATAAAATACAAGCAAAAAGAAAGTCTGAGACTTTTGAAATGGAGAGTGCAATGGAAAAGAGGAGAAAAAAAGGACTTAAAAAAAATAGTTTTATTTCTTATGTCAGAGCACCAATGAAAACAACTCACATGTATGAAAAACATGATAATTCATTAGACAGATTTGAGAATTTCTCTACTGAGAGAATGAGAGACGAAAATGTAGGCGAGACACCAGAAAAAATCTGGGGGAAAAAGCAATAAGAATACATACCGTATACTATCAGACAACGGTGAGTATTTGACACAAATCTATAAACACAAAAAGTAAACATCAAAGGTGAATTTGTGACATTATGTTATTAAAAAACAAACAAACAAACAAACAAACAAACAAACAAAAAAAACCCAATCATGTTACTGTTGATACATTGGGTCTTATTCGATAAGCATGAATGTTTTTGTGTGAAACGTGTATTAATGTATATGAATGTGCTTAGAAATATGAATAATCTGCACAATTGTAAGTGAATGCTTTAATTGTTTCTATATTTATTTATTTATTTATTTATTTAGTTATTGTAGAATATGATGTAACAGTGAAATTTAAGTGACAGTCTTATTTTTGTGCTCTGTGGGTCTCAAAGTCCATTAAGCACAGAAACATAAAGCTCTTTGGGGAGTTAAATTTAATGATAGTTACATTTTTATAAGCATTCTATAATTTTCTTGTTCCGGAAATGGAGTTCCTGTGCTGTTGGTCCAATTTTCATAAAATGAACTGCAGACAGTCTAAAGTCTATAATGCATAAATCTTTATTCAGTACATGTTTTTATATTTTTTTTTATATATTATATTTTTCTTATTGATCCATCACTAACAAGTCCAAGAAATGTCAGAAAACAGTGGATTGTCGAAAAATAACAGTGATTAACACTCCAGGGTGGTATGATACATCAATCAGTAAAGTAGAACTGAAGGAGGAAATAGTGAGATGTGTAGAAATGTCTGTTCCTGGTCCTCACATGTTTCTGATGGTCATCAGACTGGACGTGAGATTCACAGATGAGGAGAAAGACACAGTGAAATGGATTCAGGAGAACTTTGGAGAAAATGCTGAACGCCATTACACCATCATTCTGTTCACTAGAGGAGATCTGCTACCAGTGTCTATAGATAAGTTTCTCACCAAAAACAAGCAGCTTAATAAGCTAGTTAGTCAGTGTGGAGGCGGTTATCATGTTTTTAATAACACTGATAAAGACAACCGATCACAGGTTACTAAACTTTTAAAAAAGATAGACATTGTGGTGATGAAGAACGGTGGACAGTATTACACAAATGAGATGTACAAGGAAGCTCAGAAAAAGATGCAGCTCTAGTGGGAGTGAGTGTGGTAGGAGCAGGAGCAGCAGTAGCTGGAGGTGCAGTACTAGTTGCTGCCACTGGAGGAGTGGCTCTGCCTGTAGCTTTAATGGCAGGAGGAGCAGCCCTAGCCAGAGGGCCTTGTGTTAAAGTTATCATGGAAAAATGAGAAGGAAAATAGGTGACTCTTCTAACAATTCTTTGTATTATTAGAAATATACAGAAACTTAAAAGCATGCATCTCTAGATGGCGCTGTGCAATAAGAACAAATAAACAATAAGCGATAGCACAAATAAACAGAGGTGGGACTTTCATGGTGGGACTTTTCACTTTCAAGACATTAACATTTTTATTTTTTTCGAAAAAAAATGACCGATCGTTTCGCTAGATAAGACCCTTTTTCCTCGGCTGGGATCGTTTAGAGTCCTTTAAAGCTGCATTTAAACTACTTTTTGAAAGTTCAAAATTGGGGGCACAATTAAAGTCCATTATATGAAGAAAAATCCTGAAATGCTTTCCTCAAAAATCCATAATTTCTTTACGACTGAAGACAAAAAGACATGAACATCTTGGATGACAAGGGGGTGAGTAAATTATTTGTAAATTGTTGTTTTGGAAGTGGAGTTCTCCTTTAAAGACAACTTTATAAAGTGAATTTACAGTAAAACAAGAGCAGTAGATTACTGTGATGTTAGCATCATTATGTTGTTCAAGACATGAACATCTTGGATGACAAGGGGTAAGTTATTTGTGAAATCTTGTTCTGGAAGTGGACTTCTCCTTTAACTGTGCCACTGTGATAAATTTAGTTGTTTGCTGTAAATGTTTTGAAGTCAACATAATGGTGATAAGCGTTTGGTTTGGTTCTTGGACCTTGTATATTCTAAAATGGGTGTTAACATCTATGGAAAGTCCCCATAAACCACAAGTGTTTGTCTGTGATTGAGCTTAAGGTGTCAGAAGGTGTAAGTATGAGATCTCAGGATGTCAGAAGCATTTCCTGTTTGATTTTCTCTTCAGTCTGTTGAAAATCATCAACTGCTTTCATAATGAGGGTGAAATATACAGCAGAAAAACACACTTACATACTGTATTTGTGTCAAAACCATAATTAGCTAACATACGACAAAATCTGGTTAGACAATCCTGTGCTCTAAACATCTTGTGGAAGTATATTCAAATTAACTTGAAGAAAATTATTTAATTATTCCATTTTTTGTATTATTTTTCTGTTCAGTTACAGGTCAGTGATGTTGTTCTCTTGATCAGAGGAGGGAGTGACAAACATTTCCGCCACTGGGCATGGTTAACCACACAAAGCCTCGGTACTTGTGCATGTGTTAACATAGTAATTTGCTTGCTGGAGATCTGATGTGCTGAACATGGTAAGTTAAACACACTTAAAACTTATGATTATTAGATCAGCGGTCAACAGTGTATCCCATATGTGCCACATTTAGTATATGAACAATAGACAGAGAGAAAGAGTTGCATTTAATTTAGATTAAGTTTCGACCTGTGTAAATACACTAGCACAGGGGTGTCAAACTCTGGTCCTGGAGGGCCGCAGCCCTGCAGAGTTTAGATGCGACCCTAATTAAACACACATGATCCAACTAAACAAATCCTTCAGGCTTAATTGAAAACTGCATAGTATGTGTGTTGGAGCAAGGTTGGAACAAAACTCTGCAGGGCTGCGGCCCTCCAGGAACTGAGTTTGACACCCCTGCACTTGTGTATCTCTAAAGAAAACTGTCTCTTGAATCTTTGTAGAACACTAGATTTTTTAAAACAAATCCTAAAAAAACGTAAGTTGCTAAAAATATTAAACTAATAAATAATCACGTTGTTCCTCATTTCAGTTTCTGTTATTTGTTTCCGTGTATGTGTTTTTGCTGCATTCAAGCTGAACACTAACGCTTTCTGCCACTCAGTAACCGCAGTGACTTCTGCCTACTTCTGCTAAGCTAAAAAACAAACAAATGCCCTTTTAAGGTATGAGTTATGAACACTAATAATTGGGAATAATTACAGCAAACATTTATTATTATTATTATTATTACTATTATTATTGTTGTTGTTGGTGGTGATGATTTATTTATTTATTTTGAAGTGAGCTTGATAAATGAAATTTAGTGCATGGCTTCAGCAGCCTGGTATTATCATACTAAGTGGCCCTCACACTCATCATAAAATTAAGTTATTACATGAATAACCCGACCCCCCCCCCCCCCCCGGCATACACACACACACTTTGACTCAAACGACAAATGTTGCCCATGCATGCATGCACATATACTGTGTTTGAATATATAAGCTGATTATAAGGTTTGTTATGAATTATGAAATTATGAATGATGTATTGTGCATGTATTTTATGCAGATATCAGTCAGATTGGTCTTCCTGATTATGATTCACAGTGAGTTGCTGTTACATTCATATTAGAAGTACTCGTTTTGTGTGTGTAATTTTATCTAATTTTATTTCTAAATACCCTGTAATGAATAATTGATAAGCTCAGTCCTCTGTGTCCACATATCTCATCAAGATGGGAAGTTTAGGAAATTAAAGCAACTGATTTATTTGTTTATTCATTCATTCATTCATTCATTCATTCATTACACATGCCATATGGCAAAAAATATATTTTTAGTGGCCAAAATATATTTGAAATATATGCTAAATATATGTTGCAAACAGTGGAGGTCAATTAAATATATTTTTAAAATAGTAAATATATTTAGTTTCCACCATCATATACCACAATATATTTCTAAATGCATTTCTGTGGCAAGAAAATGTATTTTCTTGGACTGAAATATACATGCTTTTAAAAATATATATTTATATATGGCCCAAAATATATTGGTAGAAAATATATTTACGTAAATATATTTTAGAAAATATATTTTTTGGCCATTTTTGTATATTTTTAAATATATTTAAAAATATATTTGAAAATATATACATTTTTGCTGTATGGGATGATTTGCTAGTTTGCTACTTGCTAGTTGTTGGCAGGTGGTTTATGGGAAGGGACATTCTCTTTCTTCAGTGCATTTGATTGTACAAAAATGAGTTTAGCATGTGTGATTATGTGTAGTTGTGGCTGATTTCTTTGTTCTCTTTTTACAGTTTGTCTCTGCATTGTGCATTGCTTTATTTAACACCTTCTAAAGCTCATAAAAAAGGTCACACTAATATCAGTATTATGCTGACTAACATTTTTATGAATTCTGTGTTTCAGGGGTTTCTGGTGCTGATTGGGGTGTGAGTTACAGTCATTCACACATCTGTGCACTAAAGGACTCATCAGTGATAATGAGCTGCACTTATAAATACCCTACTGGATATAAGATCAAGAAAGCGTTCTGGACCAAAAACCCTGTAAAGGGTAAAGAGCCTCCAGATCTGTCTGAGGATCCTGAATACAGTCAGAGGCTTCAGTATCTGGGAGATAAACAGCAGAACTGCACCATCAGACTGAATCATGTGACACAGAAAGATTCACACATGTACTATTTCAGATTCATCACTAATAAATCTGATGGAAAATGGGTTGGTCATCCAGGAGTGAGTCTTAATGTCACAGGTGACTTTCATGAGGTTTCCCTCTTCTTCTGTGCATTATGTTGAATAATAATGAGTGTATGACAGCAGCACTAGATATAATGTGTGTGTTGTGTTCAGATCTTCAGGTGGAGTCTCCTGAGAGAGTGACAGAAGGAAGTAATGTCACTCTGTCATGTAAAAGCAGCTGCACTCTGACTGACAGAGCAACATTCATCTGGTACAGAAACTCACAGCCATTAACTGAGAGAAGAGACAGAAACAATGAACTCCTGCTGCAGTCAGTCAGAAGAGAGGATGCAGGCAGATATAGCTGTGCTCTACATGGACACACTTACATCTCTCCTGCTGTTCATCTCAATGTCACGTGTGAGTGCAGATTCAGAAGTGTTTTTGATCACCAAAAAAATACTTTTGTATTTTGGAAATGCAAATGTATTCAAACATTACAAGTTGCACAATAGAGAATTAAGATTGTGTAAAAGGTTTGAAGTCAAAACTGAAAATAAAATAATATTTTCATTAAGCTTATTTCCATATCTAGATGCACCAAAGTAGATTTTTGTAGGCCATTAGGTGAGACAGTGGAGGGAGATTCAATGACTCTGAGCTGCAACAGTGATTCAGAGCCACCTGCAGAATTATTCTAGATGTTTCTGTTTTGATCATTCTTTGTTCATATTAATGATTTTCTTTTTTTTTTTTTTTAGATCCTCCGACGAATGTCTCAGTGTTCATAAATGGATCTGCTGAAATAGTGGAAGGTGATTCAGTGACTCTGATCTGCAGCAGTGATTCAAACCCACCTGCTCTGAACTACAGCTGGTTTAAGGAGGATGAATCCTCAGCTGTTGGATCTGGACAGAGTTTCAGTGCACTACAGAGTGGACGCTTCTACTGTGAGGCTCACAATCAACATGGATCTCAGAGATCAGACGCTGTTACTGTCACAGGTGAAGTTTTTATTAACACTCCTGTATCTTCACATCATTCATCAGTTTGTTAATTATGATGATTTTCCTCTTTCAGTTGATCATGGTGCTGGTAAGAATGTGATTGTGATCACAGCAGCAGCTGGAGGAGGATTCATTATCATCATCATCATCATCATTATCATCATCCTGTTTATAATGTGAGTTTAACCAAAAAAACTGCAGTGGTTATATAAATGTAAATCAGTTTTGGTTTACTATAGCAAGAAAGCGTGCCGTTATTGTCTGTCATTATAACAGGAGCAGAAGAAGAGATTTTATATCTGAAGATCTCAAAATGACACAGGTAAATCAACCAGACAACGTTACTGAAAGACTGATGGGAAACCAACCTTAAAGTCTTTATGAAGATATTTTTTTTTTCTGTTTTCTGTTGTTTAACTCAAATCTGATGTCTGTTATATTCAGACATATTCACTGCAAAATCATTGGCACATTTACACCAGCAGTGTGAGAGATGAATGAGTTACTTCAAATGCTCACTCTGTCTTATTCTTCCCAACACGTTGGAATACTACACCTCAGCTCTGATTCAATTTTCTTCATTCAAAACTGATTCATTTGTCTTATGTATTTTCTTTTTATTTCAGAATGATCTCTATTCTAATGTGTCACAGAGATTTGGTGAACCTGACACAGCCAGTGATGTTCTGTATGCCAGTGTGCAACTGAGCAGATTCAGAGAAGAAAAAAATACTGAATCCAGATATACTGAGAAAATCCAGTACGCAGCTGTCCAACATTACAGAAACAAACATGAAGGGTCCAGAAGAGAACAAATTTCATTATGACAATCATCATCCTGATGCTGTAACATCTTTGTGTTTCTTTTTTCTTTGTTTTTCAGGCGATCAAATGTAAAAGCTGTGGAAGAGGACTCTACAGTGATCTACAGTAGTGTTAGATGAAAGACCAGCATACACAAAATCTGTGTTCAGACATCCATTGGGATAGATGAGAAATGAAAGGGTGATTGTACAGCTGTAGAATAATTTACCCATCGGTCTAGAACACAATCACCATAACCTGTGTGAGAATCATTGTGTACTGGACTGGTTTCTGTTTTGTGCAATGTTTTGTGTGTGTGTGCATGTGTGTGTGTGTGTGTGTGTGTGTGTGTGTGTATGGTTTGTATTTTTTATTGTTATTATTTTATTTTATTTTATTTATTTATTTTTTTTTTTTTGTGTGTGTGTGTTAACTTAGAATAGACTTGAAAGAAAGAAATCCAAACAATGTTGCTGACATCTTATTTATCACACTCTCATGAAACTTTGGTGAGAAATGATTGTAATCTCAGATTTTTCTTTGTAGAGAACATCAGAAATGTCATTTTTCTTATAGGACCAGGTGCTATATATATATATATATTCAATTATTAAAGATTTTTATATATCATTAATATCACTGTGTGTAAATATATCCATGCAGCTGTCAGTGGTTAAGCCTTTAACTGTAACTCCCATTTTTATACACAGACATAAAAATGCACTATCCACTTACATTTTTATAATTTGTGAATGAAAACATTTTGTAATATGATTTTAATGTACATTTTCCGTGGGAATGAAATGTCTGATTTTAAAATGCCCTTCAGAGGATGAATTTTGAGATTTTAAGTTTAGAACTGATATATAATTTTTTATGATTTCTAAAGTGCGATAGGGAAAAAGGCAATGAAGAAAGTCTTTTGTGACAAAGGTCAGAACTCATGTTATGATGTAGATTTTTTAAGTTGCACTCTTGACATATATTAATCTATTACTTTTCCTACATAATTTGTAACACATAAATATGGTAAAATATCCGTTTATGAGTCTTAGACCTTTCCAACGATGTATAGTTTGTCATGATTAGATTAGGATTTATTTGTAATATGGTGAAGTAAACTTAGGTGTCCCACAGGGTGGACGGTGACAGTTAAAGGGTTAAGACTGGCTAAAGACAGAACTTAGAAGAGAACTTCTGTCTGAAAAGGTGGCTTTCTATGCATACACGCCTGAAGTGGTGTATGGTCAAAAACTCTAATTACATACGAAAGTATGTTTAATCTAATTCAGATTACAAAAAATAAAATAAAAAATAAATAAATAAAACAAAATAAAATAAAATAAAATGAAATAAAATAATAAAATAAAATAAAATAAAATAAAATAAAATAAAATAAAATAAAATAAAATAATAGCTACAAGCAGCAATTACAACCACTTCAAGCACTTTCAACAGGGTCTCATCGTGAAATGTATGGCTGACACCAGAAGGCATCCATGATGGAGAATATGATTAGACACACGCAGACTTAGAAAAGGTTGACCTACAGTATATTATTTAAGAAGAAGTTCAAGATTGATAGCAGTGGTCCTAAAGGTAAAGTTGTTCAGAATGAGGAGATATATCATATGATATGAAGACCTAGTGTTTGTGTAACTATATATATATATATATATATATATATATATATATATATATATATATATAGTATTTAAAGCTTTTTTAACTGTTATAGCGCTTTGCATGCTTACTGAAACTTTGTATGTTTAAGAGTCATCTGACACATGTTTTCACCAAGTTTTGTAAAGTTTTGAGTTTCCATTTCGGGTTTATAGGCTTTTGGGTATATGGCCACGACCCTTTTCTAAATGACCTTGTTTTAGCTGACCAAAAGACAAAAATGTTTTTTTTTTTTTAATTAATTAATTAATTTAGGGCCATGAGTCAAACATGCCCAGTGAGTATTGTTCTGATCAACCTCTGTTAACCTTGCTTAAAATTGTTTGGCCACTGGAAGCTATGTTTTTTGAGATAAGCGAATGTCCTCATAAACTTTGGACAAAGACACTGCATACCGATTTTCAAGTTGATCGGACCAACGGTTGTGTAGACCAACAGTTTTTTTTTTTTTTTTTTTTGACCAAAGATTGAACTTAAACACGTGCACAAAGTTTGGTGAAGATATCTCATTCTGTTCAAGAGTTATAGATAAATGTAGCAATTAGCTCAAATTAGCATTGAACATTTTTGTGTACTGTTGCATGCAAAAATCAAAAAAAAAAAAAAATATATATATATATATATATATATATATATATATATATATATATATTTTGACAAAGTTTTGATATTCTGCCTCCACAGAATATTGCACTGGAAATAAGTACAATATACAAATTGAAAATCATGTTAAAAGGTTTACAACCCCTAGGTGTAAATTTTCTGTGTTTCAGTCTTGAGCATCAGTGAATGTTTGCAACTTAGTTAATATTTGTGTGAGTCCACCAGCTGTCCTGAGTGTGAATAGATGGATCTCAAAATTATACTGTCACTGTGGGAAGGTTTTACATACACCTTGCAGATTCTGTAAGTAGAATCTCTCAACATTTTCCTGTCATTATAAACTTCAGTTATATAATCCAAGTCCATAAAACATCTTTATGTTAGTCATGCATTTAATGCAGTAGGAATATCACATGCATGTACACTACTACACTTTAAAACATTTTGAATGTAAATTTTACAAGTAGTCTTGTTTCATGAAACGGATATTTTAACTACATTTTATTCCATAATAAACTTTCATCTGCCGATCTGCTTTCTACACTTACTGGCATATAAGCACCTTTATTCCCTGAAATCTCAGATGTAATAAAATGTAATACAATGACTGCCAATTACAGTCCATAAAATGTGATTTTAAAAGAAGCCAAGATAAGGTAATACTGACGTCCGTTCATATCAAAACCTAAAATATCAATATGGAAGCTGAGACTTTACGGTCACTGTTGAGTCAGCATCTACATGTGACAGTGAGCTGGTTGGATGTTCTTGTGGTTCATGCTCATTGCCCTACTGAAGGAGGTTTCACGCAAATCACATTCTGATTCAGACACCAATATTTTCAAATCAACTCAAACTGTTGAGTTATACTTGCTAGACAAGTCATGGGTTGTGAGAACAGCAAAGAAGGATGTGAGAAGTGCATGGAGACTTGCAGTGAGAAATGCAGTTGCAGTTGTCATGAAACCACCAGTGAATTTGAGGAAGAGGCTTGGTCGTATCACGAAAAAGCGAACTACACAGGTTACTTTGAGGATGCAGATTCATCGTGTCACGAAAAACACCAGTTATGTTGAGGATGCAAACTCGGCAGTTTACAAAAACAAAGCTGACATGGAGGAAACAGTTTCATCGTGTGTAACCTGTATGGAGATTTTGAATGCATTATGGGAGTTCCTGGGAACATGTACTGAATGTGTTGCACAAATGTGAGTGAAAACACATTTCAATTTTAATTAATCTTGAATCTTTTCTAAAATGTTATTTTCTTTCCAGACTGTGCATCTTTAATCAAAATGTGTCTAATGAGTGAAACTGTCTTTTGGAACAGGCCATTTATGAGTAACTTGGAACATAAAAGAAACACAAATAATAATATAAAATACAGGCATCCTTAAAATGCAATTGGAGCCTCATTTCAGATTGATCTCAAATTATTCTTGAAATAATGACTCTCTGAAACATATTTTAGGTACTCATTTCATAGAGAGGTAAAGTTGTAAGGATGTTACAACTCCATAAAATGTGTGAGTAATTTTAAATCTTTCAAATCTCAATATTAAGTATGAAGTATTTTTTTTTTTTTTTTTCCAAGATCAGAGTCGATGGAGTGATGCAACATTCAGTGTGGCTTACAGGTCCCGTGCAGAAGAACATTATCCTCCTCATAAAGACAATCTGTACAAATACAACAGCTCAAAATAACACCATTCAATTCAAAACTATAAACTATAATGTCTAATTATTGATCTAAAGTGATATGTGTAAGATAAAGATAAATTAAAATTGCATTAGCTTTTCATTGTTTATTTAATCGCTTATTTTTTTTTTTCATACAGGCTTAAAAACAGCCCAATTCATTCTTACACAGAAGAGGCTATAATTGACTATATTTATGCATGTTGCTTAATGCATGTTGCTCATCTATTTGTATGTAATTTATTTTAGGCAATTTTAGCAACATTATCTACAATTAAAATACCATAATGTGCTCTTCTTTTGGTATGACTGACTCTTCTACTTATGTATGCAGAGATGTAGTGCAGTAAAGTCAATCAACCGCAAATCTGCATTCAGTAACTTTATTATTTTATAGTTTATGTTACTGGAAAGGGCATTACTGTCTTGATAGCACCATTAATCCAAGGGTTAAGAAATGTAAATCTGTATAGCATTTTCAGACGTCATCATACATGTGTCTATCATAAAATCAAAGATAAACATCTTGTGCTCTTTACTATTGCACATATATTTGTGAAGTAGCAGCAGGTTAATTGAGTCCACAAGACCTTTTCAGGCTCGGATCACTGTCATCTGAAACACTCTTTGAGCAGCATCTCACATAAAGCAGTAGTATGAGTTTAGATCACACTGTTGCTTTTGGCCAAAATAAGAAAAATTTCTCTAGATAGGATTTTAGTTTTTTTTTTTTTTTTTTTTGGTTTTGACTTCCAGTGATTATGAAAACACAATTCCGTTCCTTTCCTTTAAAATGGTGTACTGTTAAAAGCGTACTGAGCAGCGGAAGAGATTATGTTACCCAGGTTGCTTTCTGCGATCGCAGAAATAGAGTAAAACAGACAAGGATAGGCTACTTTGGGCTTCGGACAGAAAAATACACACTCACACACACACACAGTATGTCAAAATATAATTCTTGGAAAGTTTATAATTAAACACAGTCACGTCTTAAGTGAACATAAACAGTTGGGAAAGTAATTGAAAACTTGTCAGTATATTAAAACTGTGCATTTAGCCTTAAAGTGACAGCAGCCTAATAAGCCTACTGCTGTCTCTGTCATTAAGAAAATAAGAGAATCATTCACTGCTCTTCACTGGATAACTTTCGTAACTTTGATACAAATCACTGAATATTTAATTCATAAAGTGAAGACTGTGCACAGACTATGTGTTTAATTTTTAATTTACATTCGACTACTTTAACTTCCGTATTGTAGACCATTATTTTTTTAGTATAAATTGTTTATTTGTATCATTTGTTTTTTTGTCCCACTGTTTGTATTATTATTATTATTATTATTATTATTATTATTATTTTTCTTTCGTTTTGTTTTGTGGATATGACAAAAAAAATTACAAATGCAGTTATTATCATTTATTATTTTGTTTATTGAGATATTTGTAACAAAATAGGTTAAAATAATAATACAGGAAAATGTACTTATGTTTAACAAAAATTTAAAGTCACATGACAATACATATTCACTTTAATTGCCACATCAGCTGTTCGTTTAGTTGTTTTAATGTTTCAAATCACAGTACCCATAAAACATTAGGCATATAAATAAAGTAATACACTGTAAAATGTTTCCTTACAGTAAAAACTTTCTGAGATCAATAAACAAAAATATAACTGTGAAAGACTTAACAATTTTACAACTAAACAATGATGCCATACAATGCTAATTAATTTCCCTTTACCATGCACACACAAAATAGTTTTTAGGTTTTCCATTTGCCACCATTTACTTGAAATCATTTGAAATCATGAAAATTATACTTTTCACCCTCCACCAAGAAAATCCTACATGTTTAAAAAAGAAGAAGACTAAATAATACAGAATGCAGCTGCAAGATTTACTTTTAATGAGCCAAAATGCACGTCACAACTCATCAATTTGCACTGGGTACCAAAAGCTGCACGCATAAAGTAATCTGCACAGAGTTATCTAATGAACAGTTGTTTGAGCTCAACAAAATAAGATATAATTGATTTTGACAGTTAAAGCAGTTACAGTTAAATATAATTGTAGTTTAACAGTTGTATTTCGTTTATTTATTTAAACTAGCATTAATTCCTTATTCAGCTGTAATAAGAACTATTAGTTTGTAAAAAATATTTTTACCCTCCACCACAAAATCTTGAGTGTGATTAACATAAAGTTACTTATTTTACATCAGTAGTATCGACATTCGTAATATTAAGAAACTTGTATAACATATTTTAATATTATTTGCAGAAAGAAGCTGAGATATAGACCAATTCACACTGAACCAACAGACAGCAACAGAAATGTTTGTTGGCTTTGTAACAGTGTGTTACTCCTTTCGGCATCTGTTGGAGTTGGTCGGCTCTTGTTTTTTTTGCCAAATGAACATGCTGAATCTAATTTTTCTCAGGTCGTGGCAATGTCTGAGGAGTGAGGTACCGTAATCTGGTGATCATTCTGGTGATCATTGCAATGTAAATTGGCATTACGACATTTAACATCCAAAAACATTTTATATATATATATATAATCACCTGTATGGAATGAAACTTTCTATTTCCTGAAACATTGAATTCATAAAGGGGGTCAAATCAACCCGAAAAATCTTGAAAATTGAATTTTGGACTCCTGGATTGCTTTTGGATTAATGAATTGCTTAAAAAAGACAAGTGGCCTAATAAACGTGTTTGATATATTAAAATACTTGTGTATCATCAATTATTGTAATTATTTCATTAATAGGACACCTTTTTTTAGTCCAGTATGGGTTATTGTCACTCCCTTAATGATTTTTTTTTTTTTTTTTTTTTTTTCATGCTTTCTACGTCTAAAATGATGTTGTGGTCCTCTGTGTTTCTTGAGACACATTTGATTTTTTTGAGTCCACAGCAGAGACATCTGAAGCACTTCGTGTACTGCAGTGTAACCTGGACAAGAATGAGACAAGAATGACTTCATGAGATTCATGAAATTCTAACGTTGGCCTGAGAAAGCCAGGCCTAAAAATTTGAAGTAGTTTTACAAGTTTCGAGTTTAAAAGGATGATATGCAGCCAAAGAGTCGGACAGACAGCAGATCAGCAGATCTGTGTTCGATTAAATGTACATTTTTGACAGTTGAAGCTTGAAAATTTTGGATAATTTGAACATTCCACCATCAAATGGAAGAGTAACAGTTTAAACAAACTGCATAAAAGTCACAGATTACCAAAATAAGAACAGGAATAAATGTCTGACCTCATACAACACAATAAATCAGGAAAAAATAAGAGTTCAAGATCAGGATGAGGATCTTCAGCACATGAATGTAATTAGTGAAGAAACCCAGAAACAGTATTACAGTTTTTTATTTTTTTTTTTATTTTTTTTGTACATAACACTGTAATTCTATCAGATAGAAGAAATGCTGCATAAGCCCCAAGCTGTTTTATTTCCTTCCAAACAAATAAATAAATAAACAACAACAACAAAAACTCACTCTTCCCTGTTGTAGCCTTCAGGACCCAGCACGACACAACCACGTATCCAATCACACACAGGACTCCATTTATAAAGAACAAAACCCAACAGCGCCAAACTGAAGAACACCAGCCCCACGATCGCACACACCAAAGCCAACATCACCAGCGGTGAGCCGCTCTGAGAAAACATGTCATGCTCTGAGTTGATCATCTACTGTAGACTGAATTTGAATTATGCTTGTGCATTCAATGCTTCAGAATTTTTTTTTTAATTAATTTTTTTTTTTTTGAGGATATTTGACATTCTCTTTCATACCTCTGGTGGATGGCTGGTTTGCACAATACTGAATGTCGACAGATGATCACAGGAACACACAGTGTAGCTGCTGTTGGTCTTTAAAACAGAACAACCATCAACAATCCACTTGCTGATATTCCAGTAAACACAGGACAGAGAACCGCTGGGATCAAACTCCTGCAAAAAAGATAAACGAACATAAATATCAGAACACGGAATATTAGAAATTTTCAGACTGAAAGCATCAAACTCTCTCAAACATTAAACTCTCACTCTGATGTGTTTGAAGGTGAAGTTGACTGGTTTAGTGAGTTTAGTGTTGGTGGTTTTGGGAAGAGTAACTGAGATCACAGTGGACATCATGGTTTTAACCATCCCATTTGATGTGTTGAAGAAGTCTGGCTTCAGTAGATTCTCCATCGTGTTGTAACTCATGAAAGCCACAGCAGCTGATCCTGTGAGACAGAAACAGAAAAAAGAAACATGAAATATTATACTGTATGTTACAATAACAAGCACAGCATCCAAAACAATATGCAAATGTGGATTAGTGGTAAAGGTATCTTCCCACATTTTTTTTTTTTTTTTTAAATCAAAACATTTGACATACTTTCACTGTTGTTCTTGACAATCCCAATGAGATCGATGTCCACAGAACAATATGTTGTGTCAAGTTGAGGGATTCTTTTTAAGATGACATTTGGTCCAACCATGAACACTTGACCCTCTGATTAAACACAAACAAGCAGTTATGTGCTATTTTAATTGTATCTACTATACAGTTATCATCAGGGATCATCAGCCTCAAAAATAAAACTATCATGCGTCTTTTGTGTGAATGCTACGCATTTGATTACACACAGGCGAGTACCCAGTTTAAGTCCATGTTATAATATTCAAGTTATAATAACTTAATAATTACATAATTATGTTTCTATTGTAATTTGTCTTTTTTTTTTTTTAAATATACATATTTATATTTCTGAAGAACAGTAAAATATATAAATAAGTCTTTTCACGATTCAAACACTGATTGAGCAATTACATGAGACATGAGATGGACTGTATCGTTAAACACACCTTCTGTTGTTTATTCATGTAAATAGTAGTAAAGCGAAAGAGATGATCAGTTCATGTGCACTTTGTGCTGCCACTCTGCTTGATCAGAGGTAGTTACAGCGATCTATCATGCCATATTAAAGAGCCCCAAAACAGTATTTATTGCTTGAATTTCCTAATAAAACAGACAGAATTCGAAATCTGAGACTTTGTTTCATATCAAAAGTGACAAAGCACAAAGCTTATTGCAATTTATTGGATGGGAGGTGTACTATACTGTTCTTTCATTAACTGTAAACAGCATAGACCAAAAGATCGATTGGGATTTAAGATTCAATGTTGGTTCATAAAAATGAAAATCTATTAAAAAATTAATTAATTAATTAATTAGACTGGACAAACTTAAACTGACAGGAACTTGAATGCATAGGCAAATGAGGGATTGTGAGGGAAGTGAAGCACCCGTACTACCTCCCTAGCACCACCAGAGGGAGCCCTCACCCGAATATTGCCTTCTTTGATTTGGACTGCATTTCCCTCATGTCTGGTATCTGATTGCACACACATCTGCACCTCATCAGCAAAACACGCATATAAGCACTGCACACTTATACACTCATTGCGAAGTCTTGATTTGCTACAGTGGTTATTTCTGAGCGTTAACTTGTGGATTATCTCTCTGTGTTTGATCTTGGACTGTTTCCCCATGTATGATTCTTTGCTGCCTGCCCTGACCTATTGCCTGACCTATCATTCCAAACTTTGTATCAATAAAGCTGCAGGTGGATCCTCACTTTGCTGAATCGTTGTTACAGGGATAATGGCTGAACAGTGCAGGGCAAGGGCAAGAACTGCATAGTAAAGGCTGCGGTTTGGAAAAATACCTGTGTTTGTGTGGACAGAGCCATAGTTGTGTGTGTGTGTGTGTCTTTCTTTCTTTTAGTAATTCTACTTGTTAACAGTGGGTTTTCATCATTAATGCTCAGTCTTCACTTTATTAAGTGGTTGCTGGTTGTTCCCATATGAACACAGAGCAGTGTTATTAATTTAACACCAGGATTTTGCTATGTCTTGTGACTGTTGATTGTTTTATGCTCAAGGCAGAACATTCAAAAATCACACTGTGGTCTCATCAAACCATGAACTTCTCACTGTATTGAACTTGTGTTTAATTTTGTATTTTATTTTTACATGTTTTTTCAGGACACAATGTCAGAATCTAATTCAATAAGCTTCTACCAATTGATGGATGAATTTGCATCAAATTACTGAACATTGACATCAGTAACAAAAAATACAGGCAGTGTTTTCTGCTCTCTTATAAAAGTTTATAACTACACAATTAAAAAAAAGTTACTGTAGCTGCATTTGTTGCTATCTCTGACCAATCGCTGCTCTCTAGACAACATAAAGTCATTGCCATCATATATAATCTTAGTTTCATCATCAATAATTGTTTCTCCACTTACCTACAGCAGCAAGAGTAAAACTGACACTGTTATTTGTGTCTGTCGGCGTCACCAATGTAGAAATGAGTTTCTCACTGGTTTTTAACACACGGTTTCCATAGAAGGCTAGTTCAGTTGGGTTTGGTGATGATGTTGACTCTACAATCTTCTCTGAAGCGTTGAAGACCATATTCAAAATGTTCATCACAGCCTAATTTATTGATCAGAAAAATGCAGTTAAATAGAGTTACTGTACATGTATATGTCAAAAAAGCCAGACAGCACTGCTATGTCAGTTTTATTATCTGAATTGCATTTGATGCTTTTATGATGTTTCTCTTGAAAATCCTTGATCAGGCACTTACATTCAAAGGAAGCACTTGAGCTGTAATGTTCTCAGTCTGCTCAAGAAGGTTTTCAAAACATCCTTTAGAGGTCTGACTCTGAAATCACAGTTGAGCTTTATATGGTAAATAAAACACACTCTGTGTTTGTAATCATGCTTTGCAATATTGATAGCAATAGCAAACAAATGTAAATTTGTGCATGTAATCATCAGAAATAAATAACATAATAGTTCATATTTCAAATATCTGCCAATGTCTACAGGAGTTGAGAATCCATCTCTAAAACTATCTTTAGAAACCTAACTTACGATGCATTCTTCTGGCAGTGTTAGATTTATACCTGCAATGACAGAAAAAAAAAAAAAAAAAAAAAAACATAAAAGACACAAATTATCTATGTGTCATCTGTGCAATAAAAGCATAGGTCAAAAAGAAATGATGCATAAAGATTAATGATGCATGATTACAGAAGCAGTAAGATATATATATATATATAAGCCTGAAGAAGTTATTGATGAAACCTTTGTCAAAAGAGGAGTTGTATGTTTCATTACAAAGTTTAAAAAATGGAATTGATGGTTTTTCTTTTGATCTTTATAAGGCCTATTGGGAGTTTTTGGGAGATGATGTTCTTGAAGTTTTGAATGAGAGCTTGAATGGAGGACAGCTGCCACAGAGTTGTAAAAGGGCAGTTTTAACCCTACTCCCAAAAAAAGGTGATTTGAAAAAAAATAAAAATTGGAGACCAGTATCATCATTATGTGCCAATTATAAAATTGTATCCAAGACCTTGGCTAATCGATTCAAAAAAGTGATGGGAATGATATAGATCAGTCGTATTGTATACCCAAAAGATCGATTGTTGATAATATTTTACTGATCAGAGATGTTTAGAGGTTTCAAGGATTTTTGGCTTAACATTTGGCCTGATTTCATTAGACCAGGAAAAAGCCTTTGATTGGGTGGAACACGGGTTTTACTGATATGATGAAGGTCCTTTATGAGGACACTGAAAACATATTGAAGGTCAATGGTGGCTTGAGTTCTCGGTTTAAGATTGGAAGAGGAATAAGACAGCGATGTTCAGTGTCTGGAATGTTATATTCAATTGCTTTGGAACCATTTTTAAATCAAATAAGGGAGAGTATTTGTGGTTTCAAATATGATAGTAGATTTATGCCTGTAAAGTTGTCAGCATATGCTGATGAAGTAGTTGTTTTAATTAATGATCAAGATGATGCTGATAGACTGATGCAAATTGTTGAAGATTTTGGTAAAATTTCCTCTTCAAAGATTAATTGGTCAAAGGTAATTGGAGAATGTGGAGTGCTCTGGACAAAGGGAAGTTTTAGAATATTTGGGGGTGTTTTTAGGAATTGAAGTAACAAATAATTGGAAAGGAATTTCCTTTTTTTTACGAAGGAATTCCAAAACCATGGTGTTTGATGAAAATAACAAGGTATACTGATGGAAAGTCTTTATGCTGGTTGTTGCTAGAGCCATTGATTAATGGGTCTCATTTGAATTTATCTTGTGAGATACCTTAATAGTTTGAACAAAAAATGAAAAATGCACAGATTATAATAATGAAGGATTTGGTGGAAGTGGCCAGAAGAGACTTAAGAAATACTATTGCACTAACTAAACTTGGGCTTGGATCTGAGCGAATAGTTGGACAGATGTTGGAAAAATGCAGAGGCTCTTTATCTGAAGAAGAATGGATGCTTCTATATGATTATTCAACATTACAACAAAGACCAGATGCTGAGGAAAATTTTCCAAGAATGGTGATTTGTTTGGATTTACCAGATACAGATATTAACTGTCCCTTAACAGTGTCAAAAATTTGAAGGACATAAATATTATGTTTAGTGGTGGAAAATGTTTTTATAAAATGTGTGTAAAGGTTTTGAACAAAGAACAGCTGGTACATCGGTCTGATACTCCATGGCGAAGTCATTTATGTAATGTTTTAAACCCATGTGGGGTATATTATACAAGCCACCATTGACAAAGTTTGGATTTTGCAAGGCATTGTTGCAGTTAATGTCTTTATTTCTATTTTAAATCCCCAGATAAAAGATAGTTGCATTTTTTTAATTTTGTCTTTTCTGTTGAATTTTATTATAGGTCAGTCGAATATTTGGAACTGAATGTAATATAGTGACTGTTTTTAAAGGATTTAAAAAAAAAAAAAATTATACATTTTTCTTTTTATTCTTGTATAAAAAATCTAACGGGCTTTGAAATGATTTGGACTTATGGAGAAGTACTTAGTAAAAAAAAAAAAAAAAAAAATCAAAAATTTTTGGTGATAATATAAGATGAAATAATATAATTAACGTATAAAGAAAGTTTGCACCAATCCACAAACATTCAGTCAAAACACAAATCAACAGAGGAAACATCAGACTACATTACCAGCTGAGGTTGTCTCTGGTGTGACTGTTGTAACAGTGCTGCTGATGTCATTAACAACTAAAAAAAAAAAAAAAAAAACTGACATGAGTGCATCCACGTCACGTTAATAATTACCACATCCTTAGATTATAAAAATTTGAAAGAAAGAAAGAAACAAACAAACAAACAACGAAATAAAGAAACAAAGAAAGAAACTAACAAACAATGAAAGAAAGAAAGGTTTTTTTTTCTATTTAAGTATTTAATTTTTGCCATTTCATAGGGTTGGTTATTCAAATCTAAAAGCTTGGGAAAAAGCAGTTCATGATAAAAATCTCATCATGTGAAGACAGCTCACATGTGCTTAACATAAATCACTGACAACTCTGCGTAGTTTACATATTTAAAAAAAAAAAAAAAGAGATCTAACCCAGGAAGTCAAGGGTCAAGAGCACAACTAAAGCAAACGCTGATCTCCATGATGGTGGCATCATTTTAACCACTAAAACATCAACATCTGATCCTCTGTAATTCTCAATATGAGCTTCTGCAGACGTGTGACAGAAATAAAGTCAGTCTGGTTAATAATGAGTGAAGCTGGTGATGCTGTTAGTGGAGTTGTTTAATCATCATCTGCTGAGATCTTGAGAGATTTAATGGCTTATTTTATTTCAGTTGATTTAATCTGTGGCTGAAATCAGTTGTAGTTCTTGTGTTTCTCTTTTCTTCAGTGATTCTGCTTGTTAACCGTAGGTGTTCATCACTAATGCACAATCACCTTTTAATTGATCACTTAATTATCCAATTAACTTTAACTCTGATTCAGTGCTAATTTAACTCCATTTAGAGAGGGACCAAATGTTCTCTGAATAATGTTAATTTTACTCTGGGGATTTTACTGTGCAGTCTCCTTAAAATCAGAATCTATGAACAATACTATCATACTCATGCATCGCCCACGAAAATGAAAATGTCTGCACTGCACTGATCCACAAACATTTTTTTCTTTTTATTCTTGTATGAAAAATCTAACGGGCTTTGAAATGATTTGGACTTACGGAGAAGTACTTAGTAAAAAAAAATAAATAAATCAAAAATTTTTGGTGATAATATAAGATGAAATAATATAATTAACGTATAAAGAAAGTTTGCACCAATCCACAAACATTCAGTCAAAACACAAATCAACAGAGGAAACATCAGACTACATTACCAGCTGAGGTTGTCTCTGGTGTGACTGTTGTAACAGTGCTGCTGATGTCATTAACAACTAAAAAAAAAAAAAAAAAAACTGACATGAGTGCATCCACGTCACGTTAATAATTACCACATCCTTAGATTATAAAAATTTGAAAGAAAGAAAGAAAGAAAGAAACAAACAAACAACGAAAGAAAGAAAGAAAGAAAGAAACAAACAAACAAAAGAAAGAAAGAAAAAGAAAGAAGGAAAATCTAAAGGTTATTAATATCACTCAGTTTCCTTACAATCAGAATCTCTAAACAATACTATCATACTCATGCATCGCCCACAAAAATTAAAATGTCTGCACTGATCCACAAACATTCAGTCAAAACACAAATCAACAGAGGAAACATCAGACTACATTACCAGCTGAGGTTGTCTTTGGTGCGACTGTTGTAGCAGTGCTGCTGATGTTATTAACAACTAAAAAAAAAAAAAAAAAAAAAAAAAATGAATAGTATGAATAGTAAAGAATCAGCAATCACACAAATAATACAAATGGCTCATGTGAATATAATTACCTGCACAGTATGCTGAATAGCAGAAAGATGGTCTAACCAGCTCATAGACATAATATTTGCCTGGGCAGGCTTTGACTTTAATGGGGTAAGACCCAAAAAAACAGCAGTAACTGAACCAGTGACCGCAGACATCTCGAGTGACGACTCCATCCTGTACTGTTGGGTGTCCACCACGAATCCACAGTGGGGCATGAGTACCACAGCTGTACTTTGCAACACACGTGTCTGGGATCTGAGCGCTTATGTTGTTAATGAAGAGACGATACCAGCCGCTCGAGGTGAGATCACTGTCACACTTGTAGGAGTTTGATAGCTGACTGCTGTTAGCTCTCCATGGCTCGTCCAGCACAGTGTAGTTGTAGCAGGGGTCAGACGGAAACACTGCAAACAAACAAACAAACAAACAAAACAAACAAGTAAATTAATTCATTAATTAATATGTCTGTTAAATAGAAAAAAAAATATTGGTGAATTAAAGGCATCTGAATTAAAAAAAAAACAAAAAATGAATTTCATTTGAGTCAACCAAACAAAGAATATTTCTGTATATAAAATGAAACTTGTGTATCTGAAACTCTTAGACTTAGGGTTTGGCAGTAAGTTTTGGGAGCTCATTTTTAGTCCATCTCATATCCTGAAAGGTCTGTCTTGCAGAGCTTGATTTAAAATGAGCTCCTAAACTTACTGCCAGATTCTGGAGGATAAATTCTTCAAATGGTGCAAGAGGATGTGGTGCTGGTCCTTCAAGAGTCACTCTCAACTTATCTGTCCATAAAGGTTATTAAAATTAGTCTTCATTTTTACAACACTTCAGCATCTTATTCTTATTAACTGACGGTCATTTTTTTTTTTTTTTTTTTACCCAAGTAAAGTCTCTGAGAACCTGACACATTACACTTCTAGACTTTCCAGGTAGGTTGCAGTTCTGGAAAATGGTGACGCTGGAGACTAAATGGTTCCTGATGGTTTCACACCTAATTCTTCACATTTATTCTTAATTCTTTTGCTGTTTTTTTACAGTTTCTGACCCTGCTGGCCCAACGAGCATTTTGCTGTGCAATGGTCATATCTTAATTTTGCAAATTCTGCATTGCAGTAGTTTTGAGTTTTCTCGTGGGGATTTAATAATATTTAACTTTTCAGTCTGAGTTAAATATCTCATTTTGTTTTTTTTGTTTGTTTGGTTTTTTTTTTTTCATTTTATCTGTAAAATATTAGTTATTATGATTGATGTGGTTTAGAATTGGTAAAATGGTGCTTGGAAAAAAGTATGATATATATATATATATATATAATTGTGTTCAGAATATAATTACCTGCTGCACAATATGCTGAATTGCAGACAGATGGACTAACCAACTCATAGACATAATAACTGCCTGGACAGGCTTTGACTTTAATGGGGTAAGACCCAAAATAGCAGCAGAAATTGTTCCAGTGAGCGCAGACATCTCGACTGACGACTCCATCCTGTACTGTTGGGTGTCCACCACGAATCCACAGTGGGGCAGCAGTGCCACAGCTATACTGAGGAACACACGTGTCTGGGATCTGAGCGCTCACATTGTTAATGAAGAGACGATACCAGCCTCTCCAGGTGACTGACTGGTCACACTTATTGCCTGAAGCATATATATTAGTGGCTCTCCATGGATCGTCCAGCACAGTGTAGTTGTAGCAGGGGTCAACAGGGGTATATGCTGTAATTCAAATATTTATTTTTAGCAGTACATTATACAGTACAAATGAACATTACTAGCAGCCGTTTCATACAATCTCCTTCAGAAATGAAGACAGAAATGAAGACAACATTATTACGATTTTTGAATTTTGGACCTTGGCATGAGCCAAGGATTCAGAGGAAAAAAGAATTTTGATTCTGTGCCTTACGGTTCAAAAGTTATTAACATAAAATGATTGAAATTTTGGACAGGTGGTGGCGCTAGAGAGTTTGAGTTAGAGACTCCAAACTTCCTATGGTCAATGATGGGACTGTCCTCTATCAGTGTGCCAAATTTCACAACTTTCCCACAGTTGGTTCTATGGGCTGCCATAGACTTCCAGAGCGGAAGAAGAAGAAGAATAATAAGAACGCCAACGGATACAATAGATGCCATCGCACCTCCGGTGCTTGGCCCCTAATAATAATCCTTTCAATTAAAATCTGATGACATACTTTATCCCCCCTACAACTGACTTCAGCCACAGATAAAATCAACTGAAATAAAAGATATGAAATCTCTCAAAATCTGATTAAACAACTCCACAAACAGCATCACCAGCTTCACTCATTACTAACCAGACTGACTTTGTTGTATGTCTACAGAAGCACTAATTGAGAATTAACAGAGGTTTAGAAGTTGATGTTTTATTGGTCAATGGGAAAAAAAACAAAACAAAACAAAAAAAAACATGCCACCATAATTGTGGTCAAGGTTTGCTCTAGTTTGTCTCTTGACCCTTTTAGTGACTCACAATAATTTTGCTTCTAAGCAGTTGCAATATTGTTTCACAGCAATTATTTGTGTACTTCTAAATCAAATGTCTGAAGTAGTAGATTGCTTTACATTTTCTGCTTATGGTTCATGTGAACATCATAACATCATCTTTCCCTTTGGTTTATTGACTGACATATTACTGAAACAATGAGCCTATTAAACAAACGCCACCATAATGCTCAGGTTTTTAGACATGAACACTTATCATACGATCCTCAACAGCGGTGACAATAATTATTGATACTGCAGCGCATGATGGGAGTTTTTACTATGTTGTTACCCAGCGTGCATTGCAGCATGAAGCATTTTGTTGATTGTCACCATTGTTGAGAGTCATATGCTGGTATTTCATGTCTGTGTGTCTCCAAACAACAGCGAAACTTATGGATCTCAAATAATTCGTAACTAATAAAGCGTAAGTATTTTTTTTTTTTTTTATATATGTAAGTATTTAATTTTTGTCGTTTCGTAGGGTTGGTTATGCAAATCTAAAAGCTTGGGAAAAAGCAGTTCATGATAAAAACCTCATCATGTGAAGACAGCTCACATGTGCTTAACATAAATCATTGACAACTCTGCGTAGTTTAAAAAAAAAAAAGAGATCTAACCCAGGAAGTCAAGGGTCAAGAGCACAACTAAAGCAAACGCTGATCTCCATGATGGTGGCATCATTTTAACCACTAAAACATCAACATCTGATCCTCTGTAATTCTCAATATGAGCTTCTGCAGACGTGTGACAGAAATAAAGTCAGTCTGGTTAATAATGAGTGAAGCTGGTGATGCTGTTAGTGGAGTTGTTTAATCATCATCTGCTGAGATCTTGAGAGATTTAATGGCTTATTTTATTTCAGTTGATTTAATCTGTGGCTGAAATCAGTTGTAGTTCTTGTGTTTCTCTTTTCTTCAGTGAGGCCCCGTTTACACGAAGGGAAGACGCAGATATTCCCCTGCGGTTTGGCCTCTCATTTACACGAAAACCCCGTTTTTATCACAGAAAACGATTATTTCTAAAAACTCCGGCCAAAGTGGAGATTTCTGATAACGCCGGTTATGTGTTGCCGTGTCAACTGGGAGAAACGGGGTTTTAGGTTCTCAAACGTCACATTATGCGCCAGAAAATGCTTAACGTCATGTGAGCGCTCTATTTACAGTTTGTTTGGCTACGGATCAACGTCGATTCTGAGGATTTTGATTGGCTTGCATGGCTTTATTCTTTTCCCTATACTGCCGCCCATAGGTTTGGCATAGTTATTATGGCGCTCGACGGCGTATTTATGCGGGTTGATATAAATGACAAGTTTTTTGAAAACGATGTTGTGTGCACAATGTTATTATTGAAAACGGAGGGGAGGAAATATTCGTTTCTCTAAATACCCGGCTATGTGTAAATGTGGCCTGATTCTGCTTGTTAACGGTAGGTGTTCATCACTAATGCACAATCACCTTTTAATTGATCACTTAATTATCCAATTAACTTTAACTCTGATTCAGTGCTAATTTAACTCCATTTAGAGAGGGACCAAATGTTCTCTGAATAATGTTAATTTTACTCTGGGGATTTTACTGTGCAGTCTCCTTAAAATCAGAATCTATGAACAATACTATCATACTCATGCATCGCCCACGAAAATGAAAATGTCTGCACTGATCCACAAACATTCAGTCAAAACACAAATCAACAGAGGAAACATCAGACTACATTACCAGGTGAGGTTGTCTCTGGCGTGACTGTTGTAACAGTGCTGCTGATGTTATTAACAACTAAAAAAATAAAAGAATAAAAAATATCTGACATGAGTGCATCCACGTCATGTTAATAATAAACATCCTTAGATTGCAGAAATTTGAAAGAAAGAAAGAAAGACTTATGACTTATGAATAGTAATGAATCAGCAATCACACAAATATACAAATGGCTCACGTGAATATAATTACCTGCACAGTATGCTGAATAGCAGAAAGATGGTCTAACCAGCTCATAGACATAATATTTGCCTGGACAGGCTTTGACTTTAATGGGGTAAGACCCAAAAAAACAGCAGTAACTGAACCAGTGACCGCAGACATCTCGAGTGACGACTCCATCCTGTACTGTTGGGTGTCCACCACGAATCCACAGTGGGGCAAGGGTGCCACAGCTGTACTTTGCAACACACGTGTCTGGGATCTG
Organism: Cirrhinus mrigala; assembly: GCA_036247105.1. Taxonomy (NCBI): domain Eukaryota; kingdom Metazoa; phylum Chordata; class Actinopteri; order Cypriniformes; family Cyprinidae; genus Cirrhinus; species Cirrhinus mrigala. The sequence goes on from CM070007.1 coordinate 3,540,496, forward strand.
AGCGCTTATGTTGTTAATGAAGAGACGATACCAGCCGCTCGAGGTGAGATCACTGTCACACTTGTAGGAGTTTGATAGCTGACTGCTGTTAGCTCTCCATGGATCGTCCAGCACAGTGTAGTTATAGCAGGGGTCAGACGGAAACACTGCAAACAAACAAACAAACAAACAAACAAAACAAATAAACTTTTTTTAAAAACTTTAATTAAAAAAAAAAAAAAAACATTACATTTTGAAATACGTCTGTTACATAGAAAAGTATTGTTGAATTAAATGCACACTGTAAAAAACAACCTATAGAATCTACTCAATAAAATGAGGTAAACTGAGGTAGCAATTTACACTCAGTTTGTTTGGGTAGATTCTATCCTATATGTCTGAGTAAAGAATACCTGAATTTATCAGCTAAGACAAACTAAAAAAAAAGTAGGTGAAGTCTACACAGCAAAAAGCCCAGTGTTAAATGAACTCTCCCGGGAGTTTGAGTCCATGCTCAAGAGTATTAAAATTATTAAAGACACCTGATGTTAATAAGCAGAATCACCAAAAGGAGAAAATCTAATTTTGTAAGTTGCCATTATAGTGGCCAGTGTTAGCATTAGTTTAGCTCTTTACCAGTAACTTCTTAATATTAGATTTTCTTTGGCTGTTGTAATTGAGTTATAACAGTCAGACAAACCAGAAGAAATGAGATTTTGTGGTTTTGAATATGCTTTGACAAAATCATGAAGTAGCGACCAGAATAACTGAGTTGCGTTTTGTTTATGTTGGTTCAATCAGACAGGTGTTTCTGAAATTTATTTGACCGGAAAAAATATAAAAGTTTTTTAGATTTAGACACACAGACATCAACAATCAGCATGAGAATCACAACAATGGTGACCAACAAAAACGTATGTTGTAGCCAATCAAAACTCATCCATATCTCCCATCATGCATTGTGGCATGAATAAATTATGAGCTGATGATTTCCATGATGTTTAGAGTTGATCTGTTTCTGAATATGCTGTTTGTCACCATTTTTGAGATTCATATGCTGATTCATGATGTCTGTGTGTGCCTGAAAGATCAGCTCTTGAAAGTTTTTTTTTTTGATCAGAGAGAAGATGTCCATTCAAAATTGTAAAAAAAAAAAAAAATCAGTCTTTATCATTTTTTTTGCTGCTGTGAAACCACAAGGCAGTTGTAATAAATAAAGGATACAGAACTCTAAATGGTTTCAGTGGCTCAAATTAAGTTTATTTTAAAACTAAAATTATCACCACTGCATGACTTTTGCTCTTTGGCTTGTCTGGCTAGTTTAACTAAACAGTTGAACAAAAGCTGATGTTAAAAAGCTACGGGTCAAGAGCCCAGCTAATGCTAACACTGACCACTATAATGGTGACATAAACATTTTGGTGTCTTCAATAATTTTCAATCATCACTCAATGAATCACTTAATTACCTCATTAACTTTGACACTGCTTCAGTGTTCATTTTAACACTCAAATAAACTCCCGCGAGAGTTCATTTAACACTGGGCTTTTTGCTGTGTAGACTTTATCTACTTTTTTTTAGTTTGTCATAGCTGTTAAATTCAGGTATTCTTTACTCAAATATATAGACAAACGAAGTGCAAATTGTTACTTCAATTTACCTCATTTTATTGAGTAGATTCGTAAATTTAGGTATTCTTTACTCAGACATATAGGATAGAATCTACCCAAACAAACTGAGTGTAAATTGTTACCTCAGTTTACCTCATTTTATTGAGTAGATTCTATAGGTTGTTTTTTACAGGGCATGGATAATCTGAATTTAAAAAAAAAAAAAAAAGAAAAGAAAAAAAAATGCAGTAGTTTTGAATATTCCTCAAGGGGATTTAATAATTTTTAATTTTACAGGCTGAGTTAAATTTTTTTTTTTTTTTTTTTTTTTTTGGCTCATTTTATCTGTAAAATATTAGTTATTAAGGATGATGTGGTTTGGAATTGGTAAAATTGGTGCTTGGGAAAAAGTATGATATTTATATAATTGTGTTTGGAATATAATTACCTGCTGCACAATATGCTGAATTGCAGACAGATGGACTAACCAACTCATAGACATAATAACTGCCTGGACAGGCTTTGACTTTAATGGGGTAAGACCCAAAATAGCAGCAGAAATTGTCCCAGTGAGCGCAGACATCTCGACTGACGACTCCATCCTGTAATGTTGGGTGTCCACCACGAATCCACAGTGGGGCAGCAGTGCCACAGCTATACTGAGGAACACACGTGTCTGGGATCTGAGCGCTCACATTGTTAATGAAGAGACGATACCAGCCTCTCCAGGTGACTGACTGGTCACACTTATTGCCTGAAGCATATATATTAGTGGCTCTCCATGGATCGTCCAGCACAGTGTAGTTGTAGCAGGGGTCAAAAGGGGTATATGCTGTAATTCAAATATTTATTTTTAGCAGTACATTATACAGTACAAATGAACATTACTAGCAGCCGTTTCATACAATCTTCTTCAGAAATGAAGACAGAAATGGAGACAACATTATTACGATTTTTGAATTTTGGACCTTGGCATGAGCCAAGGATTCAGAGGAAAAAAGAATTTTGATTCTGTGCCTTACGGTTCAAAAGTTATTAACATAAAATGATTGAAATTTTGGACAGGTGGTGGCGCTAGAGAGTTTGAGTTAGAGACTCCAAACTTCCTATGGTCAATGATGGGACTGTCCTCTATCAGTGTGCCAAATTTCACAACTTTCCCACAATTGGTTCTATGGGCTGCCATAGACTTCCAGAGCGGAAGAAGAAGAAGAATAATAAGAACGCCAACGGATACAATAGATGCCATCGCACCTCCGGTGCTTGGCCCCTAATAATAATCCTTTCAATTAAAATCTGATGACATACTTTATCCCCCCTACAACTGACTTCAGCCACAGATAAAATCAACTGAAATAAAAGATATGAAATCTCTCAAAATCTGATTAAACAACTCCACAAACAGCATCACCAGCTTCACTCATTACTAACCAGACTCACTTTGTTGTATGTCTACAGAAGCACTAATTGAGAATTAACAGAGGTTTAGAAGTTGATGTTTTATTGGTCAATGGGAACAAAAACAAAAAAAAAAAAAAAAACATGCCACCATAATTGTGGTCAAGGTTTGCTCTAGTTTGTCTCTTGACCCTTTTAGTGACTCACAATAATTTTGCTTCTAAGCAGTTGCAATATTGTTTCACAGCAATTATTTGTGTACTTCTAAGTCAAATGTCTGAAGTAGTAGATTGTTTTACTTTTTCTGCTTATGGTTCATTTATGTGAACATCATAAAGTGATCTTTCCCTTTGGTTTATTGACTGGCACATTACTGAAATAATGAGCCTATTAAACAAACGCCACCATAATGCGTTAGCGTTGAAATGGAAAAGCTGAATCAGCTCAGGTTTTTAGACATGAACACTTATCATACGATCCTCAACAGCGGTGACAATAATTATTGATACTGCAGCGCATGATGGGAGTTTTTACTATGTTGTTACCCAGCGTGCATTGCAGCATGAAGCATTTTGTTGATTGTCACCATTGTTGAGAGTCATATGCTGGTATTTCATGTCTGTGTGTCTCCAAACAACAGCGACACTTATGGATCTCAAATAATTCGTAATTAGTAAAGCATAAGTATTTTTTTTTTTCTATATAAGTATTTAATTTTTGCCGTTTCATAGGGTTGGTTATTCAAATCTAAAAGCTTGGGAAAAAGCAGTTCATGATAAAAATCTCATCACGTGAGGACAGCTCACATGTGCTTAACATAAATCATTGACAACTCTGCACAGTTAAAAAAAAAAAAAAAAAAGAGATCTAACCCAGGAAGTCAAGGGTCAAGAGCACAACTAAAGCAAACGCTGATCTCCATGATGGTGGCATCATTTTAACCACTAAAACATCAACATCTGATCCTCTGTAATTCTCAATATGAGCTTCTGCAGACGTGTGACAGAAATAAAGTCAGTCTGGTTAATAATGAGTGAAGCTGGTGATGCTGTTAGTGGAGTTGTTTAATCATCATCTGCTGAGATCTTGAGAGATTTAATGGCTTATTTTATTTCAGTTGATTTAATCTGTGGCTGAAATCAGTTGTAGTTCTTGTGTTTCTCTTTTCTTCAGTGATTCTGCTTGTTAACCGTAGGTGTTCATCACTAATGCACAATCACCTTTTAATTGATCACTTAATTATCCAATTAACTTTAACTCTGATTCAGTGCTAATTTAACTCCATTTAGAGAGGGACCAAATGTTCTCTGAATAATGTTAATTTTACTCTGGGGATTTTACTGTGCAGTCTCCTTAAAATCAGAATCTATGAACAATACTATCATACTCATGCATCGCCCACGAAAATGAAAATGTCTGCACTGCACTGATCCACAAACATTTTTTTCTTTTTATTCTTGTATGAAAAATCTAACGGGCTTTGAAATGATTTGGACTTACGGAGAAGTACTTAGTAAAAAAAAATAAATAAATCAAAAATTTTTGGTGATAATATAAGATGAAATAATATAATTAACGTATAAAGAAAGTTTGCACCAATCCACAAACATTCAGTCAAAACACAAATCAACAGAGGAAACATCAGACTACATTACCAGCTGAGGTTGTCTCTGGTGTGACTGTTGTAACAGTGCTGCTGATGTCATTAACAACTAAAAAAAAAAAAAAAAAACTGACATGAGTGCATCCACGTCACGTTAATAATTACCACATCCTTAGATTATAAAAATTTGAAAGAAAGAAACAAACAAACAAACAACGAAAGAAAGAAAGAAAAAAAAGAAACAAACAAACAAACAAACAAAAGAAAGAAAGAAAAAGAAAGAAGGAAAATCTAAAGGTTATTAATATCACTCAGTTTCCTTACAATCAGAATCTCTAAACAATACTATCATACTCATGCATCGCCCACAAAAATTAAAATGTCTGCACTGATCCACAAACATTCAGTCAAAACACAAATCAACAGAGGAAACATCAGACTACATTACCAGCTGAGGTTGTCTTTGGTGCGACTGTTGTAGCAGTGCTGCTGATGTTATTAACAACTAAAAAAAAAAAAAAAAAAAAAAAAAAATGAATAGTATGAATAGTAAAGAATCAGCAATCACACAAATAATACAAATGGCTCATGTGAATATAATTACCTGCACAGTATGCTGAATAGCAGAAAGATGGTCTAACCAGCTCATAGACATAATATTTGCCTGGGCAGGCTTTGACTTTAATGGGGTAAGACCCAAAAAAAACAGCAGTAACTGAACCAGTGACCGCAGACATCTCGAGTGACGACTCCATCCTGTACTGTTGGGTGTCCACCACGAATCCACAGTGGGGCATGAGTACCACAGCTGTACTTTGCAACACACGTGTCTGGGATCTGAGCGCTTATGTTGTTAATGAAGAGACGATACCAGCCGCTCGAGGTGAGATCACTGTCACACTTGTAGGAGTTTGATAGCTGACTGCTGTTAGCTCTCCATGGCTCGTCCAGCACAGTGTAGTTGTAGCAGGGGTCAGACGGAAACACTGCAAACAAACAAACAAACAACAAAACAAACAAGTAAATTAATTCATTAATTAATATGTCTGTTAAATAGAAAAAAAAAATATTGGTGAATTAAAGGCATCTGAATTAAAAAAAAACAAAAAATGAATTTCATTTGAGTCAACCAAACAAAGAATATTTCTGTATATAAAATGAAACTTGTGTATCTGAAACTCTTAGACTTAGGGTTTGGCAGTAAGTTTTGGGAGCTCATTTTTAGTCCATCTCATATCCTGAAAGGTCTGTCTTGCAGAGCTTGATTTAAAATGAGCTCCTAAACTTACTGCCAGATTCTGGAGGATAAATTCTTCAAATGGTGCAAGAGGATGTGGTGCTGGTCCTTCAAGAGTCACTCTCAACTTATCTGTCCATAAAGGTTATTAAAATTAGTCTTCATTTTTACAACACTTCAGCATCTTATTCTTATTAACTGACGGTCATTTTTTTTTTTTTTTTTTACCCAAGTAAAGTCTCTGAGAACCTGACACATTACACTTCTAGACTTTCCAGGTAGGTTGCAGTTCTGGAAAATGGTGACGCTGGAGACTAAATGGTTCCTGATGGTTTCACACCTAATTCTTCACATTTATTCTTAATTCTTTTGCTGTTTTTTTACAGTTTCTGACCCTGCTGGCCCAACGAGCATTTTGCTGTGCAATGGTCATATCTTAATTTTGCAAATTCTGCATTGCAGTAGTTTTGAGTTTTCTCGTGGGGATTTAATAATATTTAACTTTTCAGTCTGAGTTAAATATCTCATTTTGTTTTTTTTGTTTGTTTGTTTTTTTTTTTTTTCATTTTATCTGTAAAATATTAGTTATTATGATTGATGTGGTTTAGAATTGGTAAAATGGTGCTTGGAAAAAAGTATGATATATATATATATATATATAATTGTGTTCAGAATATAATTACCTGCTGCACAATATGCTGAATTGCAGACAGATGGACTAACCAACTCATAGACATAATAACTGCCTGGACAGGCTTTGACTTTAATGGGGTAAGACCCAAAATAGCAGCAGAAATTGTTCCAGTGAGCGCAGACATCTCGACTGACGACTCCATCCTGTACTGTTGGGTGTCCACCACGAATCCACAGTGGGGCAGCAGTGCCACAGCTATACTGAGGAACACACGTGTCTGGGATCTGAGCGCTCACATTGTTAATGAAGAGACGATACCAGCCTCTCCAGGTGACTGACTGGTCACACTTATTGCCTGAAGCATATATATTAGTGGCTCTCCATGGATCGTCCAGCACAGTGTAGTTGTAGCAGGGGTCAACAGGGGTATATGCTGTAATTCAAATATTTATTTTTAGCAGTACATTATACAGTACAAATGAACATTACTAGCAGCCGTTTCATACAATCTCCTTCAGAAATGAAGACAGAAATGAAGACAACATTATTACGATTTTTGAATTTTGGACCTTGGCATGAGCCAAGGATTCAGAGGAAAAAAGAATTTTGATTCTGTGCCTTACGGTTCAAAAGTTATTAACATAAAATGATTGAAATTTTGGACAGGTGGTGGCGCTAGAGAGTTTGAGTTAGAGACTCCAAACTTCCTATGGTCAATGATGGGACTGTCCTCTATCAGTGTGCCAAATTTCACAACTTTCCCACAGTTGGTTCTATGGGCTGCCATAGACTTCCAGAGCGGAAGAAGAAGAAGAATAATAAGAACGCCAACGGATACAATAGATGCCATCGCACCTCCGGTGCTTGGCCCCTAATAATAATCCTTTCAATTAAAATCTGATGACATACTTTATCCCCCCTACAACTGACTTCAGCCACAGATAAAATCAACTGAAATAAAAGATATGAAATCTCTCAAAATCTGATTAAACAACTCCACAAACAGCATCACCAGCTTCACTCATTACTAACCAGACTGACTTTGTTGTATGTCTACAGAAGCACTAATTGAGAATTAACAGAGGTTTAGAAGTTGATGTTTTATTGGTCAATGGGAAAAAAAACAAAACAAAAAAAAAAAAAAACATGCCACCATAATTGTGGTCAAGGTTTGCTCTAGTTTGTCTCTTGACCCTTTTAGTGACTCACGATAATTTTGCTTCTAAGCAGTTGCAATATTGTTTCACAGCAATTATTTGTGTACTTCTAAGTCAAATGTCTGAAGTAGTAGATTGCTTTACATTTTCTGCTTATGGTTCATGTGAACATCATAAAGTGATCTTTCCCTTTGGTTTATTGACTGACATATTACTGAAATAATGAGCCTATTAAACAAACGCCACCATAATGCTTTAGCGTTGAAATAGAAAAGCTGAATCAGCTCAGGTTTTTAGACATGAACACTTATCATACGATCCTCAACAGCGGTGACAATAATTATTGATACTGCAGCGCATGATGGGAGTTTTTACTATGTTGTTACCCAGCGTGCATTGCAGCATGAAGCATTTTGTTGATTGTCACCATTGTTGAGAGTCATATGCTGGTATTTCATGTCTGTGTGTCTCCAAACAACAGCGAAACTTATGGATCTCAAATAATTCGTAACTAATAAAGCGTAAATATTTTTTTTTTTTTTTTTATGTATGTAAGTATTTAATTTTTGTCGTTTCGTAGGGTTGGTTATGCAAATCTAAAAGCTTGGGAAAAAGCAGTTCATGATAAAAATCTCATCATGTGAAGACAGCTCACATGTGCTTAACATAAATCATTGACAACTCTGCGTAGTTTAAAAAAAAAAAAAGAGATCTAACCCAGGAAGTCAAGGGTCAAGAGCACAACTAAAGCAAACGCTGATCTCCATGATGGTGGCATCATTTTAACCACTAAAACATCAACATCTGATCCTCTGTAATTCTCAATATGAGCTTCTGCAGACGTGTGACAGAAATAAAGTCAGTCTGGTTAATAATGAGTGAAGCTGGTGATGCTGTTAGTGGAGTTGTTTAATCATCATCTGCTGAGATCTTGAGAGATTTAATGGCTTATTTTATTTCAGTTGATTTAATCTGTGGCTGAAATCAGTTGTAGTTCTTGTGTTTCTCTTTTCTTCAGTGAGGCCCCGTTTACACGAAGGGAAGACGCAGATATTCCCCTGCGGTTTGGCCTCTCATTTACACGAAAACCCCGTTTTTATCACAGAAAACGATTATTTCTAAAAACTCCGGCCAAAGTGGAGATTTCTGATAACGCCGGTTATGTGTTGCCGTGTCAACTGGGAGAAACGGGGTTTTAGGTTCTCAAACGTCACATTATGCGCCAGAAAATGCTTAACGTCATGTGAGCGCTCTATTTACAGTTTGTTTGGCTACGGATCAACGTCGATTCTGAGGATTTTGATTGGCTTGCATGGCTTTATTCTTTTCCCTATACTGCCGCCCATAGGTTTGGCATAGTTATTATGGCGCTCGACGGCGTATTTATGCGGGTTGATATAAATGACAAGTTTTTTGAAAACGATGTTGTGTGCACAATGTTATTATTGAAAACGGAGGGGAGGAAATATTCGTTTCTCTAAATACCCGGCTATGTGTAAATGTGGCCTGATTCTGCTTGTTAACGGTAGGTGTTCATCACTAATGCACAATCACCTTTTAATTGATCACTTAATTATCCAATTAACTTTAACTCTGATTCAGTGCTAATTTAACTCCATTTAGAGAGGGACCAAATGTTCTCTGAATAATGTTAATTTTACTCTGGGGATTTTACTGTGCAGTCTCCTTAAAATCAGAATCTATGAACAATACTATCATACTCATGCATCGCCCACGAAAATGAAAATGTCTGCACTGATCCACAAACATTCAGTCAAAACACAAATCAACAGAGGAAACATCAGACTACATTACCAGGTGAGGTTGTCTCTGGCGTGACTGTTGTAACAGTGCTGCTGATGTTATTAACAACTAAAAAAATAAAAGAATAAAAAATATCTGACATGAGTGCATCCACGTCATGTTAATAATAAACATCCTTAGATTGCAGAAATTTGAAAGAAAGAAAGAAAGACTTATGACTTATGAATAGTAATGAATCAGCAATCACACAAATATACAAATGGCTCATGTGAATATAATTACCTGCACAGTATGCTGAATAGCAGAAAGATGGTCTAACCAGCTCATAGACATAATATTTGCCTGGACAGGCTTTGACTTTAATGGGGTAAGACCCAAAAAAAACAGCAGTAACTGAACCAGTGACCGCAGACATCTCGAGTGACGACTCCATCCTGTACTGTTGGGTGTCCACCACGAATCCACAGTGGGGCAAGGGTGCCACAGCTGTACTTTGCAACACACGTGTCTGGGATCTGAGCGCTTATGTTGTTAATGAAGAGACGATACCAGCCGCTCGAGGTGAGATCACTGTCACACTTGTAGGAGTTTGATAGCTGACTGCTGTTAGCTCTCCATGGATCGTCCAGCACAGTGTAGTTATAGCAGGGGTCAGACGGAAACACTGCAAACAAACAAACAAACAAACAAACAAAACAAATAAACTTTTTTTAAAAACTTTAATTAAAAAAAAAAAAAAAACATTACATTTTGAAATACGTCTGTTACATAGAAAAGTATTGTTGAATTAAATGCACACTGTAAAAAACAACCTATAGAATCTACTCAATAAAATGAGGTAAACTGAGGTAGCAATTTACACTCAGTTTGTTTGGGTAGATTCTATCCTATATGTCTGAGTAAAGAATACCTGAATTTATCAGCTAAGACAAACTAAAAAAAAGTAGGTGAAGTCTACACAGCAAAAAGCCCAGTGTTAAATGAACTCTCCCGGGAGTTTGAGTCCATGCTCAAGAGTATTAAAATTATTAAAGACACCTGATGTTAATAAGCAGAATCACCAAAAGGAGAAAATCTAATTTTGTAAGTTGCCATTATAGTGGCCAGTGTTAGCATTAGTTTAGCTCTTTACCAGTAACTTCTTAATATTAGATTTTCTTTGGCTGTTGTAATTGAGTTATAACAGTCAGACAAACCAGAAGAAATGAGATTTTGTGGTTTTGAATATGCTTTGACAAAATCATGAAGTAGCGACCAGAATAACTGAGTTGCGTTTTGTTTATGTTGGTTCAATCAGACAGGTGTTTCTGAAATTTATTTGACCGGAAAAAATATAAAAGTTTTTTAGATTTAGACACACAGACATCAACAATCAGCATGAGAATCACAACAATGGTGACCAACAAAAACGTATGTTGTAGCCAATCAAAACTCATCCATATCTCCCATCATGCATTGTGGCATGAATAAATTATGAGCTGATGATTTCCATGATGTTTAGAGTTGATCTGTTTCTGAATATGCTGTTTGTCACCATTTTTGAGATTCATATGCTGATTCATGATGTCTGTGTGTGCCTGAAAGATCAGCTCTTGAAAGTTTTTTTTTTTGATCAGAAAGATGTCCATTCAAAATTGTAAAAAAAAAAAAAAATCAGTCTTTATCATTTTTTTTGCTGCTGTGAAACCACAAGGCAGTTGTAATAAATAAAGGATACAGAACTCTAAATGGTTTCAGTGGCTCAAATTAAGTTTATTTTAAAACTAAAATTATCACCACTGCATGACTTTTGCTCTTTGGCTTGTCTGGCTAGTTTAACTAAACAGTTGAACAAAAGCTGATGTTAAAAAGCTACGGGTCAAGAGCCCAGCTAATGCTAACACTGACCACTATAATGGTGACATAAACATTTTGGTGTCTTCAATAATTTTCAATCATCACTCAATGAATCACTTAATTACCTCATTAACTTTGACACTGCTTCAGTGTTCATTTTAACACTCAAATAAACTCCCGCGAGAGTTCATTTAACACTGGGCTTTTTGCTGTGTAGACTTTATCTACTTTTTTTTAGTTTGTCATAGCTGTTAAATTCAGGTATTCTTTACTCAAATATATAGACAAACGAAGTGCAAATTGTTACTTCAATTTACCTCATTTTATTGAGTAGATTCGTAAATTTAGGTATTCTTTACTCAGACATATAGGATAGAATCTACCCAAACAAACTGAGTGTAAATTGTTACCTCAGTTTACCTCATTTTATTGAGTAGATTCTATAGGTTGTTTTTTACAGGGCATGGATAATCTGAATTTAAAAAAAAAAAAAAAAGAAAAGAAAAAAAAATGCAGTAGTTTTGAATATTCCTCAAGGGGATTTAATAATTTTTAATTTTACAGGCTGAGTTAAATTTTTTTTTTTTTTTTTTTTTTTTTGGCTCATTTTATCTGTAAAATATTAGTTATTAAGGATGATGTGGTTTGGAATTGGTAAAATTGGTGCTTGGGAAAAAGTATGATATTTATATAATTGTGTTTGGAATATAATTACCTGCTGCACAATATGCTGAATTGCAGACAGATGGACTAACCAACTCATAGACATAATAACTGCCTGGACAGGCTTTGACTTTAATGGGGTAAGACCCAAAATAGCAGCAGAAATTGTCCCAGTGAGCGCAGACATCTCGACTGACGACTCCATCCTGTAATGTTGGGTGTCCACCACGAATCCACAGTGGGGCAGCAGTGCCACAGCTATACTGAGGAACACACGTGTCTGGGATCTGAGCGCTCACATTGTTAATGAAGAGACGATACCAGCCTCTCCAGGTGACTGACTGGTCACACTTATTGCCTGAAGCATATATATTAGTGGCTCTCCATGGATCGTCCAGCACAGTGTAGTTGTAGCAGGGGTCAAAAGGGGTATATGCTGTAATTCAAATATTTATTTTTAGCAGTACATTATACAGTACAAATGAACATTACTAGCAGCCGTTTCATACAATCTTCTTCAGAAATGAAGACAGAAATGGAGACAACATTATTACGATTTTTGAATTTTGGACCTTGGCATGAGCCAAGGATTCAGAGGAAAAAAGAATTTTGATTCTGTGCCTTACGGTTCAAAAGTTATTAACATAAAATGATTGAAATTTTGGACAGGTGGTGGCGCTAGAGAGTTTGAGTTAGAGACTCCAAACTTCCTATGGTCAATGATGGGACTGTCCTCTATCAGTGTGCCAAATTTCACAACTTTCCCACAATTGGTTCTATGGGCTGCCATAGACTTCCAGAGCGGAAGAAGAAGAAGAATAATAAGAACGCCAACGGATACAATAGATGCCATCGCACCTCCGGTGCTTGGCCCCTAATAATAATCCTTTCAATTAAAATCTGATGACATACTTTATCCCCCCTACAACTGACTTCAGCCACAGATAAAATCAACTGAAATAAAAGATATGAAATCTCTCAAAATCTGATTAAACAACTCCACAAACAGCATCACCAGCTTCACTCATTACTAACCAGACTCACTTTGTTGTATGTCTACAGAAGCACTAATTGAGAATTAACAGAGGTTTAGAAGTTGATGTTTTATTGGTCAATGGGAACAAAAACAAAAAAAAAAAAAAAAAAAAAAACATGCCACCATAATTGTGGTCAAGGTTTGCTCTAGTTTGTCTCTTGACCCTTTTAGTGACTCACAATAATTTTGCTTCTAAGCAGTTGCAATATTGTTTCACAGCAATTATTTGTGTACTTCTAAGTCAAATGTCTGAAGTAGTAGATTGTTTTACTTTTTCTGCTTATGGTTCATTTATGTGAACATCATAAAGTGATCTTTCCCTTTGGTTTATTGACTGGCACATTACTGAAATAATGAGCCTATTAAACAAACGCCACCATAATGCGTTAGCGTTGAAATGGAAAAGCTGAATCAGCTCAGGTTTTTAGACATGAACACTTATCATACGATCCTCAACAGCGGTGACAATAATTATTGATACTGCAGCGCATGATGGGAGTTTTTACTATGTTGTTACCCAGCGTGCATTGCAGCATGAAGCATTTTGTTGATTGTCACCATTGTTGAGAGTCATATGCTGGTATTTCATGTCTGTGTGTCTCCCAACAACAGCGACACTTATGGATCTCAAATAATTCGTAATTAGTAAAGCATAAGTATTTTTTTTTTTCTATATAAGTATTTAATTTTTGCCGTTTCATAGGGTTGGTTATTCAAATCTAAAAGCTTGGGAAAAAGCAGTTCATGATAAAAATCTCATCACGTGAGGACAGCTCACATGTGCTTAACATAAATCATTGACAACTCTGCACAGTTAAAAAAAAAAAAAAAAAAAGAGATCTAACCCAGGAAGTCAAGGGTCAAGAGCACAACTAAAGCAAACGCTGATCTCCATGATGGTGGCATCATTTTAACCACTAAAACATCAACATCTGATCCTCTGTAATTCTCAATATGAGCTTCTGCAGACGTGTGACAGAAATAAAGTCAGTCTGGTTAATAATGAGTGAAGCTGGTGATGCTGTTAGTGGAGTTGTTTAATCATCATCTGCTGAGATCTTGGGAGATTTAATGGCTTATTTTATTTCAGTTGATTTAATCTGTGGCTGAAATCAGTTGTAGTTCTTGTGTTTCTCTTTTCTTCAGTGATTCTGCTTGTTAACCGTAGGTGTTCATCACTAATGCACAATCACCTTTTAATTGATCACTTAATTATCCAATTAACTTTAACTCTGATTCAGTGCTAATTTAACTCCATTTAGAGAGGGACCAAATGTTCTCTGAATAATGTTAATTTTACTCTGGGGATTTTACTGTGCAGTCTCCTTAAAATCAGAATCTATGAACAATACTATCATACTCATGCATCGCCCACGAAAATGAAAATGTCTGCACTGCACTGATCCACAAACATTTTTTTCTTTTTATTCTTGTATGAAAAATCTAACGGGCTTTGAAATGATTTGGACTTACGGAGAAGTACTTAGTAAAAAAAAATAAATAAATCAAAAATTTTTGGTGATAATATAAGATGAAATAATATAATTAACGTATAAAGAAAGTTTGCACCAATCCACAAACATTCAGTCAAAACACAAATCAACAGAGGAAACATCAGACTACATTACCAGCTGAGGTTGTCTCTGGTGTGACTGTTGTAACAGTGCTGCTGATGTCATTAACAACTAAAAAAAAAAAAAAAAAACTGACATGAGTGCATCCACGTCACGTTAATAATTACCACATCCTTAGATTATAAAAATTTGAAAGAAAGAAACAAACAAACAAACAAACAAAAGAAAGAAAGAAAAAGAAAGAAGGAAAATCTAAAGGTTATTAATATCACTCAGTTTCCTTACAATCAGAATCTCTAAACAATACTATCATACTCATGCATCGCCCACAAAAATTAAAATGTCTGCACTGATCCACAAACATTCAGTCAAAACACAAATCAACAGAGGAAACATCAGACTACATTACCAGCTGAGGTTGTCTTTGGTGCGACTGTTGTAGCAGTGCTGCTGATGTTATTAACAACTAAAAAAAAAAAAAAAAAAAAAAAAAAATGAATAGTATGAATAGTAAAGAATCAGCAATCACACAAATAATACAAATGGCTCATGTGAATATAATTACCTGCACAGTATGCTGAATAGCAGAAAGATGGTCTAACCAGCTCATAGACATAATATTTGCCTGGACAGGCTTTGACTTTAATGGGGTAAGACCCAAAAAAAACAGCAGTAACTGAACCAGTGACCGCAGACATCTCGAGTGACGACTCCATCCTGTACTGTTGGGTGTCCACCACGAATCCACAGTGGGGCATGAGTACCACAGCTGTACTTTGCAACACACGTGTCTGGGATCTGAGCGCTTATGTTGTTAATGAAGAGACGATACCAGCCGCTCGAGGTGAGATCACTGTCACACTTGTAGGAGTTTGATAGCTGACTGCTGTTAGCTCTCCATGGCTCGTCCAGCACAGTGTAGTTGTAGCAGGGGTCAGACGGAAACACTGCAAACAAACAAACAAACAAAACAAACAAGTAAATTAATTCATTAATTAATATGTCTGTTAAATAGAAAAAAAAAATATTGGTGAATTAAAGGCATCTGAATTAAAAAAAAACAAAAAATGAATTTCATTTGAGTCAACCAAACAAAGAATATTTCTGTATATAAAATGAAACTTGTGTATCTGAAACTCTTAGACTTAGGGTTTGGCAGTAAGTTTTGGGAGCTCATTTTTAGTCCATCTCATATCCTGAAAGGTCTGTCTTGCAGAGCTTGATTTAAAATGAGCTCCTAAACTTACTGCCAGATTCTGGAGGATAAATTCTTCAAATGGTGCAAGAGGATGTGGTGCTGGTCCTTCAAGAGTCACTCTCAACTTATCTGTCCATAAAGGTTATTAAAATTAGTCTTCATTTTTACAACACTTCAGCATCTTATTCTTATTAACTGACGGTCATTTTTTTTTTTTTTTTTTACCCAAGTAAAGTCTCTGAGAACCTGACACATTACACTTCTAGACTTTCCAGGTAGGTTGCAGTTCTGGAAAATGGTGACGCTGGAGACTAAATGGTTCCTGATGGTTTCACACCTAATTCTTCACATTTATTCTTAATTCTTTTGCTGTTTTTTTACAGTTTCTGACCCTGCTGGCCCAACGAGCATTTTGCTGTGCAATGGTCATATCTTAATTTTGCAAATTCTGCATTGCAGTAGTTTTGAGTTTTCTCGTGGGGATTTAATAATATTTAACTTTTCAGTCTGAGTTAAATATCTCATTTTGTTTTTTTTGTTTGTTTGTTTTTTTTTTTTTTCATTTTATCTGTAAAATATTAGTTATTATGATTGATGTGGTTTAGAATTGGTAAAATGGTGCTTGGAAAAAAGTATGATATATATATAGATATATATAATTGTGTTCAGAATATAATTACCTGCTGCACAATATGCTGAATTGCAGACAGATGGACTAACCAACTCATAGACATAATAACTGCCTGGACAGGCTTTGACTTTAATGGGGTAAGACCCAAAATAGCAGCAGAAATTGTTCCAGTGAGCGCAGACATCTCGACTGACGACTCCATCCTGTACTGTTGGGTGTCCACCACGAATCCACAGTGGGGCAGCAGTGCCACAGCTATACTGAGGAACACACGTGTCTGGGATCTGAGCGCTCACATTGTTAATGAAGAGACGATACCAGCCTCTCCAGGTGACTGACTGGTCACACTTATTGCCTGAAGCATATATATTAGTGGCTCTCCATGGATCGTCCAGCACAGTGTAGTTGTAGCAGGGGTCAACAGGGGTATATGCTGTAATTCAAATATTTATTTTTAGCAGTACATTATACAGTACAAATGAACATTACTAGCAGCCGTTTCATACAATCTCCTTCAGAAATGAAGACAGAAATGAAGACAACATTATTACGATTTTTGAATTTTGGACCTTGGCATGAGCCAAGGATTCAGAGGAAAAAAGAATTTTGATTCTGTGCCTTACGGTTCAAAAGTTATTAACATAAAATGATTGAAATTTTGGACAGGTGGTGGCGCTAGAGAGTTTGAGTTAGAGACTCCAAACTTCCTATGGTCAATGATGGGACTGTCCTCTATCAGTGTGCCAAATTTCACAACTTTCCCACAGTTGGTTCTATGGGCTGCCATAGACTTCCAGAGCGGAAGAAGAAGAAGAATAATAAGAACGCCAACGGATACAATAGATGCCATCGCACCTCCGGTGCTTGGCCCCTAATAATAATCCTTTCAATTAAAATCTGATGACATACTTTATCCCCCCTACAACTGACTTCAGCCACAGATAAAATCAACTGAAATAAAAGATATGAAATCTCTCAAAATCTGATTAAACAACTCCACAAACAGCATCACCAGCTTCACTCATTACTAACCAGACTGACTTTGTTGTATGTCTACAGAAGCACTAATTGAGAATTAACAGAGGTTTAGAAGTTGATGTTTTATTGGTCAATGGGAAAAAAAACAAAACAAAAAAAAAAAAAAAACATGCCACCATAATTGTGGTCAAGGTTTGCTCTAGTTTGTCTCTTGACCCTTTTAGTGACTCACGATAATTTTGCTTCTAAGCAGTTGCAATATTGTTTCACAGCAATTATTTGTGTACTTCTAAGTCAAATGTCTGAAGTAGTAGATTGCTTTACATTTTCTGCTTATGGTTCATGTGAACATCATAAAGTGATCTTTCCCTTTGGTTTATTGACTGACATATTACTGAAATAATGAGCCTATTAAACAAACGCCACCATAATGCTTTAGCGTTGAAATAGAAAAGCTGAATCAGCTCAGGTTTTTAGACATGAACACTTATCATACGATCCTCAACAGCGGTGACAATAATTATTGATACTGCAGCGCATGATGGGAGTTTTTACTATGTTGTTACCCAGCGTGCATTGCAGCATGAAGCATTTTGTTGATTGTCACCATTGTTGAGAGTCATATGCTGGTATTTCATGTCTGTGTGTCTCCAAACAACAGCGAAACTTATGGATCTCAAATAATTCGTAACTAATAAAGCGTAAATTTTTTTTTTTTTTTTTTATGTATGTAAGTATTTAATTTTTGTCGTTTCGTAGGGTTGGTTATGCAAATCTAAAAGCTTGGGAAAAAGCAGTTCATGATAAAAATCTCATCATGTGAAGACAGCTCACATGTGCTTAACATAAATCATTGACAACTCTGCGCAGTTTAAAAAAAAAAAAGAGATCTAACCCAGGAAGTCAAGGGTCAAGAGCACAACTAAAGCAAACGCTGATCTCCATGATGGTGGCATCATTTTAACCACTAAAACATCAACATCTGATCCTCTGTAATTCTCAATATGAGCTTCTGCAGACGTGTGACAGAAATAAAGTCAGTCTGGTTAATAATGAGTGAAGCTGGTGATGCTGTTAGTGGAGTTGTTTAATCATCATCTGCTGAGATCTTGAGAGATTTAATGGCTTATTTTATTTCAGTTGATTTAATCTGTGGCTGAAATCAGTTGTAGTTCTTGTGTTTCTCTTTTCTTCAGTGAGGCCCCGTTTACACGAAGGGAAGACGCAGATATTCCCCTGCGGTTTGGCCTCTCATTTACACGAAAACCCCGTTTTTATCACAGAAAACGATTATTTCTAAAAACTCCGGCCAAAGTGGAGATTTCTGATAACGCCGGTTATGTGTTGCCGTGTCAACTGGGAGAAACGGGGTTTTAGGTTCTCAAACGTCACATTATGCGCCAGAAAATGCTTAACGTCATGTGAGCGCTCTATTTACAGTTTGTTTGGCTACGGATCAACGTCGATTCTGAGGATTTTGATTGGCTTGCATGGCTTTATTCTTTTCCCTATACTGCCGCCCATAGGTTTGGCATAGTTATTATGGCGCTCGACGGCGTATTTATGCGGGTTGATATAAATGACAAGTTTTTTGAAAACGATGTTGTGTGCACAATGTTATTATTGAAAACGGAGGGGAGGAAATATTCGTTTCTCTAAATACCCGGCTATGTGTAAATGTGGCCTGATTCTGCTTGTTAACGGTAGGTGTTCATCACTAATGCACAATCACCTTTTAATTGATCACTTAATTATCCAATTAACTTTAACTCTGATTCAGTGCTAATTTAACTCCATTTAGAGAGGGACCAAATGTTCTCTGAATAATGTTAATTTTACTCTGGGGATTTTACTGTGCAGTCTCCTTAAAATCAGAATCTATGAACAATACTATCATACTCATGCATCGCCCACGAAAATGAAAATGTCTGCACTGATCCACAAACATTCAGTCAAAACACAAATCAACAGAGGAAACATCAGACTACATTACCAGGTGAGGTTGTCTCTGGCGTGACTGTTGTAACAGTGCTGCTGATGTTATTAACAACTAAAAAAATAAAAGAATAAAAAATATCTGACATGAGTGCATCCACGTCATGTTAATAATAAACATCCTTAGATTGCAGAAATTTGAAAGAAAGAAAGAAAGACTTATGACTTATGAATAGTAATGAATCAGCAATCACACAAATATACAAATGGCTCACGTGAATATAATTACCTGCACAGTATGCTGAATAGCAGAAAGATGGTCTAACCAGCTCATAGACATAATATTTGCCTGGACAGGCTTTGACTTTAATGGGGTAAGACCCAAAAAAACAGCAGTAACTGAACCAGTGACCGCAGACATCTCGAGTGACGACTCCATCCTGTACTGTTGGGTGTCCACCACGAATCCACAGTGGGGCAAGGGTGCCACAGCTGTACTTTGCAACACACGTGTCTGGGATCTGAGCGCTTATGTTGTTAATGAAGAGACGATACCAGCCGCTCGAGGTGAGATCACTGTCACACTTGTAGGAGTTTGATAGCTGACTGCTGTTAGCTCTCCATGGATCGTCCAGCACAGTGTAGTTATAGCAGGGGTCAGACGGAAACACTGCAAACAAACAAACAAACAAACAAACAAAACAAATAAACTTTTTTTAAAAACTTTAATTAAAAAAAAAAAAAAACATTACATTTTGAAATACGTCTGTTACATAGAAAAGTATTGTTGAATTAAATGCACACTGTAAAAAACAACCTATAGAATCTACTCAATAAAATGAGGTAAACTGAGGTAGCAATTTACACTCAGTTTGTTTGGGTAGATTCTATCCTATATGTCTGTGTAAAGAATACCTGAATTTATCAGCTAAGACAAACTAAAAAAAAGTAGGTGAAGTCTACACAGCAAAAAGCCCAGTGTTAAATGAACTCTCCCGGGAGTTTGAGTCCATGCTCAAGAGTATTAAAATTATTAAAGACACCTGATGTTAATAAGCAGAATCACCAAAAGGAGAAAATCTAATTTTGTAAGTTGCCATTATAGTGGTCAGTGTTAGCATTAGTTTAGCTCTTTACCAGTAACTTCTTAATATTAGATTTTCTTTGGGTGTTGTAATTGAATTATAACAGTCCGACAAACCAGAAGAAATGAGATTTTGTGGTTTTGAATATGCTTTGACAAAATCATGAAGTAGCGATCAGAATAACTGAGTTGCGTTTTGTTTATGTTGGTTCAATCAGACAGGTGTTTCTGAAATTTATTTGACCGGAAAAAAATATAAAGGTTTTTTAGATTTAGACACACAGACATCAACAATCAGCATGAGAATCACAACAATGGTGACCAACAAAAACGTATGTTGTAGCCAATCAAAACTCATCCATATCTCCCATCATGCATTGTGGCATGAATAAATTATGAGCTGATGATTTCCATGATGTTTAGAGTTGATCTGTTTCTGAATATGCTGTTTGTCACCATTTTTGAGATTCATATGCTGATTCATGATGTCTGTGTGTGCCTGAAAGATCAGCTCTTGAAAGTTTTTTTTTTTGATCAGAGGAGATTGTAAGATGTCCATTCAAAATTGTAAAAAAAAAAGAAATCAGTCTTTATCATTTTTTTTGCTGCTGTGAAACCACAAGGCAGTTGTAATAAATAAAGGATACAGAACTCTAAATGGTTTCAGTGGCTCAAATTAAGTTTATTTTAAAACTAAAATTATCACCACTGCATGACTTTTGCTCTTTGGCTTGTCTGGCTAGTTTAACTAAACAGTTGAACAAAAGCTAATGTTAAAAAGCTACGGGTCAAGAGCCCAACTAATGCTAACACTGACCACTATAATGGTGACATAAACATTTTGGTGTCTTCAATAATTTTCAATCATCACTCAATGAATCACTTAATTACCTCATTAACTTTGACACTGCTTCAGTGTTCATTTTAACACTCAAATAAACTCCCGCGAGAGTTCATTTAACACTGGGCTTTTTGCTGTGTAGACTTTATCTATTTTTTTTTAGTTTGTCATAGCTGTTAAATTCAGGTATTCTTTACTCAAATATATAGACAAACGAAGTGCAAATTGTTACTTCAATTTACCTCATTTTATTGAGTAGATTCGTAAATTTAGGTATTCTTTACTCAGACATATAGGATAGAATCTACCCAAACAAACTGAGTGTAAATTGTTACCTCAGTTTACCTCATTTTATTGAGTAGATTCTATAGGTTGTTTTTTACAGGGCATGGATAATCTGAATTTTAAAAAAAAAAGAAAAAAAAAATGCAGTAGTTTTGAATATTCCTCAAGGGGATTTAATAATTTTTAATTTTACAGGCTCATTTAATTTTTGGCTCATTTTATCTGTAAAATATTAGTTATTAAGGTTGATGTGGTTTGGAATTGGTAAAATTGGTGCTTGGGAAAAAGGATGATATATATATAATTGTGTTCGGAATATAATTACCTGCTGCACAATATGCTGAATTGCAGACAGATGGACTAACCAACTCATAGACATAATAACTGCCTGGACAGGCTTTGACTTTAATGGGGTAAGACCCAAAATAGCAGCAGAAATTGTTCCAGTGAGCGCAGACATCTCGACTGACGACTCCATCCTGTACTGTTGGGTGTCCACCACGAATCCACAGTGGGGCAGCAGTGCCACAGCTATACTGAGGAACACACGTGTCTGGGATCTGAGCGCTCACATTGTTAATGAAGAGACGATACCAGCCTCTCCAGGTGACTGACTGGTCACACTTATTGCCTGAAGCATATATATTAGTGGCTCTCCATGGATCGTCCAGCACAGTGTAGTTGTAGCAGGGGTCAACAGGGGTATATGCTGTAATTCAAATATTTATTTTTAGCAGTACATTATACAGTACAAATGAACATTACTAGCAGCCGTTTCATACAATCTCCTTCAGAAATGAAGACAACATTATTAATCACCAGAAACATGCTGATTTCCACAAATTTAAAGGGGTCATATGATGTTGCTAAAAATAACATGATTTTCTGTATTTGGTGTAATGAAAAGAAATGTAAAGAAAGAAAAAACCTTCCCCGATATTTTGTTCTAATCACCTGGATTTGCCAATTAGCACAGTTTCAAGCAAGTCACGAGTCAAATCCCAAGTCCTTAAAGAGTTAATGAGATAATTAAGTGACTATTAATGATGAACACATGCTGTTAACAAGCAGAATCAATTAAAAAAATAATAATAATAAAATAAAAAAAATAAAGTGAAACACAAGAGCTACAAGCCACAGCCTTGAATGAAATAAACTGGAGATAAATAATTAAAAAAATACATACATACATAAAACATGAAATCTCTCAAGGTCTAATTAAACAACTCCACAACAGCATCACTAGCTTCACTCATTACTAACCAGACTGACTTTGTTATGCCTGCAGAATTTGCAGAGGTTTTATTGGTCAGGAAAATAGAAGTAAACACACACACACACACACAGTCACCATAATTGTGTTAAAAGTTTGCTTTAGTTTGTCCCATGACCCTTTCAATAACTCACATTAGTTTGCTTCTAAACAATTACAATAGTGATTTTTTTTTTTAAATTAATTAATTTATTTAGAATTGTTGAAATCAAAGGTTTGAAGTAGCAGTTTAGCTTATATGTTCTGATTATGATTCACTTGAATGCACTTCATGAATATGCCTTTTTTTTTTTTTTGTTAGCTAACTGATTTTAACATATTATATCAACATACATCTAATAGCTGTTTTTTGCACAGTATTCAATGTTTTACAACACCACATTCCTCGACATAAATAGAAATCTTGAGCTTGAAGTCATAGGTCAAGAGCCCAACTAAATCAAACACTGATCTCCATGATGGTGGCATCATCTTAAACTAAACATTAACATCTGATCCTCTGTAATTCTATATAACAGCAGGTGTTCATCACTAATGCACCATCAACATTTAATTAGTCAATTACCTCATTAAATGTAACTCTTTGAGGACTTGGGATTTGATACTTGGGAGACTTGCTTGTGATTTGAAAGTCCCACCTCTGTTAATATTCATACTAAAAAGCAAAAGTCATGTTCATATGAAAACGCATTAATAAAAAACTGGATTGTGAGTTTTTCCATGTTTACTTGTATTTGAATTTGAGGAGAAAACTGTGGACTCATATTTCCTTATCAGAATGATGGACTGATAATGTCTCTACAAACAGAGGTGGGACTTTCAAGTCAAAAATTAATTATCAAGCTAAACCGCCTATTTTTAATTTTATTCTATTTTATTTACTTTATATGGATGTTCAGGTTTTACATAAACCTTCTTCTAAATCTACAACATAGTGTTGCTTTAATAGCTATAACGAATGAATTTTAAGCCTCTGCAACGCATAATAAAATTACAACTCTGGTAGTACTAGACACACAGAGACATCAAGAGCCAGCATATGAATCTCAGCAATGGTGACAATCAACAAAATGCTTCATGCTGCAATGCATGCTGGGTAACACCATAGTAACAATTCCCCACTGATGAGGGTGACCCTGTTGATAAGTGTTCATGTCTAAAAGCCTGAGTTGATAAAGATTTTCTATTTATTTATTTATTATTATTTTTACATTGAAGCATTATAATTGATTATAATTGAAGTTTTAACTTTTATAAAGAACTTCCTTTTCAATCTTATAAATCATATAAATCAATATATATATATATAGACTTGCTTGTGAACAGCTTGTAATACTCTGAAATCAAAATAAAGCATGAAGTTCCATCATACAATCTCTTAAATGCTAATATATGTTTAAATGTGCAGAAACTCAACATGCAAGTCTGGTCATGATCAACTGAAACACCACAGCAGAATACATTACCAGCTGACTCAATGACAGTTATACAGGCCAAGACATCTGAAATAAATAAATAAATAAATAAATAAATACATACATACATACATACATACATACATACAAACATGCATAAATAAATAAATAAATAAATAAATGAGTTAACGACATTGCAGAGGGTGCAATATGTGTAATAGCAGACAACTGACCAAATACAAAAATAAAACAGCACTGGCATGTTTTAAGTAAAAGCGTGAGATTTAATATAAATAAGCTTGCTAGCTTCAGTTTTTAACTACACTGCCTTTACCAGGCATTTTTACAGTAGTATACTGGCAACACTGTTGCCAGTTAATTACTGCACTGTAAAAAACAACCTATAGAATCTACTCAATATAATGGGGTAAACTGATGTAACAATTTGCATTTAGTTTGTTTGGGTAGATTCTATCCTATATATTTGAGTAAAGAATACCTGAATTTAATAGCTACACTGTAAAAAAACAACCTATAGAATCTACTCAAGAAAATTAGGTAAACTGAGGTAACAATTTACACTCAGTTTGTTTGGGTAGATTCTATCCTATATGTCTGAGTAAAGAATACCTGAATTTATCAGCTAAGACAAACTAAAAAAAAGTAGGTGAAGTCTACACAGCAAAAAGCCCAGTGTTACATGAACTCTCCCGGGAGTTTGAGTCCATACTCAAGAGTATTAAAATGATTAAAGGCGCCTGATGTTAATAAGCAGAATCACCAAAAGGAGAAAATCTAATTTTGTAAGTTGCCATTATAGTGGTCAGTGTTAGCATTTACCAGTAACTTCTTAAAATTCAATTTTGTTTGGGTGTTGTAATTGAGTTATGACAGTCAGGCAAACCAGAAGAAATGAGATTTTGTGGTTTTGAATATGCTTTGACAAAGTCATGAAGTAGTGATCAGAATAACTGAGTTGTA
This sequence comes from Cirrhinus mrigala, assembly GCA_036247105.1. Taxonomy (NCBI): domain Eukaryota; kingdom Metazoa; phylum Chordata; class Actinopteri; order Cypriniformes; family Cyprinidae; genus Cirrhinus; species Cirrhinus mrigala. Next base: position 3,565,608 of record CM070007.1, read on the forward strand.
TTTTGTTTATGTTGGTTTAATCAGACAGGTGTTTCTGAAATTTATTTGACCGGAAAAAATTGTAAGATGTGAAATTATTTCCTCATGAATTTAAAGTCCAGGAACCCTGACAAAAACAGATGCCATGCAACAAAACAATAAAACTAATTTGGAGAAGAGATCTTCAAAGAGGGCAAACAACACCACCTCTATTGCTCATTTACAACCCCCTTCCTCCCTCTCCTCTCCCCTCCCTGCATCTCACACTTTTCCCCCAAAAGGTTCCACTGAAAGTCACTAAGAATGTCCATATACTACATGTGTTACATTTTGTGAATATGTTGAAGTTTCCCTTTCATGTTTGGTATCATTCTAAAGGTCTTAGTGCGATTGGTAAAATGGTCTCAATTTCACAGCAGTCACTTATATTAAGAGGAAGACTGAACACTTTTGTAGAATTGTGTTTTGCTGCTGAGGGGTGTGTTTTCCCTTTAGGGTCGGGTGAGAATCTCCAGCCAGGTGTGACCCTGGGTCATGAGATCTCCTGACAAACCAAAAGGTCTTTTATGTTTTTACAACTGATTGGAAGATTTGTTTGTTTTGGTCTGGGTATATAAGCGAAGTGACAAAACGATGGGTTACATGGGTAACCTAGTTCTGTGAATGAAGTCAACACGCCACAGCATGGGTCAGCCTCGTTAAGGATGAGCTGTCAGGAGACGGCATATCAAATTAACCACGCCCCGCTTGCAATCAAGGTCTATAAATACAGGTGCGAAGCAGCCGACACTTTCTCTTTTTGCCGACTAGTGACAAATGCTCCCCGTGTGACCATGCCGTGTGGCGTGTTGACTTCATTCACAGAACTAGGTTACCCATGTAACCCATCGTTCTATTTCATTTCAGTATGGGTCAACTGTGTACCAGATAAGGTCAGGAGGGGAGAAAACCTAAGCGGGGCAATAACTCAAGGAAACCAGTTCATGCTAACAGAACATTTATTAGTTTTCCTGTCATTTACATAGTTAAATCAGAGGGATTTCAGCTCCTTGATATTGTCTATATAAGGCAGATCATGTCTGTTCTGCTGTTTGCAAGACAGTCGCTGAGACAGTTGCAGCAACATCTAGATGATAGAATTTAGCAAATGTCACGGATGATGACCAACCAGCTGCAGCACACACATCCTCCAGAGAAGCACCTTTCAACAACGCCCAGGAGGCAGCAACTCCTCTTGTTGAGTGGGCCACCACTCCCTGTGGAGGAGGCCTCCCTGCACTGTGATAGGCTAGCTCTATCAGCCTGACCACCCATTTCGCCAGCCTCTGTTTGGACACTGCCTGGCCTTGCACAGAGTCTCCATAACAGACAAACAACTGATCCGTACGCCTTATCTGTTGCGTACAAGAAATATATCTTCTCAGTGCCCTAACAGGACAGATTAGATGCAGTCTGGCCGACTCCGCTGAATTGTGAGGAGGTGGATGGAAAGGTTCTAGCACCAAGGGCCTGGAAACATAGGAACAGGGCAGAACTTTTGGCAGAAATGCAGGGTTTGGAAGAAGTGAAATAGATGAGCCATCTTCTCCTAATCTCAAACATGCAGGATGTACAGAAAAGGCATGAACCTCACTCACCCTCTTAACTGATGAGATAGACAAAAGAAATGCAGTCTTCAATGTGAGAAATTCCAACCGAACCTTATGTAATCGTTCAAAAGGTGGTTCTGTCAGAGCCTTCAAGACAATATTAAGATCCCATGATGGAATTAGCCGGGCTCGAGTTGGACACAGTCTGCGAGCCCCCTTTAGATATCGCCTGACAAGAGGTTGAAATCCAACTGTGTTACCTCCGTAGCCTTCATGACGATCAGATATAGCAGCTACATACCCTCTCAAGGTTGATTCTGTTACTCCTGTTTCCAGCATGAATTGGAGAAATGACAAGATTGAGTCTACTTCACAGCAAAATGGGTCTATCTCTAAGGACTGACACCATTTAGAAAACCTTTTCCATCTAGAAGCATAAAGCCGCCTTGTAGATGGGGCTTTGGCTGCCTGTAGAGTGGTTAGAACTGCTTCTCAGAGATTTCTGTCTGACTCCCGTCTAGTGGCCAGACGTGTAACCTGTACTTCCCTGGATTTGGGTGGGATATCTGACCCTGAGCCTGAGACAGCATATCCCGTCTGACTGGGAGATGCCATGGTGACCCTTTCAGCAAGGCTATTAAATCCGACATCCATGACTGTTGAGGCCAATCTGGTGCCACCAGCAGGACTTTGGCCTTCGCATTCCTCACTTTGGCTAGGACTGCAGGCAGAAGTGGGAAAGGAGGAAATGCATATAGGAGTACTGGGGGCCATTAGTTCGCCAGAGCATCCACCCCTAAGGGTCCTCTGGGGCCCACCATTGAATACCACAGGGGACAATGTGTGGTTTCCTGAGTAGCAAAAAGATCTACTTTGGCCTTCCCGAAACAAAGCCAGATGGCCTGTACCACTGCTGGGTGAAGTCGCCATTCTCCTGGCCTGGGACCGCCCCTTGACAAGAGGTCTGCTGCTACATTGTCCTCTCCCGGCAAGTGTACAGCCCTTAGGGACACCCCTCGAGCATGTGCCCATAACAGGAGATCCCGGGCCTTCCTGTGTAGGGACACTGAACGTACTCCGCCCTGGTGATTTATGTATGATACGACAGATGTGCTGTCTGAACGAACAATCACTTGCTTCTCCTGAAGCTGAGGAAGAAAATGGATTAAGGCCCGAAATACCGCCTCCAGCTCTAAGAGGTTTACGTGTACTCCTATCCAGGGGGCATCCCATTTCCCTTGTACTGGATTGCCTCGCCAGACAGCACCCCAGCCTGCTTGTGAGGCATCTGTTGTTATGGTCTCCCTTGAACATTGTGGGCCCAACTTGACTCCCTCCTTCAGGCCTGGAGTTGAGAGCCACCATTTGACTGCTGGAAGACAATCCTGGTCTCTTGGAATCATTCGCTGTCCATTCTCGTATGGACTTGCTTTGTACTTTGCCAGCCATCGCTGTAATGGGCGCATGTGAAGCGAACCTAATGGCACCACCTGACTGGCTGCCGCCATTAGGCCAAGCAGTCTCCGACCCAACATCACTGTAACTTGCTCCTTTTTGAGGAACTCGGACAGGCACTCCTTCAACATTGACTGCCTCTGTGGAGTCAGAGATGCTCTCATTATACTCTAATTCAAAGTCAAGCCTAGGTATGTCACTACCCTTGTGGGAGTGAGACAACTCTTTTTGCTGTTCAGTGTCAGCCCCAATTTCTGCAAGTGGGCTAGGACCATCTTTGTGTTGCTCCTGGCCTGCTGCTCTGTAGGAGAGCAAATTACCCAGTCGTCCAGGTAATTGGCAATGCGTAGGCCCTGGCGACGAAGAGGGATGAGCGCCGCGTCCATACATTTGGTGAAGGTGCGGGGAGCCAAAGACAAACCGAAAGGGAGAACATTGTACTCGTAAGCGTTGCCCTGAAAGTAAAACCTGAGGTACTTCTTGTGGTCTTTGTGAATTGGGATGTGGAAATAGGCATCTTGCAGATCCACTGTTGTGAACCAGTCTCCTTGTCTGATGAAAGTTAACAGGGTTGAGAGACACAGCATATGGAAGGGCATCCGTTTAAAATGATGATTGAACTTTTTGAGATTTAGTATGGGCCGAAGACCCCCATCTTTCTTTGGAATTAGGAAATAAGTTGAATAAAACCCCTGCCCTATCGATCCCGAGGGCAGGCGTGTTATTGCTCCTTTTCCTAAAAGAACTGACACTTCGTCTTTCAGAGACTTGCACTGCATCCCCTTTTTCAAAACAGTCGGAACAATACCCTGAAATTGGGGTGGCTTGGTTTTGAATTGGAGCCTGTATCCGAACTCCAAGGTGCCCAGCACCCATGGGCATTGAGTGCATTGCCGCCAGTGGAAGAGATGTTGACTGGTAAAATGTGGGACCGGAGAATGATAACCATCAGTGACGGTTTCTTCCGCCTGCTGCAAGTGTACTGGAAGACTCTGCCTGCCGTGATCTACGAAAGGACTGTCGGGCTCCTTGATTTGGTCTTGTGGATACCCCTTGGGTAGCAGACCGGCGGTGACCTACAAAGGCTTGGCTTGATGATTCTGCCCGAGCCCAATTACTGTTCCCAGCTGACGTGCGTATCCCACGATTAACTGGAGCTCTAACCACTGATCGAGTCAGTTCTCTTGTTCTACGAGACTGTTCCAAGGCGGCTTCTGCAGGGGGTCCAAAGACTTCCCCAGGCACTAATGGGGCTGCCGTGACTGCCATGCAATCTTGATCCAACAAATTAGCTTGAGATAGCCACATCTGACGGCGTGCTTGAACCATATTGGCCATGGACTGCCCCAGGGCTTGAGCATGCGCACTTGTCCCTCGGATCAGCATATCCACCACTCGCAATGCCTCTGGGATGCTTTCCCCTTCTGTCAAAGTGGAGGACAAATCTTGCAGCATACTCTCTAAATAAACTAAGAGAAGTGAGTTTGTGCATGCCAGTCTTGCAGACAAGGCCGAGGCATGATAGGCTTTACGCAGTTGACTGTCCATTATCCTACCCTGCTTGCTAGGGTGTGTGGCGTCGCCTTCCAGTCCTGGTCATAGCTCCAGCCAACATAGCAAATGTGGGTTCAATCTGAGGAGCTGTAGCAAGCCCATAAGTTGCTGCCCCTGCCAGGTTACCCAACTGTGTCTTAGGGAGTGCCGTGGAGCTAGGGGCCTTCCAGGAAGACTGCAACTCCGTTATAAAATCAGGAAGTATTGGCAACCCCTCTGATTTACGACGCTGAGGACCTCTATCAAACACTGAGGTTGATGTTGAAGTAGCCTGAAAAGGCAGTTTTGCACGCTCAGCTGCTCTTGAGATCACCGCTTTATCTGAAGGGTCCAGGGAAGTAGTCTCTGAGGACTCTGAAGCACTATCCCCCATTTCTGACTCAGAGATGTCCTCTGGATCTGAAGGCCCATCATTTTCATCCCTTCCAAACACTCCAAACTTTAAACGTGAAGCACGCACCCATACACAGCAGCATTCACCCTCACGGGCAAAGAGGCTCCTTTAATTCCCCCACGCGTTTACAAAAAGAAAACTTGAGATAACACGGCAGTTTAAACCCTCGCGGGTAAAGAGACTCCGCTTAGAAAGGTTTTACAACAAAGAAACGTGCAGTGAAACTCACCATCAAACAGCTTTCATCGATAGGAGGCAAAAAAGAGAAAATGTCGGCTGCTTCGCACCTGTATTTATAGACCTTGATTGCAAGCGGGGCGTGGTTAATTTGATATACCGTCTCCTGACAGCTCATCCTTAACGAGGCTGACCCATACTGTGGCGTGTTGACTGAAATGAAATAGAACATTACTTTGGGATTCTGTATTCAGAAGAACCCCCACACTGTGTGTGAGAGTCTCTGGAGCTTTGCCTCCAAATCTCTCACATGCTGCTGTGTATCTCTATGCGGTCAGGAATGCATCTCTCATTCTTAGATTTATCTTGGAGTAATTGATGTTATGTATTCATTTTAATTGGAACTGAATTTAATTCTGAATTGGATTTTCATTGTTAAGCTATGTAATTGGCATGATACATTTTTACCTGACTGCTAATAAAATGTTAACTTTGACTTATTCTGGACTTCTTGGAAATGATTTTCTAGTAGGTTAATGTGTAATGGTGCTACCGCAAGAATGCGTCCAGGGCAGACCACTCCGGAAGTACCGACTGATGAGCCATGGGGACATCACTAGGGCTCCGGATGTTGAGCTGTCACTGACTTAACACGATGTAACTCTCACGGTTATTGAGGAAATATATACTTTTTGTTGAGAGCACGCAGGCGCGGCCCACTTTAAGATATTATAATCGCTCTGCATCCTCTGAGTAAGTCAGAACTGGCGAGCTTGTGTCGACGAATTCGCCACAGCCGGGGTGTAAATCGAAAGCGGCACCTAGTCCCTAAGGAACGAAAATATTAAGGTTACAGAACTTCCAGAATATTCAAATGTCTAAATTATTATACAGGGAAAATAACCACAATCAGCAAATTACAGAATACAAACCAAAAATTAACAAATTATTCATGAAGTCAGATTTTTGTTTGGAAACTAAATTTTAATATTTTAAGGTAATTTTTACAGAAGCGCCATAAAAAACCTACACACAAAAAACCTTCAGCTGAACAACTTGCCATAGACTTGCCATAGCGGGAGAAGCCTAACAAAATATAAATGTTTTTTAGATTTAGACACACAGACATCAACAATCAGCATGAGAATCACAACAATGGTGATCAACAAAAACGTATGGTGTAGCCAATCAAAACTCATCCATATCTCCCATCATGCATTGTGGAATGAATAAATTATGAGCTGATGATTTCCATGATGTTTAGAGTTGATCTGTTTCTGAATATGCTGTTTGTCACCATTGTTGAGATTCATATGCTGATTCATGATGTCTGTGTGTGCCTAAAAGAAGAGCTTTTGAAAGTTTTTTTTTGATCAGAGGAGCTTGTAAGACGTCCATTCAAAATTGTAAAAAAAAAATTCAGGCTTTATCATTTTCTTTGCTGCTGTGAAACCACAAGGCAGTCGTAATAAATAAAGAATATAGAACTCTAAATGGTTTCAGTGGCTCAAATTAAGTTTATTTTAAAACAGAACTATCACCACTGCATGACTTTTGCTCTTTGGCTTGTCTGGCTAGTTTAATTAAACAGTTGAACAAAAGCTAATGTTAAAAAACTACGGGTCAAGAGCCCAACTAATGCTAACACTGACCACTATAATGGTGACGTAAACATTTTGGTGTCTTCAATAATTTTCAATCATCACTCAATGAATCACTTAATTACCTCATTAACTTTGACACTGCTTCAGTGTTCATTTTAACACTCAAATAAACTCCCGTGAGAGTTCATTTAACACTGGGCTTTTTGCTGTGTAGACTTTATCTACTTTTTTTTAGTTTGTCATAGCTGTTAAATTCAGGTATTCTTGACTCAAATATATAGACAAACGAAGTGCAAATTGTTACTTCAATTTACCTCATTTTCACCTTTAATTTTTTTTTTTTTTTTCCCTGACATCTCTCTGGCTGCATTTACACAGCCGGTCTTGATGACAAATTCCAATTTTGTGACCATATCCACTTTTTTTTTGCAGTGTTAAAAATAGTTGATTTGCCAGTGTTAATGGAATTGAAATATCACTTTTGCACCCACAATTAAAGTAAAAAAAAATAAAAAAATAAAATAACATTTCAACAAACAGTTAGCCTCTTGACTCCTGACTTTCATTGTTACGTTTTTTTTTTTTTCAGTGCTGACAATAGTCTTTCAATGTGAATACTTATGCTTATTAAAAAAAAAAAAAAGAGAGAGAGAGAGAGAGAGAGAGAGAGATGTTTTAAAATTAAGTAGATTACTTTTTGTAGTGGGTGTCGAGATGTAATAAATGTAAAGGATAATATTTAGTAATACTGAATATCATGGGCATCAGAACCACTGAATGTGGGTGGGACAGGACCCACCCACTTTTGAAGACCAATGATATCGGACCCACCCACTTTTACTGTCTTTAATTCAGCGAATATGTCTGTGCACTTTTTAGAGTGCCATCAGTCAAAACCACCCACCCACATACATTTATTTTGCTTCTGACGCCCATGCTAAATACTATAATACTTGCTCTTTCATTACAAATGTAAATGTTTTGTATCACATACTGTGTTTTGTATTACATACTGTGGAGAACCTACAGGATAAAAAAAAAAATAAATAAATTGTAAGCAATTAATTAAATAACATCACAATGACTAGTCTCCATCATCTGATCCCAGTAGATCTTAATTTTCATTGCCTCAACCATGTATTTTAGCACATGATTACAAATGTCTTTTTTTTTTTTCAACATTACTAGCGGGTTCAAAAGTGGTATTAATTCAGTGTCATTAATATTGACAAATCCACTATTTTTAACAATGATTCAATGTATCCAAGAGTCTCCACAACGGGACTGAAGCGCTCGTCTGTGCACATGCCGCCGTCACTGACAACAGCAATAACGATCACTCAGTGTGATTTCAAATGCAACACATTTCAGCATCAGATTGCCTTTTATTTAACACATATGAACTAAATTAATACTCTGCTGCTCAAATAGAGATGTTTCATTTCTTACAGATATGTCTATACCTCAAAATATTAATAAGAAAAAAAAAAAAAAAAAAAAAAAAAAAAAAAACTTCACCACCTCATTGTAATTTGTTTGCACATAGTATTCCAGATAACAATGTGGTGTTGGCCCAGATCCGGGCCATCTGGCACATGTGGAATGATGGCACTTGAATGGACCGCTCCTGTTTGCCAGACCTGGGCTACAAGCAGGCCATAGCAATGCCACATATGAGCCAAGAGCAAGGAAATAAACAACACTGGACTTTACCTAAGCCAGAAATCTTCATATTTTATTTACAGAGTTCTCTAAGCTTGTTAACAAGATAAATCACTAAAGCAAAGAAGCAGAGGTGGGACTTTCAAGTCACAAGCAAGTCTCCCAAGTCTCAAAATCCAAAAATTAAATGTAGTGAGATAATTCACTAATTAAATGACAATTGTGCATTCACGATGAACAACCGCGGTTACTAAGAACGACAGAAAATCAGATGTTGATATTTTATTTGTTAAAATGATGCCACCATCATGTAGATCAGTATTCGTTTCAGTTGGGTTCTTGAGCCGTGATTTACTGAGTTTCAACAATGATGAAAAAGCTTCATGCTGTAATGAATGTTAGATAAAATCACATTGCAATGCAAATTATTGTTACCACTTTTTCTGTTCACAGTAACACAAAAACATTTATGAAGTAACTTTGAATTTTTTAAAAGATGAATTATTTTGAATTAGTAAAAGGGTGAAGAGACTAAACTCTATGATGGCAGCATCATTGTAAACAATAAAACATCAACATCTGATCCTCTGTAATTCTCATTAACAGCAGGTGCTCATCACTAACACACAATTATCATTTAATTAGTCACTTAATTATCTTATTAATTTTAACTCTTTTACTCTTTGAAAGTCCCACCTCTGCTCAACTGATTAAAAACTAGGACTCGACACTGGACTCAGGTACAACACTGCTACCCACCTCTAATAAGGTAAGGTTATGAAGAAGAAGAAGAAGAAGAAAAGGATGAATAAGACAAAGATGACGACGAAGACCTTCCCAAAGAATTGTGGGGTTTGGGTCCAGTCAAACAAATAGCAATGATCAAACACATTCAGGGCTGAAAAAGAACCCACTAAAAGGGAAGAAAACCTGAATGAATTTGATAGGGTTCAGTTGACTGAAGATTCAAGAACAGTGAAGAATTAAGAGAAAATAACAGTTCAAAACATAACAAATAGGGCTAATAGAGTCCAGCAGCTGTCACTGAATGTATTGACTGTTGTCTGTTTACTAATGGAGCAAGATGGGAAAGAGATGGCAAGAACAAAATTTACTGTAAGTCGAACATGCAACTTAAGTAGCATAATTTACATGCAGGTTTCCAAGCAGGATCAATATACAAACGTTTGTGAGACTGATCAAGACACATAAATCAGTATATTCATTTTTAATAAAAAAAAAACAAACAAACAAACAAACAAGCAAAACTAGTTTATACTTACACAGCATAACAGAGATTGGTGCTCTTATAAAACCTGTCATTAAATATGAAGCATCCATAAAATTACTCATTAAAAAAAAATTATAATAAATAAATAAATAAATAAAAAATAAAATTGCATTGAACTAGGATCTTTCAAAAGTGTGTGTGAGCCAAACTTCAGATGCTGATCATGACAATCAATCAATACCCATATAGCAAGAAAACAGGTGAAAACCATTGAATCAGTGTTAAAAATAGTTGATTTGCCAGTGTTAATCACACTGAATTAATATCATTAATATTTGCATCTGCAATTAATGTGAAAAAAAAAAATAATTTCTATGAACCACCATTATTTTGATCAGTGATTGCTTTAGTTGGGCCCTTGACTACTATTAGAATAACTTTCTTTCAGTGCTTATAAAAGCATTTCCATATAAACACATATGCTTTAAACAAAAAAAAAAAAAAAAATCTGTTTAATAATTAAGCTAAAGTAGATTACTCTTTGTGATAGGTGTCAAGCTAAAATAAAGTTAAGAAACATGTAACAAATAAATCAGTAATGCAAAGATATTGTGGCATTACACAGAAAGATTTAGACATTAACACTCATCATACAAACCTCAACAATGGTGACAATGATTAAACTAATTCAAATAAACAGATCAACTGCAATGCATGCTGGCAGTCATGAATGGGTTTTGTGTTATGTTGCATTACCCAGCATTCATTTCGGCATACAATTCTCTTTTGTTGATTGTCATTATTTTTGAGCATTACTCTCTCTCACTCACTCTCTCTTTATTTCTTTCATATTGTAGTATCACACCTTACACCTTAAGCAAATACTGATCAAAACAATGGCGGTTTTGTTGAAATTTCTTCAATATTAATAGCAGCTGCAAAAGTGATATCAATTCAGTGTCATTAACATTGACAAATCAACTATTTTTAACATTGATTCAATGATTGCTTGCTGCTATCAGGGTACATACATACATACTCACCTGTCTGAAAAGAAGCCATTGTCGGTTTTGGCAGTCTGGTGTCTGGTGTCTGGTGTAAGGGGAGACATTAGTTTGTTTATTTTCTCAAGCATAGGCACATAGTATTAATATCCAAGTTGAAACTTGTTCAAAATGATCACTTTAGCAAAGTATGTAATATTTTCTACTTATATTTATAAATAAAATAATTATTTCTTGTTCAGTAAATATACTGTCATTAAAACATGTTAATATAAAACATATTTTGAAATACAGAAACAAAATCATTTTAAAATGTAAAGATTCTGAAAGCATCGAAAGAGATCCCATAATAATGTAGCTTTATTATTATGAGATTATTATTATGGGTTCACTAAATGTAGATTTAGAGTAGTAAAAACAAATAATAATAATAATAATAATAATAATTTATTTGTACAGCACTTTTCATAAAAATGCAACTCAAAGTGCTTCACAAGCATGAAACAAACAAATAGATATAGTATCTCCCAAATACTATATTCATCCAAAATTGATTAAGCTGTTGCAGTACAACTTTTTCTAAAATCTTAAAAATGAAATATTAGAAATTGGCCTGTAGTTATTAAGAAGAGAACAATCCAGGGTTTTTTTTTTTTGTTTGTTTTTTTTATGATATTTTATTATATGATTAATAGCATGTTTTTAAATATGATGGTTTCATTCTAAACATGGTCATTATTTCTAAGATGGACACCCAACATAATATATGATATTTACTATCTGAATAACAGTGTCATGTCAACTATTGGAAAAGTCACCCCTCTATTAATTATCATGTTAATTATTGTGCCGTTTAACCCCAACAGCGAGAAGGGTATAACTGCAGCCTCTCCAAACGGGAGTGGAAACTCCAAAACAGGGTGGGAGCTCCAAAATAGGGCGTGGCTTCTTCCCACTGACAGACAGGCACATGGTACATTTGCACATTTTTTTCCCCCAATTCAATTTTAATCTTAAAACTGTTTATCTCCTGAACTGCAACTTTCATACCACGCTATTCAGCGCCAACGTGCAGTTAATTTCACTGATTAAGGTTATTGTAAGGTTTGGGGGTAGGTTTAGGGGTTAGCATTCTTTGTAGCATATTGGAAATCAACACTGTGATTGACATGACCAATAAAATCTTCAGAATCAGCTGTGTAGGAATCAGCTGATCCTCTGTAATTCTGAATAACAGCAGGTGTTCATCACTTTTCATTTAATTAGTCACTTAATTATCTCATTAACTTTAACTCTGGGATTTGACTTGACACTTGCTTGTGACCTGAAAGGAATGACTTGGTCCCATCTCTGCTAATTAGTTAAATCAGCTGGGTGAGTTCATGACTTGAATAAACATATGGCAGGACTTTTACTTTCTGACCCCTGGAATTTCCACCTATGGAAATAAACACTGGGAGTATTAATTTAATGCTGGGGGTTTTACTGTGTATTCTTTTAGCCAAAGCTAAGCCAACTGTCATATTTAATTGTCAGTCATTACTCAAAATGCACAACACATTTTTTTTTCCTAAAATAAATAAATTAAAAATACTTACGTTTAAAAGCAATGGACACCACTATGGAATTGGATGGGTTCAGTGTTTATTCAGCAAACCGGATCAGGTACTAATTTTCTGAAATAAGTTAAGAGACCAAACCAGTAATATAGTAGTACCACAGAGTGTACCCATATGACTAAAAACATATGTTTTTTTGTGGCCAAAATATATTTGAAATATATGTTAAATATATGTTGCACACAGTGAAGCTTAATGAAATATATTTTTGAAATAATAAATATATTTCACATCAACCATCGTATACTAAAATATATTTCTAAATGTATTTCTGTGGCAAGAAAATGCATTTCTTTTTTTTTTTGGACTGAAATATACAGAGGTCAAAATATATTTTTAAATACTTTTTAAAAAATATATTTATATGTGGCCAAAAATATATGGGTAGAAATATATTTGCGTAAATATATTTTAGCAAATATATATTTTTTGGCCATTTTTTGTATGTTTTCAAAATATATTCTAAATGTAGAAATATATTTTCAAAAATATACAAAAATACATAAGTGGAAAATATATTTATGTAAATATATTTTGAAACATATTTTAGCAAATATATTTCTTGACTATTTTTGTATATATATATTATTTTTTACAATATATTTTGAATGTATAAATATATTTTCAAAAATTCATAATTTAAATATATTAATATATTTTCAAAATAAACAGTAATTTCCCCAGTCATTTTAAATTAAATTGTATGTAAAACTGTAAAATTACTAAAATCTGTAACAATTTAGCTATTATTTTAAGTATTATATCATTATAATTTTAATTTTTATACAGATAAATAGAGTATTATTCATAGAGTATATCTCTTTTTTCTTAAATCTAATAGAAATGTATGTAAAATTGCAAAAATAAAAGTGATAATAATATATGAAATCACCACCAGATGGTGCAAATGGCACCATTTCTCACACTATTAAAAAACAACAACAACACAATAAAAATCACATGACTGGCAGCAACAACTGTCTAACAAAAACGGTAAAATTCAAGTAAAATATTCTAACTTAAAGTGCAAAAAAGTATTTAAAATTTAACAAACACTGCTATTTTACAGATATTTTGTGAACTATTATGATCAAACACCTTTACTTTATAAATAAATAAATAAATAAATAAATAAATAAATAAACTCACATGACTTGAAGCAAAAGAATAATAAACTGTATCAGATCTCTCAAAATCTGAGCATCTTCATTTATTACAAACCAGTCAAACATTATTTCATACAAAAGTTTCAGATGTTGATGTTATATTTAAAACAGTAAAGTTTGATGTCACCATGATAGAGATCAGTGTTTGCTTTAGTGGGGCTCTTGAGCCTTGATTAAAGTATTAAAGTGAATAAATCATTAGGAGGTAAGGTTTGTTAGCTATTACTACTGTGTAAAATTAAAAGCTGTATTTCTTTGGCAGAAATGTTGTAACATTGGTAAGTTTGAATTGTAAGTTAACGTTAAAAAAAAAAAAAAAAGACATATTGAGCTGTGAGATTTAGATGCACAGAGACATCAAGAATCAGCGTATGAAACCTAACAGTGGTGACATTTCAAAAGCTTTTTTTTTTGTGAATCTTTAGGTTGTTTTGTGATGTTAAGAGTTGATCTATTGTGTCACCACTGATGAGATTCATACACTGATGCTTGATGTCTGTGTGTGCCTCACATACCCTGCCAGAATTGTTTTTTTTTTTTTTACATTTTTATAGAATCTTTCCAATCATCAGAGATTTGTAAAATCAACAACAAATAATAAATGGAGACCAGGTCATGAAACAACCACAACATGAAAACTCCTTCCAGTGAGAGTTTTTTCTACTATCTTGTAACAATAGATTCAATTACAACCGCAAAAAATAAAATTTATCATACAAACGCAAGAGTCAAAAGCCCAACTAAAGTAAACACTGACCTCCATCATGGTAACATCAAATTATGTTTGATTTCAGTGAAGATATTATTTTCAGTGAAAATCTAAACCTGTTAATTCTCAATAAGAACTTTTGTATGAAAGAAATTAGGTTAATCTTGTTTATACAGTCGTTTAATAATCCTCTGCCTGTCGTATGACCCTAACCTAACCCTAAAAATAAATTAGTAGAAAATATATGTAAGCAAATATATTTTGAAATATATTTAACAAATATATTTTTTGGTCATTTTTTGTATATTTTGAAATATATTTCAAAAACTGTGTCACCCAACCCTGGATTGGTTTTTCTTTTACGCAGATTTGTTTACTACACAAACAAATATATAAGATAAAAACAGTTTTTTTGTTTTTGTTTTTTTTTTTAAATGAAACTATTTTACCTTAGTTCTATTTTATCTTTTACCTTTGTAAACCCTGTACATCCTCTCTTGCAAAACCGTACAGCCCTCGGATTTTGTTAATGTACTTATGACACATAAATCACACCTCAGGACACAAGAATAAAGTATATTTGTTTGGAAAAGGCCAATAGGTTATCCACATGATGAATACTAGATATTTAAATTACCTAAAAACAATTGAGGATTTCAGTGTTCTAAATAGCATGAAACATGTACAGTATCATAAACAGTTAATGAAGATAAAACTGCAAAAATAGATTGATTGATAGTAACAATAAAGTATTTTATTCTCATTATAGCATGTAAAGAGGGTCTTACCTGACATGAGTTTACATGTTGTGATCTTCACCCAACAAGGCTGACTACATATAAATATTAGTGTCGGATTTTTATATGACAGTTATCGGCCCATCTAAAGAGGAAACATATTATTATTTTTTTGTCTCTAAAATTCAAATTAATATTCAAATTTATATGCGAAGACAGAAAACAAACCAAGATGTATTTACCAAAACATATCAAGAGAAGGCAAAGATCACAAATATATTTATACACATTTATATGCACATTAAAAAAAAAAAAAAAGGTTCAGTGTTAGACCTTTTCGGGCATTTTTACATTAATATACTTAATATACATTAACAACACTGCACTGCACTGCAAAAAAAAAAAAAAAAAACACGTAAATTTTGCGGAAAATAACTGTAGCACAAATGTGTTTTCTCCACCAATGTTAGACCTTTCCAGGCATTTTAGAGTAATATACTGCCAACACTACACTGTAAAAAACACTTCATCAGATTTTTTTTTTTTTTAAACAATATATATATATATATTGTTTAAATACAGGATGTTTTATTTTATTTTAATTATTTTCACAACCTTCAGTATTACTTTTCACACTCTTGAGAGTCTTGAGTGTGAACTCAAATAAACTCCCAGGAGAGTTAATTTAGCACTGGGCTTTTTGCGGTGTTGGAAGTAAAGGGTGCTGATCACTGGCCTTCCAGGACCCTGTCCTACAGTAAATACACTAACTAACTAACTAACTAACTAAATAAATAAATATAATATAATATAATATAATATAATATAATATAATATAATATAATATAATATAATATAATAATTTTATATTATAATAATAATAATTTTATGGAAAATGACTGTTTTTTTTTTTTTTTTTTTATTCCCAGGTTGTTTTCTTTTATTTTGAATTACAGTTAACAACACTGTTAATTTAAAGACATTTTCTAAATTATTACAAACGCCTTCACTGTAAAATGAACTCATTAACTAATTAATTAATTAATTAAAGGTCACATGACTGACAGCAACAGATCATGAAACACTAACAGATCTCTCTAGATCTCAGCATCTAGTCTGACTTTATTTCTTTCATACAAAACGTCTTATTGAGAATTAACAGATGATTAGATGTTAATGCTTTATTGAAAATAATAAAGTTGGAAGTCACCATTGTCAGCATTTGCTTTAGTTGGGCTCTTGACCCTTGAGTTTACAATTTAAGTTTTTCTCTGGGTGTTGTAATTATGTGTTTTTAAGACACATTTGTTACAATAAAAAATTATAGAAAAAATCTGGTCAGATATTGATTGGTGATAATTTTATCAGCCTGACTCACTGAAAATATCTTGAGTATTATCAGGAGATATAGTAGCTTTAAGATTTTTTTTTTTTGACAGTAGTTTTATAACATTAAAATTTTTTTTTTTTTTTTTTTTTGAATTACTGCATATTTTTATGTATTTTGAACAAAGACTTTTTGACACACACAAATATCAAGACTCAGCACATGAATCTTAACAATGGTGGCAATCAACGAATAGCTTTTTTTGTGATGATAAGGGCTAAAATGAATATTTTATCGATTGTCACCATTGTTGAGATTCTGTGATGTCTGTGACTCTACTTGTTCGTTTTAAATAATTTTGTTAGAATCACATGCAAGTTTGTAAAATAGTAAATACTGCATGTTGATCTTTTTAAAGGTTGTAATTGTGGAATTGATGCAGTGAGAGTTAAGATGGTTAGGTTTTGTATGTGTGTTGTTGTTAGCTAGTGGTTAACTGCAAAAAGCTTTAATTTCATAGAGAATGTTTCATGATGATAATCCAAATAATACCAGTGAAGTAACAATTTGAAAAAAGAAAAGAAAATGTAGGATGTAAGACTTTAATTTTACAGCGTTTGGAAGCTGCTTCTGCCAGTCATTGACCATTTTTTTATTTTTTTTTTTTATTTTAAATGGTCTTTAACCATTATTTCCATTAATGGTAAGCATTTGGCATTCTGTGCTGCCATGCATTTTGCAGTTTTTTATTTTTATGTTTACATTTTTTACAGTGTAGCTGTGTTGCCATTATATTACTGTAAAAATACCTGGTAAGGTCTAATAGCGTAGCATTTGTTAACCCCTTATCTGTCCAAAAATAATCAATAAAATGAAACAAATGAATTAACTGACTCACTTTAATTTAAAATAAGTAACACAGATGTTACATGTCAAAGCTATTTCAACTTAATAAATAAAGACATGTTCAATAATTGCTAATCTCCTGTGCATAATTTTAATATCCATAATCCCAAACTCTTAGGAGAGCTGCTATTGCAAAGGTATGAAAACATTATGCCTTTGTGTCCTGGCATTCAGTTTCAAAACAAGGTGCACTTTTATAAGGGGAAATTATAATGGGAAAAAAATCCAGCATGGTCCTGAATTTGAATTTGAAAGTGAAAACAGTGGACTTGGGATCAAGTTTCTTTATGAAGATGATAGACAGATAGCCTTTCTATAAACATGGGAAGATTTTTTTTTTTTTTGGTGTGGTGTGCGTGTCTGTCAGGCCTGACTCCTGAAGGCTATGACAGCAAACAATGACTTGCTGTTGTGAAGGTAATTTGACTAGATGAAAAAAAATATATATATATTCAAAATTAAAATTACTATTTTAATGATCAGCACCTGTTATGTTGGAATATTTCATTCAGATGTTATTATTATTATTTTTTTTTTTTAGTTAAGCAGTCAGTGAGAAAAAAAAAAAAAAAAGCAGGGGTGTCCACTGCTCCTGTAGGGCCAACATCTTGCAGATTTGAGTTTCAACTAGCTCTAGCTCTAGCTCTAGCTCTCTCATGGTCTCCAGGTGTTGTGTGCCATGATCTCAGGCCTTCTGCGCTTCCTCTTCATCTGTGTGAACTTGAGGAACCTATCACAGATCAGCTCCAAAAAGAAGCTCTGGTTGTGGTGTGCGTGTCTGTCAGGTCTGGCTCCTGAAGGCTATGCCAATAAATAATGGCTTGCTGTTGTGGAGGTAATTTGATTAGATGGAAAAAAAAAAAAAAAAAAACATTTATAACTGCTATTTTAATGATCAACATCTGTTATGTTGGAATATTTCATTCAGTTATTATATTGATATTGACAGGTACTGGATTAAAATGTATAAAGTTAAATAAATAAATATTCCAAAACACAGGTGTTGACCATTAAAATAGCAGTTTTAATTTTGAGTAATGTTAATGCAGCTTGTCTCAAAGTTGTGTTTTTATCTGATAGCAGAAATGTCACAAAACCACTAGGATAAAGGCGTAAGTTCTCAAAAAAGTTAAAGTTAATGAAATAATTAAATGTCTGATTAAATTATGATTGTGCATTAGTGATAAACACCTGCTGTTATTGAGATGTCAAAGTTTAAAATAATGCCATCATCTTGAAGATCAGTGTTTTCTTTAGTTGTGCTCTTGACCCTTGACTTGCTGTGTTAGAACTCTCATTATAGTAAAACCACAACATGCAAACAAAGTGTTACTTTAATAGTTACTTGACACTTGAATGCATTTTAAATCTATGTAGTTCACATACAAATTTAAACTCTTGTGCTATTTAGCAGTGTTGTACCCGAGTCCAGTGTCTGAGTGTAGTGTCGAGTCCTAGTTTTGGGGTGGGATTTTTAATAAGTTAAGGTTAATGAGATAATTAAGTGACTAATTAAATGATGATTGTGCATTAGTGTTGAACACCTGCTGTTACTGAGAATTACAGAGGATCAGGTGTCGATGTTTTATTGATTAATATTATGCCACCATCATGAAGTTCAGTGTTTGATTTAGTTGGGCTCTTGACCCTTGACTTCATATGTCAGATCTCTCTATGTAACAGTGCATATGCTGTTATGAGCTTCATACTGCAATGCATGTTGGGTAATATCATAATGAAAACTTCCATCAATATAGCATATGTAAAATTGTCAAGTCTGTTGAGAATTGTATAGGTGTTCATGTCTGGAAGGGTGAGTTGACAGTTTTTTTTTTTTTTGTTTTTTTTTTTTTTATTTTTTATTTATTTTTAATTTAACATGGAAGTGTTGCAGTTTTTTTTTTTTTTTTGCTGTTTAAAAGTAGCTGAATATCTATAACAAACTATAAGCTTCTCTGTTACTTCCAAGAGAGAGAAAAAAAAAAGAAAAAAATAATTGTTTAGAAGCAGATTAATTCCAGTTAAAAAATAAATAAAGTCAAGAGCCCAATGAAAGCAAACATTGATCGCCATGATGGTGGGATCATTTTAACCAAAAAAACATCAACGTCTGATCCTCTGTAATTCTCAATAACAGCAGGTGTTCATCACTAATGCACAATCATCATTTAATTAGTCACTTAATTATCTCATTAGCTTTAACTCTTTGAGGACTTGGGATTTGACTTGAGACTTGCTTGTGACTTGAAAGGAATGAAGGAATTGAAGGACTTGGTCCCACCTTTGCAAATTAGTTATACCTCCTGGCTGGAAAAAAAAAAAAAAAAAAAAACTGTGCTACTTAACAAATACAGGTGTTTTGTAACAAAATAGTAAGAAGAACTTTTACTTTCTGAACCTGGAATTTCCACCCCTGCTTCAGACTCACTAGAAACATCCAAACAAGTGTGCTAGAGCTAGTTGGAGCTAAAATCTGCAGGATGTCAGCCCTCCAGGAGCAGGAGTGGACACCCCTGCTTTTTGTCTTTTCTCACTGACTGCTTAACTAAAAAATTATTTGTCTTCAGGTGTTTATAGAGGAGACAGGTTATCTGTCCATCATCTTGATATAGAAATTGGATCCCACGTCCACTGTTTTTACTGTCAAATTCACATTCAAATTCCAATTCAAATTCAGGGAAAATTTTTTCATTATAATTTCCCCTTATACAAGTGCACCTTGTTTTGAAACCAAATGACAGGACACAAAGGAATAATGTTGTCATACCTTTGCAAAGCAACTCTCTTAGAAGTTTGGGCTTATGGGTATTATAATTAGTTAGTAGTAGTTAGTAGTTTTGTAATCTGGCAAATTGCAAATTAGGCCCTGTCCCAAATGGCACCCTAAACCCTCGCGGCCTTCCGGACTTTCGTGACGTAATGCCACTTTGACTGTCAGGTAGAAGTCTGCTGCAGAGCTCCCACCAATGCGGGCTCAGCAGCGAGTATCGAGGGCGCATAACTTAATGGCCCTTTACATCCCGACAACACATTAAACAATATCAGATCTCCCCTTATTAACCATGTGCAAAAACACATGCTCATTTCCACATTTACTCTCATATCAGTACAGCCTTCAAAAGACTTATAAACAGAGGAAAACTGCGGGTGTGCAAACATACACTTGTTTGGTTCAAGTTGAAAAACAATCATATACCTGATTCATTTGATAATTTTGAGGGCAGATGGAAAGAATCCCAGATAGCAACATAATGTCGGCCCAAACCCGGCCAACATCTGACGCATGTGGAATGATGACACTTGAATGGGCTGCTCCTCTTTGCCAGATCTTTGCCAAAAGCAGACCATAGCAATGCCACATGTCAGCTAAGAGCAAAGAAATAAACCACACTGGACCTTATCTGAGCCACAAAATCTTTATGAAGATTTATATGACCAGATTTTGACCAGATATGACTTTCTGTTAGAGGTCTATACAAGTTTTTTATTGAGAATCAACTAGGGTTTAAATCTAACATTTGTTGTTAATCATTTGTCTTTGGCTGCTGTGACAATGTGTTTGATGAACACATTCACAGAGTGCATTGCGGCATGAATAAATTATGCAATTGCTTTGTTTTACTGTTGTTGTTTTTATTTTCTAATTTTATTTACTGTCTTGTGTCAGTAGTAGCGCAACAAAAAGAGAAAATAAAATAATAAAATGGTTATTGTTACAATTGATAAAAATACATAAAATTGAATTGTTACCATTGTTGTGATTCATGTGCAGAATGCTGAAGTCTGTCTGTGACTTCAGCACATTATTTCAAATGATTGTCTTTTTCTAATTAAGTTTCATTGAAACATTGAAATTGTTAAGGATCATTTATAAATATAGAGAAAAACATTAGCTAATTAAGTAGAAAAATGAGAAGGCTACCTTCGAAAAGTAACCTACTTAATGCTTCCCATGAAGTCAAAAAATATGATTTCATGATGCATTCCTGCATCAACAACAAAAAAGAAAATATAACAAGATAAACGAAGTTCCAAGTGCCCAACCAAAGGGAACATTGATCACTATAATGGTAAGTAAAAAATGTAAAAAAATAAAAATTTACGAAAATCAACATCAATTTATGAAGTCAGCTTATGTGATGTTCTCTCAGATATTTCAGTTGTATTGAAACAACATTGAAGATGACTTTGGGAAATGAGTGAATGTAACTAGTGAAAGATAACTGCAGATTAAGAATTGCCACCTCAAAAACTTTGCTTTTCTTCTTCTTCTGTTTTTATTTTGCACATTAGCAGCATATTAGGGCACTGCTGCCTCTCACTGGTTTATTGATGTCATTGGTTCCTTTGTGGCTACTTGAATATTTTAAGTAAGCATCACTCAAAGTAGTAAGTAAATTGTTTTACTTGCCTTTAAAGTAGCTGTAACTTGCTAAAACCTAGTAAATATAGCATCTAAGTAAAGATAACTAATTATATCTAAGTAAGGTAAACTAATGGATTTTACAGTGGAGTCACTGAATCTCCCTCCACTATTTCACCAGAATTGTTTATGGATAATAAGACGCTCCTGGGAGGATCTAATAGCAATCACAAAACTTATTGCGACAAGGATGATAAAACATTTTTGTATCACCAATATTTACTGACAAGCTGGTATGTTCTACAGCATCCTATGTTTTATAATAAACTCACACATGACATTTAAAGTCACAGCATCAGAGTCTTTCTCTCCATGTTTATTGATGGACTTGCACTTGTATTCTCCACTGTGATCAGAGCTGATCTTTGAGATGCTGTAGATTCTTCCAGCTCCTACAAACAATCCTTCTTTAAACCAGCTGATTTCTGCAGGAGGGTTTGAATCACTGCTGCAGTTCAGAGTCACTGAATTTCCCTCCACT
This sequence comes from Cirrhinus mrigala, assembly GCA_036247105.1. Classification (NCBI taxonomy): domain Eukaryota; kingdom Metazoa; phylum Chordata; class Actinopteri; order Cypriniformes; family Cyprinidae; genus Cirrhinus; species Cirrhinus mrigala. The sequence goes on from CM070007.1 coordinate 3,587,625, forward strand.
ATTTCACCAGACATCACAAACTTATAAATCCCAAATTTATGAATTCCTGCAATGTTTTACCAGATGAACCAGATTGAAATATATATGTATATTCTTTGCATTTTGTCCATTAACAAACACTGCATTTGTAAACAATTTACTTTCCAACCTTAGAACCTTTTTGGATTTGATGTTAATGTGACAGAATGGCATTTTTGTTTTCCTACAGTCCTGTTAATGGCTTGCTATAGAGTTGCTTTTATTACGTGTGTTTAAGAGAAGTAAGAGTTTTTGTTTATAGATGGTTTCATCAGACGCACCGGTCTAGCTAGAGACTAGTAATATGACGCTGACTACAAACGTTCCTCCTTAAAGGTATGGTGATGATTAGACTAAAGTTAGGGTCAGGTTGTAGAGTTTCCCACACATTGATTTATTTGTGGCGACTTAACTTAACATCAGAACGGACCACCACACAATAAAATCCCCAGTGTTAAATCAACACTGCTTCAGAGTGCATTTGGTCCCACTCCAAATAGTGTTAAAGTTAAGGTGTGTTCACGCCATATCGGAATTCCTGTAATTACGAGATTCCAACTTGTAAAAAGCGTTCATGTCCTCGTAGAACTCGTAATTACAACTTGTGAACTGGGAGTCTTCTGAGAGCTACGATTTGTACCACATGACCGCTGTACCACCTGACCAACGTAGGCTCTGTTTAGGCGTTGATAGTGTTGCCATAGAAAAGCATAATTCCGAGTCTGAGGACGTGAACAGCTCCGAGTAGAACGTCACATATTGTCATCTCGAAATTACGGTAATTACGATATGGCGTGAACGCAGCATAACACTGACACAGAGTTAAAGTTAATGAGATAATTACGTGATTAATTAAGTGCTGATTGAGCATTAGTGATGAACACCTGCTGTTAACAAGCAGAATCACTGAAGAAAAGAAAAACACAAGAACTACAACTTCAGCCACAACCTTAGATGAAATCAACTGAAATAAAATACATTAAATCTCTCAAGATCTCAGCAGAGGAGGATTAAACAACTCCACAAACAGCATCAGCAGCTTCACTCATTCACTCAACAGATTGACTTTATTTCTGTTTGACGACAGAAGCTCTTATTGAGACTTGCTGTGTTAGATTCAGTTCAGTCCTTCACACTGAGCATGTAGTACCTGCTACTATATGGTAAGACAATCATTGTGGTCTACACTGACTACATTCAAAAGAATTCACTTTCTTTCTTTTCATATTTTGGTTTTGCATTTCTAGCTTTAAGAAACTACATTATGAAAATAAAATGTTGCAGTAAATAATCATCATGAACGACTTTTCAATCTATGTTTATTGTTCACTGTATTAAACATACAGAGACATCAAGAATCAGCATATGAATCTCAAAAATGGTGACAATCAACAAAACACTTCAAACTGCAATGCATGCTAAGTAACACCATGGTACAAATCTTCCATCATGCTCTGTGGTATGAACATTTATTTTCACCACTGTTGTGGATCATAGAATAACTGTTCATGTCTAAAAGCTTGAGCTGAAGCTCTTTATAATATGATTATTACAAAATCATATATTTGATATTATTTTGCTTGTTTTTAGCTGTTTTGCAGTGATGCAGATAGACCTCAGTCAACAACCCAAAAAAAAAAGGACAAAAAATTATTTGTGATGACTAATCAAAATGATTTATAAGCAAAAAGTGTGATCTACTACATCAAGCATTTGATTCAGTAATGTATAACAATTTGCAGTAAAACACTGTCACAATTGCTTAAAATCTTAAAAGCGCTAAAAGGATCAAGAGTCCAACTACAGCAAACACCAACCTCCATGATGGTGCTATCATTTTTTGACCAATAAAACATCAACATTTGAACCTCTGTTAATTCTCAAAAAGATCTTCTGCAGATGTCTGACAGAATATGGTCAGACCGGTTAGTAATGAGTGAAGCGGGTGATGCTGTTTGTGGAGTTATTTAATCTTAGTCTGCTGAGATCTTGAGAAATTTCATGTTTTCTTTTATTTAGTTTCATCTAAGGCTGTGGCTAAAGTCAGTTATAGTTCTAGTGTTTTTTTGTTTTTTTTTCAGTGATTCTGCTTGTTAACAGCAGGTGTTCATCGCTAATACTCAATCAGCACTTAATTAATGACTTAATTATCTCATTAACTTTAACTCTGTGTTTGTGTTACTTTAACACTATTTGAAGTGGGACCAAATACACTGTTGATTTAACACTGAAGATTTTACTGTGCACAAATAGATTTTTCAAAAGGTTTAAATAAATAAAGGACTTAAATAAACATGAGCACTGCACGTTTTAAAGTCAAAATGTGGCGTGGGTGTTTTTAAATCACTGTATCTCTAAAGGAAATTGACTGTCTTCAGAATTTTTTCGATGCCATTTTCATTTCATCTTGCTTGTAATGCCTGATAAAGCAGTGTTTGTGAGCACATCACTGCTTTGTGTACAGCCGTTACTGGGGAAACCTCTATTTCTGCTGCTCCAAAAGTGCCTTCTGCTGGCAGAGAATGATTTTGTTTGGAACATATTCTTAAGATTTCTCATGCTAAGACATGTATGTTAAATTAGCAATAAGCATCAGTTTTCACTGAGGTAAGAGTGTGTTTGTCTTACTGTGTTGAAGCTCACCAGATCAACAGCAACCAAATGACCGTTTTAACACATACACTTACGACGCCAAGATGTTTTTTGTTTTTTTTTAACTTTCTATACAAAAGAAAACGATGCGATATAAAAGGTAATAGTGTTTACACTTACGCTTAACAGTAATAATATGCACTGTAAAAAATTGCACTGTAAAATAACAGTAATCTACTGGCAGCTGTGGTTGCTAGCATTATACTGTTACTTTACAGCTCTCTACCGTTAATTTACAGCTCTTCATTTTTACAGTATGTCACCGTTATTATACCATGTGGTAACTCATTTTATTTTGGAAACCGATTGCTTCAAATCATTTGAGTTTTTAAAAAACTATTGTTTATATGGTGTTAGTACAATGAACTTATTTAATTTGAGTCCACTAAGAAGAAATATTTCTTAATATAAACCCACAAACACTTAAAGCGTAATAAAGAAGCAATCAACTTTTACTCAAATCTTTATAGATCGTCATTAACTAACAAAAGCACAAATTTGTATAATAAAGTGCTTAGTAAAGCAATTATCACTATATCAGCAATTCCACAATTACTGTCTTTAAATAAAGCAGCAAAACGTCAGTGCTTGTGGCTCATCATTGCCTGAAGCACAAGCTCTACTCTCCAGCACAATGGTGACCCACAAAACTAAATTAAACTAACAGATCTCTCTTGTACAAAAACACATCAGTTAGGCACAATTAAATATTTACTCTCCTTACCAGTTAACGACTTTCCATAATTGTTTTTCTATGAACATTCACTAATATTTTAGTGAAAATAACTTGATTTGCTTGGTAAATCTGACTTTTATGTTTTACAGTATATTACTGTTTTTTTCTTGAATTAACAGTAATCTACTGGCAGCGCTGGTTGCCAGCATGTTACTGTTTTTCTACAGTGTGTTGCCGTAAATTAATTACAGTTTATTACTGTTAAATTACATTTGATGCTGTTTTTTTTTCCATCGTACATCTTTAACCCTTTAAAACGAACAGCAAAATCCTGTTTTAAATGAACACTTATAATGTGTCAACACTACAGAGTGTTTGAGTACTACTGAATTAGTGCTGAAGTTAATGAGATAATTATATGATTGATCACGTTCTGATTGAGCATTAGTGATGAACACCAGCTGTTAACAAACAAAATTGCTGAATGAAAGAATAACACAAGAACAGCTGACTTCAGCCACAGCCTGAGGTGACATCAACTGAAATAAAAGAAGACATTAAATCTCTCAAGATCTGATTAAACTCCTAAAACAGCATTACCAGCTTCAATTATTACCACACTGACTTTATTTCTGTCAGACGTCTACAGAAGAGAGTTGCAGAGGTTTAGATTTTTTTTTTCTTTCACTACCATGGTGGAGATCAGTGTTTACTTTAGTTGGGCTGTTGAACCGTGACATTTTAAAGCTATTTTTATTTTAGTTGTTATAATTATGTATGTTTACAACATGCTTGTTATAATGAAACAAAAAACTAGAATTGTTTATGGTTAGATAATAACACATGCTTTATCTAGTGCCTTTTGTTTCATTGAATATTGATGCTAGGTTTAAAAGAGAAAAAAAAAACTGAGCATGCAGATGGGAAAATAAGTCTAGTATAATTTAGATACATCAAGAATCATCGTATGAATCTCAACAATGGTGAGAACAAGTCATGGGTGAGGTTTTGTAGTGTGCTGATACCCAGCATGCATTGCAGCATAAAGCTTTCGATTGTCACCATTTTTGAGATTCATATGCTGATTTTTCATGTCTCTATTTGAGTATAAATGCTACAGTAGTTTTAAATTTTAACTATTAAATCATTATTTTCTGGTTGCCACATTACCAAAAAATCTCATACTGTAGCACACCTTGTGAAATAAAAAACAACAACAAATAAATACACACTCAAAAATTGAGTCCTAATGAGTCTCGCAAGAGCCAGAACAGGTTCAATAGATGACGTCAACTGAACAGCATTGCTGTAACTAATGCATAACATAAAAACCCAGTAGCAGCAAATATATCTGTTTTAATGTCAAGAGTCAGGAGCCCAATTAAAGCAAACACTGATCTCCACAATGGTATCGTCAAACAAAACAATAAAACATCATCTAAACATCTCTTCATTCTCAATAAGATCTTCTATAGACATCTGACAGAAATAAAATCAGTCTGGTTAGAAATGCGTGAAGTTGGTAAAGCTGTGTGTTGAGTTATTTAAATTTTCAGTTGATTTCATCTAAGGCTGTGGCTGAAGTCAGTTATATAGTTCTTGTGTTTGTCTTGTTTCTCTTTCAATCAGTGATTCTGCTCATTAACAGCAGCTGTTCGTCAGTGTCTGAATTAGTTTTCATTATCTCTGTAAGGTGGACTATATTAGTAAACTCATGTAGGGAATAGTGAATGATTGAGTTTGATTTGAAACAGTCTCTGAGTGTCGATTTTGAACGCTGTTAATTCACGATACATAGCAGCAGGCTACTTTTTCGAAAATGACAAATAATACCCAGAATGCACTGTTTTAATGGAAAACAGCATGTTACTGTCAAAATTTGGCTGTTTTTTTACAGCAATTTTTAACAGTGTAGAGTTTGTGCTCTGCTTGCGTAAATAGTACACTGTTAAAAATTGCTGTAAAAAAACGGCCAAATTTTGACAGTAACATGCTGTTTTCCATTAAAACAGTGCATTCTGGGTATTATTTGTCATTTTCGAAAAAAGTAGCCTGCTGCTATGTATCGTGAATTAACAGCGTTCAAAATCGACACTCAGAGACTGTGTTTCAAATCAAACTCTACACCCTCATTCACTATTCCCTACATGAGTTTACTAATATAGTCCACCTTACAGAGAGAATGAAAACTAATGAGTGACTTCAGACACTGACGAACAGCTGCTGTTAATGAGCAGAATCACTGATTGAAAGAGAAACAAGACAAACACAAGAACTATATAACTGACTTCAGCCACAGCCTTAGATGAAATCAACTGAAAATTTAAACAACTCAACACACAGCTTTACCAACTTCACGCATTTCTAACCAGATTGATTTTATTTCTGTCAGATGTCTATAGAAGATCTTACTGAGAATGAAGAGATGTTTAGATGATGATGTTTTATTATTTTGTTTGACGATACCATTGTGGAGATCAGTGTTTGCTTTAATTGGGCTCCTGACTCTTGACATTAACACATAGATATATTTGCTGTAACTGAGTTTTTAAATGATGTTTTAGTTACAGTAATGCTATTCAGTTGATGTCAGCTGTGTCTAGGTGGGCATGAATGTCACCTGCTGAACTGGTTCTGAGTCTTGCAAGACTCATTAGGAGTCTATTTTTGAGTGTGTGTTTATTTGTTGTTGCTTTTCCACCAAGTGTGTTAGAGTATGAGATTGTATGATAATGTGGTAACCAGAAAAGAAGGATTTAATAGTTAAAATTTAAAACGACTGTAGCATTTATATTCAAATAGAGACATGAAGAATCAGCATATGAATCTCAACAATGGTGACAATCGAAAGCTTCATGCTGCAATGCATGCTGGGTATCAGCACACTACAAAACCTCACCTATGACTTGTTCTCACCATTGTTGAGATTCACACGATGATTCTTGATGTGTATATCTAAAATGTACTGAAGTTTTTTTTTTTTTTTTAAATGAGTGGTCTTTTTTACATCTGCATACCCAGTAGTTTTTTTTTTTTTTTTTTTTTTTATTTCACATCAATATTCAATAATAGAAAACACACTGGATTAAACCTGTGTTATTACCAAACCATAAACAATCCCAGATTTCTTTGCAATCATTAACATATATATATATATATATATATATATATATATATAAATATACATACACATACATACTTTGTCATGACAAGCATGTTGTAAACATACACAATTACAACAACTAAACTGAAATTAACCTTAAAAAGTCAAGGTTCAACAGCCCAACTAAAGTAAACACTGATCTCCACCGTGGTAGTAAAAAAAAAAAAAAAAAAAAAAAAAAAAAAACTAAACCTCTGCAACTCTCTTCTGTAGACGTCTGACAGAAATAAAGTCAGTGTGGTAATAATTGAAGCTGGTAATGCTGTTTTAGGAGTTTAATCAGATCTTGAGAGATTTAATGTCTTCTTTTATTTCAGTTGATGTCATCTAAGGCTGTGGCTGAAGTCAGTTGTTTTTGTGTTTTTCTTTCATTCAGCGATTTTGTTTGTTAACAGCTGGTGTTCATCACTAATGCTCAATCAGAACGTGATCAATCATATAATTATCTCATTAACTTCAGCACTAATTCAGTAGTACTCAAACACTCTGTAGTGTTGACACATTAGAAGTGTTCATTTAAAACTGAGGATTTTGCTGTGGGTTTTAAAGGGTTAAAGATGTACGATGGAAAAAAAAAACTGCATCAAATGTAATTTAACAGTAATAAACTGTAATTAATTTATGGCAACACACTGTAGAAAAACAGTAACATGCTGGCAACCAGAGCTGCCAGTAAATTACTGTTAATTCAAGAAAAAAACAGTAATATACTGTAAAACATAACAGTCAGATTTACCAAGCAAATCAAGTTATTTTCACTAAAATATTAGTGAATGTTCATAGAAACACAATGATGCAAAGTCATTAACTGGTAAGGAGAGTAAATATTTAATTGTGCCTAACTGATGTGTTTTTGTACAAGAGAGATCTGTTAGTTTAATTTAGTTTTGTGGGTCACCATTGTGCTGGAGAGTAGAGCTTGTGCTTCAGGCAATGATGAGCCACAATCACTGATGTTTTGCTGCTTTATTTAAAGACAGTAATTGTGGAATTGATGATATAGTGACAATCTCTTTACTAAGCACTTTATTATACACATTTGTGCTATTGTTATTTAATGACAATCTTCTTTATTACACTTTAAGTGTTTGTGGGGTTATATTAAGAAATATTTCTTCTTAGTGGACTCAAATTAAATAAGTTCACTGTACTAACAACATATAAACAATAGTTTTTTTAAAACTCAAATGGTTTGAAGCAATCGGTTTCCAAAATAAAATGAGTTACCACATGGTATAATAACGGTAACATACTGTAAAAATGAAGAGCTGTAAATTAACGGTAGAGATCTATAAAATAACAGTATAATGCTGGCAACCACAGCTGCCAGTAAATTACTGTTATTTTACAGTGCAATTTTTTACAGTGTAGGTTAATGATAATTTGATTGGCCATTTCATTCATTTTGACATTAATGAGCGCAGTTTGAACGCTGATCAACTCAGCTGAAAAAGCTGGCCACAAAAATCTTGACACAACAAGCACCAAAGTACAATCATTATTAGTTTTTTATTTATTTATTTATTTGTTTGTTTGTTTATTACTCATGGTTTATATTATACACCTACACCTAAATACAAAGTCCTGGACCTCAATAGTGAGTATGGCCATAGATTCAGGGCAAGACTGTAAAGATGCTTATTGAAACTGTTCATTTTTAATATTCTAAAGTAAGCAAGCAGTTATAAATGTTTAGTAATAATAATAATAATAATAAATGTTTGATGTTAAAGTTTTTTTTTTTTTTTTTTTTGTTACAATTAGTAGCCTATAGTTCATGACAAACACAAAACAATAAAAGATAAAGACATAAAAATAATAAATACACTTGTTTCTGTACATTCTTCAACTGTCTTGCCATAAGTAAATAATTGGAATCTACATGTGTATGCAGTTAATCAAAACGTAATTAATAATTTAATTTAATAACAGAAAAATAACATCTTCAGGATTAATGAAACTGTAAAACAAAAGATAATGTTGTAAAAAGAGGAAATTAAAATTTCCAGATAAATCATGGTCTATTTTTTGCACCACATAAGAAAAATACCTTTGTGAAGATGGATCAGTCCAGGCATTTTTAGCAAGGTCACCACTTTGCTCCACCTTGTAGATGGAAAAGCAGAGACAAGCATCACCTAGTGGACAGAAAAGCTTAGGGTTAGGTGGGAATTTATGCAAAACATAAATATGATATGCATATTATTGTAGCTATAAAAGATAACATAAATCAGTAAATCACCCTTCTCAAATGTTTACACCACCATCTCAACCCACCTGCACATTACCATATTACCATATTCAAAAGAGCTTATATTTAGAATCTATTTTTTCTAGGAGATTCAATACTAACCAAGCCCCAACCTGGTTAACATCTTAAGTATAATGTGTTTGGTCATGCTCATGTTGCCATGGTTGAAAACATACTACATACTTTTGTAGGTACTGGGCAGCCCTTTAGAGTGTGAGACATTTTAATACTTGTAGTTTCTCTTAATTAGTTCACACAGTCAACAGTTCACTCTGAAAAACAACAACAAACAAGAACTGGAGGGCATAATGGCAATAGCATTTAGGGGTGCGTGGGGCACAAACTAACACGGGGTTAATCGTAACACACATGGTTTAAATATTTACACACACGCTAGCGTAACCAGATTTACTGTATGGTATTTTCTAGATGCCATGACAAAACTTTGGTCATGTTACAACGTGCCACACAAACACTTAACACAAACACATGCCACATAGGGGGCATGTTGTCACTTTTCACTTCCTTTCTTTTGAGGTAAATAATATGTAGATGTAACCCTCTCTCTCTCTCCGCGCGTCTATTGGACTCCAGCACCGCCGCTGCTGCTCTGCGTTGTGTTGTGTTGTGTTCGTGGGTGGTGGTAGAGGGACAGGACACGGACACAGAAGGGTTCGGGATCGTGGCTTGACCGTTTATTCGACAGCACAGCATCTATAGTATTGATAACGTGAACTCTATTCAGTTTTTGAACATGCAGAGTCCATTTCAATGCACATGCAATTCAATAACATGCTCTCGCTGCTTATATTATCATACATAGCTTTGCATCAGCCACCACGTATTAATCATATTCAAACGAAAGAACAAAACATTTTAACTCTCTATATTCCTCTGCATTTAGGTCTTTAACAGTTTAAAACACAAAATGTCTTAATAAACTGAACTTTAGTGCGATAATAACAAAGATATTTCACATTTTAATTTCTGCTGCCGTTAGCATGACTTACCTATAGTATTGATAACGTGAACTGAAGACAAGATGGCGCACTACGCACGTATCAACACTACGGTACATCAAGAGGCTCAAACAATGCTAAAAGTACTTTATGTTTGGTGGACTCATAGCGACATCTTGTGGACAACACAATATACTGCCTTACATCCACCCCTTCTTTAACTGATGGCGTCCCAGCCATCTAAATAACCAAAACTCAAGTGTGGTCCCATCAATGACAATCAAAACAGTAAATGTGTTGTGAGTGAAAATATAGTACTTGATGTGTGTAGATAGTGTATGCGTGGGTAGCTAACTGTTATCAGAGTGCATGCAGTATGGCTCTGCGTGTGTCCTGCTGCTCCTCATACTTTTGGCCTTTAGCCACAACTTTCTCCCCCTTTCTATCTTCTGGTGGTCACTCTCCAGTTTCACAACTTGAGATTCAAGTGAGAGTTTAGTTGGAGGACGTCGGGTCCTTCTCGGGTTTCTTCTTGGAGGTCTGGGCCCTTGAGTGGAGGTGGCCCCATTGCCAGTCACAAGCACTCCCTCTCCACTACTTGTTTCTTCTGCCCACATGTCAGCCTCCTCTGTGCTTATTTGCTCCTCCTCTTTATCTACTGTTCCAATCAGGGCTTTGTCCAACGTCTGCTCTGAACGATCAGCCCTCTTCACCCCTGTTTCCTCTTCGGCTTCCAATTCAATGCCTGACCTGCCATCTGACTCATCCTCTTCTTCAATCAATCCTTCATCTCGCTCCACTGGGAGAAACATACACTGCGTCAACAGGTTTCTATGAACCACTCTCTCAGCTCCTCCATCCTCTGGTTGCACCACGTACACAGGCAAACCTGGTTGCTTCTTCACCACAACATATGGCTGTGCCCCCCAACGATCTCCCAACTTCTGCTTCCCCTCCACATGACAGACCTTGACTAAGACTCTATCCCCTGGACTGAAGTCTTCACTCTTAGCTTTTTTGTCGTAATACTTTTTCTGCTGTCTTTTTGCCAGCCGAGACGTCTGATTAGCCAGTGCATAGGCCTGTGACAGGGAGTCATACAGGGTCTGAACATACTCGCTGTATTCACACGGCTGGTTCGTTGTTGGGGACCCGAAGATGAGGTCCACTGGGAGCCTGGGATGTCTACCAAACATAAGGTAATAAGGGCTATAACCAGTGGAGTCATGTCGTGAGCAGTTATATGCGTGTGTCATGGCATCCACATGCTCATGCCACCGGGGCTTCAGGTGTGGCTCTAGTGTTCCCAGCATGTTCATCAGGGTACGGTTGAATCTTTCGGTGGTCCCGTTGCCCTGAGGGTGGTAGGGTGTGGTGTGGGTTTTAGTGATGCCAGTACACTTGCATAGCTCCTTTACAATTGCACTTTCAAAATTGCGTCCTTGATCTGCGTGCAATTTTGCAGGGAAACCAAAACGGCAGAAAAAATTCCTCCACAAGACCCTGGCCACTGTGCCTGCCTTTTGGTCCCTGGTGGGGTAGGCCTGTGCGTAGCGAGAAAAGTGATCTGTAACAATGAGCACATTCTCCATACCACCCTTGGACTTCTCCAACGTCAAGAAGTCCACACAAACAAGCTCCATGGGGGCACCGGTATGGATACTGACAAGGGGGGCCCTGACGTTGACTGTGGGAGTTTTTCTAAGGCAGCACCTCTCACACTGTTCACACCAAGCCTTGACCTCCTGAAACATTCTTGGCCAGTAAAATCTTTCCCTTATCATCTGTAGGGTCCTCTCAAATCCAAGATGCCCTGACTCATTGTGAAGGGCTGTATTGACGGTTTCACGTAGCCTTTCTGGGAGTATTAGTTGCTCCACCACCCCTTTATGGCAGTCTCTGACTCTGCGATACAGGATCCCTTTTTTGATCACTAACCTCCTCCACTCTTTTAAGAGAAGACTCCCAGTGGCGCCAACTTTCATCCTCTCACTGTGGCTTGGTTTGTGGCTCCTGCTCTTAAAATGGAGAATGGGACCGATGACTGGGTCCTCCTTCTGCCCCGCTCGAAGCTCCTGTGTGGTCATGGCAGGCAGTGTCTCCATCCCCACATCCACATACACCTCACTGGGCCCCAGTGGTTGACCACTTTCAGGCTCCTCCACAACAGCTTTGTCCTCACCTGAGACCTCCTCAGGCTCCTGGGTGGTTTGTGCCTCCTCATGTCCTGATCCACCCATCCTCACCTGCTGCGGGCAGGACTGCAGGGTCTCCGCCACCTCCTGATTGGATATACGCGAGAGTGCGTCAGCGTTGGAGTTATCCTGCCCCCTCCGATACTGGATGTCAAAGTCATATATGGACAGATGAGAAACCCATCGCTGACCTGTGGCGTCGAGTTTGGCTGAGGTCATTACATATTTCAGGGGGTTATTGTCTGTCAGAACAGAGAACTTGCGTCCGTAGAGGTGGTCATGGAACTTGTCCGTCACAGCCCACTTGAGAGCGAGGAACTCAAGTTTGTGTGCCGGATACCTCGTCTCAGGTGGGCTCAAGCCCCTGCTCGCATACGCAATGACCCTTTCCACCCCATCTTGGACCTGTACTAGCACAGCACCAAGCCCCATTCCTGAGGCATCGGTCTGCAGCAGAAAGGGCAGACTGTAGTCCGGATAGCCTAGCACTGGTGCACTTATCAGCTTTTCTTTTAAAGACTGAAAGGCCTCCTCACAATCTGCAGTCCACAGAAATGGCTGGTCAGGGCTTGGGTTTTTCTGGGTCCCTCTTTTCTTTTTTCTAGGGTCCCCAGAGGTAAGGCGGTATAACGGGGCAGCCAAGTTAGAGTAGCCCTTAACATACCTCCTATAGTAACCCACAAAACCTAAAAACCGCAGTACTTCCATACGATTAGTAGGCCTCTCCCAATCCTTGACCTTGCTGATCTTCTCTGGGTCTGTCCTGATGCCCTCCGCAGACACCAAGTGACCCAAGTACTGCACTTCCTTCCTCACAAGCTGGCACTTGGAGGGTTTCAGTTTTAAACCATGCTCCCGAAGCCTATCAAAAGCCAGCTGGAGTCTCTCAAGGTGTTCATTAAAGGACTTAGAGAAAATAATAATGTCGTCAAGGTAAATAAGGAGATGGGTGAAATTTAGGTCCCCGAAACAGGAGGTCATCAACCTTTGAAAAGTAGAGGGTGCGTTTTGCAACCCAAAGGGCATTCTGTTGGCCTCGAACAGCCCCATGGGAGTACTGAATGCTGTCTTGTGCTTGTCTTGTTCTGCAACCTCCACTTGCCAGTATCCAGATGTGAGGTCGAGAGTGGAAAAGTACTTTGCTTGTCCTAAAGCCTCTAGAGCCTCCTCTATCCTTGGCAGAGGGAATGCATCTCGGGTGCTGCAGGAGTTGAGCTTCCGATAGTCGATCGGAATAGTCGAGGGGTATCCTGCGGTATGGCAGTCGGAAGGGTCTTGGGTCAACCAGGGGAATCTCGTGCTGTACGGTTGTGGTGTGACCATAGTCCAGGGGATGCTGTGAGAACACATCCGCATTTTTATCCAACAGATCCTTAAGTAGAGTCCGTTGGCCCTCACTTTCCACCGCTGCTTTGCTTAGGTCAACCTCGCAGCTAGTCACTACTTGGTCCAGACTAAGACATGCTCCACTGTTGCCAGCTTCATCATGCTTTTTATCTGGGAACTCCACCACCTTGTCCACAAGGACTACACTGGCCAGATTTGTATGTCTCTTGATTGTGACGACTCGCTGGGAAAGATTCATCACTCTAACGGGAGCACAACCCCTTTTCACGTTTGCAAGCACTTTGCCCACCAAGACATCCTGGGGGAGCTGCAAGGAGGGATGGCCTTCTATCAGGGCTGTGTAAGTCTTCCTTTGAGGGCCAGCTTTAATCTTACACCTTAAATCCATCTCTTTTCCACCAGGAATGTGTATTGTACAACCAGTGTAGACAGCAGGACCCACAACGTCATGCATTTCACTCTGCTCGGCACTCTCCACCTTCTGTAAAGCTGTGTACCACTCTGGATGCTTCTCTTTGACCTGGTGCAGAAACTGTGTGCCATAAACTGCTTGAAGGTGGGTTAGGGAGGCTCGAATGACATTGGTTCCCACCAGCAGAGGGACTGAAGAGCGATAGTCAGAATCAGGAACAACGAAGGTAGGTACAGCCTTGAATTCTTTCCCCAGCACTTTCAGGTCGATGTGCAGGACACCATGGTAGGGCACAGTCTGACCTGCCGCACCCTCTATTGGTATTTTAGAAGACTGTAGCTTTTTCTTCTGTAGAGCTGGGTGGCTCTGCCAGTAGTTGTGCGTAATACTGGTGACCTGTGAGCCGGAGTCAATGAGAGCCTTGCAAGCTTTGCCATTAACTTCCACTTCCCCTTCATTCCTGGGACCGACTAGGGGTGTTTCCCCTCCTTCAGTGCGAATCCTCTTGACGGGTGGATGGGGCCCTTGCTGTGTACCCATGGATGCCCCAGCTGCCATGGGTACTAAGCGTTTAAATGTTGTGCGGAGTACATGTGCCCATCAGCAGGGGTCTTAGGCTGCTGGGCTTCAGCTAGACTCGGATCTGGAAGCACTGCTCGGCACACTCTGGCTGTGTGGCCTGGCTCTCCACACCGGTAACAGACAAAGCTTGGACTCTGGCTTACTTTTCCCTTTGCTGGCTGGACAGGTAATGGGGAAGCCAGTGGTGGAGAGGCCATTCTCATCTCTAGTTGGGACAGCTTAGCCATTTGTTCTTCCTGAATGTGAGCTAGCTTCTTAACCATTTCTGTCAACTCTGTTAATTCAGATGTGTGCTTTGACCTGTCTGTTTTGGTGTTTCCCCCCCCTCCTGATGTTACATGCACCTGAGCATATGATTTGTTTGTCTTACTCTGTGTCTGGAACTTCTTAGTTTCTCTAGCTAGATTTCTGAGCTCTGCCTGCAGCTCTCGGAAGCTCAAGAGCCTGGGGGCCATCGGTGCGATTCTTCTGTACACCTCCTCGTCAGTGAGGCCCCTCATGAACTGCCGGGTTAGTTTACTATCTCGATCCAGGAAAGGCCTACCACCCCTTTGCTTCTCCTCTACCGTCCGCAACTTTGCCTCCAATGATATAGCATAAGAGCAGGCCGATTCCCCTGAATTCTGGGTCCGCTCATAGAAGTCGGCCAGAGGGTCTAGGGAACCTCGCGTGTCACTGTATTCGGCCCTTAGTTCCTCAAATGCTTTCTCAGGGGTCTGATCATGGGGATATAGGTTAAGGATGAGATTTCGGGCTTCCCCGCCCAGGTGTCGCACAACAGTGGAGAAGCGAAGGTGCATTGGGAGCTCGATTGCCTCCAAAAGGTACTGCATGTCACGAATCCAGTCCTCTACCAGTATCTTACAGTCTGGATTTCCTGTGAAGACTTGAACATTTTTCACCTGATGAGTTTGCATGAAACCGCCATAGGCTGCCATGGGAAGGCACTGGTTGGTGACGGCTTGAGCAGGAGGCCTGAATTGTGTCATATGTGGGTGGGCAGACTGGCTGGCAGATGTAGGTGGAGGGGCAGCTCGAGCGAGAGCATCAGCATGCCTGTTGGGGTGGGAGGCTAGAATTTGTGTCTGTTGAAGAGACAGATCAGGAGGAGCGTCAGTGGCTGCCTGGTCTAACACTGCCTGAGAGCTGTGTAGAGTTTTGTTGGGAACCCATGCACTAGCAGACGGGGTCGACAGGGTGGCTCCACTATAGCCCGGAACTTGAGTGGCAAGAAATTTGGCTTCGGGGGAGTGCACTTGAAGGGCCTGCCCAGCAGCTACTTGCTTTATTGTAATATCAGCCACTGGCGGGCTCTGAAGACTCGGTGTGGGCACAGATGGGGGACATGAATAACTAGCGTAAACCTGGGGGCCAGGCCTAATAGGCTGGGCTGGATATGGTGATGCAACTGGATAGGGTTTGAGCGACTGCTGCACAGCTGGCATCTCAATGAGAACCTGATGCGTAGTGCTTTGCCAAGGCGCAGCTCTTGAAGGCCCATGGCCACTGCGTTTGCGAACAGTGGCATCAGCCGATCTATCTACCTGGCCACCGGGTATTGCCTCTGGGCTGCTGTCGAAACAGAGTGGCAGTACCTGTCCTTAGGCCCCAGCGCCTGGCAGCCTTGGTGCATGGGCTGGTGTCACATACTGGTCAGCATATGGCAAGTTTGTATGGGGTGGTGGAGTACGTTGTTCTAAGGGCAATGGTGGGTCATTTATGGCATGCTCAGCCGGTGGTAGGAGACTGGATGCACCGGTGGAGAAGCACTGCATGCTTTGAGTGGAGTTTGCATAAGTCTCCGACATTTTAAAATGTAATTGTGTTTACTATGTGCAAACAGACTAAATGGTAGTGTAGTTAGATTGTATGGAGGTGTTGAATCTATGTAAAATGATACAATCTCTCAAAAATATTTCAGTGAAATCAGCACAGTGAAATATATAACCAGCTTATTTCAAAAATTTAACTTTTAAACTAAAATGGCTTGTCAGATAAAACTTAAATGTCTCACTGGATATCAAGTAGATGCACAGTAAACTCAGATGAATTACACAAATCTCAATAGGCAATAAAAAAATAAATAAATAAATAAAAATAAAAACTTTCCTCTTATCAATAAATCAACAAATTTACTTCACAGCAAATTACTCAAATTAAAACAACAAAACAGTTAATATTCCCAGCAGACTGTAAAGGATATAGCAGTGACGGCAACTGTGTGTTCCACCAGTCAAATCGCCAGTTTGTTTAAGAATTTCAGTCTGTTCATTCAATATAGTTCAGCATTCAAACCACTGGCTGTAGAATTTTCTTCCTCTTCGGTCTAGTAGAGCCAGATCCGGGTCGCGGCACCAAAGATGTAACCCTCTCTCTCTCTCCGCGCGTCTATTGGACTCCAGCACCGCCGCTGCTGCTCTGCGTTGTGTTGTGTTGTGTTCGTGGGTGGTGGTAGAGGGACAGGACACGGACACAGAAGGGTTCGGGATCGTGGCTTGACCGTTTATTCGACAGCACAGCATCTATAGTATTGATAACGTGAACTCTATTCAGTTTTTGAACATGCAGAGTCCATTTCAATGCACATGCAATTCAATAACATGCTCTCGCTGCTTATATTATCATACATAGCTTTGCATCAGCCACCACGTATTAATCATATTCAAACGAAAGAACAAAACATTTTAACTCTCTATATTCCTCTGCATTTAGGTCTTTAACAGTTTAAAACACAAAATGTCTTAATAAACTGAACTTTAGTGCGATAATAACAAAGATATTTCACATTTTAATTTCTGCTGCCGTTAGCATGACTTACCTATAGTATTGATAACGTGAACTGAAGACAAGATGGCGCACTACGCACGTATCAACACTACGGTACATCAAGAGGCTCAAACAATGCTAAAAGTACTTTATGTTTGGTGGACTCATAGCGACATCTTGTGGACAACACAATATACTGCCTTACATCCACCCCTTCTTTAACTGATGGCGTCCCAGCCATCTAAATAACCAAAACTCAAGTGTGGTCCCATCAATGACAATCAAAACAGTAAATGTGTTGTGAGTGAAAATATAGTACTTGATGTGTGTAGATAGTGTATGCGTGGGTAGCTAACTGTTATCAGAGTGCATGCAGTATGGCTCTGCGTGTGTCCTGCTGCTCCTCATACTTTTGGCCTTTAGCCACAACTTTCTCCCCCTTTCTATCTTCTGGTGGTCACTCTCCAGTTTCACAACTTGAGATTCAAGTGAGAGTTTAGTTGGAGGACGTCGGGTCCTTCTCGGGTTTCTTCTTGGAGGTCTGGGCCCTTGAGTGGAGGTGGCCCCATTGCCAGTCACAAGCACTCCCTCTCCACTACTTGTTTCTTCTGCCCACATGTCAGCCTCCTCTGTGCTTATTTGCTCCTCCTCTTTATCTACTGTTCCAATCAGGGCTTTGTCCAACGTCTGCTCTGAACGATCAGCCCTCTTCACCCCTGTTTCCTCTTCGGCTTCCAATTCAATGCCTGACCTGCCATCTGACTCATCCTCTTCTTCAATCAATCCTTCATCTCGCTCCACTGGGAGAAACATACACTGCGTCAACAGGTTTCTATGAACCACTCTCTCAGCTCCTCCATCCTCTGGTTGCACCACGTACACAGGCAAACCTGGTTGCTTCTTCACCACAACATATGGCTGTGCCCCCCAACGATCTCCCAACTTCTGCTTCCCCTCCACATGACAGACCTTGACTAAGACTCTATCCCCTGGACTGAAGTCTTCACTCTTAGCTTTTTTGTCGTAATACTTTTTCTGCTGTCTTTTTGCCAGCCGAGACGTCTGATTAGCCAGTGCATAGGCCTGTGACAGGGAGTCATACAGGGTCTGAACATACTCGCTGTATTCACACGGCTGGTTCGTTGTTGGGGACCCGAAGATGAGGTCCACTGGGAGCCTGGGATGTCTACCAAACATAAGGTAATAAGGGCTATAACCAGTGGAGTCATGTCGTGAGCAGTTATATGCGTGTGTCATGGCATCCACATGCTCATGCCACCGGGGCTTCAGGTGTGGCTCTAGTGTTCCCAGCATGTTCATCAGGGTACGGTTGAATCTTTCGGTGGTCCCGTTGCCCTGAGGGTGGTAGGGTGTGGTGTGGGTTTTAGTGATGCCAGTACACTTGCATAGCTCCTTTACAATTGCACTTTCAAAATTGCGTCCTTGATCTGCGTGCAATTTTGCAGGGAAACCAAAACGGCAGAAAAAATTCCTCCACAAGACCCTGGCCACTGTGCCTGCCTTTTGGTCCCTGGTGGGGTAGGCCTGTGCGTAGCGAGAAAAGTGATCTGTAACAATGAGCACATTCTCCATACCACCCTTGGACTTCTCCAACGTCAAGAAGTCCACACAAACAAGCTCCATGGGGGCACCGGTATGGATACTGACAAGGGGGGCCCTGACGTTGACTGTGGGAGTTTTTCTAAGGCAGCACCTCTCACACTGTTCACACCAAGCCTTGACCTCCTGAAACATTCTTGGCCAGTAAAATCTTTCCCTTATCATCTGTAGGGTCCTCTCAAATCCAAGATGCCCTGACTCATTGTGAAGGGCTGTATTGACGGTTTCACGTAGCCTTTCTGGGAGTATTAGTTGCTCCACCACCCCTTTATGGCAGTCTCTGACTCTGCGATACAGGATCCCTTTTTTGATCACTAACCTCCTCCACTCTTTTAAGAGAAGACTCCCAGTGGCGCCAACTTTCATCCTCTCACTGTGGCTTGGTTTGTGGCTCCTGCTCTTAAAATGGAGAATGGGACCGATGACTGGGTCCTCCTTCTGCCCCGCTCGAAGCTCCTGTGTGGTCATGGCAGGCAGTGTCTCCATCCCCACATCCACATACACCTCACTGGGCCCCAGTGGTTGACCACTTTCAGGCTCCTCCACAACAGCTTTGTCCTCACCTGAGACCTCCTCAGGCTCCTGGGTGGTTTGTGCCTCCTCATGTCCTGATCCACCCATCCTCACCTGCTGCGGGCAGGACTGCAGGGTCTCCGCCACCTCCTGATTGGATATACGCGAGAGTGCGTCAGCGTTGGAGTTATCCTGCCCCCTCCGATACTGGATGTCAAAGTCATATATGGACAGATGAGAAACCCATCGCTGACCTGTGGCGTCGAGTTTGGCTGAGGTCATTACATATTTCAGGGGGTTATTGTCTGTCAGAACAGAGAACTTGCGTCCGTAGAGGTGGTCATGGAACTTGTCCGTCACAGCCCACTTGAGAGCGAGGAACTCAAGTTTGTGTGCCGGATACCTCGTCTCAGGTGGGCTCAAGCCCCTGCTCGCATACGCAATGACCCTTTCCACCCCATCTTGGACCTGTACTAGCACAGCACCAAGCCCCATTCCTGAGGCATCGGTCTGCAGCAGAAAGGGCAGACTGTAGTCCGGATAGCCTAGCACTGGTGCACTTATCAGCTTTTCTTTTAAAGACTGAAAGGCCTCCTCACAATCTGCAGTCCACAGAAATGGCTGGTCAGGGCTTGGGTTTTTCTGGGTCCCTCTTTTCTTTTTTCTAGGGTCCCCAGAGGTAAGGCGGTATAACGGGGCAGCCAAGTTAGAGTAGCCCTTAACATACCTCCTATAGTAACCCACAAAACCTAAAAACCGCAGTACTTCCATACGATTAGTAGGCCTCTCCCAATCCTTGACCTTGCTGATCTTCTCTGGGTCTGTCCTGATGCCCTCCGCAGACACCAAGTGACCCAAGTACTGCACTTCCTTCCTCACAAGCTGGCACTTGGAGGGTTTCAGTTTTAAACCATGCTCCCGAAGCCTATCAAAAGCCAGCTGGAGTCTCTCAAGGTGTTCATTAAAGGACTTAGAGAAAATAATAATGTCGTCAAGGTAAATAAGGAGATGGGTGAAATTTAGGTCCCCGAAACAGGAGGTCATCAACCTTTGAAAAGTAGAGGGTGCGTTTTGCAACCCAAAGGGCATTCTGTTGGCCTCGAACAGCCCCATGGGAGTACTGAATGCTGTCTTGTGCTTGTCTTGTTCTGCAACCTCCACTTGCCAGTATCCAGATGTGAGGTCGAGAGTGGAAAAGTACTTTGCTTGTCCTAAAGCCTCTAGAGCCTCCTCTATCCTTGGCAGAGGGAATGCATCTCGGGTGCTGCAGGAGTTGAGCTTCCGATAGTCGATCGGAATAGTCGAGGGGTATCCTGCGGTATGGCAGTCGGAAGGGTCTTGGGTCAACCAGGGGAATCTCGTGCTGTACGGTTGTGGTGTGACCATAGTCCAGGGGATGCTGTGAGAACACATCCGCATTTTTATCCAACAGATCCTTAAGTAGAGTCCGTTGGCCCTCACTTTCCACCGCTGCTTTGCTTAGGTCAACCTCGCAGCTAGTCACTACTTGGTCCAGACTAAGACATGCTCCACTGTTGCCAGCTTCATCATGCTTTTTATCTGGGAACTCCACCACCTTGTCCACAAGGACTACACTGGCCAGATTTGTATGTCTCTTGATTGTGACGACTCGCTGGGAAAGATTCATCACTCTAACGGGAGCACAACCCCTTTTCACGTTTGCAAGCACTTTGCCCACCAAGACATCCTGGGGGAGCTGCAAGGAGGGATGGCCTTCTATCAGGGCTGTGTAAGTCTTCCTTTGAGGGCCAGCTTTAATCTTACACCTTAAATCCATCTCTTTTCCACCAGGAATGTGTATTGTACAACCAGTGTAGACAGCAGGACCCACAACGTCATGCATTTCACTCTGCTCGGCACTCTCCACCTTCTGTAAAGCTGTGTACCACTCTGGATGCTTCTCTTTGACCTGGTGCAGAAACTGTGTGCCATAAACTGCTTGAAGGTGGGTTAGGGAGGCTCGAATGACATTGGTTCCCACCAGCAGAGGGACTGAAGAGCGATAGTCAGAATCAGGAACAACGAAGGTAGGTACAGCCTTGAATTCTTTCCCCAGCACTTTCAGGTCGATGTGCAGGACACCATGGTAGGGCACAGTCTGACCTGCCGCACCCTCTATTGGTATTTTAGAAGACTGTAGCTTTTTCTTCTGTAGAGCTGGGTGGCTCTGCCAGTAGTTGTGCGTAATACTGGTGACCTGTGAGCCGGAGTCAATGAGAGCCTTGCAAGCTTTGCCATTAACTTCCACTTCCCCTTCATTCCTGGGACCGACTAGGGGTGTTTCCCCTCCTTCAGTGCGAATCCTCTTGACGGGTGGATGGGGCCCTTGCTGTGTACCCATGGATGCCCCAGCTGCCATGGGTACTAAGCGTTTAAATGTTGTGCGGAGTACATGTGCCCATCAGCAGGGGTCTTAGGCTGCTGGGCTTCAGCTAGACTCGGATCTGGAAGCACTGCTCGGCACACTCTGGCTGTGTGGCCTGGCTCTCCACACCGGTAACAGACAAAGCTTGGACTCTGGCTTACTTTTCCCTTTGCTGGCTGGACAGGTAATGGGGAAGCCAGTGGTGGAGAGGCCATTCTCATCTCTAGTTGGGACAGCTTAGCCATTTGTTCTTCCTGAATGTGAGCTAGCTTCTTAACCATTTCTGTCAACTCTGTTAATTCAGATGTGTGCTTTGACCTGTCTGTTTTGGTGTTTCCCCCCCCTCCTGATGTTACATGCACCTGAGCATATGATTTGTTTGTCTTACTCTGTGTCTGGAACTTCTTAGTTTCTCTAGCTAGATTTCTGAGCTCTGCCTGCAGCTCTCGGAAGCTCAAGAGCCTGGGGGCCATCGGTGCGATTCTTCTGTACACCTCCTCGTCAGTGAGGCCCCTCATGAACTGCCGGGTTAGTTTACTATCTCGATCCAGGAAAGGCCTACCACCCCTTTGCTTCTCCTCTACCGTCCGCAACTTTGCCTCCAATGATATAGCATAAGAGCAGGCCGATTCCCCTGAATTCTGGGTCCGCTCATAGAAGTCGGCCAGAGGGTCTAGGGAACCTCGCGTGTCACTGTATTCGGCCCTTAGTTCCTCAAATGCTTTCTCAGGGGTCTGATCATGGGGATATAGGTTAAGGATGAGATTTCGGGCTTCCCCGCCCAGGTGTCGCACAACAGTGGAGAAGCGAAGGTGCATTGGGAGCTCGATTGCCTCCAAAAGGTACTGCATGTCACGAATCCAGTCCTCTACCAGTATCTTACAGTCTGGATTTCCTGTGAAGACTTGAACATTTTTCACCTGATGAGTTTGCATGAAACCGCCATAGGCTGCCATGGGAAGGCACTGGTTGGTGACGGCTTGAGCAGGAGGCCTGAATTGTGTCATATGTGGGTGGGCAGACTGGCTGGCAGATGTAGGTGGAGGGGCAGCTCGAGCGAGAGCATCAGCATGCCTGTTGGGGTGGGAGGCTAGAATTTGTGTCTGTTGAAGAGACAGATCAGGAGGAGCGTCAGTGGCTGCCTGGTCTAACACTGCCTGAGAGCTGTGTAGAGTTTTGTTGGGAACCCATGCACTAGCAGACGGGGTCGACAGGGTGGCTCCACTATAGCCCGGAACTTGAGTGGCAAGAAATTTGGCTTCGGGGGAGTGCACTTGAAGGGCCTGCCCAGCAGCTACTTGCTTTATTGTAATATCAGCCACTGGCGGGCTCTGAAGACTCGGTGTGGGCACAGATGGGGGACATGAATAACTAGCGTAAACCTGGGGGCCAGGCCTAATAGGCTGGGCTGGATATGGTGATGCAACTGGATAGGGTTTGAGCGACTGCTGCACAGCTGGCATCTCAATGAGAACCTGATGCGTAGTGCTTTGCCAAGGCGCAGCTCTTGAAGGCCCATGGCCACTGCGTTTGCGAACAGTGGCATCAGCCGATCTATCTACCTGGCCACCGGGTATTGCCTCTGGGCTGCTGTCGAAACAGAGTGGCAGTACCTGTCCTTAGGCCCCAGCGCCTGGCAGCCTTGGTGCATGGGCTGGTGTCACATACTGGTCAGCATATGGCAAGTTTGTATGGGGTGGTGGAGTACGTTGTTCTAAGGGCAATGGTGGGTCATTTATGGCATGCTCAGCCGGTGGTAGGAGACTGGATGCACCGGTGGAGAAGCACTGCATGCTTTGAGTGGAGTTTGCATAAGTCTCCGACATTTTAAAATGTAATTGTGTTTACTATGTGCAAACAGACTAAATGGTAGTGTAGTTAGATTGTATGGAGGTGTTGAATCTATGTAAAATGATACAATCTCTCAAAAATATTTCAGTGAAATCAGCACAGTGAAATATATAACCAGCTTATTTCAAAAATTTAACTTTTAAACTAAAATGGCTTGTCAGATAAAACTTAAATGTCTCACTGGATATCAAGTAGATGCACAGTAAACTCAGATGAATTACACAAATCTCAATAGGCAATAAAAAAATAAATAAATAAATAAAAATAAAAACTTTCCTCTTATCAATAAATCAACAAATTTACTTCACAGCAAATTACTCAAATTAAAACAACAAAACAGTTAATATTCCCAGCAGACTGTAAAGGATATAGCAGTGACGGCAACTGTGTGTTCCACCAGTCAAATCGCCAGTTTGTTTAAGAATTTCAGTCTGTTCATTCAATATAGTTCAGCATTCAAACCACTGGCTGTAGAATTTTCTTCCTCTTCGGTCTAGTAGAGCCAGATCCGGGTCGCGGCACCAAAGATGTAACCCTCTCTCTCTCTCCGCGCGTCTATTGGACTCCAGCACCGCCGCTGCTGCTCTGCGTTGTGTTGTGTTGTGTTCGTGGGTGGTGGTAGAGGGACAGGACACGGACACAGAAGGGTTCGGGATCGTGGCTTGACCGTTTATTCGACAGCACAGCATCTATAGTATTGATAACGTGAACTCTATTCAGTTTTTGAACATGCAGAGTCCATTTCAATGCACATGCAATTCAATAACATGCTCTCGCTGCTTATATTATCATACATAGCTTTGCATCAGCCACCACGTATTAATCATATTCAAACGAAAGAACAAAACATTTTAACTCTCTATATTCCTCTGCATTTAGGTCTTTAACAGTTTAAAACACAAAATGTCTTAATAAACTGAACTTTAGTGCGATAATAACAAAGATATTTCACATTTTAATTTCTGCTGCCGTTAGCATGACTTACCTATAGTATTGATAACGTGAACTGAAGACAAGATGGCGCACTACGCACGTATCAACACTACGGTACATCAAGAGGCTCAAACAATGCTAAAAGTACTTTATGTTTGGTGGACTCATAGCGACATCTTGTGGACAACACAATATACTGCCTTACATCCACCCCTTCTTTAACTGATGGCGTCCCAGCCATCTAAATAACCAAAACTCAAGTGTGGTCCCATCAATGACAATCAAAACAGTAAATGTGTTGTGAGTGAAAATATAGTACTTGATGTGTGTAGATAGTGTATGCGTGGGTAGCTAACTGTTATCAGAGTGCATGCAGTATGGCTCTGCGTGTGTCCTGCTGCTCCTCATACTTTTGGCCTTTAGCCACAACTTTCTCCCCCTTTCTATCTTCTGGTGGTCACTCTCCAGTTTCACAACTTGAGATTCAAGTGAGAGTTTAGTTGGAGGACGTCGGGTCCTTCTCGGGTTTCTTCTTGGAGGTCTGGGCCCTTGAGTGGAGGTGGCCCCATTGCCAGTCACAAGCACTCCCTCTCCACTACTTGTTTCTTCTGCCCACATGTCAGCCTCCTCTGTGCTTATTTGCTCCTCCTCTTTATCTACTGTTCCAATCAGGGCTTTGTCCAACGTCTGCTCTGAACGATCAGCCCTCTTCACCCCTGTTTCCTCTTCGGCTTCCAATTCAATGCCTGACCTGCCATCTGACTCATCCTCTTCTTCAATCAATCCTTCATCTCGCTCCACTGGGAGAAACATACACTGCGTCAACAGGTTTCTATGAACCACTCTCTCAGCTCCTCCATCCTCTGGTTGCACCACGTACACAGGCAAACCTGGTTGCTTCTTCACCACAACATATGGCTGTGCCCCCCAACGATCTCCCAACTTCTGCTTCCCCTCCACATGACAGACCTTGACTAAGACTCTATCCCCTGGACTGAAGTCTTCACTCTTAGCTTTTTTGTCGTAATACTTTTTCTGCTGTCTTTTTGCCAGCCGAGACGTCTGATTAGCCAGTGCATAGGCCTGTGACAGGGAGTCATACAGGGTCTGAACATACTCGCTGTATTCACACGGCTGGTTCGTTGTTGGGGACCCGAAGATGAGGTCCACTGGGAGCCTGGGATGTCTACCAAACATAAGGTAATAAGGGCTATAACCAGTGGAGTCATGTCGTGAGCAGTTATATGCGTGTGTCATGGCATCCACATGCTCATGCCACCGGGGCTTCAGGTGTGGCTCTAGTGTTCCCAGCATGTTCATCAGGGTACGGTTGAATCTTTCGGTGGTCCCGTTGCCCTGAGGGTGGTAGGGTGTGGTGTGGGTTTTAGTGATGCCAGTACACTTGCATAGCTCCTTTACAATTGCACTTTCAAAATTGCGTCCTTGATCTGCGTGCAATTTTGCAGGGAAACCAAAACGGCAGAAAAAATTCCTCCACAAGACCCTGGCCACTGTGCCTGCCTTTTGGTCCCTGGTGGGGTAGGCCTGTGCGTAGCGAGAAAAGTGATCTGTAACAATGAGCACATTCTCCATACCACCCTTGGACTTCTCCAACGTCAAGAAGTCCACACAAACAAGCTCCATGGGGGCACCGGTATGGATACTGACAAGGGGGGCCCTGACGTTGACTGTGGGAGTTTTTCTAAGGCAGCACCTCTCACACTGTTCACACCAAGCCTTGACCTCCTGAAACATTCTTGGCCAGTAAAATCTTTCCCTTATCATCTGTAGGGTCCTCTCAAATCCAAGATGCCCTGACTCATTGTGAAGGGCTGTATTGACGGTTTCACGTAGCCTTTCTGGGAGTATTAGTTGCTCCACCACCCCTTTATGGCAGTCTCTGACTCTGCGATACAGGATCCCTTTTTTGATCACTAACCTCCTCCACTCTTTTAAGAGAAGACTCCCAGTGGCGCCAACTTTCATCCTCTCACTGTGGCTTGGTTTGTGGCTCCTGCTCTTAAAATGGAGAATGGGACCGATGACTGGGTCCTCCTTCTGCCCCGCTCGAAGCTCCTGTGTGGTCATGGCAGGCAGTGTCTCCATCCCCACATCCACATACACCTCACTGGGCCCCAGTGGTTGACCACTTTCAGGCTCCTCCACAACAGCTTTGTCCTCACCTGAGACCTCCTCAGGCTCCTGGGTGGTTTGTGCCTCCTCATGTCCTGATCCACCCATCCTCACCTGCTGCGGGCAGGACTGCAGGGTCTCCGCCACCTCCTGATTGGATATACGCGAGAGTGCGTCAGCGTTGGAGTTATCCTGCCCCCTCCGATACTGGATGTCAAAGTCATATATGGACAGATGAGAAACCCATCGCTGACCTGTGGCGTCGAGTTTGGCTGAGGTCATTACATATTTCAGGGGGTTATTGTCTGTCAGAACAGAGAACTTGCGTCCGTAGAGGTGGTCATGGAACTTGTCCGTCACAGCCCACTTGAGAGCGAGGAACTCAAGTTTGTGTGCCGGATACCTCGTCTCAGGTGGGCTCAAGCCCCTGCTCGCATACGCAATGACCCTTTCCACCCCATCTTGGACCTGTACTAGCACAGCACCAAGCCCCATTCCTGAGGCATCGGTCTGCAGCAGAAAGGGCAGACTGTAGTCCGGATAGCCTAGCACTGGTGCACTTATCAGCTTTTCTTTTAAAGACTGAAAGGCCTCCTCACAATCTGCAGTCCACAGAAATGGCTGGTCAGGGCTTGGGTTTTTCTGGGTCCCTCTTTTCTTTTTTCTAGGGTCCCCAGAGGTAAGGCGGTATAACGGGGCAGCCAAGTTAGAGTAGCCCTTAACATACCTCCTATAGTAACCCACAAAACCTAAAAACCGCAGTACTTCCATACGATTAGTAGGCCTCTCCCAATCCTTGACCTTGCTGATCTTCTCTGGGTCTGTCCTGATGCCCTCCGCAGACACCAAGTGACCCAAGTACTGCACTTCCTTCCTCACAAGCTGGCACTTGGAGGGTTTCAGTTTTAAAACCATGCTCCCGAAGCCTATCAAAAGCCAGCTGGAGTCTCTCAAGGTGTTCATTAAAGGACTTAGAGAAAATAATAATGTCGTCAAGGTAAATAAGGAGATGGGTGAAATTTAGGTCCCCGAAACAGGAGGTCATCAACCTTTGAAAAGTAGAGGGTGCGTTTTGCAACCCAAAGGGCATTCTGTTGGCCTCGAACAGCCCCATGGGAGTACTGAATGCTGTCTTGTGCTTGTCTTGTTCTGCAACCTCCACTTGCCAGTATCCAGATGTGAGGTCGAGAGTGGAAAAGTACTTTGCTTGTCCTAAAGCCTCTAGAGCCTCCTCTATCCTTGGCAGAGGGAATGCATCTCGGGTGCTGCAGGAGTTGAGCTTCCGATAGTCGATCGGAATAGTCGAGGGGTATCCTGCGGTATGGCAGTCGGAAGGGTCTTGGGTCAACCAGGGGAATCTCGTGCTGTACGGTTGTGGTGTGACCATAGTCCAGGGGATGCTGTGAGAACACATCCGCATTTTTATCCAACAGATCCTTAAGTAGAGTCCGTTGGCCCTCACTTTCCACCGCTGCTTTGCTTAGGTCAACCTCGCAGCTAGTCACTACTTGGTCCAGACTAAGACATGCTCCACTGTTGCCAGCTTCATCATGCTTTTTATCTGGGAACTCCACCACCTTGTCCACAAGGACTACACTGGCCAGATTTGTATGTCTCTTGATTGTGACGACTCGCTGGGAAAGATTCATCACTCTAACGGGAGCACAACCCCTTTTCACGTTTGCAAGCACTTTGCCCACCAAGACATCCTGGGGGAGCTGCAAGGAGGGATGGCCTTCTATCAGGGCTGTGTAAGTCTTCCTTTGAGGGCCAGCTTTAATCTTACACCTTAAATCCATCTCTTTTCCACCAGGAATGTGTATTGTACAACCAGTGTAGACAGCAGGACCCACAACGTCATGCATTTCACTCTGCTCGGCACTCTCCACCTTCTGTAAAGCTGTGTACCACTCTGGATGCTTCTCTTTGACCTGGTGCAGAAACTGTGTGCCATAAACTGCTTGAAGGTGGGTTAGGGAGGCTCGAATGACATTGGTTCCCACCAGCAGAGGGACTGAAGAGCGATAGTCAGAATCAGGAACAACGAAGGTAGGTACAGCCTTGAATTCTTTCCCCAGCACTTTCAGGTCGATGTGCAGGACACCATGGTAGGGCACAGTCTGACCTGCCGCACCCTCTATTGGTATTTTAGAAGACTGTAGCTTTTTCTTCTGTAGAGCTGGGTGGCTCTGCCAGTAGTTGTGCGTAATACTGGTGACCTGTGAGCCGGAGTCAATGAGAGCCTTGCAAGCTTTGCCATTAACTTCCACTTCCCCTTCATTCCTGGGACCGACTAGGGGTGTTTCCCCTCCTTCAGTGCGAATCCTCTTGACGGGTGGATGGGGCCCTTGCTGTGTACCCATGGATGCCCCAGCTGCCATGGGTACTAAGCGTTTAAATGTTGTGCGGAGTACATGTGCCCATCAGCAGGGGTCTTAGGCTGCTGGGCTTCAGCTAGACTCGGATCTGGAAGCACTGCTCGGCACACTCTGGCTGTGTGGCCTGGCTCTCCACACCGGTAACAGACAAAGCTTGGACTCTGGCTTACTTTTCCCTTTGCTGGCTGGACAGGTAATGGGGAAGCCAGTGGTGGAGAGGCCATTCTCATCTCTAGTTGGGACAGCTTAGCCATTTGTTCTTCCTGAATGTGAGCTAGCTTCTTAACCATTTCTGTCAACTCTGTTAATTCAGATGTGTGCTTTGACCTGTCTGTTTTGGTGTTTCCCCCCCCCTCCTGATGTTACATGCACCTGAGCATATGATTTGTTTGTCTTACTCTGTGTCTGGAACTTCTTAGTTTCTCTAGCTAGATTTCTGAGCTCTGCCTGCAGCTCTCGGAAGCTCAAGAGCCTGGGGGCCATCGGTGCGATTCTTCTGTACACCTCCTCGTCAGTGAGGCCCCTCATGAACTGCCGGGTTAGTTTACTATCTCGATCCAGGAAAGGCCTACCACCCCTTTGCTTCTCCTCTACCGTCCGCAACTTTGCCTCCAATGATATAGCATAAGAGCAGGCCGATTCCCCTGAATTCTGGGTCCGCTCATAGAAGTCGGCCAGAGGGTCTAGGGAACCTCGCGTGTCACTGTATTCGGCCCTTAGTTCCTCAAATGCTTTCTCAGGGGTCTGATCATGGGGATATAGGTTAAGGATGAGATTTCGGGCTTCCCCGCCCAGGTGTCGCACAACAGTGGAGAAGCGAAGGTGCATTGGGAGCTCGATTGCCTCCAAAAGGTACTGCATGTCACGAATCCAGTCCTCTACCAGTATCTTACAGTCTGGATTTCCTGTGAAGACTTGAACATTTTTCACCTGATGAGTTTGCATGAAACCGCCATAGGCTGCCATGGGAAGGCACTGGTTGGTGACGGCTTGAGCAGGAGGCCTGAATTGTGTCATATGTGGGTGGGCAGACTGGCTGGCAGATGTAGGTGGAGGGGCAGCTCGAGCGAGAGCATCAGCATGCCTGTTGGGGTGGGAGGCTAGAATTTGTGTCTGTTGAAGAGACAGATCAGGAGGAGCGTCAGTGGCTGCCTGGTCTAACACTGCCTGAGAGCTGTGTAGAGTTTTGTTGGGAACCCATGCACTAGCAGACGGGGTCGACAGGGTGGCTCCACTATAGCCCGGAACTTGAGTGGCAAGAAATTTGGCTTCGGGGGAGTGCACTTGAAGGGCCTGCCCAGCAGCTACTTGCTTTATTGTAATATCAGCCACTGGCGGGCTCTGAAGACTCGGTGTGGGCACAGATGGGGGACATGAATAACTAGCGTAAACCTGGGGGCCAGGCCTAATAGGCTGGGCTGGATATGGTGATGCAACTGGATAGGGTTTGAGCGACTGCTGCACAGCTGGCATCTCAATGAGAACCTGATGCGTAGTGCTTTGCCAAGGCGCAGCTCTTGAAGGCCCATGGCCACTGCGTTTGCGAACAGTGGCATCAGCCGATCTATCTACCTGGCCACCGGGTATTGCCTCTGGGCTGCTGTCGAAACAGAGTGGCAGTACCTGTCCTTAGGCCCCAGCGCCTGGCAGCCTTGGTGCATGGGCTGGTGTCACATACTGGTCAGCATATGGCAAGTTTGTATGGGGTGGTGGAGTACGTTGTTCTAAGGGCAATGGTGGGTCATTTATGGCATGCTCAGCCGGTGGTAGGAGACTGGATGCACCGGTGGAGAAGCACTGCATGCTTTGAGTGGAGTTTGCATAAGTCTCCGACATTTTAAAATGTAATTGTGTTTACTATGTGCAAACAGACTAAATGGTAGTGTAGTTAGATTGTATGGAGGTGTTGAATCTATGTAAAATGATACAATCTCTCAAAAATATTTCAGTGAAATCAGCACAGTGAAATATATAACCAGCTTATTTCAAAAATTTAACTTTTAAACTAAAATGGCTTGTCAGATAAAACTTAAATGTCTCACTGGATATCAAGTAGATGCACAGTAAACTCAGATGAATTACACAAATCTCAATAGGCAATAAAAAAATAAATAAATAAATAAAAATAAAAACTTTCCTCTTATCAATAAATCAACAAATTTACTTCACAGCAAATTACTCAAATTAAAACAACAAAACAGTTAATATTCCCAGCAGACTGTAAAGGATATAGCAGTGACGGCAACTGTGTGTTCCACCAGTCAAATCGCCAGTTTGTTTAAGAATTTCAGTCTGTTCATTCAATATAGTTCAGCATTCAAACCACTGGCTGTAGAATTTTCTTCCTCTTCGGTCTAGTAGAGCCAGATCCGGGTCGCGGCACCAAAGATGTAACCCTCTCTCTCTCTCCGCGCGTCTATTGGACTCCAGCACCGCCGCTGCTGCTCTGCGTTGTGTTGTGTTGTGTTCGTGGGTGGTGGTAGAGGGACAGGACACGGACACAGAAGGGTTCGGGATCGTGGCTTGACCGTTTATTCGACAGCACAGCATCTATAGTATTGATAACGTGAACTCTATTCAGTTTTTGAACATGCAGAGTCCATTTCAATGCACATGCAATTCAATAACATGCTCTCGCTGCTTATATTATCATACATAGCTTTGCATCAGCCACCACGTATTAATCGTATTCAGACGAAAGAACAAAACATTTTAACTCTCTATATTCCTCTGCATTTAGGTCTTTAACAGTTTAAAACACAAAATGTCTTAATAAACTGAACTTTAGTGCGATAATAACAAAGATATTTCACATTTTAATTTCTGCTGCCGTTAGCATGACTTACCTATAGTATTGATAACGTGAACTGAAGACAAGATGGCGCACTACGCACGTATCAACACTACGGTACATCAAGAGGCTCAAACAATGCTAAAAGTATTTTATGTTTGGTGGACTCATAGCGACATCTTGTGGACAACACAATATACTGCCTTACATATACACTGTAGTTATGAAACAAAGCGACATATTTCTACAACACAAGTGTGAAATTAACATGGATAAAAAAAGTGTACTCTGAACCCCACATGGATTAACACAAACTGAGACATTCAAAAAGTGTTTTCCAACCTGCTTCAGCACAGCTCCCTGTGACTTTTTAAGTGATCCTGAAGACCTTGATTAGTTGATCCAGGTGTGTTTGATTAAGGTTGGAGCTGAACTTAGCAGGACAGAGTGTCTCCAGGTGCAGGGCTGAAAACCTATGGAGTTTCTTAATTTTCCAAATGCAAAAATGATGTCAAGCTTGAACAATTCTCTATAAAGACACAATTCTCTATAATGTCACACAGCCTACCTGTTAGAAGATCACAATCCTAATATCTTTCACAATGGTTGCTACTCACATCTCACATGTCAACCAACTTGGAAGTCCAAGGACACCTGAACATTTTGTAAATGAAATGATTTAGCTGGTCTATAACATCCCATCTGTGGAAAATAATTTATTGGAGGATATGGACAGTTTAAATCTAAATATACTATTATTTACACCAATATACTCCATAATTTATGTGCATATGTAGATGCACACACATGTGACACTATATGTTGATTAGTTAATTGAGGCTTTCTTATAATTAAGTAAAGCATTAGATGGATGAACAGTCTGCAAAAACTGTGAGATATATAAATCATCAAGAGCTCCAGCTAATGAGATGAACTGTTTGACAGATAATACCGATGATCTGAGGATCGTGTTATTGGGAGACCGTGGAGCTGGAAAAAGCTCAACAGTAAATGCAATACAGGGTGGAGAGGCATTTAAAGAGAGCAGAACCTTTTTTTAATAAACTAAAACTATAAAGAATAAATATTACACATTGAGATAAAGTTTTTTTTTTTTTTTTTTTTTTTTTTCGGACAAAACCTTTATCTCAATGTGTAATATTTATTCTTATATATATAATTAATTAATTAATTATTATGGTTTCACCATCTGTGTCAGCAGGTTGCCATAGGAAAATCACTAGGCAAGTGTTATTTTGAATGTTCTTCAAGCACACCTTCCATTGGTTGAAGTCACTTTCAGTTTCAAGTTCCATGATTTTTGTTTACTAGCTAAATATATACACACACACACACACACAATACGGATAAGATCATATAACATCAAGGTAACACTTTCAGTTTCTCTTTCCAAGTCGAACATTGAGCTTCAAGAATAATTCCTAGTTACCTGAATAGGTGTTTTTTAAGGGTGGGGCACATAGGACATACCTTATTCTCACTGTTTCTAGCCAGCTCGCGCTAGTTAATTCTTGAGCAGGATGTTTATTATTTGGTGTGCAGTCCAGTGCTACAACTAGTTAATTTAATGCTCAATCCGAGTGTTCGCTGAGGCTGTTATTTGTGGCAGGAGGAAAAAGCGCAGTTTTATGACCTACATTCTAAAACAAAATGACGCCCATGGTTGCCTGTAATGGAGAGCAGCTTCACGCACAGCAGGAAACACAGCGAGCAAGGTAATACTTGTATTCGTTTTATAGGCAGAGGGTATAGCTGCAATAAAACATATTTATTTATTTATTTTTACCTACGTTTATTTTTTATCTATGCAGAAATACTTCAGTCAGAGATAAGAAGATGAGTGCTTAACTGAACAAAAGAAAAAAAAAAAAAAAAAGGAAAATGGCATCAGCACAAAACGGTCAGTTAATTCCTGTAAAATAGAAAATGTAGAATAAAGACGCAATTTAGATTGTCAAATTTATTGTTACTACCTCAACAGTTCATTTAGAAGCAGTGTTCATAATTAGTTTGTAATTTGTCTTTGAAAAGCATCTTTGCAGTGTTTTCTGTGGCAAATTACCTGTTTTTTTTTTTTTTTGTTTTTTTTTAAGAATGAGAAATTAAGTTTATTTATTAAAGTCAGCAAATGCAAATGTACAGCTATTCAGTGTTATTACAACAGTTAATTTCACTAACTTAACTGTAGGTGGCACCAAAGTCGTTTGTTTAGGTCAGTTGTAATTTCAATTTGGTGTAGATTAATCACCGTTTATAATGTCAAATCTTCTGAATACGGAGCTACATGGAGCTACATAATTAATGATTTGGAATGAAAAAAGAAAAAAAAAAATGAGTCACAAGAGAAGCATCAGCTAATAAGAGTGCTAATGTCTGTTTCACAGAATCTGATGAGGAACATGATTCACAGGATCTGAGGATTGTGTTATTGGGAATCTCTGGAGCTGGAAAGAGTCCAACAGCAAATGCAATACTGGGTCGAGAGGCATTTAAAGAGAGCAGAACCAGAGAAAGTGAGATACAGACAGGAAGAGTAGAAGACAGAAACATCTCCATCATTGACACTCCAGGATTCTTCACCACTCATCTGACTGATGAAGAGATGAAGAAGCAGATGATGAAGAGTCTGTATCTTACTCATCCTGGTCCTCACGTGTTCCTGCTCGTAATCAACCTAGAGAACTTTAGAGAGGAGCAGAGAAACATGGTGGATAAAATTCAGGAGAACTTTGGAGAAGAAGCTTTGAAGTTCACCATGGTGCTGTTTGTCGGAAGAGAAAAGGTCTCTAGAAGAGTACTGAATCAAATCATTGAGAGTGAAAAAACACAGAAAATACTGAACTACTTTAAGGGAAGATTCTATGTGATAAACAACAAAAATGAATGTGATTCCAGCCAGATCACAAAGCTCTTGAAGAGTATTGATGAAATGGTAAAGAACAATGGAGAATGTCACTATAGCAATGAGATCTACCTGAAGAATATGAGAAAACTCAGAGAGGAGGAGACAATGAAACAAGCAGATATGAGACTAAAACAAGAAGAAGTGATATTGAAACAGGAGCAGGCTTGGAACAGGCACATGCAGATGAAGAAATTACAAGAAGACAGTGATACATGGAGGCAGAAAGAAGGGATAAATCGAGAGGAGGAAATAAAAATGAAAAGCAAAGAGGAGGGAATAAAAGATGACAATGAGAGGATAAAAGAGGATGTGAGTAAGAAGAAAACACAGTATCTGAGAGAAAACGAAGCTGCTGTTCGGGAAAATCTCAGAAGACAGATGGAAAGTCGGAGAGAGAAAGAAAGACAAAGATGGAAACTAGAAAGAGAAATGACACAAGATAATCTGTCAAAACCAGGTAACTTTTGAACCATTTGTGGTTCAATTTTTTAAAAATATTTTCATGTTCTAAAAAGCCAGATGGGACATTTACTCAGTAACTGAAAGCCTTAATTTTTATATTGAATGAAAAAAAGTGTTACAGTCATCCCAGAAATACCCAGAGATGTCCAAGTGTGAAGCTGCATCACAGAATTCCCATAGTCTTGCTTGGTTTCCGTAGTTTCTGATTACTCCCTTGTTTTTTTCCAGTCACTCATTAGTTCTCACCTGTTTACTTTTGTGTATATGGTGTGCAATTCCTGATCAGTCCCTGATGGAGTCTTGATGGATTGCATACCAGTATATACCAATGTATACTAAATGTTTCCACATCGACATTTCAGCAATTTGGAACAACAACATATTATTCTCTCTCATTTCTTCTTTCATTTTAGCAGATTTGAGGATTATTATTCTTGGAAAAACTGATGCGGGAAAGACTGCAACAGCAAACACCATCATGGGCAGAGATGTGTTCAGATTGGGGGCTCTATCTGGTACTTTAACCTGTGAGAAACAAGAATCAGTGGTGTCTGGCAGAAGCATCTCAATCATTGACACGCCAGGATTGTTAGACACCCTGTTGTACAGACACTTTCAGCATAAACTCAAGTGTGATATTGAGGAATGTTTGGACATGTCTGCTCCTGGTCCTCATGTGTTTCTTCTGGCCATCAAACTGAA
Source organism: Cirrhinus mrigala (assembly GCA_036247105.1). Taxonomy (NCBI): domain Eukaryota; kingdom Metazoa; phylum Chordata; class Actinopteri; order Cypriniformes; family Cyprinidae; genus Cirrhinus; species Cirrhinus mrigala. The sequence goes on from CM070007.1 coordinate 3,623,341, forward strand.
TGGGAGACACACAGAGAGGGAGAAAAACACAGTCAAATGGATTCAGGAAAACTTTGGAGAAGACGCTGTACGTCACACCATTGTTCTGTTCACTCATGTGGATTTGCTGAAGGATGAATCATTGGATCAGTATATCACAAAAAGCCCTGATCTACAGTCACTGATTGACAGCTGCGGTGGCAGATTTCACTCATTCAACAATCAGGACAGAAACAGCCAAAAACAGGTCACAGAACTGGTGGAGAAGATTGAACAACTGAGAAAAGACAATAGAGGAGAACATTACGGCAATGAGAAAAGCCGAAAGAGGAAACTAGAGGAGATGAGATGCAGCAATAGTCAAGAGGACATAGAGAAGGACTTAAATGAGCTGAAAAGAGAAACAGACGAACTCTTGACACTCATGATGGGTCTTGAGTTAAGTGAGATGGCTCTGAGATTATCACAAGTGAGAGCAATGGCACACAGCAATCTGTCAAAACAAGGTAAATATCAAAACACGTCAGAGATGTTCTTGTGCTTCTGCATGTTACATGTGTTAGCTGAAGACATGGATTAGTAAACCATATGGAAACCTCATTAAAACTAAAGTAAATAATGTTTTGTCTGGCTCTGCATTATAGGTTTCTCAGCTAAATTTCAAACTGGCCGAGGACCCAGCATTTTCATATTCTCAATAACCTCATATATCTCTCTAATTCTAACAGATCTGAGGATTGTGCTTCTGGGTTTACTTGGAGCAGGTAAGAGCGCAACAGGAAACACCATCCTGGGCAGAAATGCATTCAGAGCGAATTTACTGACAACCACAAGGAGCTGTGAGAAACAAAAAGCAGTGGTGTCTGGAAGAACCATCTCAATAATAGACACTCCAGGACTGTTAGATCCATTCTTATTCAAGCACATTCAAGATCATAATGAGTCTGATGTTGAGAAAAGTTTGCAAACGTCTGCTCCTGGTCCTCATGTGTTTCTGCTGGTGATTGGAGTGGAAGGATTAGGAAGGGTGGAAAATAACCCAGTTAAATGGTATCAGGAGAACCTTGAAAAAGATGTTTTAAATCACACAGTCATTCTTATCACTCATGCTGATTTGCTTGATGCAATGATAGATGAACCTCTGAATGAGTATATCAAAAAAATCAAGGACCTGAAATCACTGATAGACAGCTGTGGTGGCAGATATCACACATTAAACAACAAGGACAGAGACAATCAAGGTCAGGTCACAGAGCTGATGGAGAAGATTGATGAAATGGTGCTGAGAAATGGAGGAAGGCATTACACCAGACAAAACATCTTTAAAAGGCAAGATGACACAAGTGGTTGTGAAATACAATAAAACTCATTAAGATGAAGATCATACCTGTCTCTAATTACTTCTACATTGGTCGTTCTGAACACTTTTTGAGCAGTTTCTCCTTACTGATTTACTTCAGTTTTACATATTGAAGAAACAAGCTGTTATTTTACCCAGAAGACTGGCAAAATGATGTAACAGTGTAACTGTAAAAAGGTGTATCTACCTATGCATTAAGGGGAAAAACTAAAATCAGGACCTATCAATATTTAATGGTGATCCAAATCAAGTGTGTTTATGTCACAAATGAGCTATTAACTTATAATGGGCTACTTTGTTCTTGCAAGGTCAGAGTACTTTTTTTTTTTTTCTGAAACAAATAATCTTTAATAATCAATCAGTCAATCAATATCTGTAACATTCAGCTTCACAGTTTTCTCAAAAGCACAAAAGCAACTTATGTTGCCTCATACTGTACATGACCTCACACAGTTTTGTGGTTCTTTATGTTTTTTTTTGTTTTTTTTAAATCTCTATTGTCAAGTTTTGTTGTGTCTTTTATGGACTTTTTAAATAGTGAAATAGTAATAAACATACCTTTATGTTTGCTTTCTTCTTGTCTTTGTCTAGTGCTTGTCAAGGCTTGAAACAGGAATTTTCATCTATTCCTCTCTCTTTTAGTTTCTTTGACATTATATATGTGTGTGTATATATATATATATATATATATATATATATATATATATATATATATATATATATATATATATATATATATAGCCTAGTTCAAAAGGAGGAATAATGAGAGAATAATGAGTTTACCAACAAAAATACACTCCTTCTGGAAACTGAAGAACCTGCAGCAATGTATCTCAGATTTGCCAGAAATGCAAACACAAAGAGTTTTTTTTTTTTTTTTTTTTTTTTCCTCTAGGAGAAGAGGTTAAGAATGAATGATGTAAAATAAACAGGTGAGTCACCCTCAATGACACTCATGAGAACCGGATTTGCCAGAGACCAACAAAAGACTCCGCCCAAAAGAAGAATTCTATTCATTCAAGGTAAAAATTCAGCAGACTCGTGCCAACTCCATGACGAAGTACCCAGTGACTGACTTATGTTATTTCTTGTACTTCTGCGCAGCCTCCATCTCCACAGCCCTTTAGTTTCTTCACCAACTGTAAGCACTTAGAAGCAACATTACATAAACAATATTTATCAGACTACAAAGAAATGTTTTAGTAGGTAAAATCAATCACAGCTATCAATAGACTGACCAATAACATTCATTTTTACACTAAACCATGAAACTGGTGATGTCACTGGACTGAACAATAGGTGGAGGTCCAGTACATGGAAAAAGATAATTCTTCAGGTAAATGTAAAACTGTAAGACATACAGTCAAACCAAAATTTATTCAGACACCTTCAGTATTTTTCACATTATCACAGTTTTTTCACTAAAGTTTAATAAATGGTAATACAATATTACAAGAACTCAGAGTTAAACTGTGTCAGAACAAATTCATCTTGATAATGTCAGATAACTGACAGAAAGTTATGTAACAAAACATGGTCAGGTCAAAGTGTCAAATCAAATTTTTGGTCCCAATATGTTTTATCAGTTTTACTGGTAGTCTGTGTGAAGAATTAGTGGGTATAATATGTCACAGTTTACTTTATTTTGCTATCCTCACTTACATATATGAACTAAAGTGTCCTGCTCCCACTAGTAAAAAATATCAAAAATTATATCTGGTGTCTGAATAATTTTTGATTTGACTGTATATTCCTAAAAAAGTGTCTGAAAAAGTTATTTTAATTTTGTAGTAATGATTGAGCCTACCTGTCGAGAAAGCTTGGCTTCTTCATTGAATCAACAATTCATTAAAAACTATCCACCTTAAAAATGCAATGCCAGTGTTCACTCTAGTGTCACGCATTACCTCTATTTCTATTGTCACAGGTCTTGAAATTTTGGAAATAATACCCATCAGCGGTGAAAGGATTATTTACCTCTGTAATATTCAAACATGCTATAGGATTCCCGCTCAAATAGTTTATTACAGATTGTCACACCCCAGACTTATGCGAATGGTTGAGCTAGATGGTGACGTGTTGAGCCGGGCGGGATGTTAAAACATCAAATAAAACTGGGGTTCTCAACAAGCTAATCAAGATCTTCAAGATTACTAGAAAGTTACTAGCAGGTCAGTTTGATTAGGGATGGAGCTAAACTCTGCATGAAAGTGTCACAGAGCCATAGTGTATACAGTTTTTTGAGGAAGGTAACAAATACCTTGTAGCTATGACTCTACATTAAAAAAATAAAAAATAAAAAAAATAAATAAATAAATAAATGTAGGCAGAAAGCTATTTTATTTGACTAATACTGACAATGAAAATTGCAAAATTAAAACATTTTTAAATTTATTTTTAGTCTGAAATCATATAATTTTTTTTTTTTTTTTTTTTTTACATTCTTGTTATGTTTGATGAGCCATACACTCTTTAGGTCCAGCCTAATAAATATTTATGAAAAATCTATAATTTATTCCACTATTATTGTTAGAATCTTTAATAATGAAGACAATTAAAAAAGGTTTTTCCAGCTGTCTGTTCATATTGCTTTGCTGTTGTTGTTCCAGATGTTCTTCATCCTTCAAGTCCACTTTTAGCTACAGCTGCAGCTGCTAGTGCCCCTATAAACAAAACAAACACTCCTTTCAACCAATTTAATGGGCTTTCTTTGACTTTCTCCTCTTTCTCGCTTTCAGTCTCTTCCTGATATTTCACGAATGTCTCATTGGTGTAGTGCTTCCCTCCATTGCTCTCCACCATCTTCTTAATCTTCTCCAGAAGTTCAGTGACCTGAGAGTGATTCTCAATGTTTTTATTGCTTAGTGAATGAAATCTGCCACCAAAACTCTCAGTAAATGCCTGTAGATCTGGATTGTCTCTAATATGCTCATCTAATGATTTTCCCTTTAGATGATCAGTGTGAGTGAACAGAATGATGGTGTGGCATAAAGCATCTTCTCCGATGTTCTCCTGAATCCATTTTACTGTGTTTTTCTCCTCATCTGAGAGTCTCTTGTCCAGTCTGATGACCAGCAGAAACATATGAGGACCAGGAGCAGACATCTCTGCACACTTTTGTATTTCAGCCTGAATTTGGCCTCTTGTCATCAATGGATCAAACAGTCCTGGAGTGTCGATCACTGAGATGTTTCTTCCACACACACCCGCTTCTTGTTTCTCACAGGTTTGATCGCTTGATGGGAGACTCGTATTGATTCTGAACGCATCTTTGCCCAGGATGGTGTTTGCTGTCGAGCTCTTTCCAGATCCACTTTTACCCAGAAGAACAATCCTCAGATCGGACACTGTGAAGAAAAAAATTAGTTTACTAACTTAACAACATATCTTAATAAAAAGAGGTGTAAACTGTCAAAAATATTCAGTTATAAACAGCTAAATGTTTACCTTTTACTGAATTATTTTCTGGTGTCTCTTCCTTTTCCCCGATCAAACACGTTTCATGTTTTTGGTCGCTTTGATTTCCTTCTGTAGATCCTTTTTCGCTCTCATTTATAGCTCTCTGGTCTTTCTGAACACTGTTTTCTGTTTCTTCTTCTGTAATCTGATGCACTGCTCTGTTTTCCTCTTCTCTGACCTTCTCTTTCTCTTGATTTGTTATTTGCTGGTCTAGACTGATCTTTTCTTTTCCATCGTTTTGTTTAGTCTCATCTTGACTATTCTTCACATAGATCTCTTTAACATAATGTTCTCGTCCATTTTTCCTCACCACTTCATCAATATTCTCTAACAGGCTTGCGATCTGCTTCTTATCTCTCTTGTTTTTATGAATGATCACGTCACATTTCTCTTCACAGAAGCTCAGGAGCTCTCTAGTTTTTCTGTCCAGCCTGAACTCGATCCATTCTCGTTTGGACATCGCCTCTCTTCCCGTGAACAACACCATGGTGAACCTGAAAGCGTCCTTTCCAAAGTGCTCATAAATCTTTTTTACAATCTTCACTACGTCTTCTATGAATCTGTCGAGTCTGATGACAAGCAGGAACACGTGAGGACCAGGATGAGCGAGAGTAAGACTCTTCATTGTCTGCTCCCGCATCTCTTCATCAGTCAGTTGAGCGTTGAAAAATCCTGGAGTGTCGATGATGGAGATGTTTCTGTCTTCTACTCTTCCTGTCTGTATCTCACTCTCTCTGGTTCGGCTCTCTTTAAACGCCTCTCGACCCAGTATTACGTTGCCTATCGAACTCTTTCCGGCTTCACTTCTTCCAATTAGCACCATCCTCAGCTCTTGTACAGCAGGTGGTTCATCTGACTCTGAGAAATAATGAGAAATAAACAATAGAGGTTATTGTACAAGGACCAAGTTACTGTAGTTTCAGTGTGGTTATTTTTTAAACATTATAGGTAATATGTACAGTAATGTTTTGGATCATAAAAAGTGTGTTACGCAATGAAACAAAGTAGATAATTGGATTACAGTTGTTATATGGTAAGAGAAACTGATGACTTGGTTTGGTGGGAGAAAAAAAAAAAACTTAATAGGCGTGTTCTCTTAAAGAGACAGTGCCTACTACACATAATACAAAAGTAAAATAAAATAAAATACATGAGGAACTAAATCATATATTAAATAATATATTATTAGACTCAAAATGTGAGAAAATATAACAGTATATTATGGCCCATGTACAGTTATGCCAGATGACAACACACTTCAAAGGTTAAGTTATAATATTTTCGATACAATATTTACGTTTTTTTCCCTTTAGAACAACACGCACAATGAATCATTCATAAAATATGTAAGATAAAAAAGTAAGTACTGGCTCTTGTACACTTTTAAACTACAAACATAGTTGTCAAAAGAGTTTGCTTATAATGCTATAACAATTTGACAACCACAATTAATATCAGTCTAAAATAACACATCTAAAAACACATTGATCGTATCTGATAAATAATAGCTATGATACCAGATCACAAACATGATAACCTGACAGCACACAGATACTCATGTTGTCTATGTGCCAATAGCCTACTATTTTATACTATCTATTAAATAAACCATTGGTGTAAATATAGACATGTCTAAATTGTTTTATTGTTTATGTGAATGTACATATTCAGAAATCACCCATTGAAGCAGTGTGTAAAACACATGATAGGTATTGAGATCAACTACAATCTAGTTAAACAGGTTTTGTTGTGTATGTTTTGTCTCTAACATTCGGTGCAGTGACTATGAAGTTTACAATAATACAAACATACCTGTATGTTCTGGATTCATTTCTCTGTGTTGGTTTGGCTGATATTTGTAAGTTTCACAGCAGTAGTTCAGTCTCAGTGTGAATCCAGTGAGAGAATGAAGGTATTTGAGCTTGAGCAGTTGTGGCAGTGAAACTCCCTCTATTGTGATGATCTAATGACAACAAAATGACTAACACTCTGACGTGATTGAAAGGCTTTCTGACACACTTTTGTCTGATGGCTTTTTTTTTTTTTTTTTTTGTGAAATCACATTTGATAGTTGCTTAATACAGATGTGTAATACAGTCAAATGCACTTATTTTAATTAATTCAGTCAATTTCATCGGCAGTAACTGAAACTGACTCTTTTTATTTTCTTTTTTAGAGATTACAGAACAACAGTGAAAATGAAAATGTCACATTTTGGCCCTTGAGATTATCTTTATAGTTCACATCTCTGAGCAGTTATTTTCAGCCACAGTCACAGCCACTGAATATCAAACGTCACTGATTTCTTTTTTGGGATCTTTATGTGCCCCACCCTTCAGCACAAGTTAAACCTGTTGAACGAATACTGAACAACATCTGAAGAGTCACTGATGTCTGTAGGAATTTAATGGCATTGCAAACTGCACTGTAAAAATTACTTTTCTAAATTGTAAACAAAACCAAGGTTATGTTGTACAAGAAAAAAATGTCTGCTTTTCTACTTAAAAATGTTATGTTTAATGTAATTTTGTTATTTATTTATTTATTTATTATTATTATTATTATTATTATTATTATTACTACTATTAGTGAAATTTACTAGTAATTCTTGAGTGACCTCTGTCAGTTTTGGTAACAAACTTTAATTCTTGGTTCTCAGCAAGGTGTAACATGCAAACTTTTTCAGTAGACATTTCCCACCACAAGATGGCACCATGAAAGCAATATAATAGCTTAAATTCGGAGAATGCAGATCCTATCTGCATAGCTTGGCAGAGCAAAACTTGGAAAGTTTTAAAATAAATAGTCAGAAAAATAATATATTGCGTATTCAAAATCTAAAGAACTGTTGATAAGTCATTTGCAGTGGTGATGAAGCCATGAGTTGTATAATGCTTGAAAATGTGTCTCTCTTTCTCTTCATACTGACATTTTAATGAAGTACGGCGCCCTCTAGAGGTCACACTATTACAACAGCATAATGCACTTCAATATTGGTTCATTTGATCGTAACATTCCTCATACTTTTATCTCAAGTCTCCTTATAGTTCTGCTCAGTGTCCAGGAGTTCAATGACCTGAGATCAAGCTTCATCTTCGTTGTTAAAAACATGAAATCCTCCTAAATGCTGTAGAACTAAATGTAAAATGTTTGAATCAGTTTGACTTTATATCTGTCAGACATCAAAATACTTTGCAAAACATACTTCTGACTTCTGCAAAATACTTTGGTTAAAATTCCTCAATGGTAAAACAGCACCCTTATTACCTTGTTAAAAACACCTCTTTTTTGTGTGTATTCTGTGGTGCATCACTAACAAAAAAAACAAAAAAAAAAAAAATGTGGTTCACTTTTACATCCAACTACAAAACACCTGCATTGCCTCGGTTCAAGCATCCACACAACTGATAACACATCTTATCTCAGTCCTACTATATAATAGTACAGTACATGTATTCACAGTTAAAAACATTTTATTGTTCTTGTTGGCCACATTTTATTTTCTTGACTGTTACTTATATGAGTTGTCACTGCAAGGTTTGTTTTAGTCACTGTTAGATATTTTAAAGAAAACTAAGGAAATTATCATAATTATCATCATTATTACACATATGGTTAATTCAAATTGCCACATCATACGACGTAATAATACAACACATGTTAAAGCAGGAACTGCTATCATTAACATTTTGATTCTGAATATCTTTCTCTGACTCCTGAACATCCTACTGGTGTAGTATCCTCTTCTGTTTTTCTCCAGTAGTGTCTTGATCTTCTCCAGCAGTTCATTGACCTGAGCTTGATCTTTCTTCTGCACATTATTAAAGGTATGATATCTACCATCACATTCATCCACTAACTTCTGCAGCTCTGGGGTTTCCTGCAAAATTTCTTCTAAAGGTTTGATTAATTTATCAGCTATATTGAACAGCACTACGGTGAATCTCTTAACATCTTCTCCAAAGTTATTCACAATCCATTTGACTGTGTTTTGCTCCTCCTCTGTGAATCTCCCCAGTCTGATGACCAGCAGAAACACATGAGGACCAGGAGCAGACATCTGCAAACTCTTCTTAATCTCAGCCTTCAGATGTTTTTCACTCATGGATGTGTGAAACACTCCAGGTGTGTCGATCACTGAGATGTTTCCCTCATTTCCCTCATGTTTCTCACACAGCTGAGTTGCAGATTCAGAGGAGAAGCTAACTTTAAAAACATCTCTGCCCAGTATCATGTTTCCTGTTGAACTCTTTCCTGATCCAGTTTTACCCAGAAGAACAATCCTCAGGTCTCCTTCCACTGTGAAACAACGATTAAAATAAGCAATTATTTGGAGAGCTCTTCAACAGTACACTGATTATGAAATCTATATTTAACATATGAAGGCTTGTATTACTGTTGACTAAACAGGACACTTTTATACTATGCATATGAAGATTTCCCATTCCTGAGCTGCAGCATCCTTACCTCTCAGATATTGTGTTTTCTTCTTATTCACATCATCTTGTTTCCTCTCATTATCAGCTTTTATTCTGTTTTCTTTGCTTTTGGGTTTTATTTCTTCCTCTTGATTCATCCCTCCTCTCTGCTTCCATGTATCTCTCTCTTCCTGTCCTTTTCTCACCTGCTCTTGTTTCATTCTCTCTTCTTGTTTTAGTCTCTGTACATCCATTTTTAATCTTTCTTCCTGCTCTTGAAGTTTTCTCTGATTCTTCAGGTAGATCTCATTACTGTAGTTTTGGCCTCCATTGCTCTTTACCATTTCATCAATAATCTTCAGGAGCTTTATGATTTGATTCAGATCACATTCATCATTGCTGTTCATTGCATGAAATCGTCCCTCAAAGTGGTTCAGTATTTTCTGTGTTTCTTCACTCTCAATGATTTGCTTAAATTCTCTTCTGGAGACTTTTTCCCGGCCGATAAACAGCACCATGGTGAATAAAAAAGCTTCTTCTCCAAAGTTCTCCTGAATTTGCTCCACAATGTTCCTCTGCTCCTCTCTGAAGGTCTCCAGGTTGATGACGAGCAGGAACACATGAGGACCAGGATGAGAGAGATACAGACTCTTCATCATCTGCTTCTTCATCTCTTCATCAGTTAGATGAGTGTTGAAGAATCCTGGAGTGTTGATGATGGAGATGTTTCTGTCTTCTACTTTTCCTGTCTGTAACTCACTCTCTCTGGTTCTGCTCTCTGTAAATGCCTCTCGTCCCAGTATTGCATTTGCTGTTGGACATTTTTCAGCTCCGGAGACTGCCAATAACACAATCCTCAAGTCAGGTGTTTCAATGGGCTCTAAAATAAAACACGGAAATAATTGTCAGAAGAAGGTTATGTTCTTAAGTCTGAGTCTGTAAAACCTTAACACTGTCACAAAGAAATTTAATAAGATGTGAAGAGTTAGATGTAGTTAGATGTGTTATAGATGATTCAAAGATTATTTTCCTCTCTCTCAGCATGTAGCCAACAACTTGTATTGATTTGTGTGTCTGTATTTTACTTTTTTGTTTGTCTGTATTTTTCTTCTGCATGCTTTTGTTTTATGTCATGCTAATGTTTTTTTTTTTTTTTTTTACTTTGTCATTAATATCTTGAAAGAAGCCTTCAAATAAACCAGTACAAACAAGCCACTTGTGTCTGCTAGCATTTGTTTCAAGATAATAACAGGAATGAGTGACTGTATTATGTTCCATAATTTGGTGACAAAAACTGTATGAAAAAGTATCTGCATTTCCAGAATAGATAACAGAAGCAAAAAAGACTTTGTAGGAAAAGCATATACTGCTACAGCTGATCACAAAGTGAAAGCCATGCGAAAGTACCGCCTTCTGTTAAAGAAACAGTATCTTAATAACCCCACATACAAACAAGCAGTAACCTAATGGGACAAGCGGTTTGGAGAATACATGGATGGATGGATAATCAGCAAACATTACATTACATTACATTACATAATATAAACATAGGAAAATGTGCTATTATTGTCTGTTATTAAAATCAAAATGCAAGACAGTACAGTGATGTCATTTCATAAGACTAGACATTTCAAAGAGACCGTGCAGTTTCTTCTATTTCTGATAAAAGATTTACAAACTTTTTATTTGTGCAATGTGCACAAATGTGAACAATGTGCACAAATAATTTATTTGCATCACAGAGACATCTAGATTATGATTTGTTGTTCGTGACAATATTTTCAGAACTGTATCACCCATTTCAACAGTGTGTAAATATAAGTCATAAGCCACTGGGATCAGCTACAATCTACTCAAACAGGTTTTGCTGTGTACGTTTTGTTTTGAAAATTTTCTACAATGACTAAAACATCAGTTTGCTCCCGCTTCCTCCTCCTCAGACCCGCCGTTCACGAGGGTTTGCCTGACTGGGGACACGCGACGAGCCTTGCACTGTATTTTGATGAGTTGACTTTGTTTTAATGTTCCTCTGCTCATAGAGCATTGTGCAGTATGTAACATTGCTAGGTAGCGGTTGAAATGAGTACTGCAATTCCGCCCAGGTGTTATGCCGAATTCTGACCCCCGCCAGATTACTACCCCACTAGTATTGGTAGGTTTAATGTTAGGTGCGGGGGAGGGGTTAGGATTAGGGGTGGGGTTAGGATTAGGCATTCAGGTAGCGATTTCAACGAGAGGGGGTAATAATTTGGCAGGGATCGAAAATGGGCACAACACCGGAATCTGCCCGAAACGCACATTTCAGAATAGAATTGCTGGCTTTAACATTATTTTTCAGAGAAACAGCTATGTAAACATAACGTTTCCTAAATATCTACAAAGGTTTTTTTTTTTCTTTCTTTCTTTCTTTTTTGGCTTAAGAAGTGTCAAAATCTTACATACAGAACATTTAATTCAAACGTACCTGTATGTTCGGGATTCATTTCTCTGTGTTGGTTTGGCTGATATATGTAAGTTTCCCAGCAGTAGTTCAGTCTCTACTAGAATATGGCATGCAATGTTGTTGTTTTATCTGGATGTCGGATGCAGGTTGATTTAATCTATTAAAATGAATTAGATCAGTCTGTACTGGATTCTGCAGTATGTTTCTGTGCTCCACCCTTTAGTAGACGTTAAACCTGCTGAACAAGCAGGACAAACACACTAAACTACCTCTGAAGAGTCACTGATGTATGTGGGAGTTTGCAAATAAAAAGAATAATAAAATGATAAATGTCATGCATTCATGTTAAAAAAAAAAAAAAAAAAAAAAAATGTTCATGCAAACCGCAGGGAGAGTAAAGAGTTAACTCAGATTAAATAATGATCTATTAATAATTCTACTATAACATTATCTATTATTATTTATCAAAAAGCGCTAGAAATGAACTTCAGTTTGATTAAAAAGTGCTCTCTGACAATATTATTTGGGAAAAGTAACAATATTTAACATGCAAAGCTGATTGAAAAGACGTTTATTTTAAAAACACTTTTTTGCCTATTTCTCAACAACAGTGACATTGCATTTACAAAATCACTCTTTAGACATTTTTCACCACAAGATGGCACAATAATAACGAAAGAGTAGCTAAACCCCTATATTTGGAAAACATCTGAGATCCTGCTGAACACATTTTAGTTATAAATTCCTGCCTGCATAACAATAGTCAGAACTACTACATTCTTACAACAGTATACTGCACAATACATACATAATGTACATAATATGGGGTCATGTATTAGTTCATTCCTTTATTTTAAATTGTCTATTTTTTTCTTGTAATTAGAAAAGTTGCATGTAATATACAAAAAAAAAAAAAAAATTATTGTTTTTAGATGGGTGTATTTATGTTGTAGATTTATATACTACTACTTATATACTAAATCTTTAAAAGAGCCTATAACAATCCAAATACAGAAAAACAAGACAATGTTGTGAAATACATGAAAACCCACACACCTGTCCTGTGGGTTTTGCTGTTTTGTTTTGTGTAGTTTGCATGTTGAGTTTCAGAATTGGTGACATAGTTATAAAGGTTTTGTGTGTATGCAATAAGGCCAAAATGTATTCCGCTCAAGTACATAAACAAGGGCACAACTTGTTTGTGTAAATGCTGACAGATGGTTTTCTCCTTTAGGTCAAAAACTCTCATGGCTGAGCAACATTTTAAAGAGAATCTTGTCAACCAAGTTAGCTAAAGTCAGTATGTTTACAGAAACTTGATTAAAGGAGAAGTCACTTCCAAAACAAAGATTCACATATAATGTACTCACCCCCTTGTCATCCAAGATGTTCATGTCTTTCTTTCGTCAGCCGTAAAGAAATTATATTTTTTGAGGAAAACATTTCTGCATTTGGACTGGTATGGTGCCCCAATTTTGAACTTCCAAAATGCAGTTTAAATACGGCTTCAAACAATCCCAAATGCGGTTATTAACGATCCCAGCCAAGAATGAAGGGTCTTATCTAGCAAATTTTTAATTTTAAACGCTCGTCTTGCCTTTCTCTCCCTAAACTCTGTGTATTCTGGCTCAAGACAGTTAGGGTATGTCGAAAAACTGCAATCGTATTTTCTCTCTCAACTTCAAAAATCATTTCAAAATGATCCTACATCGCTGCAGAAGCACCGACCCAGTCTTTGCAAAGTAAGCATGCAAAGAAGATCAAACACCCTTAACAAAAAAGGTAAAACAGTGATATAGGACAATTTTGAAGTTGAGGGAGAACATGAAATGGGAGTTTTTCGACATACCCGAACTGTCATGAACCGGAAAAAACATTCCAGGCAGAGTAAGACAAGCATTCGACATTAAAAAGTATATAAATTGTATTATTTTTATTAAAATAATCAATCGTTTCGCTAGATAAGACCCTTCTTTCTTGGCTGGGATTGTTTACAACTGCATTTGGGATCGTTTGAAGCCGCATTTAAACTGCATTTTGGAAATTCAAAATCGGGGCACCATATCAGTCCATTATATGGGGAAAAATGCTGAAATGTTTTCTTCAAAAAACAATTTCTTTACAACTGAAAAAGAAAGACATGAACATCTTGGATGACAAGGAAGTGGAGTTCTCTTTTAATAACATGGTTATTAACCCGGTGTATTACGGGTGGTGTAGTCGACTATAGGATTTTTCTTACTATTGGTAATTTCCTCTACTTGACCAGCCATGCCACACACACAATAAAGCTTTTTCGGAACATTAGCAAAACACATTTCCAGTGGGTTTACGAAGAAAACATGAATGGAGTATGCTAGTGTGAAAACTTATTCTGCAATGTTAGAATTTGCCTTTACGGTGCCATTAGTTAGAGCTTCACCTCCTATTGAGGTGAATAATATATTTTGTGTATTTTTGTATTTAGTACTATCAAATGTTTGACTATCAACAATGTTTTGACTCCTCAGCAGGTTAAGAAGCACAGTAATAGGAAATAGTGTGCAGACACTGAATGATACTTTTCATTTGTTACACTGATAGCATCACTTCAGTTGTGAAAATACATTTTGGTACACAAGGGAGAGGATAGAAAATAAACATTATTTTAATTATTTACTGTTTCGGATGGATTTCATTGTTTGTGCAGCAGCCTCTGACATTAAAAATATATTATTTCTGCTCCATTTTATTAGCCTCCATTTATCTTTTTGGTTATTAATATTGGAAATAGTTCAGCAGAACTTTGCAAAAGAGACTAAAAAAAAATCTTTACTATTAAACCTGTTTCAAGGCTTTACAGTGCTGGCATGTTCCTGAATTGTATACCAGACCAACAGTGTCCACTACTAAATTTTATGTTAAGTTGTGTTGTTTTGTGGAAACCTGTGGAATTATACCGTGTTGTTCACTGAGAAAGACATTAGCAAATATCTTGCTAACAAGAATTAGGATTACACCAGAATTTAAAAACTAAAACATCTGATTTTGATGTAATATGGTCTTTAAAACAAAGCATGGCGAAGGCCCCAGGCAGGTGTTGACGCGATGTGATTTCTGCCCAGTGCTCTGAATGTCAAAGTGAAGAAATTCAATGAAGCGCCGGTAAACGGCGAGAGTAACTATGACTCTCTTAAAGTTGGCTACAATTATTGCATTAGTCTTATCTGACTAATCTTACCTTTTTTTTGTTAGTGCATTATGTTTTTCATGAATGATTTCAGTGTTGTTTTAACTTCTCTGCTGTTAGGTTGGTGTTATATATATAATATAATAATATAATAATAATAATATATATATTTATATATAATTGTGCAATTTAACAATTTAAACAAATAATTTAACAAATAAATCAGGCATTTTTAAAACACTGTAGGCTGGACTCACTCATTATTTACTGTATTAAAAAAAAATAAAAAAAGTTACTTAAAAGGTGTAGCATTACAACTTTCACATACAACAGCACATTACAAGCAGACTAAACAAAATATTAAGATAGCATGAACACTTTTTTTTTTTTTTACAGCGCTGAAGCTGTGGACAATCAGTCACATGGGTATCAGATTAATATGCATGCAAGCAAAATATATCTGCATATGAATACACAGATTATTGCACATTTTTTGTTTAATTTATGCAGGTTTTGAACATATTCCTCATAAATCCTCCTCAGGGCTGAACAAAGCTTAGCTGCAAGTCTCCACTAACTTCCAAAACATCAATCTCCGCCAGATTAGTGTAGCGATGGCTGTAAGCGTGGGTTTGTTCACCATTGACAAACACCTCATAATTTTTAGGACTGCAACAAATGGTGACCTGAAATGCACATACAAGTCAAAAATGTGAAATCTTTCATTATAATGTATTTGTTAAATAATAATAATAATAATAATAATAATAATAATAATAATAATAATAATCGAAGAAACAAATCAAACCTTTAGAACCCTACATTTGTACTCTTAAAAAAACTTAAGTCAGTGCAAATATATAAGTGTGAGTGTGATTGCATTGTTTATTTATACCTTAATGAATATAGAAAATGCAAATCCACTAAATTATTTTTTTGAGTTTGTATACATTTTATCAGGGTGATGCATGGTTGAGTTTTTATCCTTAATGTAATCTTGACTGGGAGTGAGATTTCAATGTTTCAAGTATGTTGGACCAGCACTAAAATTTTAATAAAAGCCAATGGCACACATGGGTGGAGACTGCAGGGACATTTTCAAACCATGGCAGACACTTTCAACTGCTTTAAATAGCTGCAGGGATACTAAAAGGCTGTGTTATATTGTTTGTGTGCCATGGAGTTGACATATGACTTGCACTTAGGTGACGTGATTAATTCTTATATGCTTTGGGTATGAAAAAATTTTAATAATAAAATCTTTTTGTCCTACTTTGACTTTATGAGAGATCTTTTTTTTTTTTTTTTCTTTTTTTTTTTTTAATCATCAACAACATTAATTTATGTGTTGATGGTTGATCGACATGGTTTCAACAACTAAGGATGCATCAACACTGACTTTACTTTTTTTTTTCTTCTTCTGCTTTAATCGTTGCTTGCTGTCTGTGACACTAACTATGCCATCTAAGGGACTGTTATACTGTAGGTAGCTTTGTGCAAAATAATATTTCCCTCCCGACTATAAAATTAATAAAAAGTATTAAATTGCATAACAACATAGATGTTTGGTGCAAGAATATCATTACAATATTGTGAAGTAAAACAGTGTAAACCTAAAATATAGATTAACCCCCAACCTATATTTTACAGTCATACACATTGTCCATTTGAACAGAAAGAGTTTGATAGGGAATCATAAAGACATATGTATGAATACCTGAAAAGCCTGCCCTCTCTCAAACGGCATGAGTTGAGAGTGCTCCTCTATGTCCCATTTCCCATTTCTACAGCTGTTACACACAACCAGTTTCTTATCAAAACAAGGACTGTAGTAAAGCGCAATTCCAGCTTTGTGCCGTAGACTAAACACCACTCTGTTGGAGAAAGAAAATGAGAGGAAATTATTTATAAATAAATAAATAAACAAACAAACACATCTATCTCAGTTTTATTGATCAGGAAGATGTGACATTCTAATAATATTAGGGGTGGAAAAATTTACAACTGAAGTGACATTGTCAAACCTTTTTGCTTGTGGGCTGATGACTCCTTGGATGATAATACCTTTTCCAGGCTGTAATCCACCATGGATGATGGTTTTGTACGGGACTGTCTGAGTGTGAGTGAAAGTAATAATTGACAATTTAGTTATTTAAAATAAATAAATAAATAAATAATATTCCAATGAGTTTTGAAAAAAAAAAAAAAAAGAAAAAAAAAGAATAATAAAATTATTAATAATAATAATAATAATAATAATAATAATAATAATAATAATAATAATAATATAAAATGCCATTAGGTATTTTATTCAAACAGTATTTACACAGTGAAAATTAGAAATGTTTTTTTTTTTTTTTTTTTTTTTTTTAACTGGCCAAAAGTATACATTTTTCCAAAGTATTTTTATCTTGAATCGCCAAAAAGTGTGACCCAGGTAAGAGCATTAACCATCAAATGAAGTCATGAAATAGCTACAGAGATTCCATACATTTGCATCTAAACAATTTAAACACATCTAGAACACCATAATGTCTCACTAGAGATGTATGGAGATTATTTGTTTGCTAAACATTTAAAATAACTTACCAAGGATCCTGGAAGTGCAGCGTGACTGGGCTGTAAATTAAATTTGTATTTAGGACAGGAATATATTCAGTAGAATTCAGCTGATTATTATTATTATTATTATTAATAATAATAATAATAATAATAATAATTTAAACAAAACAAATAAAATTATATTTGCCATTATATATATATCACAGACTATACATTCTCAGAAGTGAGTGGCAGATCTGACTATAGGTCCAAATGCCTTTAACAATATTAGAGTATTAGAATGTCTGTGCAGTAGATTCAGTTGTGATTTTCAGATCACATAATATTTTTGAATTTTGACACATTTGATGAGAAAGTATACAAGATACTTAGATGCACAGTTTTAATTTCTCACCGCAGCATAGTGGAAGCTAACTAAACTCAGTTCCACCTTCCCAACCACGCACATGCGATCCACATCTGAGAAGGCTATGCGGTGCTTGTACTCCGAGAAGGGTTTCCCATTTGCACTTATCTAGGAAAAGGCAAAACATTGCCATTTATGTGCAACAATAAAAAAGGCCTTTTAGTGGCAGTTGAAGGAAAAAATAAAGCAGAGTTGAAGTCACCTTGTAACACTCCTGAGTGACAAGGATCTGCAAAGAAAATGTCTGGCCTTTTGGGAAAGGAGTTTCGACCTTGCGTTCCTCCCAGCCCCACTTCCCAAATTGACGGGTGTTGTGCACAACGTACCCAGGGCCAAGCCAGGATGGATAGCGAGGGTTAACCTGCAGAGCAACAATCTCAGACCCATGTTGAAGGTTCACGTTGAATCTGGTGAAGACGAAATAGAGAGGAAGAGAAAAACAGCTGTGCAGTATACTAAAAATTAGCTTAATCTTAACAGACTAAAGTTAAAAAAATCAGTCGATATCAATTAAGTTGACATGATAAAGTGCATACAAAGCAGACTATTACTCACCTGTCCGCATTTGGCAAAACCCGTCCACATACAGTAATACTCATCCCATTTTGTAGTCCTCCTTTGATCATACAACTGAATGGGACAACCTGTGTGAAAGATTTTCATACCAGACATCCCACAAAATGAGTGCTTGTTTATCATCATACTTGTTTATGTAATTTACAATAATTTTATTCTGCCATTATCATGAACATTGTAACAATTCCAGAGTGTTTTTTCTATGGTTTTCCTTTTTTGTTTGTTTGTTTGTTTGTTTGTTCTGAAAATGACTGGTTGTTTTGCTTCAGCTAATTTCAGCTAAAGAAAAAAACATATTGGGTGGCTTGGGGTAAGTAAATAATCAGGAAATTTTTGGGGTGAACTATTCCTAAAGGAGAGCAACCCAGCTGTATGTGACATCCAGATGAACTGCAACAACAGGACTTGAAGGAACACGTTGGCAGGTCTGCTTACTCTTGAAGTAATTAAAAATGGGCTGATGGGTCTATTTATATTGTGATTAAGAGAAATGATTACTTGTACAGTGAAATTTGATCAATGGCTGAATAAGCACTGACTGAAAGTTCTGCTATTCACTAAAATATATTTTTATGCTAAAAAGACAATTTATGTCAAATACCAGATATATTAAATATTCTTTTACGCTGACAGATAGAGTGGGCAGTTTCTGCACTACTAGTGTCATCTAGCGGAACTACAAAAATAAAGCATGTTTTCAAGCAATCACTGCAAACGCCCCTTTCACTCGTTACACCTCCCCAACTCAAACTTTACAAGAAACAACAAGAAAAATTAGGCTACTTTCAATAAAAGGTTCAAAACATTAGGACTGTTGTTCAACATAAAATGAATACTTTTAACTGCAATTGTAGGTTACCTGTGGAGAAGAAACTTCACAAGTTTGTCGTATCAATTGAAACCCAAGCATTCCATCAAATTCCTCCATCTCGTAAAAACACTGACTATGTTAAGCAATGATTTACCCCACGCTCTGTCTCATGTGTATTTTGGAAAGTCATCTTCCGCACCAGCTAAGCACCCTCAGGCTCATATCAAACCAATGAAAACACAAAGAATAAGAAAATGAATGTCATGAAATTTGACCTCAAATAAGTCAGGGTTATTAAACTTGTGATTGCATAAGAATAAAGTAATGTAGCTGAAAGTATTTCAGTGGAGTTTCATGTATGTGTAGCAGGCAGCTATGATCAAACAGGAGAAACAACTCCAACCTATGCAAGCTACACCACCCTATCAACAGGGAAATTTCAACACCTATAAATCATTCACTGAAAAGGGCACACAGGAACTTAGTTTCAAAAAGGACTTGAGACGTGCATACCAAAAATACAAAACTTCATTTTACAATCAAATCTGAATTCTAAAATCATTAAAAGACTGAGGGACCAAACTAGGATGACATGAAAAACAGTTGAAAATGAAACACGAGAGACCGAGGCTTACCGAGGACCAAGGTAAGCTAGTTAATAAGTGCAAGCTCTGATGTCACAAAATCTTACCACCCAGTGCACAGGTCGCACCACGCACACACTCGCACAAAAATCAAGTCAAGTGTGAACACACTGCACTCCGTGCTCGAATCCCACCACCGCACACGGGCAACTAGTAACCAGCCTAGAAACCTCAGCTCCTTTGCGTTATCGTTATTCCTATCACACTTCTGCATTTGAAAAGCGGAAGTTTCAAACAGTACTGTAAAAACACTTCCGCTGCGGCCTTTATCGATAGCTGTGCCCATAGTACAAGATAGTTGTGACTTATTTTTGTATAATTCAACACAGATATGTCTTCTAAAAATACAAAACTCTGTGTACAATCATTAGTTGAATATTGTGAAACCAAGGGAAATGGCTTTATGATACCGGACGTGGGGGAGAGCGGGGACAAAAGTAGCAAAGCTACTTGGTTATATTTTTGAGAATCAAATGAGAACGTTCTAGGAACATTCCCTGTAGGTTCTCTTTTTAATTACCTACAGGGAAAGTTCTTGGGAACGTTCTGGGAACCAAAACCTAACGTTCCCAGAACGTTCTGGGAACCAAAAATTGTTAGCTGGGTGGTAATTTTTTTTTTTCAAATTAGTTGTGCTGTGTTTCTCGTTTCATGTGTCACAGTAATGAACAATCTACATGTTATTTAGTGCTGTAATACTTCCTGAAGTTTGTCTTTTCAGAGTTTTTTAGTACAGAAGTAAATCGGATTTAAATGTCAGGAGTTCCTGCCGGGACGAAAGTCACACTTGTTACTTTTGTCCCCCTACAGTGACCACAAGTGTTTCTTTCATCCCGCAGCATGCTAATTTGGTGACTTTCTGTGTCTTACATCATTTAATAAAACAATTATTATAAATGTTTATGCTGTATTATACCAAAAGAATTTGCCAAGTGTGAGGGTCAGACAGACAGAGGTCTGATTCAGTGTTCATTAGAGGGCGTTTCTGGACATAGGGCATCTGTCAGGAATATCAGTCTCAGGGATGACATCACATTTACCTTAGTCAAATTTACATTTTAAACATACTTTAGCTTTTCCACCTCCACCTATGAATTTGCAGTGTTTCCAGTGTTTGCAGTGTTTGCACATTTTGAATGTATGCATACAAACAACTGGATGGAAACATGAATAGGCCTACTGTTACATTATGTTGACAATTTATATTATGTTAATTTAATTTAATTTTCATATTGTTAATTTTGTTAAAAATGTTTTATAAAAATAAGTTGAATAAATAAATAAATAAATAAATAAATAAATCATTTAAACAATTCAAGTTTTTACACATTTGATGAAACTTAAAAGGAAAATGTGTTTATGGTTACATATTAACAAGGTCATCATGTATATTTAATAAAAACAAGGGTAACACAAAAAATCTAGCTTGTATTTTTGTGTTACTTTTGACCCACCTGTGTGTTACTTTCGGCCCAATTCACTCTAAAAAATGATTCTGAGTTCTAGTCAGGTGGACAAGTTAAATCATATCCTGTCAGCTTGCAGTGTCTCACTACACAACAGGACGTGTTGGAACACCCCCAACTTAAATAGGAATTGAAAACTTAAAATAACATGTTCATATAACAACAAAACATAGGTTCTATCAACTTTCTGTGTAATGCACATGTGCCAGATACTCATACGTCATGATGACATACTTTTTTAACGAAGTTGAGACAGACACAGATAATTAATGATAAATTAAGTGATAACTGATCATTATTGAAGACACCTGATGTTAGCAGAATCACCACAGGAGAAAAATCGCAATTTTTAAGCAACAATTATAGTGGTCAGTATTTGCTTTAGTTGTGCTCTTGACACTTATATTTTAAATTACAACTTTAAATTTTCTTTGGCTACTGTGACTGTGTTAAAGTAGCCAGACAAGCCAAGAGCACAGTAATCAGGTGGTGATGATTATGTTTTAACATAATCATTCTTTGACCTAAATTGTCGAACTCATTTGGAGTTTAATTTCTGAGTTATATTTCCTTTATTGCAAATATAACTCAGAGATTAGACCCTAAACAAATTCAGTGACTCAAGTTAAATAAAGATTATCTTGAATAATTAACATCAGCCTTATGATTCCACAACAAAAGATCCTGCCTTTTTTTATACGTTTTAGGAGAATTTCTTACAAGCTGTTGTGAAAGAAAGAAAGAAAAAAAAAAAAAAACCTTTCTGAAAAGTCTCTTTGTTTAGGTGCACACAGATATCAAGAACCAGTGTAAGAATGTCAACAACGGTGACAAACAGCATATTCAGATAAACAGATCAACTCTGAACATCACAAAACAAGCTACTAAAAAGTCACATAAAAACAACAAAAAACAAAAGAAAATAGTAAGAATAAAAGAAATTACAAAGACAATTCAGCTCATAATTTATTCATGCCGCAATGCATGATGGGAGCCATGGATGAGTTCTGATTGGCTACAACATGCTTTTTGATTGATATGGTTCGTTGGCTCAATTTTACTGCAAGTTATTTCAACAACTACATATAAGTTGAGTGAACTTAACACCTAGTGTTTGCTAAACTTAACTAAGTCAATGCAACAAAACGACTTGACTAAGTCAAGTTGTGTCAACAAATCATTTTTTACAGTGAACCAACAGGGTACTTTACGTACTTACGATGCAATCCTCAATAATTACATCAAATTAAAGTTGTTTAAATAAACAAACGTTTCCAGCCCATATACAATTATTCCAAAACAATATTGATCATCATAAATGAGTCATCCTCCGTGATTGAGTGTGTTTATTGAATAGTATTATTCGTTATACAAAAACGAGAAGTAAATCATAATAAATACACTGCAAGAATAAACAAAATAATATTAAAAATAAACGTGAATCACTCCGATTATTCATCTGGGAGTAATTTCAGCGTGTTGCTATTTATTTAATCTCATGACGGGCAACAGTGGCAGCGCTGACAATCGCGTCAATCATAAAAGTTACACGTTAAAATGAAGAATGACATACATAGTAGGCTGTCAGTAAAACATAATCAGATTTGCATGTTGCAGTTTATTGTGAAGTAGAAGTACATTAGTTTAATTTTCCTCACTAAACTGGCGTCTGTTCATTGACAATAATACTGGCATAAATTCCTTTACGCTATATTAACAGCCACATGACGATGTTTTCATGATTTCATGAATATAATATTTTAGGCAGCAAGAAAATAATATTCCAGTCACATATATGTTAAGTCACTTACTGGGTTGATAAATGGTGATTGCTGATTCAGAGCCATTTTGCCAGATCTTGCTGTCCAGTCTTTAACTCTTTCGTCAGTCTTGAATTTAAGCTTGTCCACCAATTGTCTTGTGTCTACAGTGCAGTTATAGATGACAAAAGCTTCACTAACAGGATTCAGTTTGTCTTTCTAAGTTAATGTTTAACCTCTGTGTTTTAATTGCATGGCCCAAGTACTAAGACCATTTCTATAGTCATTCACATATATAAAAGAACCACTGGCCCACAGACAGAATCTAGACGAGCAAATGAAAGATTCCTGCATATAATATATATATTTTCTTGGACTATAAGATAATTTGTCTTTAATGATTCAGATTAATTCAAATTGACCTATGGTGCCATTTGATTGACTTCAGTGATAATGAATTGTGTGAGTTACATAAAAGTACACCAGAATGACAAAGTCCAACTAAGATTTACAATGACTAATTAATCTGGTTTAAAGATTTAGATTAGTTTTATTATTTTGTAAAACATAAACACCCTTTATGACCAACTCACATAATCCACCCTGATCCTTAAACAATAATGTGGAAACTATCAATATTATTTCTGCTAATAGAATAGCTGTGGCAATTCAGGAAAATCTGAAAATTCTTACAAGAGCCTTTCACACAACTAGGGCATTAGCAGATACATTTGCCAACTGGGGGAAAAGGGCCACAGAAAAGGGCAAATCACATGAAATCACTGTCCAGAATCATCTCATGAAAGCAGTGCTAACTACACAGTAGATCTTATTCCCACAGTACTGCAGATCTAACCATCCACAATCCTGAAACGAGCTCAGTGAAAGGGCAAGAGTTGAACTTAAAATCTGAGCTCATATGTGTATAGCTGAGTAGTGAACAGAGTATGTGAGCGGAGTGGAGCGGCAACAATTTCCCCTCCGCGCTCCAAGCATTCATTAATCACTCCGCTCCAGCTCCGCTCCGGGTTTACCATTTCCCACTCCCCGCTCCACTCCTCCCTCCGCCTTCGCTCCGAGGAAATTTATGGCTAAAGTATTTCAGTATGTTTTTAAATATCACATAACATATATTACAATAAAATAAAACAAAATAAAATACTACGAGAAAAGTTTTGTGGCTTATTGGACCACTAGTGCAAACTATTTTTTCTACCACATTCCTATCAAGCTTATTATGTGGTTGTCAGCATTAAAAATGCATACAATTAAATAACACCATTCTCCTCTCTGTTTATAGTAGTAAAATGCTCCAGAACACTATTGGTCCAGAAAGTTTCCAGCTTAACACTGTCCCCTAGTGGTCAGGAGCAATTATGCTAGTGATTCTTTTATTTTTGATTGTTTGCTTTGAAAATTTGTGTTGATTAGATCCAGTAAAACACAAAGAAAGGGCAGATAAAACAAGTAAATGATAGTAATATGTAACATATTTTTTCCTATTTTATAGAATTATTTACACAAATAGGTTGGGCACATGCGTGCAGGACAGGCTGTGCTTATTAATTTTTAATTATTATCATAAGTGCAGCCGTGGACAGTCACACTGGTCTCAGACAAGCAAAACACTGTTGCATCTGAATAACCATATTTTGCATACAAGTTTATATAGACTATATTGACAAATTACAATCAATTGTTCCTCATAGTCCTACCACATAAACGAGCAGAATTCAGAATTCAAGGTTTAACTTTATTTAAACATTATGACCAAACCACACACATAACTAGTAATGGGATATTGTTATACAAATATTGTTGAAGATTCAATATACAAACTGTAACATTATAAACCACCGGTTATAAAAGACACAGTATTTGACACTATTCAGAAAATATTGCTTACACACAGTACTTTGTATGCAGATCTAACTCTCCATCTTTAAGCCCCCAGTAAGCGCTTAGAGACATTTGACATGAGAGTAAGGATGCATAGTAAAAATATAGGAAAAGAAGTCTATTAAAAAAAAAAAAATAAATAAAAAATCTACACATCATTAGTGATAAACTCCTGCTGTTAACAAGCAGAATTACTGAATGAAGGAGAAACAACAAGAACAGAAACAAGAGAAACATAAAAACTACAACTGACTTTAGCCACAGCCCTTAGAAGACATTAAATCTCTTGATTCCACAAACAGCATCACCAGCTTCATGCATTACTAACCAGACTGACTATACTGCATGTACTTACAAATACATTTTAGACAAAGAAGGCTCTATTGCTGCACTGTCAATGCCAGCAGGTTGTCATAGCAACATCACAAGGTAAACTGCATGTGTTCCTCAAAAACACCTTCCATTGTTGGCCTCTGGTAACTTTCGCTTTCATGTCTCATGACTCACTCTTGTTTACTTCTTTGTACAGTCAAATTTAACATGGTGATTTCTTCAAAAGCTCTTTCTGCTTGAATGAAATGACTTGTGAGAAAATATGTACTAGATCAGGGGTGTTAACTGCTCTAGAACCATGGGTCTTCTAAATAAATAAACACAGGAAAAGAACTGTTTCAAGAAACAACTTCATCTTAAAATGTCTTACTGCAAAATACAGATGTTAAGATTGTCCACATGGCTGAATGTGTAAAGAAACACCATATGCATGTCTATAATCTTACTAACTGAAACAAAAGCCTACTTACATCATGTATTTCTCTTAAAATGGTTAACATTTCTCATTTGATTCCTAGCAATATTTTATGTAATACGACATTATGTGGCTGAAAGTCATTTGTAGTTGTTGTTGTTTCTCTACAGCAGCAGCAGGTATTTTAGCTCCAGCCCTGATGTAACACACCGGAACCAGCTAATCAGGGTCTTACTAGGTATACTGGAAACTTCCATGCAGTTTTGTGACCCCTGGTGTAGGGTGTGATTTGGGGAGTGCAGACTCTGAAAAACAGTGCTACTTTCTCAAAAACAGATGTTGACAGTATTACTTGCATATGTATGTCACTGGCTGCCAGAATCTTCCTATTCGATACAATACACATGATACTGTTAAAACGGCTATTATCTTTAAAATGTTTATCATGAGTGTCTTTCTCTTAGTCTTCTTGAACATCTCAATGGTGTAGTGTCCATTATTTCTCTCAACCGTGTTGTTGATCTTCTCCACTAGTTTGGTGACTTGAGCTTGATCATTGTTCTCCATATTATTGAATGCATGATATCTTCCTGCATATTCATCCACTAACTTCTGCAGCTCTTGGTTTTCCTGCAGAAATTCGTCTAATTCTCTGTTTAACTGATCAGCTCCAGTGAACAACACCATAATGAATCTCTTAACATCTTCTCCAAAGTTCTCCTGAATCCATTTCACTGTGTTTTTATCCTCCTCTGTGAAGCTGTTCAGTCTGATGACCAGCAGAAACACATGAGGACCAGGAACACACATCTCCACACTCCTTTCAAACTCAGCCTTTAGATGTCTTTCAGTCAGGGATGTGTGAAACAGTCCAGGTGTGTCGATCACTGAGATGACGTTTGTGCCATTTGTTGTTCTTTGGTGTAAGCATTGTCTAGTTGTAGGCCCAGCATTGTTACTCACTCTGAACACATCTCTGCCCAGTATAGTGTTTCCTGTTGAACTCTTTCCTGATCTAGTTTTACCCAGCAGAACAATCCTCAGATCAGACACTGTGAAAAAAAAAAATAAAATAAAAAATAAATCAAAATAAAGATTGCGATAAACGTACCCTTTTCAGTTCACATTTGAATTCACAATACACTCAAAACACTGCACTCGCAAAACAGACCATCCACTTTATTTTGCAACACAGAAGTGAATCTTTTCTTAGAATGTGTGAGACTTCAGATTCATTAGCCACTGTATGTAAATAACTGGTGCAGTAAACGGTAAAACTATTTTTGCTACAGTACATTGTGCCCATGATTACAAAAATAAATTAAAATATTATCAGTGTAATGCTGAGAATGGAAGCAGATAGCCAGAGACAAGGATCTGTGTACAAGGAGAAAATAAGAGTGAAACCAAAACACACAGACATGCACAATACATCCACTACAAAAACAAGTGACAAAGTAACAAGAGACGCACAGGGGCTACATAAACAGGGGCAAGCAATCTTAACAAGACACACATGGGGGAGAGAATCAAGGGGAAAAACTACAAACAACAACATGGAGCTAGAAAAATACTAGAAACTAGAAAGTCCACGAACACATAGAGAACATATGACAACCAATTTGCAATATTAAGCAGCATAAAAGACTGTTTTTTTGTAAATAACAACAGTCTAAATGCTATGTGCATGTTACAGTCAATCTCACTGGAAGCAGACACATTATCCACTATTTTGTTTCCAGAATCATAAATTAAACTTTGAAAACATAATGAGCTAACTTACTTGTTGAAGGTGGTTGTGTTAATGTCTTGTAAACTGCTCACATTTGTCCAATCACGACGTGCAGGTCTCAGGTGGGTAGACGACTGAAATATTAAGGTGTGTTCGACCTCATCTACGGCTACAGACGGCGATCAACGAGATTAGCCGAGAGCAGTCGCCGGCGGAGTTGAAAACGGAGCTGTCAAGTCGGACACTTTCTGCTCTCGTTAGTGACGCTCTCGCGGTGTTTGCATGCACTATCACAGATGAAGTGAATTAAATGCAATATGTCTCAAATACACAGACTTTTCAAAAGCGTTTTCATGATCAACAGAAACACGTTTAATATACTGCTTAATACAGCGCCATCTGAACAAGAATAATGATCAACATAAACATATACTGTTTAAATACTAATAAAGTGGGGTTATTTATGCTTTTATCAGTGTTTTATGATAAATCTGACTCAAAAACAGACCTGAGACTGTATCTTGTTTATCAGCAACACAGCACGTAAGTGTGATAACGCGATATCCGCCTTTGATCTCGTAGGTATCTGTTCTACGTCGAGAGGTCAGAACTGTCCGTCTTGACTGCACTTTTTTCACTCAGTGTTGCCAACTTATTTTTGGGGAAAGTTGCTAAAGACAGGACGATTTGTTGCTAGAAGTTGCTAAATGACGTTGTGACGTCACAGCGCGATGACATCATTATGTAACCCCAATGCAAAAGTGCATAGAATAATAGAGCATAGAATTACATTTTATGTATTCTCTTATTAACTATACATTCTGAACAAATATATTCTTTAGCAGTGTATTGATAGTATTCTACACTTCTTCTTTTTTAAATATATATTTATTTATGGGCTTTTTACACCTTTATTATGAGAGGACAGTGGAGAGCTGACAGGAAAGTACTGGGAGGAGAGAGGAGAACAGGATTGGCAAAGAACCTCGAGGCGGGATTCGAACTCGGGTCGCCGTGAGCGCAGTTGCACTACATGTCAATGCACTAACCACAAAGGTTATGGGTGTCGGTGTATTATACACTTCTAAAAAAAAAAAGTCTGTAAAATAGGGCACAGTGCACCATGTTAATTTGAAGAAATTTTATGCATTGATTTTTTACAGGTTTTTTTTTAACCTAAATTTAAATTTACACATTGTATTTTATGTTCTCAGGTTACAACTTACGAATAACCAGTTCTTTTTTTCCTTTTTCTACATATTTTTAAGTGATCACCAAGTGCAGGTAGAAACTGATAACAAGGTGTTATTATAAATTAACAATTCTTATTGAACAGTTGCTTTAGATTTTTTTTTGTGTAATTTAGAGGGAAAATGTCTGCCTTATTATCATTTGAGTTACAGTTGCTGAAAGTTGCCAAATAAATTTTGAAAATAGCTAAATTTGTTGCTAGGTGATTTTTGAAGAAAAGGTTGCTAGGGTAGTCTGAAAAGTTGCTAAATCTAGCAACAAAATTGCTAAATTGGCAACACTGTTTTCACTCCTCCCCTCACTGCAGCCGCCTACTTTCGCCTACATTTCAGGTGAGGCGAGGCGCATCTCAAACAAGCCTGATGTTAGAATAAACCCAAAACACACGTGATCGTTGTCATGCGGTGAATCTGGCCAATCGTGAAACAGCCATGTGGTTATCAGAGCTCCTGCAGCCGCTCTGAAGGAACTGCGCCGGCTGAGTCAGTCGGATGCTCTCGAATCGCTATCGCGGTACTTTGATGCCACACGTGACGGTCACGAGGCGTCTGCGCCGCCTCAAGTCGGACAAAATTTCTAACCGGCATGCACTGCTTTAAGTCAGAATTTGATCGAACTGCGCAACGCTGCGTTAAGTCGAACACACCTTTAGGCTCGTTTGAGATGCGCCTCGCCTCGCCTGAAATGTAGGCGAGAGTAGGCGGCTGTAGTGAGGGGAGGAGTGAAATAAGTGAAGTCAAGACGGACAGTTCTGACCTCTGGAAGTAGAACAGATACCTACGAGATCAAATGCGGATATCGCGTCATCACACTCACCTGCTGTGTTGCTGATTAACATAATAGGTGTGTTCGACTTCACGCTGCGCTGCGCAGCTCGATCAAATTCTGACTTGAAGCAGTGCATGCCGGTTAGAAATTTTGTCCGACTTGAGACGGCGCCGACGCCTCATGACTGTCACGTGTGCCATCAAAGTACCGCGATAGCGATTCCAGAGTAGCCGGCTGACTTAGCCGGCGCAGTTTCTTCAGAACAGCTGAAGGAGCTCTGATGACCACATGGCTGTTTCAGGATTGGCCAGATTCACCGCATGACAACGATCACGTGTGTTTTGGGTTTATTCTAACATCCTCAAGGCCGATAATGCTGACAAATCTGTTTTTAGATCAACAAAAGTGTTTTTACTGTAGTCGCAATGTATTGAGTCAGATTAATCATAAAACACTGATAAAAGCATATATAACCCCACTTTATTAGTATTTAAATAGTATATATTTATGTTGATCATTATTCTTGTTCAGATGGCACTGTATTAAGCAGTATATGAAACGTGTTTCTGTTGCTCATGAAAACGCTTTTAAAAAGTCTGTGTATTTGATAAATATTGCATTTAATTCACTTCATCTGTGATGTGCATGCAAACACCGCGAGAGCGTCACTAACGAGAGCAGAAAGTGTCCGACTTGACAGCTCCGTTTTCAACTCCGCCCCGACTGCTCTCGGCTAATCTCCTTGATCGCCGTATGTAGCCGTAGATGAAGTCGAACACACCTTAAATTATTTCAGCTCTGTTGTTTTTATATGGAAATAAATATGATGAACAAGACACTCAAAGTGCTTGCTATTTAATTCCATGCGAAAGGCGTATTTATCATCCATTTTTACTTTAATACAAACGTGTATTTTAGATTTTTATAAAAAAAAATATGACAACAATCACATATCTCACGCAGAAATCGCACTGGCATAGTGTTTCATTCATGCATAATTTAAACACATAACCACATGACATTAGATTAAAAAATAAAACATTTTAGAAAAGAATGGCAACATCATGGTTGTCTGAGCCAATGAGCTTTAAGCTGTGTCGTCAGCCAGTCGTTTCCCATCGTGCTTTTGGTCAGCACAGTCGGTGGAGAGCTACTGCGCCCGACTGCGCAATCCGACAAGGCCGCCTCGCAGTCCCGAAAGTTTTTTGGCACACGTCACCATGACATCAGAGCAAGGCGGACGTAACTCGGACACATTTCTAACCGGCATGCATCTTGCGGTGATCACCTGTGATCAATTCTGTGCAGAATTTTCTCATATTAAACAAGGCTAAGATGTGTCTGGCTTGAAACGGTGATAAGCAGAATGAATCTCGGCTGTTGAGTCATTTT
>CM070007.1:3654683-3777183 GCA_036247105.1 Cirrhinus mrigala
CCCCGCATGCACAGCACTCCTTAATCGGCATCTCGTCTTCCTCTTGCCGGATCGCCAAAGGGGAACTTGAGGCAAACGGCGTCCTCTTAGGGCGTTGTCAACGGCGAGAAGAGTTAACGGCGGTGAGTAGAAGTCTTCGATGCTTGCTTCGTGAAGGAGAAAGATTCTGAGTTAATGACGCTCAGCCCGACATATATATAGTGGGTGGCTCCGCCCCTAGGTCGAGAGCTCGAGCGTCATTAGCCGGTAAAGTTTACCGGCGCGATGCAATCAGGCTTCAGTATTTGGGAGGAGGGGGATAACCCCAAGCGTATGCTAACGCAGTGTCGAGAGACCGAACTTGATAGGGAACTGAAACTCATTCTGCGTATCCCCGTTTCCAGCCAGACACACCTTAGGCTTGTTTAAAATGAGCAAATTCTGCGCAGAATTGATCACCGGTGATCACCGCAAGATGCATGCCGGTTAGAAATGTGTCGGAGTTACGTCCACCTTGCTCTGATGTCATGGTGACGTGTGGCAAAAAACTTGCGCGACGGCGAGGCAGCCTTGTCGGATTGCGCAGTCGGGCGCAGTAGCTCTCCACCGACTGTGCTGACCAAAAGCACGATGGGAAACGACTGGCTGACTACACAGCTTAGAGCTCATTGGCTCAGACAACCGTGATGTTGCCGTTCTTTTCTAAAATGTTTTATTTTTTAATCTAATGTCATGTGGTCATGTGGTTATGTGTTTAAATTATGCATGAATATTCCCAAACACTATGCCAGTGCGATTTCTGCGTGAGATATGTGATTGTTGTCATATTTTTTTATAAAAATCTAAAATACACGTTTGTATTAAAGTAAAAAAGGATGATAAATACGCCTTTCGCATGGAATTAAATAGCAAGAACTTTGAGTTTCTTGTTCATCATATTTATTTTCATATAAAAACAACAGAGCTGAAATCATTTAAGGTGTGTTCGACTTCATCTACGGCTACATACGGCGATCAACGAGATTAGCCGAGAGCACTCGGGGCAGAGTTGAAAACGGAGCTGTCAAGTCGGACACTTTCTGCTCTCGTTAGTGACGCTCTCGCGGTGTTTGCATGCACTATCACAGATGAAGTGATTAGGTGTGTTCGACTTAACGCTGCGCTGCGCAGCTCGATCAAATTCTGACTTGAAGCAGTGCATGCCGGTTAGAAATTTTGTCCGACTTGAGGCGGCGCCGACGCCTCGTGATTGTCACGTGTGGCATCAAAGTACCGCGATAGCGATTCGAGAGCAGCCGGCTGACTCAGCCGGCGCAGTTTCTTCAGAGCAGCTGCAGGAGCTCTGATGACCACATGGCTGTTTCACGATTGGCCAGATTCACCGCATGACAACGATCGCGTGTGTTTTGGGTTTATTCCAACATCCTCAAGACCAATAATGCTGACAAATCTGTGTTTTTAGAACAATAAAAGTGTTTTTACTGTAGTCGCAATGTTATATTGAGTCACATTTATTCATAAAACACTGATAAAAGCATATATAACCCCACTTTATTAGTATTTAAAATAGTATATGTTCATGTTGATCATTATTCTTGTTCAGATGGCGCTGTATTAAGCAGTATATGAAACGTGTTTCTGTTGCTCATGAAAACGCTTTTGAAAAGTTTGTGTATTTGCTAAATATTGCATTTAATTTACTTCATCTGTGATAGTGCATGCAAACACCGCGAGAGCTTCACTAACGAGAGCAGAAAGTGTCCGACTTGACGCCTCCGTTTTCAACTCCGCCGGCGACTGCTCTCGGCTACTCTAGTTGATCGCCGTCTGTAGCTGTAGATGAAGTCGAACACACCTAATTAAATGCAATATTTAGCAAATACACAGACTTTTTAAAAGCGTTTTCATGAGCAACAGAAACACGTTTCATATACTGCTTAATACAGCGCCATCTGAACAAGAATAATGATCAACATAAATATATACTATTTAAATACTAATAAAGTGGGGTTATATATGCCTTTATCAGTGTTTTATGATTAATCTGACTCAATATAACATTGCGACTACAGTGAAAACACTTTTGTTGATCTAAAAACAGATTTGTCAGCATTATCGGCCTTGAGGATGTTAGAATAAACCCAAAACACACGTCATCGTTGTCATGCGGTGAATCTAGCCAATCGTGAAACAGCCATGTGGTCATCAGAGCTCCTTCAGCCGTTCTGAAGAAACTGCGCCGGCTGAGTCAGCCGGCTACTCTCGAATCGCTATCGCGGTACTTTGATGGCACACGTGACAGTCATGAGGCGTCGGCGCCGTCTCAAATCGGACAAAATTTCTAACCGGCATGCACTGCTTCAAGTCAGAATTTGATCGAGCTGCGCAGCGCAGCGTTAAGTCGAACACACCTATTATGTTAATCAGCAACACAGCAGGTGAGTGTGATGACGCGATATCCGCATTTGATCTCGTAGGTATCTGTTCTACTTCCAGAGGTCAGAACTGTCCGTCTTGACTTCACTTATTTCACTCCTCCCCTCACTGCAGCCGCCTACTCTCGCCTACATTTCAGGCGAGGCGAGGCGCATCTCAAACGAGCCTAAAGGTGTGTTCGACTTAACGCAGCGCTGCGCAGCTCGATCAAATTCTGACTTGAAGCAGTGCATGCCGGTTAGAAATTTTGTCCGGCTTGAGGCGGCGCAGAAGCCTCGTGACCGTCACGTGTGGCATCAAAGTACCACGATAGCGATTCGAGAGCAGCCGACTGACTCAGCCGGCGCAGTTTCTTCAGAGCAGCTGCAGGAGCTCTGATAACCACATGGTTGTTTCACGATTGGCCAGATTCACCGCATGACAACGATCACGTGTGTTTTGGGTTTATTCTAACATCAGGCTCGTTTGAGATGCGCCTCGCCTCACCTGAAATGTAGGCGAGAGTAGGCGGCTGCAGTGAGGGGAGGAGTGAAAACAGTGTTGCCAACTTAGCAATTTTGTTGCTAGATTTAGCAACTTTTCAGACTACCCTAGCAACCTTTTCTTCAAAAGCAACAAATTTAGCTATTTTCAAAATTTATTTGGCAACTTTCAGCAACTGTAACTCAAATGATAATAAAGCACACATTTTCCCTCTAAATTACACAAAAAAATCTAAAGCAGCTGTTCAATAAGAATTGTTCATTTATAATAACACCTTGTTATCAGTTTCTACCTGCACTTGGTGATCACTTAAAAATATGTAGAAAAAGGAAAAAAAAGAACTGGTTATTCATAAGTTGTAACCTGAGAACATAAAATACAATGTGTAAATTTAAATTTAGGTTAAAAAAAAACCTGTAAAAAATCAATGGATAAAATTTCTTCAAATTAACACGGTGCACTGTGCCCTATTTTAGACTTTTTTTTTTTTATGTGTATAATACATCAACACCCATAACCTTTGTGGTTAGTGCATTGACATGTAGTGCAACTGCGCTCACGGCGACCCGAGTTCGAATCCCGCCTCGAGGTTCTTTGCTAATCCTGTTCTCCTCTCTCCTCCCAGTACTTTCCTGTCAGCTCTCCACTGTCCTCTCATAATAAAGGTGTAAAAAGCCCATAAATAAATATATATATAAAAAAAGAAGTGTAGAATACTAACTATCAATACACTGCTAAAGAATATATTTGTTCAGAATGTATAGTTAATAAGAGAATACATAAAATGTAATTCTGTGCTCTATTATTCTATGCACTTTTGCATTGGGGTTACATAATGATGTCATCGCGCTGTGACGTCACAACGTCATTTAGCAACTTATAGCAATAAATCGTCCTGTCTTTAGCAACTTTCCCCAAAAATAAGTTGGCAACACTGAGTGAAATAAGCGCAGTCAAGACGGACAGTTCTGACCTCTCGACGTAGAACAGATACCTACGAGATCAAAGGCGGATATCGCGTTATCACACTTACGTGCTGTGTTGCTGATAAACAAGATACAATTTCAGCTCTGTTGTTTTGTTTTTGAGTCAGATTTATCATAAAACACTGATAAAAGCATAAATAACCCCACTTTATTCGTATTTAAATAGTATATGTTTATGCTGATCATTATTCTTGTTCAGATGGCGCTGTATTAAGCAGTATATGAAACGTGTTTCTGTTGCTCATGAAAACGCTTTTGAAAAGTCTGTGTATTTGATAAATATTGCATTTGATTCACTTCATCTGTGATGTGCATGCAAACACCGCGAGAGCGTCACTAACGAGAGCAGAAAGTGTCCGGCTTGACAGCTCCGTTTTCAACTCCGCCGGCGACTGCTCTCGGCTACTCTCGTTGATCGCTGTCTGTAGCCGTAGATGAAGTCGAACACACCATAATATTTCAGTCGTCTACCCACCTGAGACCTGCACGTCGTGATTGGACAAATGTGAGCAGTTTACAAGACATTAACACAACCACCTTCAACAAGTAAGTTAGCTCATTATGTTTTCAAAGTTTTATTTATGATTCTGGAAACAAAATAGTGGATAATGCGTCTGCTTCCAGTGAGATTGACTGTAACATGCACATAGCATTTAGACTGTTGTTATTTACAAAAAAACAGTCTTTTATGCTGCTTAATATTGCAAATTGGTTGTCATATGTTCTCTATGTGTTCGTGGACTTTCTAGTTTCTAGTATTTTTCTAGCTCCATGTTGTTGTTTGTAGTTTTTCCCCTTGATTCTCTCCCCCATGTGTGTCTTGTTAAGATTGCTTGCCCCTGTTTATGTAGCCCCTGTGCGTCTCTTGTTACTTTGTCACTTGTTTTTGTAGTGGATGTATTGTGCATGTCTGTGTGTTTTGGTTTCACTCTTATTTTCTCCTTGTACACAGATCCTTGTCTCTGGCTATCTGCTTCCATTCTCAGCATTACACTGATAATATTTTAATTTATTTTTGTAATCATGGGCACACTGTACTGTAGCAAAAATAGTTTTACCATTTACTGCACCAGTTATTTACATACAGTGGCTAATGAATCTGAAGTCTCACACATTCTAAGAAAAGATTCACTTCTGTGTTGCAAAATAAAGTGGATGGTCTGTTTTGCGAGTGCAGTGTTTTCAGTGTATTGTGAATTCAAACGTGAACTGAAAAGGGTACGTTTATTGCAATCTTTATTTTTATTTTTTTATTTTTTTATTTATTTTTTTCACAGTGTCTGATCTGAGGATTGTTCTGCTGGGTAAAACTAGATCAGGAAAGAGTTCAACAGGAAACACTATACTGGGCAGAGATGTGTTCAGAGTGAGTAACAATGCTGGGCCTACAACTAGACAATGCTTACACCAAAGAACAACAAATGGCACAAACGTCATCTCAGTGATCGACACACCTGGGTTGTTTCACACATCCCTGACTGAAAGACATCTAAAGGCTGAGATTGAAAAGAGTGTGGAGATGTGTGCTCCTGGTCCTCATGTGTTTCTGCTGGTCATCAGACTGAACAGCTTCACAGAGGAAGATAAAAACACAGTGAAATGGATTCAGGAGAACTTTGGAGAAGATGTTAAGAGATTCACTATGGTGTTGTTCACTGGAGCTGATCAGTTAAACAGAGAATTAGACGAATTTCTGCAGGAAAACCAAGAGCTGCAGAAGTTAGTGGATGAATATGCAGGAAGATATCATGCATTCAATAATATGGAGAATAATGATCAAGCTCAAGTCACCAAACTAGTGGAGAAGATCAACAACACGGTTGAGAGAAATAATGGACACTACACCATTGAGATGTTCAAGAAGACTAAGAGAAAGACACTCATGATAAACATTTTAAAGATAATAGCCGTTTTAACATTTTCATGTGTATTGTATCGAATAGGAAGATTCTGGCAGCCAGTGACATACATATGCAAGTAATACTGTCAACATCTGTTTTTGAGAAAGTAGCACTGGTTTTCAGAGTCTGCACTCCCCAAATCACACCCTTACCAGGGGTCACAAAACTGCATGGAAGTTTCCAGTATACCTAGTAAGACCCTGATTAGCTGGTTCCGGTGTGTTACATCAGGGCTGGAGCTAAAATACCTGCTGCTGCTGTAGAGAAACAACAACAACAACTACAAATGACTTTCAGCCACATAATGTCGTATTACATAAAATATTGCTAGGAATCGAATGAGAAATGTTAACCATTTTAAGAGAAATACATGATGTAAGTAGGCTTTTGTTTCAGTTAGTAAGATTATAGACATGCATATGGTGTTTCTTTACACATTCAGCCATGTGGACAATCTTAACGTCTGTATTTTGCAGTAAGACATTTTAAGATGAAGTTGTTTCTTGAAACAGTTCTTTTCCTGTGTTTATTTATTTAGAAGACCCATGGTTCTAGAGCAGTTAACACCCCTAATCTAGTACATATTTTCTCACAAGTCATTTCATTCAAGCAGAAAGAGCTTTTGAAGAAATCACCATGTTAAATTTGACTGTGCAAAGAAGTAAACAAGAGTGAGTCATGAGACATGAAAGCGAAAGTTACCAGAGGCCAACAATGGAAGGTGTGTTTGAGGAACACATGCAGTTTACCTTGTGATGTTGCCATGACAACCTGCTGGCATTGACAGTGCAGCAATAGAGCCTTCATTGTCTAAAATGTGTTTGTGAGTACATGCAGTACAGTCAATCTGGTTAGTAATGCATGAAGCTAGTGATGCTGTTTGTGGAATCAAGAGATTTAATGTCTTCTAAGGGCTGTGGCTAAAGTCAGTTGTAGTTTTTATGTTTCTCTTGTTTCTGTTCTTGTTGTTTCTACTTCATTCAGTAATTCTGCTTGTTAACAGCAGGAGTTTATCGCTAATGATGTGTAGATTTTTTTTTTTTAATAGACTTCTTTTCCTATATTTTTACTATGCATCCTTACTCTCATTTCAAATGTCTCTAAGCGCTTGCTGGGGGCTTAGAGATGGAGAGTTAGATCTGCATACAAAGTACCATGTGTAAGCAATCTTTTCTGAATAGTGTCAAATACTGTGTCTTTTATAACCGGTGGTTTATAATGTTACAGTTTGCATATTGAATTTTCAACAATATTTGTATAACAATATCCCATTACTAGTTTGTGTAACAGCATTATTTGTGTGGTTTGGTCATAATGTTTAAATAAAGTTAAACCTTGAATTCTAAATTCTGCTCGTTTATGTGGTAGGACTATGAGGAACAACTGATTGTAATTTGTAAGTCAATATAGTCTTTATAAACTTGTATGCAAAATATGGTTATTCAGATGCAACAATGTTTTGCTTGTCTGAGACCAGTGTGACTGTCCACGGCTGCACTTATGATAATAATTAAAAATTAATAAACACAGCCTGTCCTGCATGCATGTGCCCAACCTATTTGTGTAAATAATTCTATAAAATAGGAAAAAATATGTTACATATTACTATCATTTACTTGTTTTATCTGCCTTTTCTTTGTGTTTTACTGGATCTAATCAACACAAATTTTCAAAGCAAACAAACAATCAAAAATAAAAGAATCACTAGCATAATTGCTCCTGACCACTAGGGGACAGTGTTAAGCTGGAAACTTTCTGGACCAATAGTGTTCTAGAGCATTTTACTATTATAAACAGAGAGGAGAATGGTGTTATTTAATTTTATGCAGGTCAGTTTACTGTTGATGTACACACTTTTACGTGTTGTGTAAGTACTTCACTAAAATACTGGACAATTTTGCATAGCTTAAAACTGATATTTAATTAGAAGAAAGGGTACAGAACTTGCATGAAGAGCACGAGATCTTTCTTTTTCTGTTCTGGGCTGCATTTCTCAAAATCAATGTAAGTTTAGATCCCAGTTTAGTTTCAGTGTGTTTACCAGAGTATGTGAGCGGAGCGGTGCCATTTTGAACGGAGCGAGGAGCGGATCTTTTAAAAGCCGGAGCATCGTGGTTTTCACTCGCTTGCTCCACTACCGCTCCATCACGAGTACAATTCATGCCAACGGCCCGTAATATGACTGCATATTTAGCAAGAACTCACATGTTAAGCACAGTCACTAGCTTGATATAGATGGATCACTGAGCTCAGAAAGAATGTGAAGATTATAATGACAGCAATATACATGAGCGGGAGGTTTAGGAGGATAGTTTTCGAGGAATTTGTTTGCTCCTTCTAGATACTGAATATTTTCGGATGAAAGCATGATTTTAACAGGTACAACACTTATTTACACACGCAGAAAAAAAAGCAGATGATACTTTTTAATGCTGACAACCACGTAATAAGCTTGACAGTAATGTGGTAGAAAAAATAGTTTGCACTAGTGGTCCAATAAGCCACAAAACTTTTCTCGTAGTATTTTATTTTGTTTTATTTTATCGTAATATATGTTATGTGATATTTAAAAACATACTGAAATACTTTAGCCGTAAATTTCCTCGGAACGAAGGGGGAGCGAGGAGTGGAGCGGGAAGTGGGAAATGGTAAACCCGGAGCGGAGCTGGATTGGAGAGCTGGAGTGATTATTGAATGCTTAGAGCGCGGAGGGGAAATTGTTGCCGCTCCACTCCGCTCACATACTCTGTTCTCTACTCAGCTATAGACCATTTCGCTAGATGTAAACAACGCTGGTCCAGAAGCACTTCCTGTTTTTTTTTTTTTTTTTTTTTTTTTTAAATTCACATATACAAATACATCTTAAAGGCGCTAATGTAACATTTTCATCCAGTCAAATGTTATGTTGGTTGTATTTTTTTGTGATGTTTGTGTAAAGTTAAAAAAAAATAAACAGGAAGTGTATCGGGACCAGTATGTTTACATCTAGCGAAATGGTCTATACACATATGAGCTCAGATTTTAAGTTCAACTCTTGCCCTTTCACTGAGCTCGTTTCAGGATTGTGGATGGTTAGATCTGCAGTACTGTGGGAATAAGATCTACTGTGTAGTTAGCACTGTTTTCATGAGATGATTCTGGACAGTGATTTCATGTGATTTGCCCTTTTCTGTGGCCCTTTTCCCCCAGTTGACAAATGTATCTGCTAATGCCCTAGTTGTGTGAAAGGCTCTTGTAAGGATTTTCAGATTTTCCTGAATTGCCACAGCTATTCTATTAGCAGAAATAATATTGATAATTTCCACATTATTGTTTAAGGATCAGGGTGGATTATGTGAGTAGGTCATAAAGGGTGTTTATGTTTGACAAAATAATAAAACTAATCCAAATCTTGAAACCAGATTAATTAGTCATTGTAAATCTTAGTTGGACTTTGTCATTCTGGTGTACTTGTAACTCACACAATTCATTATCACTGAAGTCAATCAAATGGCACCATAGGTCGATTTGAATTAATCTGAATCATTAAAGACAAATTATCTTATAGTCCAAGAAAAGATACATATTATATGCAGGAATCTTTCATTTGCTCCTCTAGATTCTGTTTGTGGGCCAGTGGTTCTTTTATATATGTGAATGACTATAGAAATGGTCTCAGTACTCGGGCCATGTAATTAAAACACAGAGGTTAAACATTAACTCAGAAAGACAAACTGAATCCTGTTAGTGAAGCTTCTGTCATCTATAACTGCACTGTAGACACAAGACAGTTGGCGGACAGCCTTGAATTCAAAACTGAAGAAAGAGTGGACTGGACAGCAAGATCTGGCAAAATGGCTCTGAATCAGCAATCACCATTTATCAACCCAGTAAGTGACTTAACTTATATATGTGACAGAAATATTATTCTCTTGCTGCCTAAAATATTATACTCATGAAGTCATGAAAACATCGTCACATGCGGCTGTTAAGGAATTTACGCCATTATTATTGTCAATGAACAGATGCCAGTTTAGTGAGGAAAATTAAACGAATGTAGTTCTACTTCGCAATAAACTGCAATATGCAAATCTGTTTATTTTTTACTGACAGCCTACTATGTATGTCATTCTTCATTTTAACGTGTAACTTGTATGATTGACGTGATTGTCAGCACTGCCACTGTTGCCCGTCATGAGATTAAATAAATAGCAGCACGCTGAAATTACTCCCAGATAAATAATCAGAGTGATTCACATTTATTTTTAATATTATTTTGTTTATTCTTGCAGTGTATTTATTATGATTTACTTCTCGTTTTTGTATAACGTATGATACTATTCAATAAAGATACTCAATCACGGAGGATGACTCATTTATGATGATCAGTATTGTTTTGGAATAATTGTATATGGGCTGGAAAGCACTCACACTTGTTTATTTAAACAACTTTAATTTGATGTAATTATTGAGGATTGCATCATAAAGTACGTAAAGTACCCCGTTGGTTCACTGTAAAAAATTATTTGTTGACACAACTTGACTTAGTCAAGTCATTTTGTTGCATTGACTTAGTTAAGTTTAGCAAACACTAGGTGTTAAGTTCACTCAACTTATATGTAGTTGTTGAAATAACTTGAAGTAAATTGAGCCAACGAACTGTATCAATTAAAAAGCATGTTGTAGCCAATCAGAATTCATCCATGGCTCCCATCATGCATTGCGGCATGAATAAATTATGAGCGGAATTGTCTTTGTAATTTCTTTTATTCTTACTATTTTCTTTTGTTTTTGTTGTTTTTATGTGACTTTTTAGTAGCTTGTTTTGTGATGTTCAGAGTTGATCTGTTTATCTGAATATGCTGTTTGTCACCGTTGTTGAGATTCATACACTGGTTCTTGATATCTGTGTGCACCTAAACAAAGAGACTTCTTCAGAAAGTTTTTTTTTTTTTTTTTTTTTTTTTTTTTAATCACAACAGCTTGTAAGAAATTCTCCTAAAATGTATAAAAAAAGACAGGATCTTTTTTTGTGGAATCATAAAGCTGATGCTAATTATTTAAGATAATCTTTATTTGACTTTAATCACTGAATTTGTTTAGGGTCTAATCTCTGAGTTATATTTGCAATAAAGGAAATATAACTCAGAAATTAAACTCCAAATGAGTTCAACGATTCAGGTCAAAAAATGATTATGCTAAAACATAATCATCACCTCCTGATTACTGTGCTCTTGGCTTGTCTGGCTACTTTAATACAGTCACAGTAGCCAAAGAAAATTTAAAGTTAAAAATCTAAGTGTCAAGAGCCCAACTAAAGCAAATACTGACCACTATAATGGTTGCTTAAAAATTGTGATTTTTCTCCTGTGGTGATTCTGCTAACATCAGGTGTCTTCAATAATGGTCAGCTATCACTTAATTTATCATTAATTATCTGCGTCTGTCTCAACTTAGTTAAAAAGTATGTCATCATGATGTATGAGTATCTGGCACATGTGCATTACACAGAAAGTTGATAGAATGTTTTGTTGTTATATGGACATGTTATTTTAAGTTTTCAATTCCTATTTAAGTTGGGGTTGTTCCAACTCGTCCTATTGTGTAATGAGACAGTGCAAGTTGACAGGACATGATTTAACTTGTCCACCTGACTAAAACTCAGAATCATTTTTTACAGTGAATTGGGACGAAAGTAACACAACAATACAAGCTAGATTTTTTGTGTTACTCTTGTTTTTATTAAATATACATGACTATGACCTTGTTAATATGTAACCGTAAACACATTTTCCTTTTAAGTGTTATCAAATGTTTCAAAACCTGAGTGTAAAAACTTGAATTGTTTAAATGATTTATTTATTTATTTATTTATTTATTCAACTTATTTTTTATAAAACATTTTTTTAACAGAATTAACAATATGAAAATTAAATTACATTAACATAATATAAATTGTCAACATAATGTAACAGTAGGCCTATTCATGTTTCTATCCAGTTGTTTGTATGCATACATTCAAAATGTGCATAAAAAACATCTGGAAACACAGCAAATTCATAGGTGGAGGTGGAAAAGCTAAAGTATGTTTAAAATGTAAATTTGACTAAGGTAAATGTAATGTAGCAATATCCCTGAGACTGATATTCCTGACAGATGGCCTATGTCCAGAAATGCCCTCTCATGAACACTGAATCAGACCTCTGTCTGTCTGACCCTCACTCTTGGCAAATTCTTTTTGTATAATACAACATAAACATTTATAATAAACGTTTTAAATGATGTAAGACACAGAAAGTCACCAAATTAGCATGCAGCGGGACAAAAGAACCACTTGTTGTCACTGTAGGGGTACAAAAGTAAGAAGTGTTACTTTCGTCCCGACAGAAACTCCTGACATTTAAATTCGATTTACTTCTATACTAAAAAACTCTGAAAAGCCAAACTTCAGGATGTATTACAGCACTAAATAACATGTAGACTGTTCATTACTGTGACACATGAAACGAGAAACACAGCACAACTAATTTGAAAAAAAAATTACCACCCAGCTAACAATTTTTGGTTCCCAGAACGTTCTGGGAACGTTAGGTTTTGGTTCCAAGAACGTTCCCTGTAGGTAATTAAAAAGAGAACCTACAGGGAATGTTCCTAGAACGTTCTCATTTGGTTCCCAAAAATATAACCAAACGGGAACCACAGGGGAACGTTAGGGGAACGTTCTGTGTTTGCTGGTCACTTCCATAATTTACTTACAATACTCGAAAACTTTCTGGACCTAACCGCGGGAAACAATGACAAAATCACGTGATATTTCTCAGCTCCGTCAAGGGTGGGGTGCTGAATGTGCTGTCATAGCTTGGAAAGCAAATATAGTCCGGGCTTTGAGAAAATAGCTTTGCTACTTTTGTCCCCACTCTCCCCCATGTCAGGTATCATAAAGCCATCTCCCTTGGTTTCACAATATTCAACTAATGATTGTACAATGATTGAGTTTCGTATTTTTAGAAGACATATCTGTGCTGAATTTTACATAAATAAGTCACAACTATCTCGTACTATGGGCACAGCTATTGATAAAGGCTGCAGCAGAAGTGTTTTTACAGTACTATTTGAAACTTCCGCTTTTCAAATGCAAAAGTGTGATAGGAATAACGATAACGCAAAGGAGCTGAGGCTTCTAGGCCGGTTACTAGTTGCCCGTGTGCGGTGGTGGGATTCGAGCACGGAGTGCAGTGTGTTCACACTTGACTTGATTTTTGTGCGAGCGTATGCGTGGTGCGACCTGTGCACTGGGTGGTAAGATTTTGTGACATCAGAGCTTGCACTTATTAACTAGCTTACCTTGGTCCTCGGTAAGCCTCGGTCTCTCGTGTTTCATTTTCAACTGTTTTTCATGTCATCCTAGTTTGGTCCCTCAGTCTTTTAATGATTTTAGAATTCAGATTTGATTGTAAAATGAAGTTTTGTATTTTTGGTATGCACGTCTCAAGTCCTTTTTGAAACTAAGTTCCTGTGTGCCCTTTTCAGTGAATGATTTATAGGTGTTGAAATTTCCCTGTTGATAGGGTGGTGTAGCTTGCATAGGTTGGAGTTGTTTCTCCTGTTTGATCATAGCTGCCTGCTACACATACATGAAACTCCACTGAAATACTTTCAGCTACATTACTTTATTCTTATGCAATCACAAGTTTAATAACCCTGACTTATTTGAGGTCAAATTTCATGACATTCATTTTCTTATTCTTTGTGTTTTCATTGGTTTGATATGAGCCTGAGGGTGCTTAGCTGGTGCGGAAGATGACTTTCCAAAATACACATGAGACAGAGCGTGGGGTAAATCATTGCTTAACATAGTCAGTGTTTTTACGAGATGGAGGAATTTGATGGAATGCTTGGGTTTCAATTGATACGACAAACTTGTGAAGTTTCTTCTCCACAGGTAACCTACAATTGCAGTTAAAAGTATTCATTTTATGTTGAACAACAGTCCTAATGTTTTGAACCTTTTATTGAAAGTAGCCTAATTTTTCTTGTTGTTTCTTGTAAAGTTTGAGTTGGGGAGGTGTAACGAGTGAAAGGGGCGTTTGCAGTGATTGCTTGAAAACATGCTTTATTTTTGTAGTTCCGCTAGATGACACTAGTAGTGCAGAAACTGCCCACTCTATCTGTCAGCGTAAAAGAATATTTAATATATCTGGTATTTGACATAAATTGTCTTTTTAGCATAAAAATATATTTTAGTGAATAGCAGAACTTTCAGTCAGTGCTTATTCAGCCATTGATCAAATTTCACTGTACAAGTAATCATTTCTCTTAATCACAATAT
The DNA here is from genome assembly GCA_036247105.1 of Cirrhinus mrigala. Classification (NCBI taxonomy): domain Eukaryota; kingdom Metazoa; phylum Chordata; class Actinopteri; order Cypriniformes; family Cyprinidae; genus Cirrhinus; species Cirrhinus mrigala. The sequence continues at coordinate 3,668,777 of CM070007.1, forward strand.
AAATAGACCCATCAGCCCATTTTTAATTACTTCAAGAGTAAGCAGACCTGCCAACGTGTTCCTTCAAGTCCTGTTGTTGCAGTTCATCTGGATGTCACATACAGCTGGGTTGCTCTCCTTTAGGAATAGTTCACCCCAAAAATTTCCTGATTATTTACTTACCCCAAGCCACCCAATATGTTTTTTTCTTTAGCTGAAATTAGCTGAAGCAAAACAACCAGTCATTTTCAGAACAAACAAACAAACAAACAAACAAAAAAGGAAAACCATAGAAAAAACACTCTGGAATTGTTACAATGTTCATGATAATGGCAGAATAAAATTATTGTAAATTACATAAACAAGTATGATGATAAACAAGCACTCATTTTGTGGGATGTCTGGTATGAAAATCTTTCACACAGGTTGTCCCATTCAGTTGTATGATCAAAGGAGGACTACAAAATGGGATGAGTATTACTGTATGTGGACGGGTTTTGCCAAATGCGGACAGGTGAGTAATAGTCTGCTTTGTATGCACTTTATCATGTCAACTTAATTGATATCGACTGATTTTTTTAACTTTAGTCTGTTAAGATTAAGCTAATTTTTAGTATACTGCACAGCTGTTTTTCTCTTCCTCTCTATTTCGTCTTCACCAGATTCAACGTGAACCTTCAACATGGGTCTGAGATTGTTGCTCTGCAGGTTAACCCTCGCTATCCATCCTGGCTTGGCCCTGGGTACGTTGTGCACAACACCCGTCAATTTGGGAAGTGGGGCTGGGAGGAACGCAAGGTCGAAACTCCTTTCCCAAAAGGCCAGACATTTTCTTTGCAGATCCTTGTCACTCAGGAGTGTTACAAGGTGACTTCAACTCTGCTTTATTTTTTCCTTCAACTGCCACTAAAAGGCCTTTTTTATTGTTGCACATAAATGGCAATGTTTTGCCTTTTCCTAGATAAGTGCAAATGGGAAACCCTTCTCGGAGTACAAGCACCGCATAGCCTTCTCAGATGTGGATCGCATGTGCGTGGTTGGGAAGGTGGAACTGAGTTTAGTTAGCTTCCACTATGCTGCGGTGAGAAATTAAAACTGTGCATCTAAGTATCTTGTATACTTTCTCATCAAATGTGTCAAAATTCAAAAATATTATGTGATCTGAAAATCACAACTGAATCTACTGCACAGACATTCTAATACTCTAATATTGTTAAAGGCATTTGGACCTATAGTCAGATCTGCCACTCACTTCTGAGAATGTATAGTCTGTGATATATATATAATGGCAAATATAATTTTATTTGTTTTGTTTAAATTATTATTATTATTATTATTATTATTAATAATAATAATAATAATAATCAGCTGAATTCTACTGAATATATTCCTGTCCTAAATACAAATTTAATTTACAGCCCAGTCACGCTGCACTTCCAGGATCCTTGGTAAGTTATTTTAAATGTTTAGCAAACAAATAATCTCCATACATCTCTAGTGAGACATTATGGTGTTCTAGATGTGTTTAAATTGTTTAGATGCAAATGTATGGAATCTCTGTAGCTATTTCATGACTTCATTTGATGGTTAATGCTCTTACCTGGGTCACACTTTTTGGCGATTCAAGATAAAAATACTTTGGAAAAATGTATACTTTTGGCCAGTTAAAAAAAAAAAAAAAAAAAAAAAAAACATTTCTAATTTTCACTGTGTAAATACTGTTTGAATAAAATACCTAATGGCATTTTATATTATTATTATTATTATTATTATTATTATTATTATTATTATTATTATTATTATTAATAATTTTATTATTCTTTTTTTTTTCTTTTTTTTTTTTTTTTCAAAACTCATTGGAATATTATTTATTTATTTATTTATTTTAAATAACTAAATTGTCAATTATTACTTTCACTCACACTCAGACAGTCCCGTACAAAACCATCATCCATGGTGGATTACAGCCTGGAAAAGGTATTATCATCCAAGGAGTCATCAGCCCACAAGCAAAAAGGTTTGACAATGTCACTTCAGTTGTAAATTTTTCCACCCCTAATATTATTAGAATGTCACATCTTCCTGATCAATAAAACTGAGATAGATGTGTTTGTTTGTTTATTTATTTATTTATAAATAATTTCCTCTCATTTTCTTTCTCCAACAGAGTGGTGTTTAGTCTACGGCACAAAGCTGGAATTGCGCTTTACTACAGTCCTTGTTTTGATAAGAAACTGGTTGTGTGTAACAGCTGTAGAAATGGGAAATGGGACATAGAGGAGCACTCTCAACTCATGCCGTTTGAGAGAGGGCAGGCTTTTCAGGTATTCATACATATGTCTTTATGATTCCCTATCAAACTCTTTCTGTTCAAATGGACAATGTGTATGACTGTAAAATATAGGTTGGGGGTTAATCTATATTTTAGGTTTACACTGTTTTACTTCACAATATTGTAATGATATTCTTGCACCAAACATCTATGTTGTTATGCAATTTAATACTTTTTATTAATTTTATAGTCGGGAGGGAAATATTATTTTGCACAAAGCTACCTACAGTATAACAGTCCCTTAGATGGCATAGTTAGTGTCACAGACAGCAAGCAACGATTAAAGCAGAAGAAGAAAAAAAAAAGTAAAGTCAGTGTTGATGCATCCTTAGTTGTTGAAACCATGTCGATCAACCATCAACACATAAATTAATGTTGTTGATGATTAAAAAAAAAAAAAGAAAAAAAAAAAAAAAAGATCTCTCATAAAGTCAAAGTAGGACAAAAAGATTTTATTATTAAAATTTTTTCATACCCAAAGCATATAAGAATTAATCACGTCACCTAAGTGCAAGTCATATGTCAACTCCATGGCACACAAACAATATAACACAGCCTTTTAGTATCCCTGCAGCTATTTAAAGCAGTTGAAAGTGTCTGCCATGGTTTGAAAATGTCCCTGCAGTCTCCACCCATGTGTGCCATTGGCTTTTATTAAAATTTTAGTGCTGGTCCAACATACTTGAAACATTGAAATCTCACTCCCAGTCAAGATTACATTAAGGATAAAAACTCAACCATGCATCACCCTGATAAAATGTATACAAACTCAAAAAAATAATTTAGTGGATTTGCATTTTCTATATTCATTAAGGTATAAATAAACAATGCAATCACACTCACACTTATATATTTGCACTGACTTAAGTTTTTTTAAGAGTACAAATGTAGGGTTCTAAAGGTTTGATTTGTTTCTTCGATTATTATTATTATTATTATTATTATTATTATTATTATTATTATTATTATTTAACAAATACATTATAATGAAAGATTTCACATTTTTGACTTGTATGTGCATTTCAGGTCACCATTTGTTGCAGTCCTAAAAATTATGAGGTGTTTGTCAATGGTGAACAAACCCACGCTTACAGCCATCGCTACACTAATCTGGCGGAGATTGATGTTTTGGAAGTTAGTGGAGACTTGCAGCTAAGCTTTGTTCAGCCCTGAGGAGGATTTATGAGGAATATGTTCAAAACCTGCATAAATTAAACAAAAAATGTGCAATAATCTGTGTATTCATATGCAGATATATTTTGCTTGCATGCATATTAATCTGATACCCATGTGACTGATTGTCCACAGCTTCAGCGCTGTAAAAAAAAAAAAAAGTGTTCATGCTATCTTAATATTTTGTTTAGTCTGCTTGTAATGTGCTGTTGTATGTGAAAGTTGTAATGCTACACCTTTTAAGTAACTTTTTTTATTTTTTTTTAATACAGTAAATAATGAGTGAGTCCAGCCTACAGTGTTTTAAAAATGCCTGATTTATTTGTTAAATTATTTGTTTAAATTGTTAAATTGCACAATTATATATAAATATATATATTATTATTATTATATTATTATATTATATATATAACACCAACCTAACAGCAGAGAAGTTAAAACAACACTGAAATCATTCATGAAAAACATAATGCACTAACAAAAAAAAGGTAAGATTAGTCAGATAAGACTAATGCAATAATTGTAGCCAACTTTAAGAGAGTCATAGTTACTCTCGCCGTTTACCGGCGCTTCATTGAATTTCTTCACTTTGACATTCAGAGCACTGGGCAGAAATCACATCGCGTCAACACCTGCCTGGGGCCTTCGCCATGCTTTGTTTTAAAGACCATATTACATCAAAATCAGATGTTTTAGTTTTTAAATTCTGGTGTAATCCTAATTCTTGTTAGCAAGATATTTGCTAATGTCTTTCTCAGTGAACAACACGGTATAATTCCACAGGTTTCCACAAAACAACACAACTTAACATAAAATTTAGTAGTGGACACTGTTGGTCTGGTATACAATTCAGGAACATGCCAGCACTGTAAAGCCTTGAAACAGGTTTAATAGTAAAGATTTTTTTTTAGTCTCTTTTGCAAAGTTCTGCTGAACTATTTCCAATATTAATAACCAAAAAGATAAATGGAGGCTAATAAAATGGAGCAGAAATAATATATTTTTAATGTCAGAGGCTGCTGCACAAACAATGAAATCCATCCGAAACAGTAAATAATTAAAATAATGTTTATTTTCTATCCTCTCCCTTGTGTACCAAAATGTATTTTCACAACTGAAGTGATGCTATCAGTGTAACAAATGAAAAGTATCATTCAGTGTCTGCACACTATTTCCTATTACTGTGCTTCTTAACCTGCTGAGGAGTCAAAACATTGTTGATAGTCAAACATTTGATAGTACTAAATACAAAAATACACAAAATATATTATTCACCTCAATAGGAGGTGAAGCTCTAACTAATGGCACCGTAAAGGCAAATTCTAACATTGCAGAATAAGTTTTCACACTAGCATACTCCATTCATGTTTTCTTCGTAAACCCACTGGAAATGTGTTTTGCTAATGTTCCGAAAAAGCTTTATTGTGTGTGTGGCATGGCTGGTCAAGTAGAGGAAATTACCAATAGTAAGAAAAATCCTATAGTCGACTACACCACCCGTAATACACCGGGTTAATAACCATGTTATTAAAAGAGAACTCCACTTCCTTGTCATCCAAGATGTTCATGTCTTTCTTTTTCAGTTGTAAAGAAATTGTTTTTTGAAGAAAACATTTCAGCATTTTTCCCCATATAATGGACTGATATGGTGCCCCGATTTTGAATTTCCAAAATGCAGTTTAAATGCGGCTTCAAACGATCCCAAATGCAGTTGTAAACAATCCCAGCCAAGAAAGAAGGGTCTTATCTAGCGAAACGATTGATTATTTTAATAAAAATAATACAATTTATATACTTTTTAATGTCGAATGCTTGTCTTACTCTGCCTGGAATGTTTTTTCCGGTTCATGACAGTTCGGGTATGTCGAAAAACTCCCATTTCATGTTCTCCCTCAACTTCAAAATTGTCCTATATCACTGTTTTACCTTTTTTGTTAAGGGTGTTTGATCTTCTTTGCATGCTTACTTTGCAAAGACTGGGTCGGTGCTTCTGCAGCGATGTAGGATCATTTTGAAATGATTTTTGAAGTTGAGAGAGAAAATACGATTGCAGTTTTTCGACATACCCTAACTGTCTTGAGCCAGAATACACAGAGTTTAGGGAGAGAAAGGCAAGACGAGCGTTTAAAATTAAAAATTTGCTAGATAAGACCCTTCATTCTTGGCTGGGATCGTTAATAACCGCATTTGGGATTGTTTGAAGCCGTATTTAAACTGCATTTTGGAAGTTCAAAATTGGGGCACCATACCAGTCCAAATGCAGAAATGTTTTCCTCAAAAAATATAATTTCTTTACGGCTGACGAAAGAAAGACATGAACATCTTGGATGACAAGGGGGTGAGTACATTATATGTGAATCTTTGTTTTGGAAGTGACTTCTCCTTTAATCAAGTTTCTGTAAACATACTGACTTTAGCTAACTTGGTTGACAAGATTCTCTTTAAAATGTTGCTCAGCCATGAGAGTTTTTGACCTAAAGGAGAAAACCATCTGTCAGCATTTACACAAACAAGTTGTGCCCTTGTTTATGTACTTGAGCGGAATACATTTTGGCCTTATTGCATACACACAAAACCTTTATAACTATGTCACCAATTCTGAAACTCAACATGCAAACTACACAAAACAAAACAGCAAAACCCACAGGACAGGTGTGTGGGTTTTCATGTATTTCACAACATTGTCTTGTTTTTCTGTATTTGGATTGTTATAGGCTCTTTTAAAGATTTAGTATATAAGTAGTAGTATATAAATCTACAACATAAATACACCCATCTAAAAACAATAATTTTTTTTTTTTTTTTGTATATTACATGCAACTTTTCTAATTACAAGAAAAAAATAGACAATTTAAAATAAAGGAATGAACTAATACATGACCCCATATTATGTACATTATGTATGTATTGTGCAGTATACTGTTGTAAGAATGTAGTAGTTCTGACTATTGTTATGCAGGCAGGAATTTATAACTAAAATGTGTTCAGCAGGATCTCAGATGTTTTCCAAATATAGGGGTTTAGCTACTCTTTCGTTATTATTGTGCCATCTTGTGGTGAAAAATGTCTAAAGAGTGATTTTGTAAATGCAATGTCACTGTTGTTGAGAAATAGGCAAAAAAGTGTTTTTAAAATAAACGTCTTTTCAATCAGCTTTGCATGTTAAATATTGTTACTTTTCCCAAATAATATTGTCAGAGAGCACTTTTTAATCAAACTGAAGTTCATTTCTAGCGCTTTTTGATAAATAATAATAGATAATGTTATAGTAGAATTATTAATAGACCATTATTTAATCTGAGTTAACTCTTTACTCTCCCTGCGGTTTGCATGAACATTTTTTTTTTTTTTTTTTTTTTTTTAACATGAATGCATGACATTTATCATTTTATTATTCTTTTTATTTGCAAACTCCCACATACATCAGTGACTCTTCAGAGGTAGTTTAGTGTGTTTGTCCTGCTTGTTCAGCAGGTTTAACGTCTACTAAAGGGTGGAGCACAGAAACATACTGCAGAATCCAGTACAGACTGATCTAATTCATTTTAATAGATTAAATCAACCTGCATCCGACATCCAGATAAAACAACAACATTGCATGCCATATTCTAGTAGAGACTGAACTACTGCTGGGAAACTTACATATATCAGCCAAACCAACACAGAGAAATGAATCCCGAACATACAGGTACGTTTGAATTAAATGTTCTGTATGTAAGATTTTGACACTTCTTAAGCCAAAAAAGAAAGAAAGAAAGAAAAAAAAAAACCTTTGTAGATATTTAGGAAACGTTATGTTTACATAGCTGTTTCTCTGAAAAATAATGTTAAAGCCAGCAATTCTATTCTGAAATGTGCGTTTCGGGCAGATTCCGGTGTTGTGCCCATTTTCGATCCCTGCCAAATTATTACCCCCTCTCGTTGAAATCGCTACCTGAATGCCTAATCCTAACCCCACCCCTAATCCTAACCCCTCCCCCGCACCTAACATTAAACCTACCAATACTAGTGGGGTAGTAATCTGGCGGGGGTCAGAATTCGGCATAACACCTGGGCGGAATTGCAGTACTCATTTCAACCGCTACCTAGCAATGTTACATACTGCACAATGCTCTATGAGCAGAGGAACATTAAAACAAAGTCAACTCATCAAAATACAGTGCAAGGCTCGTCGCGTGTCCCCAGTCAGGCAAACCCTCGTGAACGGCGGGTCTGAGGAGGAGGAAGCGGGAGCAAACTGATGTTTTAGTCATTGTAGAAAATTTTCAAAACAAAACGTACACAGCAAAACCTGTTTGAGTAGATTGTAGCTGATCCCAGTGGCTTATGACTTATATTTACACACTGTTGAAATGGGTGATACAGTTCTGAAAATATTGTCACGAACAACAAATCATAATCTAGATGTCTCTGTGATGCAAATAAATTATTTGTGCACATTGTTCACATTTGTGCACATTGCACAAATAAAAAGTTTGTAAATCTTTTATCAGAAATAGAAGAAACTGCACGGTCTCTTTGAAATGTCTAGTCTTATGAAATGACATCACTGTACTGTCTTGCATTTTGATTTTAATAACAGACAATAATAGCACATTTTCCTATGTTTATATTATGTAATGTAATGTAATGTAATGTTTGCTGATTATCCATCCATCCATGTATTCTCCAAACCGCTTGTCCCATTAGGTTACTGCTTGTTTGTATGTGGGGTTATTAAGATACTGTTTCTTTAACAGAAGGCGGTACTTTCGCATGGCTTTCACTTTGTGATCAGCTGTAGCAGTATATGCTTTTCCTACAAAGTCTTTTTTGCTTCTGTTATCTATTCTGGAAATGCAGATACTTTTTCATACAGTTTTTGTCACCAAATTATGGAACATAATACAGTCACTCATTCCTGTTATTATCTTGAAACAAATGCTAGCAGACACAAGTGGCTTGTTTGTACTGGTTTATTTGAAGGCTTCTTTCAAGATATTAATGACAAAGTAAAAAAAAAAAAAAAAAAAAAAAAAAAAAAAAAAAAAACATTAGCATGACATAAAACAAAAGCATGCAGAAGAAAAATACAGACAAACAAAAAAGTAAAATACAGACACACAAATCAATACAAGTTGTTGGCTACATGCTGAGAGAGAGGAAAATAATCTTTGAATCATCTATACAACTCTTCACATCTTATTAAATTTCTTTGTGACAGTGTTAAGGTTTTACAGACTCAGACTTAAGAACATAACCTTCTTCTGACAATTATTTCCGTGTTTTATTTTAGAGCCCATTGAAACACCTGACTTGAGGATTGTGTTATTGGCAGTCTCCGGAGCTGAAAAATGTCCAACAGCAAATGCAATACTGGGACGAGAGGCATTTGCAGAGAGCAGAACCAGAGAGAGTGAGTTACAGACAGGAAAAGTAGAAGACAGAAACATCTCCATCATCAACACTCCAGGATTCTTCAACACTCATCTAACTGATGAAGAGATGAAGAAGCAGATGATGAAGAGTCTGTATCTCTCTCATCCTGGTCCTCATGTGTTCCTGCTCGTCATCAACCTGGAGACCTTCAGAGAGGAGCAGAGGAACATTGTGGAGCAAATTCAGGAGAACTTTGGAGAAGAAGCTTTTTTATTCACCATGGTGCTGTTTATCGGCCGGGAAAAAGTCTCCAGAAGAGAATTTAAGCAAATCATTGAGAGTGAAGAAACACAGAAAATACTGAACCACTTTGAGGGACGATTTCATGCAATGAACAGCAATGATGAATGTGATCTGAATCAAATCATAAAGCTCCTGAAGATTATTGATGAAATGGTAAAGAGCAATGGAGGCCAAAACTACAGTAATGAGATCTACCTGAAGAATCAGAGAAAACTTCAAGAGCAGGAAGAAAGATTAAAAATGGATGTACAGAGACTAAAACAAGAAGAGAGAATGAAACAAGAGCAGGTGAGAAAAGGACAGGAAGAGAGAGATACATGGAAGCAGAGAGGAGGGATGAATCAAGAGGAAGAAATAAAACCCAAAAGCAAAGAAAACAGAATAAAAGCTGATAATGAGAGGAAACAAGATGATGTGAATAAGAAGAAAACACAATATCTGAGAGGTAAGGATGCTGCAGCTCAGGAATGGGAAATCTTCATATGCATAGTATAAAAGTGTCCTGTTTAGTCAACAGTAATACAAGCCTTCATATGTTAAATATAGATTTCATAATCAGTGTACTGTTGAAGAGCTCTCCAAATAATTGCTTATTTTAATCGTTGTTTCACAGTGGAAGGAGACCTGAGGATTGTTCTTCTGGGTAAAACTGGATCAGGAAAGAGTTCAACAGGAAACATGATACTGGGCAGAGATGTTTTTAAAGTTAGCTTCTCCTCTGAATCTGCAACTCAGCTGTGTGAGAAACATGAGGGAAATGAGGGAAACATCTCAGTGATCGACACACCTGGAGTGTTTCACACATCCATGAGTGAAAAACATCTGAAGGCTGAGATTAAGAAGAGTTTGCAGATGTCTGCTCCTGGTCCTCATGTGTTTCTGCTGGTCATCAGACTGGGGAGATTCACAGAGGAGGAGCAAAACACAGTCAAATGGATTGTGAATAACTTTGGAGAAGATGTTAAGAGATTCACCGTAGTGCTGTTCAATATAGCTGATAAATTAATCAAACCTTTAGAAGAAATTTTGCAGGAAACCCCAGAGCTGCAGAAGTTAGTGGATGAATGTGATGGTAGATATCATACCTTTAATAATGTGCAGAAGAAAGATCAAGCTCAGGTCAATGAACTGCTGGAGAAGATCAAGACACTACTGGAGAAAAACAGAAGAGGATACTACACCAGTAGGATGTTCAGGAGTCAGAGAAAGATATTCAGAATCAAAATGTTAATGATAGCAGTTCCTGCTTTAACATGTGTTGTATTATTACGTCGTATGATGTGGCAATTTGAATTAACCATATGTGTAATAATGATGATAATTATGATAATTTCCTTAGTTTTCTTTAAAATATCTAACAGTGACTAAAACAAACCTTGCAGTGACAACTCATATAAGTAACAGTCAAGAAAATAAAATGTGGCCAACAAGAACAATAAAATGTTTTTAACTGTGAATGCATGTACTGTACTATTATATAGTAGGACTGAGATAAGATGTGTTATCAGTTGTGTGGATGCTTGAACCAAGGCAATGCAGGTGTTTTGTAGTTGGATGTAAAAGTGAACCACATTTTTTGTTTGTTTTTTTTTTTTTTTTGTTAGTGATGCACCAAAGAACACACACAAAAAAGAGCTGTTTTTAACAAGGTAATAAGGGTGCTGTTTTACCATTGAGGAATTTTAACCAAAGTATTTTGCAGAAGTCAGAAGTATGTTTTGCAAAGTATTTAGATGTCTGACAGATATAAAGTCAAACTGATTCAAACATTTTACATTTAGTTCTACAGCATTTAGGAGGATTTCATGTTTTTAACAACGAAGATGAAGCTTGATCTCAGGTCATTGAACTCCTGGACACTGAGCAGAACTATAAGGAGACTTGAGATAAAAGTATGAGGAATGTTATGATCAAATGAACCAATATTGAAGTGCATTATGCTGTTGTAATAGTGTGACCTCTAGAGGGCGCCGTACTTCATTAAAATGTCAGTATGAAGAGAAAGAGAGACACATTTTCAAGCATTATACAACTCATAGCTTCATCACCACTGCAAATGACTTATCAACAGTTCTTTAGATTTTGAATACGCAATATATTATTTTTCTGACTATTTATTTTAAAACTTTCCAAGTTTTGCTCTGTCAAGCTATGCAGATAGGATCTGCATTATCCTAATTTAAGCTATTATATTGCTTTCATGGTGCCATCTTGTGGTGGGAAATATCTACTGAAAAAGTTTGCATGTTACACCTTGCTGAGAACCAAGAATTAAAGTTTGTTACCAAAACTGACAGAGGTCACTCAAGAATTACTAGTAAATTTCACTAATAGTAGTAATAATAATATTAATAATAATAATAATAATAATAATAAATAAATAAATAACAAAATTACATTAAACATAACATTTTTAAGTAGAAAAGCAGACATTTTTTTCTTGTACAACATAACCTTGGTTTTGTTTACAATTTAGAAAAGTAATTTTTACAGTGCAGTTTGCAATGCCATTAAATTCCTACAGACATCAGTGACTCTTCAGATGTTGTTCAGTATTCGTTCAACAGGTTTAACTTGTGCTGAAGGGTGGGGCACATAAAGATCCCAAAAAAGAAATCAGTGACGTTTGATATTCAGTGGCTGTGACTGTGGCTGAAAATAACTGCTCAGAGATGTGAACTATAAAGATAATCTCAAGGGCCAAAATGTGACATTTTCATTTTCACTGTTGTTCTGTAATCACTAAAAAAGAAAATAAAAAGAGTCAGTTTCAGTTACTGCCGATGAAATTGACTGAATTAATTAAAATAAGTGCATTTGACTGTATTACACATCTGTATTAAGCAACTATCAAATGTGATTTCACAAAAAAAAAAAAAAAAAAAAAAAAAGCCATCAGACAAAAGTGTGTCAGAAAGCCTTTCAGTCACGTCAGAGTGTTAGTCATTTTGTTGTCATTAGATCATCACAATAGAGGGAGTTTCACTGCCACAACTGCTCAAGCTCAAATACCTTCATTCTCTCACTGGATTCACACTGAGACTGAACTACTGCGGTGAAACATACAAATATCAGCCAAACCAACACAGAGAAATGAATCCAGAACATACAGGTATGTTTGTATTATTGTAAACTTCATAGTCACTGCAGAGAATGTTAGAGACAAAACATACACAACAAAACCTGTTTAACTAGATTGTAGTTGATCTCAATACCTATCATGTGTTTTACACACTGCTTCAATGGGTGATTTCTGAATATGTACATTCACATAAACAATAAAACAATTCAGACACGTCTATATTTACACCAATGGTTTATTTAATAGATAGTATAAAATAGTAGGCTATTGGCACATAGACAACATGAGTATCTGTGTGCTGTCAGGTTATCATGTTTGTGATCTGGTATCATAGCTATTATTTATCAGATACGATCAATGTGTTTTTAGATGTGTTATTTTAGACTGATATTAATTGTGGTTGCCAAATTGTTATAGCATTATAAGCAAACTCTTTTGACAACTATGTTTGTAGTTTAAAAGTGTACAAGAGCCAGTACTTACTTTTTTATCTTACATATTTTATGAATGATTCATTGTGCGTGTTGTTCTAAAGGGAAAAAACGTAAATATTGTATCGAAAATATTATAACTTAACCTTTGAAGTGTGTTGTCATCTGGCATAACTGTACATGGGCCATAATATACTGTTATATTTTCTCACATTTTGAGTCTAATAATATATTATTTAATATATGATTTAGTTCCTCATGTATTTTATTTTATTTTACTTTTGTATTATGTGCAGTAGGCACTGTCTCTTTAAGAGAACACGCCTATTAATTTTTTTTTTTCTCCCACCAAACCAAGTCATCAGTTTCTCTTACCACATAACAACTGTAATCCAATTATCTACTTTGTTTCATTGCGTAACACACTTTTTATGATCCAAAACATTACTGTACATATTACCTATAATGTTTAAAAAATAACCACACTGAAACTACAGTAACTTGGTCCTTGTACAATAACCTCTGTTGTTTATTTCTCATTATTTCTCAGAGTCAGATGAACCACCTGCTGCACAAGAGCTGAGGATGGTGCTAATTGGAAGAAGTGAAGCCGGAAAGAGTTCAATAGGCAATGTAATACTGGGTCGAGAGGCGTTTAAAGAGAGCCGAACCAGAGAGAGTGAGATACAGACAGGAAGAGTAGAAGACAGAAACATCTCCATCATCGACACTCCAGGATTTTTCAACACTCAACTGACTGATGAAGAGATGCGGGAGCAGACAATGAAGAGTCTTACTCTCGCTCATCCTGGTCCTCACGTGTTCCTGCTCGTCATCAGACTCGACAGATTCATAGAAGACGTAGTGAAGATTGTAAAAAAGATTTATGAGCACTTTGGAAAGGACGCTTTCAGGTTCACCATGGTGTTGTTCACGGGAAGAGAGGCGATGTCCAAACGAGAATGGATCGAGTTCAGGCTGGACAGAAAAACTAGAGAGCTCCTGAGCTTCTGTGAAGAGAAATGCGACGTGATCATTCATAAAAACAAGAGAGATAAGAAGCAGATCGCAAGCCTGTTAGAGAATATTGATGAAGTGGTGAGGAAAAATGGACGAGAACATTATGTTAAAGAGATCTATGTGAAGAATAGTCAAGATGAGACTAAACAAAACGATGGAAAAGAAAAGATCAGTCTAGACCAGCAAATAACAAATCAAGAGAAAGAGAAGAACAGAGAAGAGGAAAACAGAGCAGTGCATCAGATTAGAGAAGAAGAAACAGAAAACAGTGTTCAGAAAGACCAGAGAGCTATAAATGAGAGCGAAAAAGGATCTACAGAAGGAAATCAAAGCGACCAAAAACATGAAACGTGTTTGATCGGGGAAAAAGAAAAGACACCAGAAAATAATTCAGTAAAAGGTAAACATTTAGCTGTTTATAACTGAATATTTTTGACAGTTTACACCTCTTTTTATTAAGATATGTTGTTAAGTTAGTAAACTAATTTTTTCCTTCACAGTGTCCGATCTGAGGATTGTTCTTCTGGGTAAAAGTGGATCTGGAAAGAGCTCGACAGCAAACACCATCCTGGGCAAAGATGCGTTCAGAATCAATACGAGTCTCCCATCAAGCGATCAAACCTGTGAGAAACAAGAAGCGGGTGTGTGTGGAAGAAACATCTCAGTGATCGACACTCCAGGACTGTTTGATCCATTGATGACAAAAGGCCAAATTCAGGCTGAAATACAAAAGTGTGCAGAGATGTCTGCTCCTGGTCCTCATGTGTTTCTGCTGGTCATCAGACTGGACAAGAGACTCTCAGATGAGGAGAAAAACACAGTGAAATGGATTCAGGAGAACATTGGAGAAGATGCTTTACGCCACACCATCATTCTGTTCACTCACACTGATCATCTAAAGGGAAAATCATTAGATGAGCATATTAGAGACAATCCAGATCTACAGGCATTTACTGAGAGTTTTGGTGGCAGATTTCACTCATTAAGCAACAAAAACATTGAGAATCGCTCTCAGGTCACTGAACTGCTGGAGAAGATTGAGAAGATGGTGGAGAGCAATGGAGGGAAGCACTACACCAATGAGACATTTGTGAAATATCAGGAAGAGACTGAAAGAGAGAAAGAGGAGAAAGTCAAAGAAAGCCCATTAAATTGGTTGAAAGGAGTGTTTGTTTTGTTCATAGGGGCATTAGCAGCTGCAGCTGTAGCTAAAAGTGGACTTGAAGGATGAAGAACATCTAGAACAACAACAGAAAACCAATATGAACAAACAGCTGAAAAATCCTGTTTAATTGTCTTCAATACAGATGCTAACAATAATAGTGGATTTCTATAATATATTACGTATTTTTTTAATAATTATTTATTAGGCTGGACCTAATTGTTTTGTTCATCAAACATGTTAAAAAGTGATATGAAATAAATTAATTCATGAAATAAATTAATTAATAAAGGCAAAGATGTTATAATTTTGCAGTTTCCATTGTCAATATTAGTCCATTTGAAGTAGCTTTCTGCCTGTCAGTCATTTATATATATATGTAATGAACCCTTTGAGTGGAAATAGTACATGTCTGAATATTACAAAGGCATGTAATTTATTCTCCATATTGCCAGAATATGAAGACCTGGCAAAAGAAAAATAGAAAGAGACATTATAGTGAACACTGGCATCGCATTTTCAAGGTGGAAGGTTGTGAATGAACTGTTGTGATTCAGTCAATAATTATTTATTTATCTATCTATCTATCTATCTATCTATCTATCTATCTATCTATCTATCTATCTATCATCTATCTATCTATCTATCTATCTATCTATCTATTTATTTATTTATTTATTTATTGATAGGTCAGTCATTATTAACTTAAATAACTTTAAATGACTTAGAGACTTTGTGAGGAATATACGCCTTACAATTTTAAACTTTTAAGTGAAGAATCATCTTTTCTCCATCTACTGGACCTCCGCCTATTATTCACTCAGTGATGTCATCAGTTTCACGGTTTAGTGTAAAAACAAAACAAAACAGGGTATCGAGAATTGGCATTACTTTTACTTTTTTTCATTCTTTCTTTCTTTCTTTTTTTTTCATTTGTAACAGATCTTTTAAAAGATAACTATTTACAATAAAGCTTATCTGCCTTTTTTAATAAAAGATTAAAAAAAGGACAGAAAGTTAAAATTAATTAACTATAAATTACATAAAGAATTTAACTTATGTGACAGAAAAGGCTAAACCTCAAAACTTAAGATCTCAAAATAGCTAATTTGCACCAGAATTGTATTGTCCTTTCAGGAATCATTTGTAGTTTGGTAGATATCATTTATGTAAAGCTGTTTCTAAGCGTTTACAGTTGGTGGGGGAACTAAAGGGGCACAGGGGCGGAAACTGTGCTGAAGTTGTATGAAGAAATTACATACGGCAGTCACACGGTGCTTCATAATGGTGTTGTCATCAGTCCACGGATTTTTTTTTTTTACCTTGAATGAATATAATTCTTTTTTTGGGTGGAGTTTTTTGTTGGTCTCTTGTCGATCCGGTTCTCATGAGTGTCACTGAGGGTGACTCACTTTTACACATTTTACATGACTCATTCTTAACCTGCTCTCATGAAAAAAAAAAATGCATTTCTGGCGAACCTAAAATATGTGGTTGTAAAGTACCTGAGTTCATAGAAGAAATGTATTTTTGGTGGTAAAGTCCTTTTTCACTCATTACTGAATTCTATATATCAACCCAGTTTGGTCTTAATCCAGCAAATCAGGATGAGTGACAAGAATGATTGTGTGTTAAAGCATCGTTTTCAAGGTTCTCCTGAAACCATTTAACTTGGATCTTTTCCACCCTTGCTAATCTTCCCATGCTTCAATAGAATACATGAACTGAGATACTTTGGTACACTGTTTTTGGTGATCTTTTCTCACACTCAAAAAAATATTTCAGCCCTAAACTTAATTCAGTTACATACATCAGTTCCATGCATTTAGATTACATAGTTTTAATTTAAACAGATCAATTAAACTTAATGTAATTCAATTGCATCAGTCTTACGTAAATTAAACAGGTAAAGTTGATGTAACATTTCCCAGTGTTAAACAAACCCTGCTCAGTGTTCATGTGTTTCCACACTACAGAGTGGTCAAGTAGCATTGACAGTGTTGGAGTTAAGGAGATCATTATGTCATGATTGACCAATAATGATGAACACCTGCTGTTTACAAGCAGAATCACCGAAGGAAAGAGAAACGCAAGAATTATGACTGACTTCAGCCACAGCCAAAGATAAAATGAACTTAAATAAATGAAGACATCAAATCTCTGATTAAACAACTCTACAAACAACATTACAGATTGACTTGATTTCTGTCATATATCCACAAATATTATTTCAGAACATCTAAACAGAGGTTTAGATGTTTTATTAAAAAAAACTTTTAATTTGACCTCACCATCATGGCGAACAGGGTTTACTTTAGTTGGGCTCTTGAGCCTTCACTTTATTAGTATAGTTTTTTTTGTTCTTCGTTTGCTGTAATTGTGTTTACAGAGCACATTTGTTATAGTGCCAAAAAAAAAAGAACAAAAAATAAACAAGGGGAGGGCCTTATTAAATGTTTTTGGTTAATTATTGTTGATGCTGTAATCATCATCCAGTGGCCCGATTTGCTGATATCGTTCTGTGGTTTATCTCTTAGTTTCATGATATTTGCAATAGTTGTATGAACTGTTACTATTACTACTTTAAGATCTCCACCTTTACTTAAACACACACAAACATCAAGAATCAGCATATGAATCTCAACAATGGTGACATTCAACAGCTGCATGCTGGGAGTCATGGGTGAGTTTTATAATCTGCTGTTACCCAGCATGCAGCTGTTGAATGTCACCATTGTTGAGATTCAAATGCTGATTCTAGATGTCTGTGTGTGTCAAAGGGACACCATAGATTTCAAAGTTTAATGTATAAGATAAACATCCATAATAGTTCATACACCTGTTGTAAACATTGTTAAACAATAATAGACTAACCACTGCATGAGATCAGTGCATCAGGCCACTGGATGATAATGATTTCACAACCAAAAAAAAAATTAACCAAAAACACCTAATCAGACTTCTTTTTGGCTTTGTTATTTTGCTGTGATAGATGTGCTTCATACACATAATTATAGCAGCCAAAAAATCAAAAGTCAAGAGTCCAACTAAAGTAAACCCCAATCGCCATGATGGTGAGGTCAATTGAAACATTAAAAAATAAAAAATAAAACATCTAAACCTCTATTTAGATGTTCTCAAATAATATTTGTAGATATATGACAGAAATCAAGTCAATCTGTAATGTTGTTTGTGGAGTTGTTTAATCAGAGATTTAATGTCTATTAAATTTAAGTTCATTTTATCTTTGGCTGTGTCTGATTCTTGTGTTTCTCTTTCCTTCGGTGATTCTGCTTGTAAACAGCAGGTGTTCATCATTATTGGTCAATCATGACATAATGATCTCCTTAACTCCAACACTGTGTCAATGCTACTTGAACACTCTGTAGTGTGGAAACACATGAACACTGAGCAGGGTTTGTTTAACACTGGGAAATGTTACATCAACTTTACCTGTTTAATTTACGTAAGACTGATGCAACTGAATTACATTAAGTTTAATTGATCTGTTTAAATTAAAACTATGTAATCTAAATGCATGGAACTGATGTATGTAATTGAATTAGGTTTAGGGCTGAAATATTTTTTTGAGTGCAGGAGTGTTTTCAGGGCTGATTATTCATTCATTCATTTATTCATTCTCATCATAAATAGTTCTTTACTTTTAATTATACATGAAATCATAATTATATCAAACATAGTGTATGTATCGTAACACCCACATTTAGATGACAGATGCTCATACTTTAGGAGTAACTACAGAGATCACAGCTTTTACCCTAGAGGTCAGAGAGTTTATTGTATTTGACAACCACCTGCGTCTTGTCTTTTAAAGATGTTCTGTTTAGGATATTGTCCCCCTCCATTTCTCAGCCTCAGTTCATCAATCATCTCCAGCAACTCAGTGACCTGAAGGTGGTTTTGAATTGCCATATTGTTTAATGAGTGATATCTGCCACCACAGCTGTCAATCAGTGATTGTAGATCAGTGCTTTTTTTAATATACTCATTCAGAGGTTCATCTAGCAGCAGTTTAATCCAGTTAGCATGAGTGAAAAGAATGATTGTGTGATTTAAAACATCTTTTTCAAGGCTATCCTGAATCCATTTTACAGTGTTGTTTTCACCTTCTATGAAACTCAACAGGTTGATCACCAGCAGAAACACATGTGGACCAGGAGCAGACATCTCTAAACTCTTCTCAATTTCTGACTGTTGATGGTCCATAAACAAGGAGCCACTTAATTTGATGCCTGGAGTGTCTATTATTGAGATGGTCCTTCCAGACACCACTGCTTCTTGTTTCTCACAGCTCCTAGTGGTTCTCATAAAACTTCCTCCGAACACATTTCTGCCAAGGATGGTGTTTCCTGTTGCACTCTTACCTGCTGCCACTAAACCCAGCAGCACAATCCTCAGATCTGTTAAAGTAAGAGGGATATATGATATGTGAGGAATATGAAAATGCTGGGTTCTCAGTTATTAGAAATTTAAAATGTATTTTTCAAAATGCACATTCAGACAAATGTTCCATTTACTTTGGTTTAAATGAGGCTCCCTTTTTATTTACTAATGCATGTCTTAACACATGAAGAACCACAAGAACATCTCTGACATGTTTAGAATCAAATAACAAATGGTTTGATATTTACCTTGTTTTGACAGATTGCTGTGTGTCATTGCTCTCGCTTGTGATAATCTCACAGCCATCTCACTTAACTCAAGACCCATCATGAGTGTCAAGAGTTCGTCTGTTTCTCTTTTCAAGTCTTTTTCTGTGTCCTCTTGATTGTTGTTGCATCTCATCTCCTCTAATTTGCTCTTTTGGCTTTTCTCATTGGCGTAATGTTCTCCTCTATTATCTTTAATCAGTTGTTCGATCTTCTCCAGCAGTTCTGAGACCTGATTTTGACTGCTTCTGTCCTGATTGTTGAATGAGTGAAATCTGCCACCGCAGCTGTCAATCAGTAACTGTAGATCAGGGCTTTTTCTGATATACTGATCCAATGATTCATCCTTCAGCAAATCCACATGAGTGAACAGAACAATGGTGTGACGTACAGCGTCTTCTCCAAAGTTTTCCTGAATCCATTTGACTGTGTTTTTCTCCCTCTCTGTGTGTCTCCCATTCAGTTTGATGGCCAGAAGAAACACATAAGGACCAGGAGCAGACATGTCCAAACATTCCTCAGTATCACACTTGAGTTCATCCTGAAAGTGTCTGCACCATGGGGTGTCAAACAATCCTGGAGTGTCAATGATTGAGATGCTGCTTCCAGACACCACTGATTGTTGTTTCTCACAGGTTAAAGTACCTGATAGAGCCCCCGCTCCAAACACATCTCTGCCCAGGATTGTATTTGCTGATGAAGTCTTTCCCACATCAGATTTACCAAGAATCATGAGCCTCAAATCTGGTGGAATGAGAAAGAATATATGCTGTTATGCAGGAATGACACACCATATATGCAAAACTAAACATGAAGGAGACAGCTGATTAACTGAATCAGAACAAGTGAGAACTAATGAGTGACTATGGAAATGAACAAGGGAGTAATCAAAAATTATGGAAACCAAAGATGACTAAGAACATGGGCAACCCAAGCAAAAGATAAATAAATAAACAAATGAACATGAAAATGTTAACAACTGAATCACAAATGGTTCAATAGTTACCTGGTCTTGATGGATTTTCTTGTGTCATTCCTCTTTCTAGTTTTCGTCTCTGTCTTTCTTTCTCTCTCCGGCTTTCCATCTGTCTCCTGAGATTTTCCCGAACAGCAGCTTTGTTTTCTCTCAGATATTGTGTTTTATTCTTACTCACGTCCTCTTTTATCCTCTCATTGTCATCTTTTATTCCCTCCTCTTTGCTTTTCATTTTTATTTCCTCCTCTTGATTTATCCCTCCTTTCTGCTTCCATGTATCACTGTCTTCTTGTAATTTCTTCATCTCCATGTGCCTTTTCCAAGCCTGCTCCTGTTTCATTATCACTTCTTGTTTTACTCTCATTTCTGCTTGTTTCATTCTCTCCTCATCTCTGAGTTTTCTCATATTCTTCAGGTAGATCTCATTGCTGTAGTGACATTCTCCATTGTTCTTCACCATTTCATCAATACTCTTCAGGAGTTTTGTGATCTGGCTGGAATCACATTCATTTTTGCTGTTTATCACATAAAATCTTCCCTCAAAGTAGTTCAGTATTTTCTGTGTTTTTTCACTCTCAATGATTTGATTCAGTACTCTTCTAGAGACTTTTTCTCTTCCGACAAACAGCGGCATTGTAAATTTCAAAGCTTCTTCTCCAAAGTTCTCCTGAATTCTCTCCACCATGTTTCTCTGCTCCTCTCTGAAGGTCTCCAGGTTGATTACGAGCAGGAACACATGAGGACCAGGATGAGCAAGATACAGACTCTTCATCATCTGTTTCTTCATCTCTTCATCATTCAGATGAGTGTTGAAGAATCCTGGAGTGTCGATGATGGAGATATTTCTGTCTTCCACTATTCCTGTCTGTATCTCACTTTCTCTGGTTCTGCTCTCTTTAAATGTCTCCCAACCCAGTATTGCATTTGCTGTTGCACTCTTTCCAGCTCCAGAGATTCCCAATAACACAATCCTCAGATCCTGTGAATCATGTTCCTCATCAGATTCTATGAAACAGACATTAGCATTCTCATAAGCTGATGCTCCTCTTGTGACTGATTGTTTTTTTTTTTCATTCCAAATCATGAATTATGTAGCTCCATGTAACTCCGTATTCAAATGATGTGACATTATTAACTTTGAATAATCTATACCAGTTTGACATTACAACTGGCCTAAACAAACAACTTTGGTGCCACCTACAGTTAAGTTAGTGAAATTCACTGTTGCAATAATAGTGAATAGCTGTACATGTGCATTTGCTGAATTTAATAAATAAACTTAATTAATTTCTCATTCTTTAAAAAGGTAGAAATATAAAAGGTAATTTGCTCCAGAAAACAATGCAAGGATGCTTTTCCAAGACAAATTACAATCTAATTGTGAACACTGCTTCTAAATGAACGGTTGAGGTAGTAACAATTTTCTATTTTACAGGAATTTACTGACCATTTTGTGCTGATGCCATTTTCTTTTTTCCTTTTTTTTTGTTTTTTTTTTTTTTGTTCAGTTAAGCACTCATCTCACAGTGACAGGAGTATTTCTGCATAGATAAAAATAAAAGTAGGTAAAAAATTCTCTGCAATGTTTAATTTAATTAGGCTAACATGAAATGCCAAAATAGTATTGAATTTAAATAAAATTAAATAAAATTAAATAAAATTAAATAAAATTAAATTAAATTAAATAAAATTAAATTAAATTTAAATAAATAAATAAATATGTTTTATTACAGCTATAACCTCTGTCTTTAAAACTAATAAGATCAAATTGTCAATAATCAGGGAACTGTAAAGTTGTGTAAAGTAACTGTAACTGTACAACTGTAAAGGCTTGTTGTCCTGTAAAGGCCTGATGAGGGTTGTTTTGAACCAAAGTACAGTTTTATATAAAAATAAAAATGGACAACAACACAAACATTTACAAAGATCTATGTGTAATCTGGTAAAAGGATTACTCTGGTAAAAATAAGATATCATGTCAAATAGCAGTCATGTGTTCCTTATTATATGTGTAATGTGTGTGTAAAAGTGTTACCTTGCTTGCTTTGCCTCTTGCTGTGCGTGAAGCTGCTCTCTTCATTACAGGCAGCCATGGACGTGACTTTAAAAAAAAAGAAAAAAAAAAAAAAGGTTCATAAAACTGCAATTCTTTCCTTCTGCCACTAATAACAGCCTCAGCGAACACTCGGACTGAGCATTAAATCAACTAGTTGTAGCACTAGATGGTGCGCTAAATAATAAATTCCCTGCTAAAGAATTACCTAGCACGAGCTAGCTAGCAAAACAGTGGGGATAAGGTATGTCCTATGTGCCCCACCCTTAAAACGCCTATTCAGGTAACTAGGAATTGTCTTAGAGCTCAATGTTCGAAAGAGAAACTGGAAGCGTTACCCTGATGTTATGTAATCTTATCCTTATTGTGTGTGTGTGTGTATAATATATATATATATATATATATATATATATATATATATATATATATATATATATATATATATATATATATATATATATATATATATATGTACAGGTGCATCTAAAAAATTTGAATATCGTGAAAAAGTTCATTTTTTGTTTGCAACTTATTTCAAAAACTGAAATTTTCATATATTCTAGATTCATTACATGTAAAGTAAAACATTTCTAAAGTGTTTTTGTTTTCATTTTGAAGATTAGAGCTTACAGCTCATGAAAGTCAAAAATCTAGTATCTCAAAATATTAGAATATTTAGATATTAATATTAAGATCAATCAAAAAAACTGATTTTCAAAACAGAAAAGTTGAAGTTCTTTTAAGTATGTTAATTTATGCACTCAATACTTGGTCCGCAGCACAAATTGCAGCAAATAACTTGCTCCTAGCTCAAATTACAGCATTAGTGAAGTGTGGCATGTAAGCGATCAGCCTGTGGCACTGCTGAGTCACTACTGAACCTTCAGATCATTTGTATATTGCTGGATCAACTGTTTCTCATCTTCCTCTTGAAAATATCCCATAGATTCTCAATGGGGTTCAGGTCAGGCATGTTGGCTGGCCAATCAAGTACAGTAATATCATGTTCAGCAAACCACTTGGAAGTGTTTTTTTTTTGCACTGTGGGCAGGTGCTAAAGTCCTGCTGGAAAAAGAAATCAGCATCTCCATAAAGCTTGTCAGCAGATGGAAGCATAAAGTTCTCCAAAATCTCCTGGTGGATGGCTGCATTGACTTTGGACTTGATAAAACACAATGGACCAAAAACAGCAGACATCGCGGCACCCCAAATCATCACTGACTTCAGAAACTTCACACTGGACTTCAAGCAGCTTGGATTCTGTGCCTCTCCAGTCTTCCTCCAGACTCTGGGATCATGATTTCAACATGAAATGCAAAATTTACTTTTGTCTGAAAAGAGGACATTGGACCAGTGAGCAACAGTCCAGTTCTTTTTCTCCTTAGCCCAGGTAAGATGTGGCTTGGTAGCCCTTTTCCTGAAGACGTCTGAGCATGGTGACTCTTGATACACTGACTCCGGCTTCATTCTACTCCTTGTGAAGCTCTCCCAAGTGTTTGAATTGGCTTTGCTTGACAGTATTCTCAAGCTTGCGGTCATCCCTGTTGCTTGTACACCTTTTCCTACCCAATTTCTTCCTTCCAGTCAACGTTGCATTTAATATGCTTTGATACAGCACTCTATAAACAGCCACCCCATTCAGTAATGACCTTATGTGACTTATTCTCTTTGTGGAGGGTGTCAGTGATTGTCTTCAGGACTATTGCCATGTCAGCAGTCTTCCCCATTATTGTTGTTTCAAAGAACAAGAGATACCTGGAATTTATACTGTAGGGATGGACATTTAATAAAACTCAAATGTAAATATTCTAATATTTTGAGATACTGGATTTTTGACTTTCATGAGCTACAAGCTCTAATCATCAAAAAAAAAAAAAAAAAAAAAAAAAAAAAAAAACCTTTAGAAATGTTTTACTTTGTAATAAATCTAGAATGTATGAAAGTTTCAGTTTTTTAAATTAAATTACAAACAAAAAATTGACTTTTTCACAATATTCAATTTTTTTTGAGATGCACCTGTATGTAACTGACCTGAATGAACCACTCTCATTTTTTAAGTGAATTTTCTGTATGCTTCTTCGCTCTCAGGTAATCACTTAACCCTTTAACTGTCACTCCCATTTTTGAACACAGACATAAAAATGCACTGTCCAGACTTAAATTTTTATAATTCATGAATGAAAACATTTTGTAATATGATTTTGATGTACATTTTATGTGGTAATTGTAACGCAGACGCTGAGGCAGAGTTAGAATCCATGTGCGGCAGTTTATTCAAGATAGCAAAACACAAGTGAGCAGGCAAAGGGTCAGTATCGGAAAGGCAGTCCACAGGCGTACAAAGCATAAGGGTGATCCAAGCAGCAGAGTAATATAACAGGCAGTAGGTCAATACCAAAGAGACAGTCCGACAGAGCAACCAAAACAATAGGGACAATCCAAATAGCGACAGAGAGGAGACAGAGATGAGATCAAACCGTGTAATCAGTCCAACTGGCAAACAATCCAAGGTAGGGATGGGTAGCTCGACACCTAGTGTCGACACACGTTTCGAGTTTTCGACACACTAGTGTTCCGAAACAGTGTTCCGAAGCATTGCTCGAAATGAGGCTGTCACGTGATCTTTGAAAACGAAGCTTCGTTACCTCACTGACACGTCACGCTAGGCTCAAATACAAGGCGTATCGATTGCGCTGTCCCATACCCGTTATTCATTTAGTGCAGTGTTATAACTTTATCGGTCATCATGCATTTGTATGTTTTTCTTTTTTTCTTTTTTTACACGGTGTATCGTTGTTACTTAAAGTACTACTATTAAAAAACAATGACGTGTGGCTGAATGTCTATTGTCTGAATGAAAATTAAAAAATCCTTGATAAAAAAACAAAAGTCCTTCCTCAACCACAAACATTATATATATATATATATATATATATATATATATATATATATATATATATATATATATATATATATATATATTATTATTATTATTATTATTAAAATTTAATAATTGCATTTGTATTTGTGCATTTTTTTTAACAATGTGCATGTTTGTGTTCTATTGTAAGGAAAACACAAAAATGGTGCAATGAAAAATTACGTTAGTTTAATCTATTGGCGTATTAAGCCTTTGTCATTGTATTGTGCAAAATACAATACATTTTGGAAACCCTATCGCTGCACACACACGCCACCTTGCTAATGACATATATGCTTATAAAATTCACAAATAAACATTACAATAAGACCCCAATGAACGAAACATCTAAATGACACATTTTGTGTAAGAATTTTTATTGACCAGCAGATGGCGTAGTAGAGAACTGTATCAAAAGCTTCGAAGCATCAACGCACTTTGTTGTAAAAGCCTCACTGATTCAAAAGCCTCGTTTGGCACATCCCTAATCCAAGGGATAATCCGTAAACTCGTGAAGCAGGAACAAAGCAAAATAGGCAACAGGTAATCAGGCAGAAAATGTGAAAGAACGCTCAGTAAGGCAGATCAGACTGGCAATACTTCACAGAGAAGTAACACCTGGATGGCGTTTAAATAGTCCAAAAGAGGAAGTGGCAGTAGAAGCAGCAGAGGGAGCGAACAGTCAGTATTCGAGTGAGGGCTCCCTCTGCTGGCGTGGCGTTACAGTAATGCAATGTCTGATTTTAAAATGCCTTTCAAAGGATGAATTTTGAGATTTTAAGTTTTAAACTGATATATAATTTCTTATGATTTCTAAAGTGTGATAGGGAAAAAGGAAATGAAGAAAGTATTTTGTGACAAAGGTCAGAACTCATGTTATGATGTAAATTTTTTTAAGTTGCACTCTTGACATATATTAATTTATTATTTTTTCCTACATAATTTGTAACACAAAAACATGGTAAAATATCTAATTAGGAGTCTTAGACCTTTCCAGCGATGTATAGTTTGTCATGATTAGATTAGGATTTATTTGTAATATGGTGAAGTAAACTTAAAATTATTTAAATAGGTCATCATGTGATTTCTGTCATGTAAGGATTGTTTAGAGATATAATGTTCAAAAAAAATCAATTACCAAAGAAGCATGTCAAAATTATTCAGGAAAATAAGATTTAATACTGATAACAATAGGACCCTTTGGGAAAGAACTATCAGGAGACTTATGTCATAGCACCAAAGAGGGTAATGGTACAAGAGAAATACTAAATCATTGTTTTAAGTGTGAAAATATAGCAAAAGTTACTCAAAAATATAAAAACAATGGACTTGTAATAAGGCCCCTAAAACCATCAGGCCTTACAAATATCAAGTAAACATCTCAGAGCCGGCAAAAAACAATGAAAATAATGACTGTTTGTTTACAGAGTAAGATGCAGCCTGCAGAAGTGACATGCATGCATTTACAAAATATAGACTTCTGGGAATCCAAACTCTGGTCTCATGAGGCCAAGTCAGTCATTTCAGATCTTACAGGTATTGCTAGAGGTGGATAACAGTGAGAATTGCCTTTTTCCCACCGTCAAGTTTGGTGGCAGCACAGGAACGTATGAGTGCTGAAGGTGTGAGGGAGCTGTTCTTTAATTAAAGCTGTCATTGGAGCATTGATAGGGAGATAGGGAGCTAACTTTAGACTATACAAGCATCCCTTATTGGCCAAATACTGTAGCTAGTTTTGTCAGACTAAAATACAATTTTCATTGACTAAAACTAGACTAAATGTCATCAGTTTTTGTCGACTGAAACTAGACTAAAATGTCATCAGTTTTTGTCGACTAAAACTAGACGAAAATAGCGATTGATAATTCTGACTAAAATAAGACTGAAATGCTCAGACTTTTAGTTGACTGCAACTTGACTAGACTAAAAAGAGTATGAACGTGACTAAAACTAATAAAAACTAAAATGACAGCTTCACACAAAGACTAGACTAAAACTAAAATTAAAACAGGCTGCCAAAAACAACACTACACCCAGAAGACTATTTCATTTGTCTCCTCACCTGTGGGATGCAGATCGGGTTGGACAAATCTGAGGTGACGAGACATTAACATACTGTAGGCAAAATCAACAAGTAAGTTTCCCTCATGACTTTTAACCTCCTTATCTATGAATATGTGAATTTCTTAATTTCCTATCTATGCTCTTAAAGGAACACTCCACTTTTTTTGAAATAGGCTCATTTTCCAACTCCCCTAGAATTATACAGATGTGTTTTACCGTTTTTGAATCCGTTCAGCCGATCGCTGGGTCTGGCGGTAGCACTTTTAGCATAGCTTAGCATAAATCATTGAATCCGATTAGACCATTAGCATTAGCATTTCCGCCAGTCTTAGTACACGATGCAACTACAGAAGAGTCAAGTTTTAAATAGGAAAAATATTGAAACTCTTTAGTCATTTTATAGTGAGATGCTAATGGTCTAATCGGATTCAATGATTTATGCTAAGCTATGCTAAAAGTGCTACCGCCAGACCTGGCGATCGGCTGAATGGATTCAATAACGGTAAAACACATCTGTATAACTCTAGGGGAGTTAGAAAATTAACTTTTTTTCACAAAAAGTGGAGTGTTATAAAACTACATGAAGCTATGTTGCAGAATATAGGCAAAATAATCAATCAACCATTTGATAACTGTCTTGAAACATGTAAATATTGTCTCTAGCTTTAAAAAATGTCTTGACCAAAGAAGTTAACTTTGATATTGGATGTATGTTCTTTAGTGCATATGTATCATTGCATGTGCTTTTACTGTAAATGTCATGCAACCTTGTTGGAGCTTATACTAACATGTGCTTGTCAAGAGAGAGGATAATCACAATTTAGACTAGATCATGCATTCTGAAATTACATTTTACTGATGCTGTATTGAAAAAAAATCCATCCTTACATACCAATATCAAAGTGTGTGTGTGTGTGTGTGTGTGTGTGTGTTTTAATTAATGGGTGGGTACTTAACAAATGTCAGCAAGTTCATGTCTGTTAATGAGAGCGTTAATATAATTGAATGGGCAACAAATATGTAAACTGGCCATAATGATTCATTTCATAAAAATACATCACAAAGTAATAATACACTGATATGAAATATTGGTTTGAGTAATACATAATAATAATAATAATAATAATAATAATAATAAATAAGTTTTTAACATGTTTCAGAGTTTAGCTAAATTTTAGTATCAGCTGCACAAATAACTGGATTTTTCTTCATTTTTACAAAAAAAAAAAAAAAATAAATAAAAAATAATAATAATAATAATAATAATAATTAAAGTTAAACTCATTTTAGTATCACATGTGTTTATGTTATCTGTCATGATACTCAGTGTTGATACTGTTGACTGATTAAAAATCTGAGGATTGCCGGGTCAGCTGTAGTCTGTTTTGTGAGTGCAGTTCTTTAAGGTGAGTAAATCATGAAATCATGAATCATGAATTCAAATGTGAAGTCCTTTTACATTAGTTTACATTAATCTTTCTATTACAGTGTTTGAACTCAGGATTGTTCTGGTGGGTAAAACTGGTGCAGGAAAAAGTGCAACAGGAAACACCATCCTGGGCAGAGAGGCGTTTGACGTTGGTCACTTTCCTGGGTCTGAAACAGAAAAATGTGTACTACAAAGAACAACTATAGGAACAAAAGACAAGATAGTGATCGACACACCTGGGTTTTTTCACACATCCCTGCTGGTCATCAGACTGGGGAGATTCACAGAGGATGAGCAAAACACAGTCAAATGGATTGAGAAGAACTTTGGAGAAGATGTTAAGAGATTCACAATGCTGCTGTTCACTGAAGCTGATCAATTAGACAAACCATTAAAAGAATTTCTGCAGAAAAACTGCTTGTTGAAGAGGTTAGTGGACAAATGTGAAGGTAGATATCATGCCTTCAATAATGTGGAGAAGAAAGCTGAAGCTCAAGTCACTGAACTGCTGGAGAAGATCAGTGCAATAGTAAATAATAATAGCGGAGGATGCTACACCAGTGAGATGCTGAGGATAACACAGGGGAAAATGGTTATTAGAAGAATATTAACCATAATTCCTGTTTTAGCATGTTTTTTTTTTGTTGTCTATAAGAAGATTCTCATATGACTTGCATAATTCAAGTAAGTAAACAATACAAATGATGATGATTGCTGTTAGAAATGAATTTCTTTACTTTAATTAAAATGTCTAACAGTAATTTAAGCCATTTTGGCAATGACAAATTATTTGTGCAGCTGAAGTATAGAAAATAAGCTGTGGCAAACCAGAACAATAAATAATAAATATACAGTAATAAAAAAAAAAAAAATCTTTGTTGTTTTTGCATTAACTGTCTTATCTGTAAACATGTTAATTATTTCCTGTATGAGATGTTTACCATAAGGAAATGCAGACAAATGGCCTTCTCAGCTCAGGAATGACCATGACTGCAACACAACAGTGTGTATTGTCTAGAGAGGTTTTTTTTTTTTTTTACTAGTATGTGACTGGAAGGACAATGAAATTTGAACTTGAAACTACAATATCTAAGATGATCAAATGCATGTGAATTATTGACGTACAGTATTGTTAAAATGTGGTGTGGATTTTTTTGTGACTATTCTGTGCTTACTGTAACGCTGAGAGAGAGACGAGAGGCGAGCGGATCCATTCTAAAGCTTTTATTCATTGGACAAGACAAAGACATGGTCAAACAGGCAGAGTAGACAACAATAGCAGACAGGGTTAACGAAGGCAAGACATGGGGATAGTCCGTGTGGCAGGCGTGGGTCGATGATCGGCGGACGTAATCCGAAGGGGTGCAAGGATGAAGGGATAATCCAGACAACGAGCGAGAAGTCCAAAGGCAGTCAGTGAGACAGACGAAACGAGATGGCCAGGCAAGAAAGCTAAACACGGGAAACTAGGGAACGTACGCGAAACCATATAAACACCACAATACTCCGTGAGTCACACGGGGAAAGTCCGGGGCATATATAGGGAGCCTGATTGGCCACAGCTGTAGACGCAATCAGACTGTAACAGTCTGTGTGAAGTGACAGAGCGAGAGCGACATCTGGTGGTGAGCGGACCAAAGGTCACCGACCAGATTCATGACACTTACTCTCACTCTCTCTCTCTCTCTCTCTCTCTCTGTATTCATTCATTCATTCATTCATTCATTCATTAATGAAATAGAAAATATTACTCAGAGTAAAATTGTTTTTCTGCTTCATCTCTGATTAGGGTGCTTTCAATTCAGACATGATTACACTCCCTTAATAGCAAGTAAAACCTAAAATAAAAACACGTAAATTATATAAGTCAAAGTAGCCATGTACTTCAATTGTATCTATATATGTTTAATCTATAGGCATGGGATTTTCCTAATGACCACCTTTAGAAAGCAAACCAAAAAAAGAAATACTTTTCTAGGTAGATCATTAGAAGGTGTAAACTTTTTAAGTGAAAACATCTAAAGCAGAAAAGTGTATTATTTGATTAATTACAGGCCAGATGCAGAAAGGAAGCATAAAGCAACATCTTCTATGTATGTATTGAATAATTCATGCTATCATGCATCTATCTGTTCATATTTTTTACAGTGTCAGATGTAAATATTATGCTGTTGGGCTCGACTGGGTCAGGAAAGAGTGCATCAGGAAACACCATCATAGGAGTTAAAGGGACATTTGAAGAAAGTTTTTGTCCTGCATCTGTAACCAAAGTCTGTCAGTCAGCTCAAACTGAAATAAATGGACAAAGAATCACTGTGCTCAAACTCAAATAAAGCAGATGTTACAGCGTACAAATATTGATGTTTTTCTCCTGGTGACCAATTTACATGAGAGATTATAAAAAAAAGAGAAATGGGAAGTTGTGAAGTGGATTAAGAAAAATTTTGGAGCAAATGTCTTTAAACACACAATGGTGCTCTTTACTCATGGAGATGCATTACATGAGCGAGTGGAGAGATATCTGAATAAATCTGAAACACTGCAATCACTAGTTGATCAATGTTCAGGAAGATTTTATGTTTTTAATAACACAACTGTGGTCAGAGATCAAGTCATTGAGCTTCTTGAAAAGATTGAGTCACTAAGCATAATGAATGGAAACAGGAGATACACTGTGCAGGACTATAACAAGGCTTATGATGATATTCAACTCACATGTGCTACTGTAGTAGGAGGAGCAGCAGCAGCAGGAGGAGTAGCAGTAGGAGGAGCAGCAGTATTAGGAGCTGCAACAGGTGGTTTAGTTATAGCAGCAATTTTAGAAGCATTATTCCAAATAGTGAGTAAATTACCCTAAGCATTATATGTTGCATTTAACATAAGCAGATTTATTAGGGGCCAAGCACCAGAGGTGCGGTGGCACCTATTGTATCCGTTGGCGTTATTATTATTCCGCTTCTTCTTCTTCTTCTTCCTCTTCCGCCGCAAGTCTATGGCAGCCCATAGAACCGCTTGCGGGAAAGTTGTATAATTTTGCACACTGATAGAGGACAGTCCCAACATTAACCATAGCAAGTTTGGAGTCTCTAACTCAAACTCTCTAGCGCCACCACTTGTCCAAACTTTCAAAAGATTTATGCTAATAACATTTGAACCGTAAGGCACACAACAAAAATTCTTTTTTCCTCTGATTCCTTGGCTTATGCCGAGTTGAATGGACACCAAAATTCAAAAATCGTAAGGTTTAGTTTTTTCGCTATTCTCAATTGTTCGTAAAACCTACTTTTTCGAACTCGTCCTAGGCCGTTGCACCGATTGTCACAAAAATTGATCCAGATCATCTTCAGACCATGCTGGCAAAAAGTTATGGAATTCAAGTCGATTCGTCCAGCCGTTCACGAATAACACGCGAAAGAATTCTACGAAAAGCTAGCAAAAATCAATGTGAGGCTATATCTCCGTAATAGTTTGTCATATTGACACCAAACTTGGTGTGTGTTATAACAAGCATGACCTGAGCCTACCTGCAGTGTTTCGGTGCAGTGCCCCCTAGTGGTCAGGAGATACGAAAAATGGCTATTTTTCTTTATAACGTCTGAATGATTTGTCCAAAAATCACAAAACTGGTCTCTTTAGATTCGGTGTGTCATACCGAGTCGAACCATATCCAATTTTCCCATGTCAGCCATTTTGGGTGTCGGCCATTTTGAATTTAGCTTTAAAATGCTGTATCTTAAGAACGGATTAGCGTATCGTTTCGACATTAATTACAAAAATGTTCGGCACCATGCCCTGAATGTACATAAAAATTTTGGGGCCAGCGCCACCTTGTGGTCAAAAGTTATAACGAAATTTCGAAAAATGCTAATAACTTTTGCGTACATTAGCCTATTGTCATGAACCTGATGTCAAAAGATTCCTTGGGTCAAGCCGAGAACGTTGATACCCATAATGCCAATATTGGCCAAACTTCCTGTCCGCCATTTTGATTAATGTACAAAACCTATTTTTTCGAACTCCTCCTAGACCGTTAGTCTGATCTTCACCAAATTTGACTCAGATCATCTTCAGACCATGCTGACAAAAAGTTATGGATTTTGTGTCGATACACGAAACCGTTTTCGTTTAGCGCATCAACGAATTTACTGGAAAGACGCCAAATTGCATCCGAGTCTGTATCTCTGCAAAGCTTTGACATATTGACACCAAATTCTATATGTGCTATTGTCACCACACTCTGACCAAGCCACATCAATTTGGTAACAGTGCCACCTATGGGTCAGAAGTAATACGCCATTCACTAAACATTAATAATGAAATTTACAAAAATGCTAATAACTTCTGTTTACATTAGCCTATTGGAATGAAACTGATGCCAATAGATTCCTTGGGTCAAGTCGAGAACATTGATACCCATTATGCCGAAATTGGCCAAACTTCCTGTCCGCCATTTTGATTAATGTACAAAACCTACTTTTTCGAACTCCTCCCAGACTGTTAGTCCGATCTTCACCAAATTTGACTCAGATCATCTTCAGACTATGCTGGCAAAAAGTTATGAATTTCGTGTCGATATACGAAACCGTTTTCGTTTAGCGCATCAACAAATTTGCTGGAAAGATGCCAAACTACATCTGAGGCTGTATCTCTGCAAAGCTTTGACATAATGACGGCAAACTTTGTGTGTGTCATTGTCATTTCACACAGAACACGTCACATCAATTTGAAAACAGCACCACCTGTTGGTCAAAAGTGATAAGCCATTACATTTTATTACGATTGGTTGTAATTATGATTTTTCAGCCATTTCAACTGATATTATCCTAAAATGGCTTAAGTTACTCACTGTTGTAGTCGGTCTGCTGCTCCTTGCCGTGCTTAACTCCTCATTCTGCCTCTTTTGTGCTTGGCCCCGCAATTGCTGCTTGCAGCTATATTTTATTTATTTATTTGTTTATTAATTTTTTTCAAATAATAGCTGGAATAGCTGCTTCTGTTTTATTTTGTAGAATCGTTCCCCCCAGCCCCCCTTTTTATATTGTTGTGATGACTTTAAATTTTCTCTTCCATGTTTTCAAAGAGAGAGAGAAAAAAAAAAAAAAACTAAACTGCAACTAAAATGCATTTGGTCATGTATCATATTTTTTTATTTATGTGCCTTGATCTTTATTAAGTGTTGAATGCTTGCCTTACCTTGTGGTGATATGTCATAATGTTCATTTCACGTTTGAAAATTGTTCATTATGTTTAAATTCATGCTATCTTGTCTCACAGAGATAAAGCAGTGTGGTAAGATTATTTGTATGAATAATTTATGATATGATGATAATATGAACATTTATTTGAAGTAATTACAGAAAGAGTGAGATTGTGAATATGAATCATCTTTGTCTGTGCTGTAGTTTTATTACTTCCAAAACAAAATTACAAAAATAAATTTCTCAACATGTCCCCGAAATTGAATTTGACAGTGAAAACAGTGGATGTGAGATGCAATCTCTAAATCAGGATAATGGATAGATAACATTTCTATAAACACCTGAAGACAAATATTTTTTTTTAGTTAAGCAGTTGAAGAAAAGAGAAAAAGCAGGGGTGTCCACTTCTGCCCCTGGAGGGCCGACATCCTGCAGATTTTAGTTCCAACTAGCTATAGCACACTTGTTTGGAATTTTCTAGTGAGTCTGACGATCTTTAGGATCTGGTTCAGGTGTTGCAACGTTAGGGTTGGAGCTAAACTTTGCAGGACAGTGGCCCTTCAGGAACAGGTTTGGACATGCCTGATTTACAGCCTTTCACATTCAACATACATCACTCTCATTACAACCTGTCCATTAAAGCTGTGCTGCTCTTCATCTGCATGAAGAACCTATCACAGATCAGCTCCAGAAAGAGGGAGGTGCTTAGCAGTGGATTCCTGTGTGTGATTGGATATGTGGTTGATCTGGTTGTGGTGTGCGTGTCTGTTGGTCTGGTTCCTGAAGGCTACATCAGTGAACAGTGAGTTGTTGCTGTTGTTGTGGTTAAGTTAATTTGATTAGAAGAAAAAAAAAAAAAAAAAAAAAAAGCTGGGGAATTTTGTGACATTTATGCTATCAGATAAAAACACATGACATAAGCATTATATAATGTTATATTATATTATATTATATTATATTATGTTAACATCACTCAAAAGTAAAACTTTATTCAGGTATTACATTGATTTTATTTATTTATTTTTCTGTAACTGCTGGATTAAAATGCATAAAGGTTTACTGGATCTTGTTTGTGTCATACTAGCAGTAAGTTCTAGTTACAGATATATATATTTTTTTTTTCCACATGAGCTGTTGAAGTCAAATAATAGTGTAAAAATTTATTTTCTTCTTCTTCTTCTTCGTTGTTTCTGCTTGTTCTGCTTCATCAACATTATCATCATTCTACACTTAACTCTCACAAGACTTGATAATGTGGTTTCACAGATGAAACAAACCAAGTTACAAACATTCTAATAAAAAAAGCATAGTCATTAACTATATATATATATATATATATATATATATATATATATATATATATATATATATATATATATATATATATATATATACATTGTTCATAGAATGCTTTTAAATGTCCTCATGAGAAAATGTTCTAAGAACAACATTCCTGGAACATCTTTTAAACTAGGGTAATGTTCCAGGGTCTGCAGAATACAACCCTATTTATCTTATTCATCATAAGTTAGTTTTCATTTTAAATATTTAAAATGTTCTCATCGCAGCAGATGTTCTCAATTCTGGCCTGTGAGATCCATTTCCCTATAGAGTTCAGCCCCAACCCTAATCAAACACACCTGAACAAGCTAATCCATAGGTTTTCAACACTCTTAAAAATAAAGGTGCTTCAAAGGGTTCTTCAAGCGATGCCGTAGAAGAACCATTGTTGGTTCCACAAAGAAGCATTTAGTCAAAGGTTCTTTAAAGAACTATTTCTTGTTTACCTTTTTATAATCTGAAGAACCTTATTTGCCACAAACAACCTTTTGTGAAACAGAAAGGTTCTTCAGATGTTAAAGGTTCTTTATGGAACCATTTAAACAAGGTTCCATAAGGTTCCTCTATGGCATCGTGAAGCACCTTTATTTTTAAGAGTGAACACTGCTCCTGGGGACCCACTGTCCTGCAAATTTTCTTTCCAACCTGCTTCAGCACACCTGGGGTGCTTCTCAATATCCCTCCTCGTCTCCTCGCTTCTCCGTCCTCCATATCCTATGATTTAGAAACCAATGGAGCTCAGCCATCTTGTAAGACATCTCAATTCTCTAATTGCACCACGAGGAGGCGAGGATCGAGTGAGGAGGCTTCCTGAGGAGTCATGAGCGGGGATAAACAGGTGTATCCTTTGCTGAAGTGTTTTATCGGCTAAACGCGACGCATGTATAAATTCTCTTCCCCCTTCACATCTGTCGTAATAATTTACATTTATATTTTACTTTTGCAGTTTAAATAATGTCATATCTTTAAACAGGGCATCTTGCTTTATTCATATTTAGTATGAATGCCTTTAATAACGAACTTTAACAACATATGGGCAGATCCCTTTAGCACAGCTGATGACACTTTGAAGTGATGCTTGAGTGGTCAAGAATATTCCAGTGTTCATCCTTTGATTCCCTCCGTCCTCGTGTCTTTTCCTTGCGTCCTTCCCTCGCATCCTGAAGGGGTGGAGCTAAAACACGAGGAAAGGAAGCAAGGAAAGGAAACGAGGATGCACAAAAAAAGAAATAAGAAGCATCCCTGGTCTGTGACTTTTCAAGTGATCCTGAAGACCTTGATTAGCTGGATCAGGTGTGTTTGATTAGGGTTGGAGCAAAACTCTGCAGGAAATTGAGTCCCCAGGAGTATTTATCCACACTGGTCATGGATATTTGACAAGCTGGAGTTTTTAATGAGAAGCAATTCTATGAGCTTTGGCACTTTTCCTGGGTTTGTGGCACTGAGGATGGATGTGGAGCTGTTGTTGTCTCTGCACAGACCACTTTTTGAGCAACTTCAAAATAAATAAATAAATAAAATCTGTGGCAAATATAGAGGTCTTAGATGATAAGGAAAAATTGCATTTGCGTTTTTGGAAGTTTTTAAAAATGTGTACAAAAACGTGCATAAATATATTTGAAATGTGATATTATTCTCTTGATATGTTGTATGCTGATATATTGTTGTTGTAAATACATCTTGCTTTGTGTTGTATTTTTGTACAAATTTTAATATATATTTGAATTTTAGCTGGAAGAGACACGTTTCCTCATTAGATGAGCAGATAACCTTCACATAAAATGCTGACTCAAATATTTAGTCAGTCTAGTTGGGTGAAGATCACGACATATAAACATATCAGGTGAGACCCTCATAACATGCTTAAATGAGAATGAAATGCTTAAGTGGTTACTATCAATCAATCAATCCATTT
Source organism: Cirrhinus mrigala (assembly GCA_036247105.1). Lineage (NCBI taxonomy): Eukaryota > Metazoa > Chordata > Actinopteri > Cypriniformes > Cyprinidae > Cirrhinus > Cirrhinus mrigala. The sequence continues at coordinate 3,706,183 of CM070007.1, forward strand.
AATTTGATCTTAAATAACTGTTTGTGATACTGTACATGTTTCATGCTGTTTGGGCTAAATATTGAAATCCTCAATTGAATTTTCATTTCTAAATTTCATTTCATGATATAAATCTCTGCTGGTATTCGTCCTGAAAATGAACTAAAAGTATATTTGTTTTGAAAAGGCTTTATCACGTGTACTGAGTTGTGATGTATGTGTAATAAGGGCATTAACAAAATCAGAGGGCTGTTCAAGGTTGAAAGAGATGTTTAAAGGGTTTACAGACAGAAGACGGAGGTAAAATACGACTAAATTCAGTGTCTTACTTGCTGTTTGTAGAAAATTCTAAAATATACTTGGAATTTCTGAGCAAAAACCGTTTAATGAAAATGTTTACGCTCATTTTCATTAAAATGACTGTTACTTGTGCTGTTACTACATTCCCTGTTCTCATTACAGCCTTTTTTTGTCTCTTAATTTATTTCAGAAAATCAGTGTTAGACCTGGTTTGTTGGATAAATATTGAACACATCATATTACATAATGGTGTTCATCATTTTTAAAAGTAAGTATTTGGCTTTTCTTGTTTTGATGTAGGAAAACTGTATTGTTTATTTTGAATATAGATTGAGAATTAAACGGAACTATGGCAATGCTTTGGCGTTAAATAAATAAATGAATAAATAAATAAATAGATAAATTTATTAACAGAAACTGATGTACATTTCAGCTCACATTTTTGTTGTTACAACCATGTATATTTATAATGTTCATAACAGTTCATAACAACAGTTTCATCTTAATGACTTCATCAATGTCATGCACGATCTTCATCCCAGACAAATACAGAAGAATACTGTATTCATCCTCAGAAAGTCAAACTTCAGTCTAACAGTCTACATTTAGTTTATCAGTTTATTATTGTTTTCCAATTCCACAAAAGACATTTTCTGAAACAGTAACCACAAAACCGCTTTTCTCTTTTAACAAGGAAATGAGAAGTTAAATGGCGCCACCTTGTGTCAGTAAATGATGGTAGTAAAAATGTCCGTGACTTTACTGAATATTAATAATATAAATTATTATTGCATTATTGTTGTTGTAGTCTTGTTGCTAGGTCTGATTTGTTTTCTTTGCTACAAAAATAAATAAATAAATAATATATCATATTTCAACTGACTTTGTATGCAGCTCTACAAAAAGGTTGCTTTTGTTAAGGTCCTGGGCTGTGTTTCCCGTAGAGCAGTGGTTCTCAAACCTGTCCTGGAGTACCCCCAATCCTGGGCCCTCATTTATCAACAGCGTGTATGCACAGATGTGTGCGTAATGAGTGCCTAAGAACAGTTTCACGCAAAGTGTGAGATCTACCAACTTGTACTTATATATATATATATATATATATGAATATGTAAATATTAAAAAAAAAAAACATTTCAACTTCAGCATTTATTGGCCAGGCATGTGTAATATACAAGGAATTTTATGCCAGTATGAGACATTCCACACACACACACACACACACACACACACACACACACTCTTACAACACTACAAAATTACATGGCGGAATTTAGAATCTTTATAGCTACTGGAAAAAAAAAAAAAAAAAAAAAAAAAAGAGTATTCTGAAATCTGTTTGTTCTCATTTTAACCAGGCTATAAGGCCTTCCAGAAGGTAAAAGTCTGAAAAGATTCAATGCAAGATGTAAGGGATCACAGACAATCCTCTGAGCCTGTTTCTTAACTCATGACAAGTGCAGATCTTGCAGGGAAGGTAAATCAGTACCAATAATGCATTCTGCCATTCTCACTATACTCAGAAGCCTGAACTTATCCCACTGAGTAGCAGAGCTATACCAAACAGTAAATGAAGAACACAGGGCTGATTCAATCATAGCCCTATAAATTTTGCATAGTCCCACTAGACAGATTATACTTTTTTAATTGACAGAGGAAGTACATCCTAACCACACAAATAATATTGTTCTCCCACTTCAGATCACTACAGATGATAGTGCCAAGAAACTTATGAGAATCAGTGATGCTTACTGTACAAAAACTTATTTTTAATGGAACAAAGCACGTAGAATTCTTCGCAAAATTGATGATCATCTCTACAGTCTTGCCGATCTTTAAATGCATGTTATTATGACTGCACCACGAGACAATCTGATCCACCTGGTGCCTATATGCTGACTCTTCTCCATTATGAATAAGGCCAATGATTGTAGTATCATCAGCAAATTTTAAAAGCTTGACCGTAGAATCTGAGGAAGTACATTCATTCGTGTGAATATAAAACAACAGCGGGGAAAGTCTTGTTCTAGATGTAAATACCCCAGTTCCCCTTCAGTCAGACAGATATTTTTTTTTTTTTTTTGCGGTAAACTAAAAATATTTCAATCCCAAAGTATTGTTTAGTGTAAAACATGTTGAAGATTAGCAGATACAGGCTGTAGATTCATGTAATGATAAGCCGTTTTCCCCAAAAAGCTGTTTATTCAGTGCAGTAAAGCCTCTCCTCCATTGACATCCGTTATTTAAAAAAAAAAAAAAAAAAAAAAAACAGACTCTGGTCTCCTTTCCCACATACTGCCAGACCAGAAGCATTAGCTTTAGCCCTTACGCTTTTTCAGCTTATGGTTTTAGGCTTGCCATATAGTGGCTTTGATTTTTTACGTCTCCCTCATCTATCACACCTGATTCAACTCACCAGCTCATTAATGGAGACTGCAAGACCTGAAGTGGGTGTGTCTGATTTAGGGAGACATACAAAATGTGCAGTGCTGGGGGTACTTCATGGGGAGGTTAGAGAACCACTGCCATAGAGTCATTCACCAATAGAGCTATGTTCAACTTCAGTGAGATGGTCCTCACTGCAGAACACAAGATCCAGGGGGTGAGGTTGGATCCAGATCCAACTCCTCCCACCTTAAACTAATGCTGCGTTCACGCCATATTGTAGATGTCAACTTCATATCAACACCTAAACAGAGCCTACATTGGTCAGGTGGTACAGCGGTCATGTGGTACAAGTCATAGCTCTCAGAAGACTCCCAATTCACAAGCTATAATTACAAGTTCTACGAGGACGTGAACGCTTTTTACAAGATGGAATCTCATACTTACGGGAATTCCGATATGGTGTGAATGCACCTTGAACTTACCATCTTCACCCCTTAGATGTGAATCCAACCGCGCCCCCTGGATCATGTGTTCTGCAGTGAGGGGTTACTGGGACTTTAGTTTACAATGCTAATGCCAATATCAATTTTGATTGGCTTGTTAAAGTTGTGCCTGTTGTTGATTGGTCTGTGAGTGGGGTGGAGTTTTGGTGTGGGAACCGCAGGTTGAGGTGAGAGGATGCAGTCATGCAGTTCTTCGAAGAATGGAGGTGTTTGTGTAATTAAAATCGGACTGTCAGTCTTCGTAAATTTGTAAATGTTAAGAAATACAGTGTTATATATCATGATAAATAATCTTTATTATGTGTCAGCATACTGAATGTCTGCTTTGCTGCTCATGATTCAGTGCAGATCGCAGTTAGTACACAGTGTCTCTGATAATTATCTTTCGACGCCATATCCTCAGAGCCAAATGCACTTTATTCAAGCCCTTTCTACGCTGTGTGCATTGTTTCTCTCCACCTAAGGATGCTAAAGCACCATATTAGGAGCTATTTATACTTCATGCAGACTACAGAAAGCAATGCAGCTAATACAATCATTTTTATCTGTCAAACATATTTGACTTTGACCGTTCAAATAAACCAGATGATACAATTATTAGTATAAATCAGCATTTTAAGACAATTGATAATAAACAATGTTATAAGTGGGGAGATTATGTCTGAAATTAGTTACATTTATTTTTATTTATTTATTTATTTTTTTTTCTAGTCATGATGTATTTCGATTAGTATGTACATTGTTTTTTTTTTTTTTTTTTTTTTGCTTTTAGTAGACGCTTTTAAGCAACATATAAAAATGTTCAGACATATTTCAGTCTCAGTCACATGGCCTTCTGCCTTACATGGGTATCTAAATTTAAAAATAAAAATAGCCTGATAAAACATCCATTCTTACATTTTAATGTTCATTTTCAGTTGTACTCAAATGATGAAATATTTAAAAAAGTTGTAGAATAATCCTCAGACTTCACTGATTTTGCTTTTGGGGGCCCATATCCTCATCTTTGATTACTATTTAATAATAAATAAATAAATAAATAATAAAAAACCTTAAGTGCTTAAGTAATCAACAGATATGTCTGTGAATACTCTACTTTTACAGCCTCAACTGAGGTTGCTTAGCTCCTCTACCACCACTGTAAACCTGGCCTAATTATCAATGATAATTCCTGTAAAACCACAAGTTTAGTTTTATTAGGTATATATTAATACACACACACACACGAAGGGATACATTTAAGAATAACATGTTTTGTTTATATATTCGATGCATTTATATATAATATTAATTATATCAATAAATAATATATACATGTAAATATTTTTAAAACATGTATTGTATGTGTGTGTATTTATATATACATGCAAAATATACACAGTACGCACACATATATTATGTAAACAAAAATGTTTTATTCTGGATGCGATTAATCACGATTAATCGTTGCACAGCACAACTTAATATTCAGTGATAATATACAGCAAGGATGTGCTACATGGCCGCATATCAAAATTAATACTTTTTGACTGGCCTTAAAAAAAAATAAATAAATAAATAACACAAAGAACACATACTGTAAGAATGAATTTGGGCTTCCTCTTCTACCTGTTAGTTAATCATTTCTATCCTTTGTGATGCCTGTAGCTCAATCAGATAAAGTTAGGAGTCATATTTTCATTGTGATTGATTGATCAGGGACAAATCAGTGACCAGGCATTGCTCATATTATAAAAACATAAAATCTTGTTGGTTTAAATAAAAATAAAAAAATCATGTGATGTCCATTTTTAATGGATGCAGGGTCAGAAAGGGTTAAAAGGTAAAAAAAAATAAAAAAAATAAAAAATAAATAAATGAATAAATAAAGAGGTACCCTGCACCAATCCCCGTTGAAATACATTCGGAAAAAAAATTAGTATCTGTATGTGAACATGAACCAATAAAATTTTGTGACTATGTCACAAACTGCTGTGAGACTGGGTTGTGGTAAAAACGCACAATTTTATTAATTTGATCATGTTCTTCCAACTATTTTTATGTCATTGTCCAAGAGATCTTCTTTAAAAACATTAAATATTTTTGTGTAATATTCTAACATTTGTGTATTTATTTATTCCAGGTGCTGTATGGTCACTGTTGACTGTCATCTTTTGGATCCTGTGTGAGTGCATGCCAGTAGTGTTTTCTTCAGACATATGTGACCCTGGACCACAAAACCAAGTGTCTATGAAATTTATATATATATATATATATATATATATATATATATATATATATATATATATATATATATTATATTTAGATTTTATTATGCATCATCTGAAAGCTGAATAAATAAGCATTGTTGTATGGTTTCTTAGAATAGGATAATATTTGGTTGAGATTCAACTACTTGAAAATCTGTAATCTAATCGCCTTTAAAGTTGTCCAAGTGAAGTTCTTAGCAATGCATATTACTAATAAACAATTAAGTTTTGATATATTTACTGTAGAAAATTTACAAAGTACACTCTTAAAAACAAAGGTGCTTCATGATGCCATAGAATAACCTTTTTTCTTTAAATGGTTTCTGTTTCACAGAAAGGTTCTTCAGATTATAAAAACAGTAAGAAAGACATGGTTCTTTAAATGGTTATTTGTGGAACCAAAATGGTTCTTCTATGTGAATTGCTGTAAAGAACATTTTAAAGCACCTTTATTTTTAAGAGTGTATTTTCATGGAACATGATCTTTACTTAGCATCTTAATGTTTTTTTTTTTTTTTTTTTATTTGCATAAAAGAAATATCAATAATTTGACCCATACAATGTATTTTTGGCTATTGCTACAAATATACTATACTTAAGACCGGTTTTGTGGTCCAGGGTCACATATGTCTGTTGACTCTGCATACTTTATAAATTGTTTTATTTATTTATATATATATATATATATATATATATATATATATATATATATATATATATATATATATATATATATATATACACTCAAAAAAATATTTCAGCCCTAAACTTAATTCAATTACATACATCAGTTCCATGCATTTAGATTACATAGTTTAATTTAAACAGATCAATTAAACTTAATGTAATTCAATTGCATCAGTCTTACGTAAATGAAACAGGTAAAGTTGATGTAACATTTCCCAGTGTTAAACAAACCCTGCTCAGTGTTCATGTGTTTCCACACTACAGAGTGTTCAAGTAGCATTGACACAGTGTTGGAGTTAAGGAGATCATTATGTCATGATTGACCAATAATGATGAACACCTGCTGTTTACAAGCAGAATCACTGAAGGAAAGAGAAACACAAGAATCAGACACAGCCAAAGATAAAATGAACTTAAATTTAATAGACATTAAATCTCTGATTAAACAACTCCACTAACAACATTACAGATTGACTTGATTTCTGTCATATATCTACAAATATTATTTGAGAACATCTAAATAGAGGTATAGATTTTTCATTTTTTATTTTTTAATGTTTCAATTGACCTCATCATGGCAATCAGTGTTTACTTTAGTTGGACTCTTGACTTTTGATTTTTTTTGGCTGCTATAATTATGTGTATGAAGCACATCTATCACAGCAAAATAACAAAGCCGAAAAGAAGTCTGATTAGGTGTTTTTGGTTAATTTTTTTTTTGGTTGTGAAATCATTATCATCCAGTGGCCTGATGCACTGATCTCATGCAGTGGTTAGTCTATTATTTTTTAACAATGTTTACAACAGGTGTATGAACTATTATGGATGCTTATGTTATACATTAAACTTTGAAATCTACGGTGCACCTTTGACACACACAGACATCTAGAATCAGCATTTGAATTTCAACAATGGTGACATTCAACAGCTGCATGCTGGGTAACAGCAGATTATAAAACTCACCCATGACTCCCAGCATGCAGCTGTTGAATGTCACCATTGTTGAGATTCATATGCTGATTCTTGATGTTTGTGTGTGTTTAAGTAAAGCAGGAGATCTTAAAGTAGTAATAGTAACAGCTCATACAACTATTGCAAATATCATGAAACTAAGAGATAAACCACAGAACGATATCAGCAAATCGGGCCACTGGATGATGATTACAGCATCAACAATAATAAACCAAAAACATTTAATAAGGCCCTCCCCTTGTTTATTTTTTTGTTCTTTTTTTTTTGGCACTATAACAAATGTGCTCTGTAAACACAATTACAGCAAACAAAGAACAAAAAAACTATACTAATAAAGTGAAGGCTCAAGAGCCCAACTAAAGTAAACCCTGTTCGCCATGATGGTGAGGTCAAATGAAAAGTTTTTTTTAATAAAACATCTAAACCTCTGTTTAGATGTTCTGAAATAATATTTGTGGATATATGACAGAAATCAAGTCAATCTGTAATGTTGTTTGTAGAGTTGTTTAATCAGAGATTTGATGTCTTCATTTATTTAAGTTCATTTTATCTTTGGCTGTGGCTGAAGTCAGTCATAATTCTTGCGTTTCTCTTTCCTTCGGTGATTCTGCTTGTAAACAGCAGGTGTTCATCATTATTGGTCAATCATGACATAATGATCTCCTTAACTCCAACACTGTGTCAATGCTACTTGAACACTCTGTAGTGTGGAAACACATGAACACTGAGCAGGGTTTGTTTAACACTGGGAAATGTTACATCAACTTTACCTGTTTAATTTACGTAAGACTGATGCAATTGAATTACATTAAGTTTAATTGATCTGTTTAAATTAAAACTATGTAATCTAAATGCATGGAACTGATGTATGTAATTGAATTAAGTTTAGGGCTGAAATATTTTTTTGAGTGTATACAATCAGTTACATTCATTACACTTAGTCATTGTTAAAAGTTGTCTATATAATTGTCTATCAAATTAACAGTCCAGTAAATTTCACTTTCAGAAGGTATTACAAATGCATTCATGTCTAAATTACATATTTAGAAAATATTTAATGCATTTTATAAAACTGATATAACATATAACATTGTAGCTCAAAGCGCCTGCAGTTTTGCTAACACTGAAAAGAAAAAAAAAAAAGAAAAAATCAGTATTGAAAAAATACATGTCATTATGAAACAGTGTAAACACATTTCACATTAAATGTGCTGAACATGCTGGAAATTTACCTGGTTTGGTATTTTGTTTTCTTACTTTGATCACATCGTTCTTATCTTTAGGTTTCATATCCACCACTGCTCCTGAACCAAGAGCAGCAGTTAGTCCAGCTTATGGCTGTGTGCTTCATAATGAAACACACATCTGCAGCGGTTCTCAGTACCGCATGTACTGCAACACAACAATGCATCATTTCTACTACCAGAGAGACCAAGCCGAACACCAGTACCAGTGCATCAGTAATGACTGTATCTGTGTTGGTAATAAGGACACCTGTACATGCTACTATAATACTTCATCCTGCTTCTGTGAGATCTTTAGCAATAACATCACTGTCCCTACACCAGTTAGTCCGGTCTATGAATGTGTCCGTTATGACACATCATATATCTGCTCTGGTGCTCAGCATGGCATGTACTGTAACACAAGTGTACATGATTTCCATTACTATAGGTACCATTACCACTGTATGAGTAATAACTGTGACTGCATTAGTAATAAGGACACCTGCACATGTTACTCTAATATGTCATCCTCTTGCTTCTGTACAAATCACAGCAATAGCATCATTATCCCGGCAGCAGTTAGTCCGGTCTATGACTGTGGGCTTTATAATGAAACTTACATCTGCACTGGTGCTCAGTACCGCATGTATTGCAACACAAGAATGCATTATCTCTACTACTGGAGATCTAGAAACCAAACCCAATATGAGTACCAATGCTGGAGTAATAACTGTTACTGCTATGGTAACGAGGACACCTGTACATGCTACAGTAGCACTTTGTCCTCCTGCTTTTGTGAGACTTATAACAATAGCATTGCTCTCACAGCTGTTAGTCCAGTCACATACCCCAGCTGTTTACTACTTAATAATATGTACATCTGCACTGGTGATCAGTATCGCATGTACTGCAACACAAGAATGCATGATTTCTCTTACCAGAGATATCAGTACCAAGACCAGTACCACTGTGCAAATAATAACTGTGACTGCTATGGTAATAAGGACATCTGTACATGCACTACTAGCACTTTGTCCTCCTGTTTCTGTGAGACTTACGGCAATAGCATTGCTCTCACTACGACAGTTAGTCCAGTCACATACCCCAGCTGTGTTCTTTATAAGGACACGTATGTCTGCACTGGTGGTCAGTATCGCATGTACTGCAACGCAACAATGCATCATTTCTACTACTGGGGATATCAGTACCAAAACCAATTAGAATATCAATGCTGGAGTAGTAACTGTTACTGCATTGGTAATAAGGACACCTGTACATGCTACAGCAGCACTTTGTCCTCCTGCTTCTGCGAGACTTATGGCACTATCACTTCTCTCACTACAGCAGTCAGTCCAGTCCAGCACTGCGTGCTTTATGACACATCATACATCTGCACTGGTGCTCAGTATGCCATGTACTGCGACACAAGTGTACATGATTTCCATTACTATAGGTACCATTACCACTGTTTAAATAATAACTGTGACTGCATTAGTAATAAGGACACCTGCACATGTTACTCTAATACGTCATCCTCCTGCTTCTGTGCAAACTACAGCACTAACATCACTATTCCTGCAGCCATTAATCTGGTCTATGACTGTGGACTTTATAATGACACGTACATCTGCACTGGTGCTCAGTACCGCATGTACTGCAATACAACAATGCACTATTTCTACTTCTGGAAATATCAGAACCAAAACCAATTTGAATATCAATGCTGGAGTAGTAACTGTTACTGCTATGGTAATAAGGACACATGTACATGCTACAGCAGCATTTTGTCCTCCTGCTTCTGTGAGTCTAACAACTTCAGTACAACAGGTGAGCATGTTTCTAGACTGGAATTTTGTATATGAATTTACTACGCTGTATTGATTTTTTTCTTTCATTTCAGGTATCACACTGCCGGATCAGTGCAGGGTAAGCTGGATATTTCAATTTGCACAATACACAGTTCAGTTTTATTTTTAATGTCAATTGTGATTTCAGAGTCAGAGCTCAGAAGGATGTCTTCAAAATCTTCTTGAGCAGATAGAAAACATGACAGCTCAAGAGCTTCCTTTGGATGTAGGTCTTCGAGAGAAAAATGATACAATAATCAAATCAATATAATAGATGACTGACACAATGGCTCTGTTGACATTTATGTTAACTGTATTTATCTAATCACTAAATTAGATTGCGACAAACATTTTGACTATGGCCTTCAAGACTTCAGAGAAGATTTTTGAGTTGTCATCATTAGCAAATCTAACTGAACTAGCCTCCTATGGAAACCACATGCTAAAAATCAGTGAGAAACTCATTTCTACACTGGTGAAACCGACAGACACAAGTGACAATGTCAGTTTTACTCTTCCTGCTGTAGGTAAGAGGAAACACAATTATTAATTGATAATGAAACTCAGATTATATATGATGGCAGTGCCTTTTAATTGTCTAGAGCAGGGGTTTTCAAACTTTTTTAAGAGCAACCCATTTTTTTTTTTTTTTTTGAATTGACGTGACGAAGCAGGCCAGTGCTATGTTGAGAGATAACCCCCCATATATATACGGATGTCACTCCCGAAACTTTACAGCATGTATGCCACATTGGTCCTCTCAGCAGCATAAAAAACAAAACTTCCATTCAAATTCTGAATGGACTGCATATAGCCAAGAAAGCATGCAAAGAGCACTCCCTTAATCACTGAAATGCTGTCACTCATTTCAATTTACAGCAATCTCAGAAAATTCCGCTATAATCAATGAATCTCTGTACACGGCACAATCTCTTATTTACATTACGTCTACAATTATTTCAGTATAATGAGATTCACGAGCTTCCAGTGGATTCTGAATAACTGAAACACCTCTGATTGGCCATTGCATTCCAGAACTCAGCAGTCTGTGATCGGATACAATGTTCAGCACTACAAAAACAGAGCACAAACACAAATGCACATTGGATTCTTCAATGAAGTGGCTGCCAGTTACTTTTGTTTTGTTGTTTTAGTTTTTAAAGTTAAGTTTGCTGGTTCCCGCTTCATTCCTCCCTGAGTCTTGAACTTTGTTACATACATAAATACATTTTTCTTTCAATCATCCTGGCAACCCATTTTTTAAGTTTCACAACCCACACGAGGGTCGCGCCCCAGGGTTTGAAAACCACTGCTCTAGAGAGCAACGGTGGGTCCGACAACAACAATGATGAATGGAGATACAGTAACTATATAAATTTGTAGAGTTACAAATGTTTTAACAGAGAGCAAAACACAATTCCTGTATCTTTTTGTGTTGATGTCAAAGGTCTGTATTTTAGTGAAAATTCATCCATCATTAGGTAGATGTATCTTGAAAAACATCCTGAAATTCCACGACAAAAGAAAATAAAACATTAAACACAGGTTCATTTACAGTAAAGATCATGGATTTTGGAGACCACAATGTGTGTGCTGCCTTGAGCATGAAAACAATAAACAATAACAAGACATGTATCAAACATTCAAATTTCTTTGCAGTTTATGGTGATAATCAACTACAGTCTTTTGCTTTTGTGTTTAATCAGAAGGTCAAGTCTTCATGGTTGGACCACAGGCCACCTTAAAGAAAATCCCTCGACTTGACACAACAAATTCTTCTGTGTACATTGATCTCATAGGGATCGCCAAAAACAACAAAGAAAGTATGTCAAACGTAAAAATAAATAAATAAAATAAAATAATAAAGATGTCATACCATCACCACTAAACCACCTGTATTATTGTTTTACATGGTATTTCATGTAAGCTTCTGTTTCTGTCACACAGGATCAGCTGCTGTGGCTTTCATGAGCTACAGCACCATGGAGAATCTATTGAAGCCAGACTTCTTCAACACACCAAAAGACACAGTTAAAACCATGATGTCCACTGTGATCTCAGCTACTCTTCCCAAAACCACCAACACTAAACTCACCAAACCAGTCAACTTCACCCTCAAACACATCAGAGTGAGAGAATAAAATGTGCTTTTGTCCAGCCTGAACACTGATGAACATCTGAAAACACCTAATATTCTGTGTTTTAATATTTTCTTTATGTATTACATTCTTCTTTTTGCAGGAGTTTGATCCCAGCGGTTCTCTGTCCTGTGTTTACTGGAATATCAGCGAGTGGATTGTAGATGGTTGTTCTGTTTTGGAGACCAACAGCAACTACACTGTGTGTTCCTGTGATCATCTGTCAACATTCGTGCTTGTGCAAATCAGTCGCCCACAAGAGGTATGAAGGAGAACAAGTTAAACCTCCTCAAAAGATTGAAGCATTGAATGCACTAACATTATTCAAATCTATAGTACAGTGATGGGAAGATTGGGCCATTTTATTGACTCTGATCTTTGAATCTCATTCATTAACAAATGTTTAAGTCATTTCATTCATTTTGTTCACTTTAGCAGAATAGAATTCAAATGTTACATGTTAATAGCCAAATTTCACAACACATCTACTTATGCGACATTTTGAATCGACTGTTAATGCAAAGGAAAAAAAAAAAAAAAAAAAAAAAAAAAAATATATATATATATATATATATATATATATATATATATATATATATATATATATATATATATATATATATATAACCAACCAAGGCCAAATTATGAGCAACTTATGAGTAAATTATGAGCAAATTATGAGTTCTTTTGTCACGTGCCCGCTTTGCTGGCTCAGTATCTTATAACAAACACAAACATTACATCAAAAACTCAAAAGTCCAAGGCCCTCAAATAATGAGAAAAAATATATAATGTTTATATAATATAATAATATATAATTCTTTTTTTTTTTTTTTTATTTATTTTATTTTTTTTTGTAATGGATGTGATTTGTTTTTTTGGATTCATGTTGTGTTTCATAAGATTATTATTATTATTATTATTTTACTTTGTATTGAAATAATATAAATTATTACAGTGTTTGATTTGTTTCGAATCTATTTGGTGTGACTATAATTATGATTAGTAATCCTCTCGTTGTTTTGATACTTGTTCAGGCGACTATGTCATGTGACGAACTGATTGCTTAAATGAGCTCTAAGTGTGTTTGTAAATTGACACCCTGATGAAGGCGGGCTAGCCGCAACATGTTGGTGCGCAAATTTGTTGTTTTTAAAACTTTAAAGCCTTGTGAATAAAGGCTTTTTATATTTTTTTCACATTATTCGAGTGCCTTGGACTTATGAGTTTTTGATGTCACAAAAGAATCCCGCACCCAGAGAGCACCAATTTATTTATTTTTACACCTCAGCAACAGTTTTTTTGTTTTTTAGTATGTACAAACATTACATGTAATTGACTGCATGCTATTATTATATGTAGGTATCTTTGCTTTATCAGAGTGATATTTCCTAATCATACGTATATGTATAATGTATCATGTATAAAATTTAAGAAAAAACAACAACAACAACAGCAACAACAACAACAACAACAACAAAAAACTACAATTTGAGACCAGAACACATCACATAAGTGTAAACATGTTTGTAAGGATATCTTGTTTCTCTGTCCACTACTGCTGTCACGTCACTGAACAAACGAACAAATGACTCAGACCCAAAGACTCAAGAGGTGAACTAATCATTTCTCCTTCCAGTACAGAATGCATAGCGTCTGATGGCACTGTCATGGGATGAACGAACAACTCGAACCCGATCCCGAAGACCCGAAGTTTAACTGATCTTTTCTGTCTCCTGTAAAGAACCAATAGGATGGTGTGCTTGTGCAGTCAACACAAAATAAACGAATCCCTCGCTGAGACAACTCGATGTTTCAGTGTCATATTAGTTCAAACTGAATTAATTGTTCATGAACAACATATCACTATCATGATCAACATTTCTAGTTAACAGTGAAGGAGAGCACAGATTTGGCATTCATGTACTCTGACATGTTTTCTCAGAATGACCCACTGCTATACCTGGTGACTTTGGTGTGTGTGATCGTGGGGCTGGTGTTCTTGGTCCTTTTGGCTTTTGTCCTTTATAAATGGAGTCCTGTGCGTGATTGGATATGTGGTCATGTCATGCTCGGTCCTCAAGGCTACAGCAGGGAAGAGTAAGTTGTTAAGTTGTTGTTGTTTTATTATTAATTTATTGTTTGAAATGAAAAAAAAAAAAAAAAAAAAAAAAAAAAAAAAAAACAGATCGGGGCTTATGTAACATTTTTGCTATCTGATAAAAGTACATTGTTATGTACACATTAAAAAATTTAACTCTTCTAATAATATTTCAACGCTCAGTTTATGGTTCTTGGTTGCTCCTGGATTCTGGGTTTCTTCACCTATGGCAGTAAGGTGCTGGAGATCCTCTTCCTGATTTTGAACTCTCATTTTTCTTATTTATTGTGTCCTCAAGAATGAGGTCTATCATTTATTTAGTTACCCACCATAGTCCATGAGAAATCTGGATGTGAAGTCCAAATGTCCTGTTCTTATTTTGGTAATCTGTGACTTTTAGAGAAGAATGTCAGAAGTAGTTTAGACTGTTAGTCTTCCATTTTCTTCCTGGTATAGAATGTTCAAATAAGCCAAAACTATCGAAACTTTAGCTGTCAGATATTCCAATTTAAATCAAAAAGAGATCTGATGATTTGCTTTCTGTCTGTTTGTCTGCATAAAAGTAATAATTTCAAACTCCAAACTTTTAAAACTATTTTAAACTAATTTTGGGCCCCGCATTCTCAAGCCATCATTAGTAATTAAGTAAGCAAGTAATTATGTATGTATGTATGTATTTATGTATTGATTTGTGTATGTATGTATGTATGTACCTATGTATTTATTTATTTGTTTATTTAATTATTCATTCATTCATTCTATATTTTTATACCTTTTTTTCTTACTTGTTTGTTATAAACAAGAGGTTAAATTTATTTTGTGAAGTCAGCTCCTCTCGTCTAATTCTTGTCCAGGTTACGCTGCAGTAAACAAAGTGCTACAGATGTCTCTGCTGTGGACTCAACAACATCAAACGTATATCAAGAAACAATGAATTAACATGTTTATGTCTCCACTTTTCTATTTACATTACAAACAATGGCATTTATTCTTTTTAAAATGATGTTAGATGTCTAGGTCACTCAGGTATTTTTAGCCTAATGTTTTATGAATACTGTGAATACTTCAGACTGTTTTTTCATATAGTAGGGAGATATATGTAGTCAGGCACAGTGATTGTGTATGAGGCTGTATTTTGGGCTCAGAGCAACAAAGTAACTAATTTTTTTTTTGAGTAATCCATTAATCCAAAAGTAATCCTGTAATCTAAAGTTCTATTTTCAAGAAAATTATGTTTTCATTGATAGAATATTTAAACAAATGACAGTATGCTGGGTCGATTTGACCCTGCATATGCATCTGATGTTTCAGGAAATTAAAGTACCATTATTATACAGGTGATTTTATTTAACAGAATCAATAGAAAAATAAGATAATCATGTTTATGGATGTTAAAATGTCATAAGGCCAATTCACATCACAACGATAGATGTGGATTGATGTGGACAGGGGTAACACACCAACTGGCCAAAACCAACGAATGTTTCTGTTGCTGTCAGTGAAATGGCCTGTAGCCTCAGGTTTTTCTGCACATGATATAGTATGTTATAATATGTTAAACAATTTTCTTAATATTACAGTACTTTATTAACTGTATTTTAATCGCACAGAATATTTTTTTATTTTTTTTTGGTGGAGGTCAAACATACATTTACAGACTAATAGTTTTTGTTACTTAATATTAATAACTGAACAACTGAATATGGAGTTAATGTTAGTAAAAAAAATATAAAAATAAAAATGTTAAACTATAATGATATTTAGCTGTAACTGCTTTATTTTGTCAAGCTCAGACAACTGTTCATTAGATGCCTGTTCATCTGTAAAAACATTATGTGAGTGTTTTATTTAATTGCTGTAATAATATTGATGTAAACCTCATATGTAATGTCATTTAGTCTTTTTTCTTTTTTAAACGTAGGATTTTGGTGGAGGGTGAAAAGCATATTTTTACAGATTCCTCAGAATAATCGAACTTAAATGATTTCAAGTAAATATTGGCAAATAGAAAACCTATAGACTATTTCATGTGTGCATGGGGAAGGGAATGAATTAGCATTGTATCATAATATTTAATTTGTAAATTTATGAATTTGTAAATCTTGGAACCATTGTACAGAATAGTACTTTATTCATATGCTTCATAGAACATATAAATATATATTTTAGATGGAAGGGTCACATGTTATATGGGTACTGTTATTTAAAACTAAACTATTAAAATAACTAAATAAACAGCTGATGTGCCAATTAAAGTGAATCTGTATCGTCACTCTACTACTCTAATGTATTTTGTTACAAATATCTTTCTAAACAAAATAATAAATGATAATAATAACTGCATTAAAAAAAAAAAAAAATTTCTTGCCCATAAAAGAAAATAGACTGACCCTGATTTCAGAGGAATACACCAGTTTGAAATCATACCATCTTCCACAGCATTTTTGTATTTAAACTGTAAGATAAACGACCCTTAGAACTATGTCCACATTTGTATGAGCTATTGTAAAGCAAGGAAAGCCAAAAAGAGACCGCAAACAGGCAATATTGGTTTGTTATTGATAATAACAACACAATCATTACCTAGATTCAGTGTGCAGTCTTTGTGAGATGTTATCAATTTGATGTTTTTAATTATAATAGCTCCAGTTTTGGGAGTAATGCATTACAAGTAACGTGAGTTACGTTATAATATTACTTTTTTTCAAGTAACTAGTAAAGTAACGCATTACTTTTGAATTTTTAAGAAAATATCTGAGTTACTTTTTCAAATAAGTAACGCCAGTTCCTTTTTTCCCCATTTATTGATTGACAAGTCTCCTGTTGGGAAATTGGGAGTAAACATGATGTTACTGTATTCTAGACTAAATGTGAACATGCATTAATTCATCTCACTCACAAAAAAACAGATCCAGTATTCCTCAAAATGAATAAAAACCGTGCAATAATGAAATATGTTAAAACAAATATCCTTTATGTATTTAATCCCATTTTATTAACCAGTATCTTTGCCGCTGACCTTCGATGATGCAATTCAACCATACTAATAAGCAAAAATTGCTTTATTTAAACTAATGCTTGTTTCTTTTTTTTTTTTTTTTTATAGCTGAAGAGTGATCTCCTGCATAAATGTACTTTTCTTTCAGCCTGAGTTTAATTCATTTCACTTTATGGTGTAAAAGGGCTTTTACATAAGAATTGTTTTATATTAAAAACAAAGAAGCAAGCCCTGCCCAGATTTAAAGAAATGCAAAAGATTATTTTCCATAAAAAGTAACATAATTACTAATAAAAGCTTTTTCAGGGAGTAATACAAAGCCGTAATACATTATTTGTAAAAGCAACTTTCCCCAACACTGAATAGAAAATCCATCAGTTTCAAAGGCAAGTCACGAACATTTTGAACTACTGTGTCAGTTTAAAAGACATCTCAACAATGGTGACAAAAGCTTAATGCTGCAATGCATGCTGGGTACCTAGTCTCTGTGCGGTGTGTGCACTTTGACTTTACATTGTGACCATAGAAAGATCACACACTGAGAGCACTGTGAGGTTATGCTTTTAGCTCACTGTCACCTCATATTGTGACCACATCATGAGTATCCTAAGAGCTCATGGTGAGAACACTGTGAGATCAGATTGCTGACTGAGTGAGATCACTAGAAGAGGGCTTAATTAACTTATGTATTTATTTATTTATTTATTAAACTTAAAATTCAACCAAAACTGACATTTTTCACTTCTTTTGCCTGTAGCTCATTTTGCTAGCATGGGTTACATGTGTGGGTTTATTCCTCATCCTGACAGATGATAATTAAAAGGGCTAACAATTAAGAGTGTGTGCAATAAACAATTTTAATGAATTAAGTGCGGAAAAACTGTGGATTATTCCACTTACACTTTTAAATCAGACACTGCATGCATTTAATTAACAAAATATTATTACTTGCATCTGTGCTGTCTCTCTCTTTTAATTTTAATTAATTTTATATATAAATTAATTTGTATTTATTTTATTGATCACAATCACAGGTCAGTGTGAGTGTCTGTATGTGTACTGTAGGTTGTGCCCTAATTATAGTAGGCTTATTTTCACTTAGAACAGTGATTAAACTTACTGAAACAACTGTTTTAACACATACATTCGAGCCTATTAGAAATGAGTATTTAATATAAAAAAAAAAAAAAAAAAAAGCACTACAAAACAAACCTACATCCATATCAAATGCAATATATCAGTGTTTCAGTGTTCCCTTTTCACTTAATGATTTCTTGATATTTTTTGTCAGATTTGTGATTTTGTATTGCTCTCTGAACATTGTCCTATGATATGTGAATAGAGAATTTTCTCTGTGATTCTGCACCATCATTGCGCAACGTTGGCCTACGCCATAAAAAATGACAGTGAATGTAATGGTAAAGAACTATAAAAATGCTACTGTAAAAACCTGTTAAAAGGTTAATGGTAAAAGACTGTAACATTTACAGTGAATAATTGTAAATTAACATACCCAGAATTCCATGTGCTACTTTTGGTGGTTATCAGTATATTACAAAGGTACAAAACAGATTCCAGTACTTCAGTATGTTGGTACATTAACATTATGTCAGTTAATGAAATTTAACACATACACTCTCATCAAATATATATATATATATATATATATATTTTTTTTTTTTTTTTTTTAATCAAAATTCATGCAGCAGAGGGTTAATAATAAACTCCTCAGGGAAAAACTTTGTTGTTTTATGGTTCACCTGTTTCAAAGGTGCACTTTTATATGGGGAAATTACAAATGGAAAATGTTCAACATGTCCCCCTCATCCCATGGGGAATTCACGTGGTGCCCTTAGTTTAAAACTAATCAAATCTGATAGGCTGTGTCGGAGGTCTCTAAAAATATGTTACAATGGAACTGGACATGGAGATACTTGGTATAAATTTGAATTTGAATTTGAATTTGAATTTGAATTTGAGAAGTGAGAACAGTGGATCCAACTGCAAGATGATAGATAGATAACCTCTCTATAAACATCTAAACACACAAATATTTGTTTGTATGTATTTATTTATGCAGTTATTTTAGTTTCTCACTTTAGTTTAATGAGAAAAAAGTTTCCAGCTTGCCTGGAAGTGTATAGTTAGTGTGATCTGTTTCAGGTGCATTTAATTAGGGTTGGAGCTAAACCCTTGGGACAGTGGCCCTCTAGGACCAAGTTTGGACACCCCTGCTTTACAGCCTTTCATCACTCTCATCAAATTCTCATCAGATTCTTTGCAATGCCAAGTGTGGAGTCCACAAAACCAGATAAACACCTTTCATGTAGACCCAATTTACAAAGCTCTCATTAGCCAGCTGTACGTGTATGTCTGGGCTGTTAACCTTGCAGCTTAATTGTAACACAGCTTTAAACATTTAAGATAAGCGTTTTTAAACTTAACACAGATAATTTTTATATTTATTTATTTTCACTGTCTGGCTATTTGGGATTTTGGAATGGAGTTAAAGGTAGGATAAGTGATTTTTGGTAGCCAATGTTGATATTTGAAATCACATCCCAAAAGGGTCTCGCCCCTATTTTGATAGCTCCACCCCACATATACGTATGCAACCCAGGCAACGATTATGGCGGAATCTGCAAAAATTAAAATTTAAACTAACAGAGAATTCATTTGATCTTCAAGCATTTAAAACTTTTAGGCTTTTAAAATTTTATGCTTTTTCTTAAACCAACATCTGATCACCATTTCACTGTGCACCATGTTTCTTTTAAATGTCTCTATCATTGTACAACAATTTTTAGTGTGAAGATGACAGTAGACGATTTGTATTTTTTTCTAAATAAATAATCTATGAGTGTTTCCTGTTATTCTCACTCTTTCAACACATCATTGCTTTTCCTGGGTTTCTGATAGATGTTGTCTTTGCACAGCCCACGTTTTTCTTTTTTTTTTTATTTTTTTTTTTGGCTAGAATAGAGGTCTAAGATGACAACAAGAAGAAATTATATTTGTGCTTTAAAAAAGTTTTTAAAAATGCATATACATATATTTGAAATATATTTGTATTTGCATTTTCATTGATATGTTGCTGTAAATACATCTTGGTCTGTGTTCTGTGTTTAAATTTGAATATTCATTTGAATTTTAGCTGGAAGAGACAAACATATTTTT
Organism: Cirrhinus mrigala; assembly: GCA_036247105.1. NCBI lineage: Eukaryota > Metazoa > Chordata > Actinopteri > Cypriniformes > Cyprinidae > Cirrhinus > Cirrhinus mrigala. Next base: position 3,726,748 of record CM070007.1, read on the forward strand.
AAGAATTAAATGCTTTACTCTCAAGCTATCCATTTTTGCAGCTTTTTCTTCAATAATTGTTTGCGATATTGTACATGTTTCATGCTATTTAGGCTAAACATTGAAATCCTCAATTAAACTTTGATTTTTAGATTTTCGAAATTTCAAAAATGCATGCTGAGGATAAACTGGCCTTTTCAAAACAAATATACTTTATTGTGTGTCCTGATGTGTGATATATAATAAATTGAATCCATCAAAGAGCAAAAAATAAATAAATAAATAAATTAAAAAAAACAAAAAATCTTGAAATTTGTTTGCTGTGTATCCAAATAAAAGGATTACATGCCGAGATACTAGCAATCATTTTTTATTTTTACAAACTGCAAAAAAAGTGTTCAGTGCATGTTAAAATCAACAGACGTTTCGGTCATGCAGGATCTTCCGCACTCTTTTCTTTTTTTTTTTTTTTCTCTTTGATGGATTCTATTATTGACTTGAAACTGTTACATGTGAATGGAACCAAATGCAAGATCCTCCTTTTTTATTTCAAGTATTTATTTATTTATTTATTTATTTATTTATATGTAATAAAAGCATTAACTGTTCAGTGTTGCAAGAGATGAACGGTGAAATGTTTACAGAGAGAAGAATGAGGTAAAATAGAACTGAATTCTGTGGGTCATTTGTAATTATGAAATGTACTTGGAATTTCTTGCAAACAGTTTCTACACGTTGTTTTTTTTTTGTTTGTTTTTTTTTTTTCTTTCAGTGTAGCTAAAAAATTTGTTGACTCTTAAAAGCAAGTGAGTGAGTCAAATGTGTAAATCTTGCAATCCAGGGTTGGCTGGTACAGTTTTCGATTTGTGTTGAATATCTCTGTTGGGATCCCATATAGGAGAATTGGTGGTTCAGTGATCAAAGACTATTTAATAAGCGAGAAGCAACGACTACTTAACTACTTCTGTCACCTCAGAAGGGTGCTGGTTATATAGAATACACTGTAAAAAAAAAAAAAAAAAAAAAAAAAAATAGAAAAACGTAATTTTACAGAAAATAACTGTGGTTTTTTTAGGTTGTTTTCTTTTATTTTGAATTGCAGTCAAAACTCTGTAAAATGATCTCTAAATTAAAAACTTGGCTGTTATTTTAAGTATTATGACATTAATGACAAATTACAGTAATTCACATTTTTTATACAGAAAAACTGCTGTATTTTTATACAGTATGTTTCCTGTTTTCTTAAATTACAAACAAATAATGTAAAATTACAAAAAAAAAAATTCTGTAATTAATACAATAACAAATCTGTTCGATGATGAAACGGTCAAATGACCGGCAGTAAAGTAAAATCTCCTTTTTTAAATAAGCTGACAAACACTGTTATTTTACAGCTATTTCCTGAATTTAATGATCAAGCACCTTGACTGTAAAACAAAAGGCAAAAAAAAAAACGGTCAAATGACTGGCAGCACAGGGTGCCAAACAAAAACCTTCAAATTAAAGTCAAATGTCTTTATATAAATAAGTTAACAACACTGTTAATTTACAGGCATTTCCTAAATTATTACAAACAAACACCTTCACTGAGAAATTAACTCATTAACTAATTAATTAATTACTTAAACATCACATGACTGACAGCAACAGAACATGAAACACTAACAGGGGGGTGTTTCATAAAACAAGTTTACCAAATAAGCCAGGCTTATTTCAGTTAGTCTGAATTATTTTGAGCCAAATCAAGAGACGAGTCAGACTAACTGAAATAAGCCTGGCTAATTTGGTAAACTTGTTTTATGAAACACCCCCCAGATCTCTCTAGATCACAGCATGTAGTCTGACTTTATTTCTTTCATACAAAACTTCTTATTGAGAATTAACAGTTGTTTATATGTTAATTTTTTTTTTTTTAAAAAATAAAGTTTGAAGTCACCATTGTGGAGATAATCATTTGCTTTAGTTGGGCTCTTGACCCTTGACTTCCTAAATTTTGGTTTTCTCTGGTTGCTGTAGCTGTGTGTTTCTAAGGTATATTTGTTAGAGCAAATGCTGCTAGAGAAAAACTGGTCTGATAAAGCTGGTTGTTTATGGTTAACAGTTTATTGATCATAGTAATCTGACACACTGAGCAGATCCAGAATGCTGTTGCTGAATATGCTGGTTGTGAACTTTGTGATTTTACAGTAGTCTTATGTTACGACAATTAATTTTTTTTTTTTTTTTATTTATCATAAATTAAGTTTTTTGAATGGAAGTTTTCTAACACACACAAACATCAAGAATTAGCACATGAATGTTAACAATGGTGACAATCAACAAAAAGCTTGTTTTGTGATGATCAGGGCTAATATGAATATTTTGTCAATTGTCACCATTGTTGAGATTCATATCCAGATTCTTGTCTTGTCATATCCTTGATCCTCCACATCTATATGATTGGGACAAGAAACTAATTAACATTCTCTGAAATTTGGTTTTTGTTTAGGTCAGTGAATTAAGACTCTATATGATGACAACGTCATGCATAGTACATAACCAACTTTGTCTGATCTGACACTTTCTTGCTGGTTTTCTATAACAAATGTGCTTTAGAAATGCACAGCTACAGCAACCCGAAAAAAAAAAAAAAAAATTAAGAAAATCAAGAGCGCAACTAAAGCAAATGCTTATCTCCACAACGGTGACTTCAAACTTTATTAATTTCAGTTAAACATTAACATCTAAACCTCAGTTAATTCTCAATAAGAAGTTTTGTATGAAAGAAACAAAGTGAGACTGGTTCGTATTAAGTGAAGATGCTGAGATCTAGAGAGATCTGTTAATTTAATGTTCTTGTGGGATTTAAAGGGTTTCTGTTTTCCGATTTTTAGTGGGTTACCATTGTGCTGAAGAGTAGAGCGTGTGCTTTAGTCTAGGAGAACACAATAAGCTATTGATGTTATGCTGCATGTCATTTTATTTAAAGGCTGTAATTGTTAATGCAGTGATAGTTAGTTTTTGCGTGTGTGTTATTGCTAGCTAGTGGTTAACTGCAAAAAAAAAAAAAGCTTTGATTCGCAGATAATGTTTCACGATGATAATCCAGACAATACCTGTAAAATAACAATTTTAAAAAAGAAAAAAAAAAATATTTAAGAAAATTTTGGATATTTGACCTTAATTTTACAGTTTTTCTTTGGAAGCTGCTTCTGCCAGTCATTGACCGTTTTTTTTAAAAAAAAATGGTCTTTAACCATTATTTCCATTAATGGTAAACGTTTGGCACCCTGTGCTGCCATGCATTTCACTGTTTTTTTACGTTTAAATTTTTTACAGTGTATGGTAATGGTATAACATATGTAGCTCATTTTGATTAAACTGACAGTGTTACTTTTTTTTTTTTTTTTGTCTCTTAACTTATTTCAGAAAATCGATGCCTGCTATCTGGTTTGTCGATTAAATATTGAACACATCAGATCCCATAATGGTGTTCTTTGTGTTTAAAAGTAAGTATTTATCTTTTTTTCTGTTTTGCTTTAGAAAAAAAATGTATTGTGTTTTGAGTACTGACTGAGAAGTAAATACAGGCCTATGACAAATGACCGTTGGCACCTATAGCCTCATGGGTAATGCACCGACATAAAGCACAACCCCAGTTCGATTCTCCTCTCAAGGTCTTATACTGATCCTGTTCCCCTCACTGCACCCAGTGCTTTCCTGTCAACTCTCTCCTGTCCTGTCTCTATTAGTTTAGTTTAGTTTATTAATTCATAATGCACATTTTAAAAACAACAAGTATTGAAACCAAAGTGCTATACAACAAATGTATATAATAAAAAAAAAATTAAAAAAAATACATAAATGCCCATAACTACAGCAGATGTGTTTTTATGCAAATTTCAGATCACTTTTTTTTTTTTTTATTTTGTTAGAACTATGTGAATACATATAATATTTTCATCACCTCATCAAGAATGCAGAATACTGTATTCAACCTCAGAAAGTCAAACTTCTTCAACAGCCTACATTTAGTTTATCAGTAACATGTTTTACAATTCCAGAGAAGACATTTACTGACAAAATGTCAGTGTAAACACAAAACAAAAGTAGTAGATACTTTCAAGCAAAATACAAAAAATGGTCCAGACTTCAAGAGGAACACCAAGATCCCTAATACAGTATCCTTTCTCAGTCAACTTTCTGCCATACATAGGTATTTAAATGTAAAAATTATAATAGCCTAATAAAAAACTTTCCTTTTAATGCTCATATCCAATTTAGTTCATCTAAAGAAAAGTTTAATCAGATATCAGGGGTGTCCAGTGCCACTTGCTTTGCCACTGTCTGCAGATGATGAGATTGTGGTTTAATTAAGTTTTAAGTTTAGACTTACAGTGTCTCTCCTCCATCTGTTTATGTAAGAACAATTATGTTTTATGTACATGAAGGCCAAAAGTAGCAAAACTATTAAACGTAGGCCCCAATACAATGCTGTAATCAGGCCTGAGCAGTGAAATAAAGAATAAATTTCAGCATAAGCCTGTACTGTCAAAAACCAATAAATTGGGTTCTGCTGGAAACTCAGCAAAGCAAAGACCAGGAGACTCTTGTATTGTCAGCAGGCTTCTTTTTTGAGAATGTGGTGTCTGGTGCTGCAGTCATCAAAAGTTTAACTAAGGCAGGGATACATTGTAGTCCATATACATTTAGGGGGCAGTGCTTGTAAATAAAGACAAAGCACCTGGGTGACGACCATAAACAAATCATGCAAATGAACTATGCAGGTATTGCAGGTATTTGACTTACAATAAGAGGACAAGAACTAGCAGGAACCTCTTGCTACAAACTTTGTTTATTAACAGAATTGTTCATCTGTCATCACCTTAACAATGAATGCTAAATACAATGCATCTCACCTTAGTTTTTTAGGTGTTTATGTATCAGGACATAGGATCAGTAGACCTAAGACAGATTCTTAAATGTGTAATCCCACAGTCCTTGATTTTTAGCAGTTCTACTTTAGTATACATTTCATAATCTAGCATTAAGATAACATGAAAATAGCTTTTATTGTAATAAAAACATGAAGTTATCAGAGTGAACAGGAAGAACACACATGACTCCCACATAGCAATTGACATTTGGCCCAGCTCTGGGCCAAGCAAGGAGTTACACTTGGCCCAAGTGCAGCAAAGAATTACGGCCCTTGTTTGGCCCAGATCTGGACTACAGACATGAGCCACACATGAGCCATAACTGGCCCAAATCTCAGCCATATAGTAACTTATAACCAGCCCTGAACTGAGCCAGAACAAGTTTTATTAGTGCTACCCCCAAGCAACCATTGAATCAATGTTAATGACATTGAATTAATATAACTTTTGCTCCTACTAATAATGTTGAAAAAAAAAATTAAATTTCAACAAACCACCATTGTTGTGATCAGTGATTGCTTTAGTTGCGCTCTTGACTCTTTGTACTTCAACATTAGTTTTTCGTTGTCTATTGTAACATTGTGTGGAAGTATGTTATTTGAGACAATGAAAACTAAGATCTGCTGAGATTAGATGATGATGGTGGTGAGTGTAACCATTGTGAGATTATGTAATGAGTAGCTCACAAGTGCGTTGGGGTTTTGAATGATGGTGTGATACTGCAATGTGAGAGTAAAGCTCAATAAAACCAATATCATACTTTTATGAATTAACAGAGAATATTAAAAAAAAATATATTTAAGTTACTGAATCAATTAGACATCAAGAATCAGCGTATGAAACTCAACAATGGTGACAATCAGCAAAAGAAAATTCTATGTAGAAATGCATGCTGGGTATCAATATAGTAAAAAGTCATTCATGATTCCCAGAATGCATTGCAGTTGATCTGTTTATCTGAATTAGTTGGGTGATTGTCACCATTGTTGCGATTTGTATGTTGAGTGTCTAAATCTTTTTATTTGCTATCGCAGATTTTTTTTTTTTTTTTTTTTTGCATTCGTGGTACAGAAGATTTACGTCAGTAATGACATTCATCAATGTTATTTAGAATTGTTTCTCAACTGTATTGCCAGTTGCCACCCATTGCAAAAAGCAATCTACTTTCATTTAATTTTATAATATATCTTTTTTTCAATAGCATAAGTGTTTATACTGAAACACCATTACAGCACAGAAAGAATTGACATCATGAAAAGCAAGAATCAAGAACCCAACTAAAGCAATCACTGATCACAGTAATGGTGGTTTGTTGAAATGTCAAAATTTTTTCAACATTAATTGTTTTAATGACATTAACATTGACAAATCAACTATTTTTAACATTGATTCAATGGTTTTCACCTGCTCTCTTGCTATCTGGGACCCAATCAAGCCTTCAGTAAACCACATAGAGTCCAGTCTTTAACTAGAAACCCCAAAACTGAGCCTAAAAAAGGAAAACAAAAACCAACTCAGCCATGGATCCATCAATAAGCAGTAAAACACAGTTACACCTTCAGACATGGCTCAGTTTTGGGGTTTCTGGTTTAAGACTGGTCTCTATGTGGTTTACTGAAGCCTGAGATTGTGTAGCACTATTAAAACTTGTTCTGGCTCAGTTCAGGGCTGGTTATAAGTTACTGTTTGGCTGAGATTTGGGCCAGTTATGGCTCATGTGTGGCTCATGTCTGTAGTCCAGATCTGGGCCAAACAAGGGCCGTAATTCTTTGCTGCACTTGGGCAGAGTGTAACGAGTGTGAAACGTTCTTTAAATGGAAATGGTGGTGCACTGAACCCCCTGTTCTGATGACGCAACGATGCAAGAGACCATTCTTAGTGTTCATCGTATAAACAATGTATAACCCAAAATGTAAATGTAGTCATTGTCTAACAGTCAGTCCTAGAGATCTGCTTTGAAAAACAATAAAGATTTGTTTGTAATGAAATAATGTAATAGTAGAAAAACACAAAACATTTCAATATTTGTCCCTTTTCTCTTGCCAGGTGCTGTATGGTGTCTGTTGACTATCACCTCTTTAATTCTGTGTGAGTGCGCAAACCAAGTGTTTCATATATATATATATATATATATATATATATATATATATATAACCACTTAATCTTACTTCAAAATGATATCAGAATGCATACATATTTAACTTAAATATTTAGAAAAGGTTTGCTACATTTGAAAGGATGGATGCACTGTATCCAAACAAGTCAACAGTATACACTGTAAAAAAAACAAAAAAAACAATTTGTTGAGTCAGCTTAAAATAATTTCTTACCCTGCTGCCTTAAATTTTTAAGTTCAGTCAACTCAAATGAGTTTAGTCAACTTGAAATGTTAAGTTGTACTAAGTGACAAATTAGATATTTGAGTTTGTTAAACTTAAAAACAAGGTAAGTAACCCAGCTGCCTTAAAGTTTTAAGTTGAATCAACTCAAGTATCTAAGTTGTCACTTAGTGCAACTTAACATTTCAAGTTGAATAAACATTTTTTGAATTGACTGAACTTAAAATTTTAGGGCAGCCAGGTAACAAATTATTTTAAGTTGACTCAACAAATTATTTTTTTTTTTACAGTGTAGTTCTAAGAGCCAGCAGTTTTTCTAATTGTTGAAAGAAAAACATCTCAGTATTGAGAAATGCATGTCACCATGAAACAGTGTAAATTTGTCTGTTTCAGATTATTTGAAATACGCTAAACATGCAGCAAATTCACCTGGTTTGGTTATTTGTGTTTTCTGATTTTGATCACATTTTTCTCATCTCCAGGTTTCATATACACCACTGCTGCTGAACCAAGAGCAGCAGTTAGTCCAGCTTATGGCTGTGTGCTTTATAATGAAACATACATCTGCAATGGTGCTCATTATCGCATGTACTGCAACACAACAATGCATCATTTCTACTACCGGAGAGACCAAAATCAAGACCAATACCAATACCAATACCAGTGCATCAGTAATGACTGTATCTGTTTTGGTAATAATGACAGCTGTGCATGCTACTATAATACTTCATCCTGCTTTTGTGAGATCTTTAGCAATAACATCACAGTCCCAACAGCAGTTAGGCCAGTTTTGGACTGTGAGCTTAATAATGACACGTACATCTGCATTGGTGCTCAATACCACATGTACTGCAACACAACAGTGCATGATTTTTTCTTCTACAAATATCAATACCAAAACCAATACTACTACAGTTGCTGGAGTAATAACTGTTTCTGCAGTTTTAATAAGGACTCCTGTTCGTGCTACAGTCATAATTCATCATGCTTCTGTACAAATTACGGCTATAATGTCACTATCTCTTCATTACGTAATCCAGTCACAGTTCCTGATTGTGAGCTTTATAATGACATATACATCTGCTTTGGTGCTCAGTACCGCATTTACTGCAACACAAGAATGCATGGTTTTCTCTACTGGAGATATCAGAACCAAAATCAGTACTGGTGCTCGAGTAATAATTGTAATTGTTTTAGTAGTAAGGACACATGTACATGCTACGGTAGCACTCTGTCCTCCTGCTTCTGTGAGATTTACAGGAATAACACCACTATCCCTACTGCAGTTAGTCCAGTCGCAGACCCTAACTGTGTGTTTCATAATGAAATGTACATTTGCACTGGTGATCAGTACCGCATGTACTGCAACACAAGAATGCATGATTTCAACTACCAGAGATATCAGTACCAAGACCAATACCAGTGTGTGAATAATAACTGTGACTGCTATGGTAATAAGGACACCTGTACATCAGTGGCGGCTACTGGTCTGTCACATAGGGGAAGCTCATTTTCGGCCTACATCATAAAATTGTCTATTTATTTAAAAGTAAATTCTGCCCTACGTTCCTTTTCAAGAAAATGGTCTGTGACCCTGTCGTACCAACTAAGGTAAAGAACACTCGTAAGGAACACTTTCAAATGGCTTCGCCAAAATCAGGTCGACAATATTAGCACTGTCTGCCATCGCGTGCAGTTTCACCCACGACGCTAGCCTAGCCTACTATATGAATGAATGAATGAACGATCTAAAAAAAATATTAAACTCTGTAAAAGTGAAACAAGGAATGTGGTGTATAATTGTGTGAAATGTATGATGAAAATCAAGCAATTTCGCCAAGCAAATATAAAGAAATAGGTTGCAGCAGTTTTTATTTCGACTGAACTTGAGAAATCCGCGATGGGACTGAGCGCGAATAGCTTCAGCGATTCCTTATAGTACAAAATCGCTGTCAGTCAAAAGGAGACGCAATCTTTCGACAGACCCTCCAATCATCACGCAGAAGCTCGGAGTCCAGGCCAGCCCACTCCTCATTTGCTCCTCATTCACCCCCAGAGACGCTGAGCGTCCGTGGGCGGGACATAATCGCAGCGTTTATCCAATGACCGTCTAGTTTCAAAGCACTGAAAAAAAAACGTTCAAAGCAGCCGCATTGAAGTCAATGGACGCTGGGCTTCAACGGGGAAATGCACTGTGACGCTACGGGAATGTATGAGAAGAAAATCAAGTCAGCCGACCTGCTATATCTAACTGATTCTGAACGAACTCGTCTTTGAGATGAACGTTTTTTAACGCATTTTTAGTCAATAAAATGTTAATACAATAGTACATAATTTTACCATTAATTTTGTGACATTATAGGGGAAGCTGAGCTTCCCTTGCAGTCTTAAAGAAATCGCCACTGCTGTACATGCACTACTAGCACTTTGTCTTCCTGCTTCTGTGAGACTTACGGCAATAGCATTGCTCTCACTACAGCTGTTAGTCCAGTCACATACCCCAGCTGTGTTCTTTATAATGACACATACATTTGCACTGGTGCTCAGTATCGCATGTACTGCAACACAACAATTCATCATTTCTACTACTGGGGATATCAGTACCAAAACCAATTTGAATACCAATGCTGGAGTAGGAACTGTTACTGCATTGGTAATAAGGACACCTGTACATGCTACAGCAGCACTTTATCCTCCTGTTTCTGTGAGACTTATGGCACTATCACTTCTCTCACTACAGCAGTCAATCCAGTCTATGACTGTGTGCTTTATGACACATCATACATCTGCACTGGTGCTCAGTATCATATGTACTGTGACACAAGTGTACATGATTTCCATTATGATAGATACCATTACCACTGTTTTGATCATAACTGTGACTGCATTGGTAATAATGACACCTGCACATGCTACAGTAGCACTTTGTCCTCCTGCTTCTGTACAAACTACAGCAATAGCATCACTATCCCTGCAGGCGTTAGTCCGGTCTATGACTGTGGGCTTTATAATGACATGTACATCTGCACAGGTGCTCAGTACCGCATGTACTGCAATACAACAATGCATTATTTCTACTTCTGGAGATATCAGAACCAAAACCAATATCGATTCCAATGCTGGAATAATAACTGTAACTGTATTGGTAATAAGGACACCTGTACATGCTACAGTAGCACTTTGTTCTCCTGCTTCTGTGAGTCTAACATCTTCAGTCCGACTAGTGTAGGTGAGCATGTTTATAAACTGGAATTTTTTGTTTGATCTTACTATATTTATATAGTATTGATGTATATTTATGTTGTATTATGTTGTATTTACATTGTATTTCCTTCATTTCCGGTATCATGCTGTCAGATCAGTGCGGGGTAAGCCGGAATTTTTCAACTTACACAATGCACAGAGTCTTTCGGTTTTATCTTTAATCGCAATTGTGATTTCAGAGTCAGACCTCAGAAGGATGTCTTCAAAATCTTCTTGAGCAGATAGAGAACATGCCGGCTCGAGAGCTTTTTTTGGATGTAAGTCTTCCAGAGAAAAATTATACAATAATCAAATCAATATAATAAATGACTGACAACATTCTTAATGGCTCTGTTGACATTTATATGTACAATAACTATATCTGATCATTAAATTAGACTGTGATGAACATTTTGACTATGGTCTTCAACACTTCAGAGAAGATTGTAGAGTCATCATCATCATCATCAAACCCAACTGAACTAGCCTCCTACGGAAACCGTGTGTTAAAAACCAGTGAGAAACTCATTTCTACTTTAGTGAAGCCAACAGACACAAGTGACAGTGTCAGTTTTACTCTTCCTGCTGTAGGTAAGGGGAAACACAATTATTATTTGATGATGAAACTCAGATTATATATGATGCCAGTGCCTTTTTTATTGTGCAGAGAGCAACAATGATGAATGCAGATGCAGTAACTATATACTGTAAATGAGTTACAAATGTTTTAACAGAGAGCAAAACACAATGCCTGTATCTTTTTGTGTTGATGTCGAAGTATGTTATTTTGAAGTCAGTATTTCTTTGTAGTTCATGGTGATAATTGGTTACAGTCTTTTGCTTTTGTGTTTAATCAGAAGGTCAAGTCTTCATGGTTGGACCACAGGTGACCTTAGATGAAATCCCTCGACTTCACACAACAAATTCTTCTGTGGACATCGATCTCATTGGGATCTCCAAAAACAATGAAGAAAGTATGTCAAACATTTCAAAAATAAGTAAATAAAAAAAAAAAATAAATAAATAAATAAAATAAAATAATCATAGAGACGTCATACCATCACCACCAAATCACATTTGTTATTGTTTGTCCATAGTATTGCATGTAAGCTTCTGTTTCTGTCACACAGGATCAGCTGCTGTGGCTTTCATGAGCTACAGCACAATGGAGAATCTATTGAAGCCAGACTTCTTCAACACACCAAAAGACACGATTAAAACCATGTTGTCCACTGTGATCTCAGTTACTCTCCCAAAAACCCCCAACACTAAACTCACCAAGCCAATCAACCTCACTCTGAAACACATTGAAGTGAGAAATTTGAATGTGTTCTTGTTGAACACTGATGTGCATCTAAAAACATCTACTATTCAACACATAGTAAAATCCACAGAAAAGAAAAAAAAAAAACTAAAAGAAAAAGAAGAGAGAAAAAAAAAAGCTTTGCTGTGATTTAGAGACACACAGACATCAAGTACCAGCATATGAATCTCAACAATGGTGACAATCAACCAAACTCTTCATGCTGCAATGCATGCTGGGTAACAGCATAGTGAAAACTCCCATCATGCACTGCAGCATTAATAATTATTGTAACCACTGTTGAGGATCATATGATAAGTGTTCATGTCTAAATACCTGAGGTGATATAGTCTTCCATTTTCAACACTAAAATCTTATGGTGATGTTTGTTTGATAGGATCTTTTGTTGAGTAATTTGTCAATCTATAAACTAAAGAGAAAAAACATTTTGTGGTGATCACACAAATGAGCTATAGGCAGAAAGTGTAAAATGATCTGCTATTTCAAATATTTGATTCAGCAGTGTATAAATACTTGTTATGAAACAACTGCAATTACAACAGCTTAAAAGCAAAATTATTTTAAGTTATTAAAAGGGTCAAGAGACAAACTAAAGCAAACCTTGACCACAATTATGGTGGCATCATGTTTTATTTATTTATTTCCCCCCATTGACCAATAAAACATCAACTTCTAAAGCTCTGTTAATTCTCAATTAGTGCTTCTGTAGACATACAAGTCAGTCTGGTTAATAATGAGTGAAGCTGGTGATGCTGTTTGTGGAGTTGTTTAATCAGATTTTGAGAGATTGAAATCAGTTGTAGTTCTTGTGTTTCTCGTTTCTTCAGTGACGCTGCTTGTTAACAGCAGGTGTTCATCATTAATGCACAATCATCATTTAACTGATCACTTAATTATCTCATTAACGTTAACGCTGCTTCAGTGTTAATTTAACTCTTTTTAGAGAGGGACCAAATGTTCTTTGACTAGAGTTAAGTTTACTCTGGGGATTTTTACTGTGTTTTAATATTTTCTTCATGTACATTCTTCCTTTTGTAGGAGTTTGATCCCAGTGGTTCTTTGTCCTGTGTGTACTGGAATATTAATGAGTGGATTGTAGATGGTTGTTCTGTTTTGGAGACCAACAGCAGCTATACTGTGTGTTCCTGTGATCATCTGTCAGCTTTCGCGCTTGTGCAAACCAGCCGCCCAAAGGTATGAAGGAAAACAAGTTAAACCTCCTCAAAAGATTGAAGCATTGAATGCACTAACATTATTCAAATCTGTAGTATAGTGATGGGAAGATCAGACCATTTTATTGACTCTGATCTTCGAATCTCTTTCATCAAAATTAACAAATGTTTAAGTCATTTCATTCATTTTGTTCACTATAGCCAAATAACCAAGGCTAAATTTTGAGCAACAGAAACAATTAATTAATTGTTTTAGGTTATGCAGTCTGTTAGTTTCCATCACCTCCTGATTTGTATCGTTCGTTCATTTGTTACGCCACATCCCCATAAACTGGATGAAGTCTGTAACGGAAACAGTAATGATTAGTTCATCTCCTGAGTCTTTGGGTCGTTCGTTCTTTTGTCACGTGCCCGCTTCGCAGGCTCAGGATCTTGCAACAAACACAAACACTACATATTATTGACTGCATGCTATTAAGCATTTTTGATCGTATGATCTTTCCTCATCATACGGATAAAGTTTAAAGCCTCTTTTTTTTTTTTTTTTTTTTTTTTTTTACCACATTCAATGTGGTAAAAAAAAAGATACAATTTGAGACCAGAAACACATCACATAACTGTAAACGTGTTTGTAAGGATGGCTGGAAATTATGAACTCATTTTTGTATCCAATATTGCTCACGTCACTTAACAAAAGAACAAATGACTCAAGAGGTGAACTAATCATGTCTCCTTCTGGTACAGGCTACATAGCGTCTTATGGTGCTGTCATGGCATGAACAAACGACTCAAACCTGAACCCGAAGACTCCAGAGATGAACTGATCATTTCTGTTTCCTGTAAAGAACCAATAGGATTGTGTGCATACATGGTGAACATGAAATGAAAGAATACCTCGCTGAGACGATGTTTCCAAGTCTTTTTAAAGATTAATTCAAATTGAATGAATTGTTCATGAATGGCATATCACTTCTATAGCAGGTGATAAGCATTTCTAGTGAACACTTAAGAACAACACAGATTTGGCCCTCATGTACTCTGACATGTTTTCTCAGAGCAACTTACTGCTATATCTAGTGTCTTCGGTGTGTGTGATCGTGGGGCTGGTGTTCTTGGCCCTGTTGGCTTTTGTCCTTTATAAACGGAATCCTGTGTGTGATTGGATAAATGGTCGTGTTATGCTGGGTGCTGAAGGCTACAACAGAGAAGAGTGAGTTGTTTTGTTTGTTTGTTTGTTTGTTTGTTTAAAAGGAAATAAAACACATCAAGGTTTTTGTAACATCTAATAAAAATGCATTGTGACGTACACATTAAAAAGTTAACTCTTCTAATAATATTTCAACACTGCATGGCTCAGTTTATGGTTTTTGGTTGCTCCAGGATTCTGGGTGCTGGAGAGCCTCTTCCTGATTTTGAACTCTCATTTTTATGATTTATTGTGTTCTCAACAATGAAGTCTGACATTTATTCAGTTAACCACCATAGTCCATGAGAAATCTGGATGTGAAGTCCAGAGGTCCTGTTCTCGTGTTGGTAATTTGGGACTTTTAGAGAAAAATGTCAGAAGCAGTTTAAACTCTTAGTCTTCCATTTCCTTTCTCACTCAGCTCACCTTGTCTCATTCTTGTCCAGGTTACGCTGCAGTACACAAAGTGCTTTAGATGTCTCTGCTGTGGACTCAACAACATCAGTGAGGACCACAACATCATTTTAAACCTAGAATGCATGAACCAAAAAATGACCCATATTGGATTTTTTTGTAAAGGTGTCCTATTATTGGAGTAATTAAAATAATTGATGATACACAAATAGTGTAATAAAGCAAACATGTTTATTTGTCCACTGTTCTATTTGCATAAAAGTAGTCCTAAAACAATACATATTGTGCTGGGTCAGTTAGACCCTCTTTGTGCATTTACGGTACAGAAAATAGAAAGTACCATTATTATACAGGTGATTTTTATTTAACAGAATCAATGTTTATAGATGTTAAAATGTGATAAGGCCAATTCACATCACAATGATAGATGCAGATCAATGTGGACAAGGGTAACACACCGATCGGCCAAAACCTACGAATGTTTCGGTTGCCGTCTGTGATTTGGCCTATAGCCTCAGCTTCTTTCTGAAAATAATATTAAAATGGTAAACAATCTTCTTAATATTACAGTACTTTATTTTATCACTTTTTTCTTTTTTTTTTTTTTTTTGGTGGAGGAATACATTTTTAGACTAATAGATTTTGTAACTTAATTTTAAAGCTGAATATGGAGTTAATGCTAGTAAAAAATATACAAATAAAACTACAGTTATTTTGCCCTGTAACTGCTTTATATCTTTTGTCGAGCTCAGACAACCATTCATTAGATGCCTGTTCACCCGTAAAAACATATTATGCAAGTGTTTTATTTAATTTCTGTAATCACACTGATGTAAACATCATAATCAATTGTATGTAGGTTTTTTTTTTTTTTTTTTTTATATGTAGGATTTTGGTGGAGGGTGCAACAATTATTTTTTACAGATTCCTTAGTCTATCTGTTTGCCAATATTTACTTGAAATCATTTAAGTTTGATTATTCTATTTCATGTGTGCATGGTGAAGGGAATGGATTAGCATTGTATGACATCATAATGTTTTAGTTGTAAATTTATGAATTTGTAAACCTTGCACAATTATATTTTTTGTTTATTGAGCTCAGAAAGCTGACTGTTTCTCCTGTAAGGAACCATTTTAAAGTGTAGTACTTTATTCATATGCTTCACACACACACACACACATTTATATATATATATATAGGTGGAAGGGTCAATTGTTTTATGGGTACTGTTATTTAAAACTAAACTATTAAAATAACTAAATGAACAGCTGATGTGCCAATTAAAGTGAATCTGTATTGTCATTGTCATGAGTTTTTTTTTTGTTGCAACATAACTACATTTCCCTGTATTAATCTGTATTAATGTATTTTGTTACAAATATCTTAATGAACAAAATAATAAATGGTAATAATAACTGCATTTTAAACTTTTTTTTTTCTTTTCCTGTCCATAAAAGAAAATACTGCATAATAGACTGATAATATATCTATAATATCTATAATATTATAATCAGACAAACTTATTTTGATCAAAATATTACTTCATTAACACACACAGACATGAAGAATCAGCGTGAGAATCGCCTGGTGACCATCAAAAAAGCATGTTATAGCCAATCAGAACTCAACCATGGCTCCCATAATGCATTGCGGCATGAATACATTATGAGCTGAATTGTCTTTGTAATTTCTTTTATTCTTACTATTATCTTTTGTTTTTGCTGTTTTTATGTGACTTTTTAGTAGCTTGTTTTGTGATGTTCAGAGTTGATCTGTTTATCTGAATATGCCGTTTGTCGCCATTGTTGAGATTCATATGCTAGTTTTTGATGTCTGTGTGTGCCTGGACTTAACATTACTCTAGACTTTTTTTTTTTTTTTTTTTTAGTTAGATCACAGCAGCTTCTAAAAAGTTCTCCCAAAATATATAAAGAATACAAAATGCCTAATTGGTTTAGAATCCAATCTTTGAGTTGCATTTTCAATAAAAGAAGGACACTTCAATGAGTGAAGTCAAATAACAATTATGCTAAAACACAATCACCACTTGATGACTTGTGCTCTTGCCTTGTTTGGTTGTTATAACTCTGTTACAGCAATCAAACAAAATCTAATGTTAAAAATGTAAGTGTCAAGAGCCCAACTATTACAAACACTCACTACTGTAATGGTTGCTTAAAAAAATGTGATTTTCTCCTTTTGTTGATTCTGCTTGTTAACATCAGGTGTCTTCAATAATGATCAATCGTCACGTAATTAATCACTAATTATCTCATTAACTTTAACTCTGCTTCAGTGTTAATTTGACACTCTTCAGTGTTACTTTTAACACTCCTGTGGAGCCAAATAAACTCCCAGGAGAGTTAATTTAACACTGGGCTTACCATCTTCCACAGCATTTCTGTATTTAAACTGTAACATAAATGACCCTTCTAACTGTATGTGCACATTTGTATGAGCTATTGTTAAGCAAGGAAAACAAAAAAGAGACTGCAAGCAAGTGATATTAATCCAGTGTGCAGTCTTTGTGAGATGTCATTAATCTGAAGTTTTCAATTATAATAGTTCTGTGATCATAAAGTATAGAATCCATAAGATTCAATATAAGATTATAAATTAGACCATGCACATTCTGACTCTTTTTGCCAGCATGAGTTGCATATGTGGGTTTATTTCTCATAGTTAAAAGGGCTAACAATTTAGGGATAATACACAGTGTGCAATACACAGTTTTAATGAATGACATGAAGGCAGAATTGTGGATTGTGTGAGTGCCTGTGTGAGTGCTGTAGGTTGTGCCCTATAGTAGGCTTATTTTAACTTAGAACAGTGATTAAACTTACTGGAACAACTGCTTTAACACACACATTTGAGCCTATTAAAATTAAGGGGAAAAAAAAGGTCAAAGAAAAATGTGCCAAGAGTTCAGCAGCAAACTGTCACAGCCAGCAGCTGGTATTCCCTTGACAGCCACCAGAGGGCACTCTTCAGAATATTTTGATGTTGTTATTTGTTGGTTCTTGACTTATTTTTCCATCACCCTTTGTGTTGATGATTGTTTCATTACCCTCAGCTGTTTGTTATTTACCTATTAGCTCATCCTGATATATACCATCTTCACTTAGTTTTCTTTTGCTCTTGTTCAGGGTTTGTTTCAGTAATGTATGCAATTCAATGACTTTGAATTTGAAAAATGGTCAAGAGACCAACTAAAGCAAACCTTGAGTACAATTACTACCATCCTGCAGACTTTAGCTTCAACCCCGCTCCAACACATCAGCATTGTCCCTCAGAGAGTTGTTATGACAGAACTTAGTTTATGCAAAACTATTGTGCTGAAGAGTAACGCTGTTCGTTGTGAGTTTGACTTTGCTGTGTCCAAAGGTGCATAATTCGGCAAGTGAAAAATTGTCATTAAATCAACATTTTTCAATCAATTAAGAGCAAGATGTGTGATTACTTTCTTTTTATTATTATTATTATTTATTTTTTTTTTATTTTTTTTTTTAGTTTTATTGGAAGTTGTATGTGGGGTTACTGTAATACAAATAAGCAGAAACAGCTTATTTTTATTTTATGTTAAAAAAAAAAAAAACCCTGATTGAAGTAAGTTACAGTAATGAAGTTACAATTTATAGGTATCTGATTGAAATACCTCTTTGAAGCAACAGCTGCACAGATTCACTGTTTACAGTATGCTAGACAGCTGATCAACTCAGATGAAAAAGATGGTTATCTTGGCACAATGCAGGACAAAAGTACATTATTATTAGTTAATTTGTCATGGTTTTTTATAAACTTATACACCTCAGAAGTGGGTACGGCAGTGGTTTCAGGTCAATGCTGTAAAGGTTGAAGCAGTTTAGTCTCATTATTATAAAATAAGCAAACAATTAGCAAATATTGTATAAAAAATGTTTGATGTTCATTGAGGATTAATCTTGAAATATAGTTGTGTTACATTTACAGTTACAGTACATAGTACATAATAAACAAAACAACTGAAAACAAGACAAATATTAATATAATAAATATTTTATTATTATTATTATTATTATTATTATTATTATTATTATTATTATTTTAATATAATAAATTCTACGTTTCTGTGTATTTATTTACCTGCCTTGCAGAAAGCATATAAATGCATAACATGAGTTCTAGTGTAAGTTTTGCTCCACATGTCTGAGAAAAAAAATAAAAATAAAATACCTCTGTGAAGATGGATCAGTCCAGGCATTTGTAGGAAAGTCACTACTTCACTCCACCTTGTAGAAAAGCAGAGTGGATAGACAAAAGTAGATCTGGACAGGGCCACGGCTGCATTATCGGTTAAATGTTTCTACTGTACTTCCCAGATAGCAACATAATGTTGGCCCAGATCCGGCCCACATCTGGCACATGTGGAATGATGATCTGGCCCACATGTGGAATGATGACACTTGAATGGACCGCTCCTGTTTGTCAGATCTCTGCCAAATGTAGACCATATGCAATGCCACATGTCAGTCAAGAGCAAAGAAATAATTCAAAACTCCCAGTGTGCATCACAGTATGAATACATTATTTAGCTGAATTGTCCTATTATTTTCCTTAATTCTAATTTTGGTGCATGTATTTATTTTGTATTTTTGCTGTTTTTGTTGTGTCTTGTAGTAGCTTTTTGTGATGTGGTCCAATTAGCGGAATAGTTTGCCACCATTGTTGAGATTCATATGCTGATTGCTGATATCTGTGTGTTTGGCCGGTTTTCCTTTTCTTTTCAAACTGATGTATTAATTTCTGTAGTAGTAACACAGTGTTTGTAAAAGTATAATAAAGTTTTAATTTGCTCAACTACTAGTTGCACTTGGCTTTAGTGTATAAGGTATGCTTTACATGTTAATTGTGTAACTATTAACAGCAATCTATCATGTACTGTGAATGTGTTCATCAAACACATTGTCACAGCAGCCAAAGACAAATGATTAACAACACATGTTAGATTTAAACCCCAGGTAATTCTCAGTAAAAACTTGTATAGACCTCCAACAGAAATAAAGTCAATCTGGTCACATAAATCTTCATATAGATTTTGTGGCTCAGATAAGGTCCAGTGTGGTTTATTTCTTTGCTCTTAGCTGACATGTGGCATTGCTATGGCCTGCTTTTGGCAAAGATCTGGCAAACAGGAGCAGCCCATTCAAGTGTCATCATTCCACATGCGCCAGATGTGGACCAGATCTGGGCCGACATTATGTTGCTATCTGGGATTCTTTCCATATGCCCTCAACATTATCAAATGAATCATTAAATGAAAATATAAAGGAAATATTTATTTCAATCTTTAAACAACTGAAACAGTGGAGTAAGTCTTAGTTTCTTGAAATATACTTTATATTGATCAACCCCCTTAAGTTTAACTATTTAGCTCATTATCAGGTATAATGAGATAGAATCAAATGAAATCAGCATTTGCAGTCGTTAAATTAAATTGTTGATTTAAAATAATTTGTAGCTATTAAAGCAAATATCTTTCTTGCCTGCTGCAGTTTCATAGAGTGAATTATGCAAAATCTAAGCACAAATATTTATTCAAACCAGCTTATAATATAAATCTTCTCACAGAAAAGCAGTTTAAATGCATTCAATATTAAACACTGTCTGCACTAGTTTACAACAGCACACATACAGTTAAAAAAAAAAAAACAATAATAATAATAACTCTGGAAGTCAAGGGTCAAGAGTACAACTAAAGCAAATGCTGATCTCCATGATGGTGGCATCATTTTAACTGTAACCCCATGGATATTTGTATTATTTTTATTATTATTATTATTATTATTTTTATTTTTTTTATGTATTTTATTTTGTTTTATTTTATTTGAGAGGTGTGTATTTGAATGTATTTCAGTTTTTGTGCACACAATGTAGTTGGATTACTAGGTAGAGTGTTTAAAATGCTAACCAATAAGATGTTCCATCGAGTTTGGAGTGTCAAGCAGCCAATAAGGAAAGCGGAGGAAAGACTCGAAGGTCAGGGGAGCTGCTTCGTCGGGATTTCTAGTTCGCGAGCTGTCAGTTTAAATAAGGCAGAAAATCGCCTATGTGTATGCTGTTAAGAGATTAAAACAAGATTAAGCATAACAAAGATTTGCTGTGTCCGAGAAGACTGAAAACGGGTGAGTCCTGTTTATGGTAGCCGCTTCAGAAGAGAGGGCTAACGTGTTTTATACTATTCTCGGGAGTCAAGGACCCAGAAATGTTGTAGAACTGCAGCGGAGTGTTTTCGTATGGTTCTACGGGAACAAAAGGACCGCATTTCATCGGCAAAAGGAGAGAATGTTTCAGTCTTCCTGGCAAAGATATGCAAATACCCCTCTTCTTCCATCTTCCCTGCTGTGACGCATCTCTTTTTTCAACGCTGGACTGTTTTTCTCATTCCTGTTGGAGAGCTTCACAAAGGATTCCAAGTAGGGGTCGCTGCAGTCTGCGGTGGATAATCCAACATCGCTCACATCCACGCGTGACGTCAGACGTCTCGCCCATCGCCGATACAACCCCGCCCGCGTACGAGCGTGACGTCGAAAGTCATGCCCATATCAAGTACGTCACCTTGCGATTCCCCAATCCCTATACGGGGAAACCCGGAAGTATGATGAAGCAACTTACGGTAGTTTCATGGATCTATATGAAATAATAGGCCATTGTCCTTCGTTTTACTAATACATTTGTCTTATTTGTGTAAAGGATGTCTAGGCTAAGATGCCACAACTTAAATCTAATATATTTAATATGTCTAATATACGGAGCTGATTTCATCATCATGTCTGTAATATGCTTGCATTGACTACATTAGGCTAATTGTTAATAAAAACCTTTAAATCTTACCTTGTTCATTTATGTAATGAGATAAATTCACATTTATTACGATCGATTTTAGGCGAATTTTAAGTGTCAAATTTTACATAAAATTATATGTAAAATTATTGTAAAAGTTGGTATTGTATAATCGCCAGTTATTTATTTTTTTTTAAAGATGTGTTCCACTTATCATAAAGTGTTAACATTTGAATGACAGAATCAACAGTTCTCCATATGCAGTAGGCTACACAAACTTAGGCTAAATAGAGGTTGATTGCTTTGATAGTTTAAATAAGTAACATGACATTGACCTTCAGGCCTTGTTCATCACAACCTGATATGAAATGTGTCCAGGTCCTCCACATACTTAAAGATGAATAAAAAGACATACATTACTTCTTTGGCATTTTATATGTATTATTTTACAAAAATAATCAAATTTAAAATGTTACAAAAATACACACTACCAGCCAAAAGTTTTTGAACAGTAAGATTTTTATTTTCTTTTCTTTTTTTTTTCTTTTTTTTTTAAAGAAGAGTCTTCTGCTCACCAAGCCTGCATTTAGTTGATCCAAAATAACAGAAAATGTAAGCTTTCTATTTGAATATATTTTAAAGTGTAATATATTTCTGTGATCAAAGCTAAATTTTCAGCATCATTACATCATTACATCTTCTGTGTCACTTGATCCTTCAGAAATAATTCTGATATGCTGATTTGCTGCTCAAGAAACAGTTCTGATTGTCATCAATATTTAAAGAAGTTGAGTAATTTTTTTCTGGATTCTTTGATAAATAGAAAGATCCAAAGATCCACCTGGCAGAACTGCCCTGCGTCAGGTTTGGACTGAAAATGTGTAGAATGCACAAAAAAAATTGACAAACGTTATGTGATCTTTCCATTAATATAGAAGAATACAAAGATAATTTGTGACATACACAGAGTTATCCAGCAAGACGTAGTGAAATGATGCGGTTACTCATCTGGTTTACCGTGCATGGGTACTGTGATCAGTGTTTATCATTAAAGACGTCATATGTATGTGAGTATTTTGGGTGGGGGGCCAGGTAAGTATGTAAGTGTGAGAGGGATGAAGTGTGTGTGTGTCTGAGTGGGTGAGATGACTTTATTGTGTGGGTATAAAAAAAAAAAAAATGCACATTGATTCAGCATTCACTTTATGTCATAAGACGTAAATAGATGCATTATCTGTCTATTCACACATGTATGTATGTATGTACGTATGTATTTGTGTGTGTGTGTGTGTGTGTGTGTGTGTGTGTGTGTGTGTGTACACACTTATGTATGTATACACACTCACGTGCACACGTATGTATAGTACAGACAGACAGCGACACACACAGTGCACTGATTCTTACGTTCTTACGACAACATATATTGAATGCTGAATGAACGTGCATTTTTTTTATTACCGTACCCCCACCCCCCACCCCCCTCGTATTATACGTATGCACACATATAATATATATAAATATATGTGTAAATTTGGTGTTAGCTAAATAATAATGTGTCTGTGTGAGGTTTAAAACACGTACTAAGCGCGCCGAACCGTTGTTTATGTGCATGAACACAACGACACACACATTCTTAAACGTTTTAAATGTCTTAAATGTTTTTAGTTATGGTAAAGACCAAAGATATATTTTTTGCTTACCCACACGGCAAACAACTTCTTCTTTTTAGCGGTTAGCAAACAATACGAATTATCTTCTTATCGATGCTTCTTCCTGTTTCAAAATGAATGAATCAATGTGACGTATTTGGACACGGATGTGGTTTGTGACGTCGCACTTGGATGTGGGCGGGGTTGGATGTCCACCGCAGGCTGCAGCGAGATGCTCCTCAAGGATTCGGAGTGGGTAATGTGTTCGTCCGTGTATTGTAAAGCATATTTCCATTCATCCCTGACTGCTAACGTTAACGTGTGCACCACCGAATTTGGGCCCCAATGAAAAATCCAAGCGCTTGGTGTAGGAACAATTAAGCATTCATGTAACGTTACACCTGTGAATTAGTTGGTTTAAAGGATATACTTAGGGGGGACACTGCCCGTTAGTTGGGGTTTTTGAGCTTTTATGTTCTTTGTCTGATTTTGCTTTGTGAATGTACTGACCTTTTGCAACAGAAAAGAGAAGTTGTTTCTCTAAAAAGAAATATATATTTAATTTCCCCGTTGTCTTAAATCTTAAGAGGTTTAGTAAGAACAATAAATAAGTCGATCTCTGTATATTCATATTCAGTAATCTGAGTACAGTATTTTTTATTTTATTTTTTTTTTAAGAGGAAAGACACATCACAGAAACAGACTTCGAGGAAACTTTATTTTGTTAAGACTGACATGGAGAACAAACACTATTTGTTACTATTTGGCTGTTGTCGACACAGTATCTAATATATAAACCCTGAGCTGTTTTTATTTAACACTGAATATTTTGCTAGGTGCTTGGGTATTGCTAAGGCACATTTTTTAGCCTTTTCACATGGCTTTTTAAATGTGGTACATCTTCGACATTCATCTGAACAGGTGATCTGCATATGTACCAAACTACATTTTTGTTGTCCTCCATCATATCACCCTGCTCTTTCTATCATGATGCATGAAGTTAAAAATAGATAAAACCTGACCTGCTTGTTTATACCAAAGCCACACTGAAAGAAATCTGTTAAGTAACCTGTGTACTGGCTTAAACTGCACCAAAAGTTGTGACATGTGAAAGGCTGAGGACTCAGACGATCTTAGATTTAAGATCCATTGCTAAAAACCTGATATACATCTGTTTCATTAGAGATGCAGTGATCTTCTGTGCAGACGGTGATTAAAAGTCTCATTTTCTGTTTTGAGAGTTTGTTATCTGTACTCCAATAAGAAAATACAATGGTAGTCTGTAATGTCTAATGAAATAAAATTAGCTGAAATGAGGATGAGATGATCTTGTTTTTTGATGGTGAAATGAAGGTTTATCTCGCCTGACAGTCAAAACTCCATGCTTAACAGCCTTGTCAGAATAATAATAATAAAAGTCATTGTACATGATCGTCGCTGACACTGTAAATGCACATAAATGTGATTACCCTTGGAAACTGCCATTTCCCATGGTAGCATTTCCCATGACAACTGCAGTCAGGAATACAAACCCGCAGGGAGCAGGTTACCAGACACCGGTAGCTACTGTAAAAAAACATTTGTTTAAGTTACCCTAATCTTGTGTTTAAAAGACACTTTGCCTTATAATGATAATCCATATTGCACATATTGAATGAAGAAATATCAGTCATGTTAACTCTCAGCACACTACAACAACAGAGTATTTGCATACTTTTGGTTACTTGACTTTTGTTTTTTGTTTTTTTTTTTGTTTTGTTTTTTTGTTGTTGTTGTTTTTTGTTTTTTGTTACTCATTTGTTACTGGTTCCAATCAGTTTGTTGGAGAAAATGCAAAGCTGTTGCTCACAAGTGATTAAAAAACTCACACTAACAATTCAGTCAAACCTCCAGTTTTTGTCCTTACAGGAAAAAAACAAACAAGCGAGAGTATTAGAGACATGCACAGCCCACTGCGTCATAGTCTACTCCTAAAACACTTGGGTTTTCAACTAACACGGAGAGAGAGAAAATGGACAGCAAAAGTGAAATTATTCTAGAGATACATATAGAAAATTTGCAAGTGAACATTCAGGTCAGTTAAAAGTTATCAATATACTTTCACTTTATATGCAAAAATGAACAAAGAACTAACAACATTTTTTTTTCGTTCTTTCTTTTCAGTTGTTTTATTCCTAGTAAAAACCGAGTTGTGGGTGAAAAGCTGCTATGCTTTTATTAAAGAAAGAAAAATCAGGATTACACTCTCAACACAGTACAACATCTTAAACAACAATTACATCAATATGTAAGGGAGAGTGGACACTGCCTAAACGCACATAGTACAAATACGATGTCTTGTTTCATTAATACATCGTATGTATTGTTTTGCTATTTCCTCCTAAATAATGAAAGTGAAATGTGACAGCATGCCCCATAGGTGGAGCAAGTTGTAACGTTTCTCAAAATAATAATTTCTGAAAATTCAGGTTCTCCCTCTTAGTCTTTAGTCGCCTGTTTCTGATGGTTTCGCAAAAGAATTCATAAAAGTTACACTATAGAATATAATTACATCACTACTTTCATAGAATAACATGGAGAAACTGGGATTTAAACCTGGTTAGTATTTTCTGCTAGTTACATTAAAGATCTATCTAAATTGAAAAATAACAGATTGCAAATTAAAACAATAGCAGATGAAAATAGATTCAAATTCATTAAACCTGAAATATTAACATCAGTAATACATTTGGTTTGCTAAGGGTAAATGAATGTTCGGTGATATCTTGCAAATATATATTTTTAAAATTTTGGCACATTTTTTTTCTCTATATTGATATGCCAAGTAGTAAATATAATATGTTTTGTCAAGCTAGCCTATGTGGAAACTTTAATCCACGTGTGTTTTTTATAATAAGATGATGATGATGATGATAATGATTATTATTATTTTCAGTGTTGGGGAAAGTTACTTTTAAAAGTACTGCATTGCAGTTTTGCGTTACTCCCTGAAAAAGTAACTAATTACTTTTTTTATGGAAAGTAATGTGTTACATTACTTTGCGTTACTTTTTAAATCTGGGCAGGGCTTGCTGCTTTGTTTTAAAAACATAAAACAATTCTTAATTGCGATAAACAGCAAAATTGACTGTGACCCCTGCCATGCTGCATCGTGATCTCATGATAATTTGTATGTATTTTACGTTAAATGTGGTTCTACAACACTAAAACATACAATACTGATGTATTTCCAGTGTCTAAACATGCAAATACTTGCAATTGTTTGACCACTTATGTAATATTTACCTTCTTTGCCGTGGTGGGACACAAAAGGCGTTTTCTCTGACGTGCTGTGACTGACAATAGAACCATAAAATACACTGAACATGCAACATAATTACAAAATGAAACAGTTTTATTTGTGTGCTGTAATCCAAATCTTCAGAATCCATACAACTGTGAGGAACAGACCCAAATTCAAGCCTTTATCCGGCGATCTCCGTCTCCATCTCGAGCAGCGAGTCCAGCGAACCGTAAGCAACAGCAATGAATAAACCAATGAATAAAGTGAAGTGCATTTTACAAATTCAAATATTGCTGCATCTAGAAATGACAGATTTTACAGCAGGAAAATTGAACGCTCATTAGCTCTCGCCTGCTTTCGACATGCCGTGTTTCTGGTGAGATATGTTTTGAATGATGCGCAGGCGCATCATGTAATCTGGATAACATTTTCAACGATTAACAACTTAAATTCTGCTCTGTACCTCACAGAAACCTCCTAAAGGCAACCTATTTATTACTTTTCTTCTTTTGAAATCAAGTTACTCAGACTTCATGTTGCATTAATACAAAGAAAACTATAACAATATAAACTAAGTTTTAAGTGCCCAAACAAAGGGAACACTAATCACTATAATGCCAAGTAAAAAAAAAAAAAAAAAAAAAAAAAAACAATATACTTGTGGACTTGTGACAAGGCCCCTAAAATCATCAGGCCTTGCATTTACCAAAAGTAAAAAAAAAAAAAAAAAAAACATTTTAGGAAAATCAACATTAATTTATGAAGTCCGCTCATGTGATGTTCTCTCAAATGTTTCAGTTGTATTGAAAATTCAACATTCAAGATGACTTTGTGAAACAAGTGAATGCAACTAGTGAAAGATAAATGCAGACATGGAGAAAATGAGTGAAGAGTCTATTAAGTATTGCCCCACCTCAAAAACTTTCATGTCTTCTTCTTCTGTTGTCATGTTGCCCATTAGCAACATTTTAGCACACCGCTGCCTCTCACTGTTTTTTTAATATCATTGGCTCCTTTGTGGCTACTTAAATATTTTAAGTAAGCATCACTCAAAGTAGTAAGTAAATTGTTTTCTCTGCCTTGAAAGTATAGCACATAAGTAAAGATAACTTAGATTATATCTAAGTAAGGTAAACTATTGGATTTTACAGTGTAGGTTAAGGGGGCTAAAAATCTAAATCGCTTAGTGATAAAATGATAAAAAAGGCATTGATATGTATATCTAATGATATAACAGATACGTAAATAGTTTTTGCCTGAAAATATGTAGCCATTTTTTACATTTTAAATGTTGAAATACGTCTAAATTGTACGTTTTAGCATTACTAAAAACTTACAGAAATGTATGTTTTGTCTCTCTAAACATTACGTATAAATGCTCGCGTATAAACATGTTTAATAATTGCTAATCTCCTGGTGCAAAATTATAATACCCATAAGCCCAGACTCCTAATAGAATAATTTACATCATCTTATTTAGATTCAAAACAAGCTGCACTATAAGGGGAAGCTACAATGGGAAAATGTTCAACACGTCCCTGAATTTGAATTTGAATTTGACAGTGAAAACAGTGGACGTGGGATCCAGTTTCTATATCAAGATGATGAGCAGATAACCTTTTTTATAAACAAATGAAGACAATTTTTATTATTTTTAGTTAAGCAGTCAGTGAGAAAAGAGAATAAGCATGTCGCGTATAAACTATGTCACGTATAAATATATACATCTATATCTTTTTTTTTTTTTTTTTTTTTTTTTATTTATAGCAGACAATCATGTGACTGGTCACACTTGTTTGGAAGCTTCTAGTGAGTCTGAAGACCTTGATGATCTGGTTCAAGTGTGTTTAATGAAGCTAAACTCTGCAGGACAGTGACCCTTAAGGAAATGGTTTGGACAGCCCTGAACTCAGGCCTTCTGCACTTCCTCTTTCTCTCCAACTTGGTGTGGATGTTCATTGAAGCTGTGCTGATCTTCATCAGTGTGAAGAACCTGTCACAGATCAGCTCCTGTAATAGGAAGGTGATTAGCAGTGGATTCCTGTGTGTAATTGGATATCTGGTTGCTCTGGTTGTGGTGTGCGTGTCTGTCGGTCTGGCTCCTAAAGGCAATGCCAGCGAACAATGAGTTGTTGTAGTTGCTGTTAAGTTAATTTGATTAGAAGGAAATAAAAATAAAAATAAAAATAAAAATAAAAATAAAAATAAAAATAAAAATAAAAATAAAAATAAAAATAAAAATAAAAATAAAAAAAGAGGGGGGGGGGGATTTTGTGACATTTATGCTATAAGATATTAAAAAAAAAAAAAAAAAAAAAAAAACACAAGCTGTACTAACACTGTATTAACAAACCAAGTAACAAACATTCTGATAAAAATTCTGATCCATTTTAATCAAGCACACCTGAATAAGCTAATCTATAGGTCTTAAACCCTGCTCCTGGGGACCCACTCTCCTGCAAAGTTTCTTTCCAACCTGCTTCACAGGCCAGCACACCTGGCCTGTCACTTTTCAAGTGATCCTGAAAACCTTGAATAGCTAGTTCACGTGTGTTTGATTAGGGTTGGAGCAAAACTCTGCAGGAAAGTGGGGCCCCAGGAATGAAGACCTAAACACACCTGAACCAGCAAAAAATTACATCTAAACCTCTGTTAATCCTTTACTAAGAACTTTTATAGTTGTCTGCCAGAAATCTGTCAATCTGGTTAGTAGTGAGTGAAGCTGGTATTGCTGTTTGTGGAGTTGTTTAATCATCCTCTGCTGAGATTATAAGAGATTTAATGTCTTCTTTTATTTCAGTTGATTTCATATGAGGCTGTGGTTGTAGTTTCTACTGTTGTTTCTCTTTCCCGCAGGTGTCTGAATGTTTGTAGGAATGTTTCAGAAACATAATGCTAACCTTTAGATGCCCCAATTGTAAGACAAAGCTTACAGGCTTCCGCACGCCATCCACCCGCAGCATTTCTAATGGTTCGATTCTCTCAAGTCTGCATTCGATGCATCCTCGATTTCAAGAACACATATGGGCAGCTTTTAGACATTGTTCTGTTTTATGTTATAAGTCAGTAATGACAAGGAGGCAGCTTCCCGCAATACAAAGTCAATGGGAAGCGTTGGATTATTTCCCCGGTGGACGTGGTTTTCGGATTATGACGCGTGTCGCTCTGTCTCTAAGATCGGTTATAATTGGATGTGATTGGTTCGTGTGATGAATCCCACCTCTTGTTTTCGTGCAAGGCTCTCGGCCTGAATGAAGAAAATAAATGGCTTTACTGACTAATTATAAAGTAAACAACTCTCCCGCATAGATATCACTGCTTTGTGTCATGTCAAACATGAAATGGCTTGAAAACTTGATGACTGTGTCAGTTTTAAACTAAATGCTTTCAAATGTGGAGTGTAGCACAGGGAACTCTGGAAATTTCAGTTAACAGTTTTTTGACTGTAAATTATACATTGCTCTTTTTTTTTTTTTTTTTTTTTTTTTTATATACCTAGAAAAAACTGTACAATTAACAGCAAATGTCCGGTCTCTTTACATTTCTTTGCTGTATATAGCTACCCTGCTTTTCCTGTATAAATAACTTTTATTTTCCTCAGCGTTTTTTGTTTTTTTGTATTTTAACAGTGTAAGGTTTAGCCCTATTTTGGTTACTTTATGTCCTTCTTTAAAATCTAAATGTTTCTGTAGAATTGTTAATGCAGATCCCAAATATTATAATCTGCACAGAAACAAACTCTTTCAGCATATTCACATTAAGACGGAATATTCATTGGATTTTACAATATAGAAACGAAAGATTCCTGCACATTTATGCACACTGGTCATGCATATTTCACAAATTGGGGTTTTTAATGAGAAGTAATTCTATAAGCTTTGGCACTTTTCCTGGGGTTCTGGCATTGAGGATGGATGTGGAGCTGCTGTTGTCTTTGCACAGGTTACTCTTTGAGCACAACTTCAAAAATATGTGCAATAACAAGGAGAAATTGTATTTGTGTTTTTGAAAGTTTTTAAAAATGTATATAAAAATGTGTATAAATATATATGAAATGTGATCTTTTCATTCTCTTGATATGTTGTATGTTGTTTTTGTTGTAAATACATCTCGCTTTGTGTTGTATTTGTGTATAA
Source organism: Cirrhinus mrigala (assembly GCA_036247105.1). Classification (NCBI taxonomy): domain Eukaryota; kingdom Metazoa; phylum Chordata; class Actinopteri; order Cypriniformes; family Cyprinidae; genus Cirrhinus; species Cirrhinus mrigala. The sequence goes on from CM070007.1 coordinate 3,757,209, forward strand.
ATTTGAATATAAATTTGAATTTTAGCTAGAAGAGACACAAATATGTTTAATATGTTTCCTCATTAGATGAGCAGATAAGCGTCACATTAAATACTAGCTTAAATATTTAGTCAGTCTAGTTGAGTGAAGATCACGACATGTAAACACATATCAGGTGAGACCCTCTTAATACTTAAATGAGAATGAAACGCTTCAGTGGTTACAATAATTCAATCAATCCATTTAATTTGATCTTAAATAACTGTTTGTGATACTGTACATGTTTCCTGCTCTTTGGGTTAAATACTGAAATCCTCAGTTACATTTCAATTTTTAGATCATCTAAATCAGTGGTGCCCAAGCCTGTTCCTGGAGATCTATCTACCTCCAGACTTCGGTTCCAGCCCTGCTTCAACACAGCTGTCTGTAATTATAAAGTGCTAAGAGATTAATTAGCTGGTTCAGGTGTGTTTGATCAGTGTTGGAGATGAACTTTGCCGGATGGTAGATCTCCAGATTGGCCACCTCTGATCGAAATCTCTGGTATTCATCCTGAGAATGAACTAAAATTTTATTTGTTTTGAAATGGCTTTATCACGTGTACTGAGTTGTGATTTGTGTAATAAGAGCATTAACAAAATCAGAGGGCTGTTCAAGGTTGAAAGAGCTTTTTAAGGGGTTACAGACTACAGAAGAGGGAGGTATAGAACTGAATTCAGCGTTTTACTTGCTGTTTCTTTGGAATTAATTCTAAAATGTACTTGCACTTTCTGAGCCAAACCTTACTATGATTTATTTATTTCCAAATTAATTAATTAAAATGTTTGTGCTCATTTTTATTAAACTGACACACTCATGCTGTTAGTACATTCCCAGTTCTCCTCATTGCAGATAATTTCTGTTTTGTCTCTTAATGTATTTCAGAAAATTGGTTTAAGATCTGGTTTGCTGAATAAATATTGAACACATCAGATTTCATAATGGTGTTCATCATTTTTAAACGTAAGTATTTGTGTTTTCCTGTTTTGATTCAGAAAAAAAAAAAAAAAAAGTATTGTGCATTTTTAATACCAAATGAGAATTAAACATATGACGATGCTTTGGTGTTAAACAGTAATAATAATAATAATAATAATAATAATAATAATAATAATAATTTTCTTAACAGAACCTGTTAACAAATGTTACAGTATACACCGTAATTGTCCGCTATTAAAAACATTTAACGTTTTATCAGTCATTATCCGTGTTTCGCCGTTATATCGCGTTTATTACAGTTAGTGGATCAGGAGGCCCTGGCTGGTGTGACTGCGTGGGGGTGGGGCTAATTTGCATATTCATAGATCCACGTATAGTAAATGAAGCAAGGGGGTAGAGTTACATTCAAGCTGTTTTAAGGCACGAGAAAATTATTTTCACAAGAAAAAACTGTCATTTAAAAAATATGCAAAAAAAAGGTCATTTTGATGATCAAAGATCAGTTTAAGGGATACAGATTTTGACTACAGGAGGACTTTAAGCTTACGATGCTAATGCCAACTTGTAATTCAATTTTGATTGGCTTGTTAAAGTTTTGCCTGCTGCTGATTGGTCTGTGAGTGGGGTGGAGTTTTGGTGTGAGAGCGGCATGTTGAGGTGAGAGGGTGCAGTCACGCAGTTCTTTGAAGAATGGAGGTGTTTGTGTAATTTAAATCGGACTGTCAGTCTTCATAGCTTTGTAAAGGTTAAGAAATACAACGTTATTTTCATGATAATTTTTCCTTACGTGTCAGTATACTGAATGTGTTATTTGCTGTTTAAAATAAGATAATTATCATTCGACGTCAAATCCTCTGAGCCAAACGCACTTCATTCAAGCCCTTTCTGCGCCTTGCGCGCATTGTTTCTCTCCAGCTAAAGATGCTAATGCACCACATTAAGAGCTATTTCTACTTTGTGCAGATACAGAAAGCAATGCAGCTAATAAAATATTTATGTCTGTCAAACATATTTGACTCTGACCGTTCAAATAAACCAGATCAGTATTAATCAGCATGTTAAAGGATAAGTCCACTTCCAAAACGAAGATTCACATATGTGCTCACATATGTACTCACCCCCTTGTCATCCAAGATGTTCATGTCTTTCTTTTTTCAGTCGTAAAGAAATGTTTTTCAGAGGTGGGACCAAGTCATTGTTTTGCAAGTCACAAGTAAGTCTCGAGTCTTTACATTCAAGTCTCGAGTCAAGTCCCGAGTCAAGATGGACAAGTCCCAAGTCAAGTCCCGAGTCAAGGCGGGCAAGTCCAAGTCGAGTCGCAAGTCCTCAGCTTTAAGCATCAAGTCGTAAACAAGTCATTAGTGCTATTTGCCCAAATTAGTGTCTCTGTATTAATTACTACAGTAAATTTAATATCAATTATGTCTATAGTAAGTATAATATAAAGATATTAATCATTTGTGGTGTTTCATTGAGGAATGAATCATTGTTTGTAAAGACATATAGGCCTATAATTTAAGTCCCCTGTTTCATTTGTTAATGAATCAGTGATTTTAATGAATCAACTGAGTCAATTATTTAATAACTTGCTAATACGTAGTACAGACGCTCATTTATCGCCACCTACTGACATACCATTAGGTCTACAGAACATAGCTTTATTGAAATGATTGACGGGTATAATTTATAATATTTACAAAATATTTGTAAGTCCTAAACTGATACATTGATACAGAACGTTAATTACTGAGCAAAGAGATACATGAAATGAAGCGGAAAAGTAAATATATAAGAATACACTGTAAAAAAAAAATGTAATTTTATGGAAAATAACTGTGATTTTTTCAGGTTGTTTTCTTTTATTTTGAATTGCAGTCAAAACTCTGTAAAATGATCTCTAAATTAAAAACTTGGTTGTTATTTTAAGTATTATGACATTAATGACAAATTACAGTAATTCACATTTTTTATACAGAAAAACTGCTGTATTTTTATACAGTATGTTTTCTGTTTTCTTAAATTACAAACAAATAATGTAAAATTACAAAGAAAAATCTGTAATTAATACAATAACAAATCCGTTAGATGATAAAACGGTCAAATGACTGGCAGTAAAGTAAAATCTTCTTATTTAAATAAGCTGACAAACACTGTTATTTTACAGGTATTTCCTGAATTTAATGATCAAGCACTTTGACTGTAAAACAAAAGGCAAAAAACGGTCAAATGACTGGCAGCACAGGGTGCCGAACAAAAACCTTAAAATTAAAGTCAAATCTCTTTATATAAATAAGATAATAACACTGTTAATTTACAGCCATTTCCTAAACTATTACAAACAAACACCTTCACTGTGAAATTAACTCATTAACTAACTAATTAATTACTTAAACATCACATGACTGACAGCAGCAGAACATGAAACACTAACAGATCTCTCTAGATCTCGGCATCTAGTCTGACTTTATTTCTTTCATACAAAACTTCTTAATGAGAATTAACAGATGTTTATATATTAATGTTTTTATTGAAAATAAAGTCTGAAGTCACCATTGTGGAGATAGGCATTTGCTTTAGTTGGGCTCTTGACCCTTGACTTTATAAGTCCAGGTTTTCTGTGGTTGCTGTAACTATGAGATTTTAAAGCAAATTTGTTATAGCAAGAACTAGTATAGGAAAACTATTCAGATAAAGCAGGTTATTTATGGTTAACAGGTTATTAATTATAGTAGCCTGAAAAAAATCTTATTGCTGAATTTGATAGTTTTAAGTTTTGCAATTTTACAGTAGTCTCGTGATGTTATGACAATCAATTTTTTTTTTTTTTTTTTTTTTTAATTTCTTATATATTTTTGACCGGAGGCTTTCTGACACGCACAAACATCAAAAATTAGCACGTGAATCTCAACAATGGTGACAATCAACAAAAAGCTTGGCTTGTGATGATCAGGGCTAATATGAATATTTTGTCAGTTGTCACCACTGTTGAGATTCATATTCAGATTCTTGATGTCTGTGACTCTACAGATTCTTGTCTAAATGCTTTTCCCCAAAAGACATATAAATATTTCATTAATGGTAAACGTTTGGCACTCTGTGCTGCCATGCATTTCACTGTTTTTTTACATCTAATATTTTTACAGTGTAGTTATAATCAGTGGTGTAGTGGAGGGTATACGCAAGTACAGTATACGGCATATACACTTTTTTATTTTCTTTATTGATTGCTGATTTGAATCAGTACATTATAACGAAAACAATACCTTACAAATAAAAAAAAATGCAGAAATTTCTGAGACCGGTAAATCCCTGTAAACTTTTCAGTCCAAGGATCCAGTAAACGAATGCGTTCAAATGGTAAGTTTAAACGGCTCTAATACAGGGAAAACCCGACCGATTTGATCAGAGATTGCGAAGAGTCAGGGAATAAATGAAGCGTACCCACTTCAGGCACCACTACACCACTGGTTATTATATATACAAATGTTATAAAAAAAAAAATAAATAAGAAACCATCCGTGAATGGATTTAAAAGATTGGATGGAATGTGTTTTATTATAGTTCTATATTATTTTATGTTCTTATACAGGCTATTCCTTCAACAAATTATTCAGATTTCATGCTGTCACGGAGACGATCGTGTGCAATATCAGTTATAATCTATTTTAGTCTTTGTTTTTCTTTATTCAAAATAAAATTGTATTATTGTAATGATTTTATGGGATGAGTTAATATTTCAAGTTTACAAGTTAAATGTCTCTTGGCCACAAGTAGCCAAACCGAACATGTCTGGCATCACACCGTTCATGGTTTAAGAAATGAGGCATGCAAAATTATTCACGGTAAAACTGTAGCCATGCAGATAAACAAATATATGTAGGTAAATGTATTTTGTGTGTTAAACAAGTTCATAATGATCACAGTTGATGGCTTGGTTTAGGAGCTATATGTGGGATGTAGTAACCTGTCGGATATACAGCACGCTTTCATCTATTTCTTCTGGAAGATTATATGGATGAAAACACTAAGAAGCGCTTGCTTAGTGTCTTTGGCTCAGTGCCAAAAGCTGCGTGAATCATACCAGTGTGACTATACATTTTTTTTTTTAATTAAATATAAGATAAGCCATAAAGACTTCCGAGTCACAGCCGAGTCACAGGGCTCAAGTCCAAGTCAAGTCTTGAGTCATTGTTGTCAAAGTAGAGTCGCAAGTCTTCCTTTATTATGTCAAGTCAAGTCACAAGTCCTCAAATTTGCGACTCGAGTCCGAGTCGAGTCTCGAGTCATGTGACTCGAGTCCACATCTCTGATGTTTTTTAAGGAGAACATTTCAGCATTTTATTTATAATGGACTGATATGGTGCCCCAATTTTGAACTTCCAAAATGCCGTTTAAATGTGGCTTCAAACGATCCCAAATGCGGTTGTAAGCGATCCTAGCCGAGGAAGAAGGGTCTTATCTAGCGAAATGATCGGCTATTTTCATTTTAAAAAATATATATATATATTTAAATACTTTTTATTCTCAAACGCTCATCTTGCCTTGCTTTCGTTGATCTCTGAGACTACAAGATAAAACATAAATTTTATATTTATAATATCATTAAGGTCCTATAAATAGCACTTTATTTATTTATTTTATTATTATTATTATTTGTTTTGTTTTTTATGGAGCCTTATAAAAAGAGAAGAACCACCCCAATTCGGTACCAAGTAGAACCATTTTTCTTTCTTTTTACAAAAAATAATAATAAATAAATAAATAAATAAATAAATAAATATAAATTCTGTATTGACTGGCCTTAAAAAAAAAAAAAAAAAAAAAAAAAGGTTAATTAGTCCCTCATACTTTCAGAAAAAGTGGATTAGATGTAATATTTGCCAAATGCACAGATGTTTTCATGTAGCAACAGAAACACTTTCCATTCAGTAGTTTATGTACTGCTTAATACAGCACCTGTATATGAGAATAAAGTTCAACATAAACCTATACCAGGGCTATTCAGTTTGGTGATCCAGCCCACCTATCATCTTTATCCGACCGAAGGGGAGAGTCTCTGCAGGTTGCATATTAGCCTTGAATCGGAATCGTGTTTGCATTAATTAGTTTGTCCACAAGGTGGCAACACTGGCCCGGGCCAGACGACAAAGAAAATGAAGAGATGCAGCAACAATCAATAGACTGCAACATTGACAAGCACTTGTGTGAGGGAGTTATGAGATATCCACAACTCTAGTTCAAACTAGTTTAAAGTTGTGTTATCGGTTAAAACATCTGGTGAGAAAAAATGTTTGACATATATACGTACAGCCCTATATACGTACAAAATCCCTAAACTTTGGATATTGTTCCTATATACCTACACGTATGTATGTGGGTACTATTAAATACGAAAAAGCAAGCTGTCACTGCGTTCACGTCATGTCGTAATTACCATAATTCTGAGATTTCAACATTCCACTCGGAGCTGAATTATGCATTTCTATGGCAATACTTCATGTGAGCAGAACTCGTAATTACAACTTCTAAGCTGGGAATGTTCTAAGAACTATGACTTGGACCATGTGATCACTGCCAAATTCATATAGGTGCTCCTTAGGATGGAACCTTTAAAAAAGATTTTGGACCAACAATTTTGGAAGAAAGTGGACTGTGGTAACATGCTCTGTTCCTCCACATTAACATGGGAATGTTAAATGTTTCTTTTTTATGTGTAAACAAGCACATTCTGGTAAGGTGTCAGTTTTGGCCATGTTGCTTTAGTATGCGTTAAGACACGCAGATTTAATCATGTTTCTCAACATCCGCACATTCTGACCATGTTCAAATTTTATGTCACTGTCCAAGAGTCAGTCCTAAAGGTCTTTTTGGAAAAAAAAAAAAAAAAAAAAAAAACTATATATATATACATTTTGTGTGTAATATTTTAATATTTTATTCATTTCAGGTGCTGTATGGTCACTGTTAACTGTCATCTCTTTGATCCTGTGTGAGTGTGTGTCAGTAGTGTTTACTTCAGACATATGTGAACCTGGACCACAAAACCAAGTGTCTGTGAGATGTATACATTATCTGAAAGCTGAATAAATAAGCTTCCCTTTGATGGTGTATGATAGGACAATATTTGATCGAGATACAACTATTTGAAAATCTAAAATCTGAGGGTGCAAAAAAATCGAAATACTGAGAAAATTGCCTTTAAAGTTGTCCAAAAGAAGTTCTTAACAATGCATATTACTAGTCAACAATTAAGTTTTGATATATTTACTGTAGGAAATTTACAAAATATATTCATGGAACATGATTTTTTCTTAGTACGCTAATGATTTTTGGCATAAAAGAAAAATCAATAACTTTGACCCACACAGTGTATTTTTGGCTATTGCTACAAATATAGATGTGATACTTAAGACTGGTTTTATGGTCCAGGGTCACACATGTCTGTTGACCCTGCATGTTATAACATGTTATATATATATATATATATATATATATATATATACAACCGGTTACATTCATTACACTTAGTTATTGTTAAAAGTTGTCTATATAATTATGCAAATTAACAGTCCAGTAAATCTCACATTACAAATGCATTTATGTCTAAATGAAATACTACTGTAAACCTTAGTACTGAAAAATGTGTGTCATTGTGAAACAGTGTAAATGTTTCACATTAATTTAAATGTGCTGAACATGCTGAAAATTACCCTGGTTTGGTATTTTTTCTGACTTTGATCACATCTTACTCATCCTCAGGTTTCATATCCACCACTGCTGCTGAACCAAGGGCAGCAGTTAGTCCAGCTTATGGCTGTGTGCTTCATAATGAAACACACATCTGCAGCGGTTCTCAGTACCGCATGTACTGCAACACAACAATGCATCATTTCTACTACCAGAGAGACCAAAACCAACACCAGTACCAGTGCATCAGTAATGACTGTATCTGTGTTGGTAATAAGGACACCTGTGCATGCTACTCTAATACTTCGTCCTGCTTCTGTGAGACCTTTAGCAATAACATCACTGTCCCTACAGCAGTTCGGCCATTTCATGACTGCGTGCGGTATAATAACCTGTACATCTGCACTGGTACTCAGAACCACTTGTATTGCGACACAGCAGTGCATGATTTTAGCTACTACAAATATCAGTACCAAAACCAATACCAGTATAATTGCTTGGGTAATAACTGTTACTGCAGTTTTAATAAGGACTCCTGTTGGTGCTGGTACAGTTCTTCATCCTGCTTCTGTACAAATTTTATCGACTTCACCACTATCCCTGCAGCAGTTAGTCCGGTCTATGACTGTGAGATTTATAACAACACGTCCATCTGCACTGGTACTCAGTACCGCATGTACTGCAACACAAGAATGCATAGTTTCTACTATTGGAGTTCTAGAACCCAAAACCGATATCAGTACCAATGCTGGGATAATAACTGTAATTGCATTGGTAATAAAGACACCTGTACGTGCTACAGCAGCACTTTATCCTCCTGCTTTTGTGAGAATTATGGCAATACCATCACCATTCCTGCAGCAGTTAGTCCAGTCACAGACTCTGACTGTCTGCTTTATAACGACACATATATCTGCACTGGTGCTCAGTATCGCATGTATTGCAACACACAAATGCATAATTTTAACTACCAGAGATATCAGTACAAATACCAGTACCAGTGTATGAATAATAACTGTAACTGCATTGGTAATAAGGACACCTGTACATGCTACAGTACAACTTTGTCCTCCTGTTTCTGTGAGACTTATGGCAATAGCTTTGCTCTCAGTACAGCAGTTAATAAAGTCTTTGACTGTGTTCTTAATGACACATCATACATCTGCACTGGTACTCAGTACCGCATGTACTGCAACACAAGAATGCATTATTTCTACTACTGGAGATCTAGAAACCAAAACCAATATCAGTTCCAATGCTGGGATAATAACTGTTATTGCTATGGTAATAAGGACACCTGTACATGCTACAGTAGCATTTTGTCTTCCTGCTTTTGCAAGACTCACGGCAATATCACTGCTCTCACTTCAGCAGTTAGTCCAGCCTATGGCTGTGAGTTATATAATGACATATACATCTGCACTGGTGCTCAGTACCGCATGTACTGCAACACAACAATGCATGATTTCTACTATTGGAGATATCAGAACCAAAACCAATACCAGTATCAATGTGTGAATAATAATTGTTACTGCATTGGTAATAAGGACACCTGTACATGCTACAGAAGCACTTTGTCCTCCTGTTTCTGTGAGACTTACAGCAGTAACCTCACTATCCCTACAGCAGTTAATCCACTGAAAGTCTCTCAATGTGTGCTTTTAAATGAGACATATATCTGCACTGGTGCTCAGTACCGCATGTACTGCAACACATCAATGCATTATTTCTACTATAGGAGATATAGAAACCAAAACCAAGACCAGTACCAGTGCACAAATAATTGTTACTGCATTGGTAACAAGGACACCTGTACATGCTACAGAAGCACTTTGTCCTCCTGCTTCTGTGAGACTTACGGCAATAGCATTGCTCTCACTAGAGAAGTTAGTCCATCTTATGGCTGTGTGCCTTATAAAGACATGTCATACATCTGCACTGGTGCTCAGTACCGCATGTACTGCAACACAACAGTGCATGATTTCTACTATTGGGGATATCAGAACCAAAACCAATACCAGTATCAATGTGTGAATAATAATTGTTACTGCATTGGTAATAAGGACACCTGTACATGCTACAGAAGCACTTTGTCCTCCTGTTTCTGTGAGACTTACAGCAATATCAATGCTCTCACTGCAGCAGTTAGTCCAGTCTATGACTGTGTGCTTTATGACAAATTATACATCTGCACTGGTGCCCAGTACCAAATGTACTGCAATACAAGTGTACATGATTTCTATTACAATGGATACCATTACCGCTGTTATAGTGGTAACTGTGACTGCACTGGTAATAAGGACACCTGTACATGCTATGGCAGTACTTCATCCTCCTGCTTCTGTACAAATTCTAGCAATAGCATCATTACCCCTGCAGCAGTTAGTCCGGTCTATGAATGTGGGCTTTATAATGACACTTACATCTGCACTGGTGCTCAGTACCGGATGTACTGCAACACAACAATGCATTATTTCAACTATTGGAGATATAGAGACCAAAACCAATATCAGTTAGGGTGCTGGAATTATAACTGTTACTGCTTTGGTAATAAGGACACCTGTACATGCTACAGTAGCACTTTGTCCTCCTGCTTCTGTGAGTCCAACAACTTCACAACGACACTCACTTCACAACCTACTGCAGGTGAGCTTGTTTCTAGACTGGAATTTTGTATTTGATTTTAATATATTTATGCTGTATTGATGAAATTGTTTATTGTAGGTGTGAATATCACACTGCTGGATCAATGCATGGTAAGCTGAATATTTCAAGAACACAATGCACAAAGTCTTTCAATTTTTATTTATAAAGCCCAATTGTGATTTCAGAGTCAGACCCCTGGAGGATGTCTTCAAAATCTTAGTGGGCAGATAGAGAACATTACAGCTAAAGTGCTGCTTTTGGATGTAAGTCTCCAAGAGAAAAATGATAAAATAATCAAACCAAATCAGTATAATAGATGATTGACATAGCAGTGCAGTCTTAATGGCTTTGTTGACAATTACATGTAGAGTAACTGTAATTATCTGATCAATAAATTAGACTGTGACAAACATTTTGACCGTGGCCTTCGACACTTCAGAGGAGATTTTAGAGTCATTGTCATCAGCAAACCCAACTGAACTAGCCTCATATGGAAACAGTGTGTTAAAAGCCAATGAAAAACTCATCTCTACATTAGTGAAGCCGACAGACACGAATGACAGTGTCAGTTTTACTCTTGCTGCTGTAGGTAAGTGGATACACATGAAACTCAGATCATATATAATGTCGCAATAACTTTTTATCATCTAGAACAGCGGTGGGTCAGACAGCAACAATGATAAATGCAGTAACTCTATAATTGACTACAGTTACAATTTTTACTACAGAGCAGAAAACACTGCCTGTATATTTTGTGTGGATGCCAAAGGTCAATATTGTGGTACAAATTCATCCATCATTAGGTAGAAATGTCTTAGAAAAACCCTCATGCTGAAAACCCATGAAAAAAGAGGTGGTTCGCTTACATCAAAGTTCATGTTTTGTGTAGAACATAATGGGCCTCATGTATGAAACAAACGTATGACAGAAAATTTGGCCGTTTTTACACAAAACTTTAAATTTATCAATGTGGTCATGAACTTACATCAGTTCTTAGCTCATGTACGCAAGTTTTTGAGTTGGTCTGAACTTGAATGCAGCATAGTAAATCTGGCTTGCATAATGACAGCATTTTGTTCATTGAGCAGCAAAATTAGATTTTTTTTTTTTTTCTTTCTTTTTCTGGGGCTTTATATGAACAAATAGAGGCATAAACAATAGGCCATAAGGATTCACACATTGTTGCATCACACACATGCAGCTCTTCCGTTAATAGAGAAAAACAGAACTTAATAAAATAAACAGGACTACACAAAATGTATATCTATTAAATAATTAAGGCTTTTAAACCATGACTTTATAGGGATGTGATATTCAAATTGTTTTCAGTCGCCACAGTTATCAATGTACGATCATTCGCATGATGGGATTGGATACATATAAATGTTTTGTGAATGACATGTGAACTCTTAATTTGATTTGTGCACTCAGATCTGCATTTGTTTCTACATTAGATTGATAAGTGTGTTTATGAGTATTTGCCTTGAGCATAAAAACAATCAACATTCGTAAGACATTTACCAAACACTCAAAAGAGAAAAACAGAAAGTCAGTGCAGTTTACGGTGGTAATCAATTAAAGGGTTTTTTTTTTTTTTTTGTGTGTGTGTGTGTGTGTGTTTAATCAGAGGGTCAAGTCTTCATGGTTGGACCACGGGTCACCTTAGATAAAATCCCCCGACTTGAAACGACAAATTGTTCTATGGACATCGATCTCATTGGGATCGCCAAGAACAACAATCAAAGTATGTCAAATGATTCAGTGTGAATAAACAAATCTTAAAAAAAAAAGTGGTACTGTTACCACCAAGCCACATTTAGATACTTTTTTGATTGTTGTTTTTATATAATATTGCATTTAAGCTTATGTTTCTGTTTCTGTTTCCTCAGGATCAGCTGCTGTGGCTTTCATGAGCTACAGGAAGATGGAGAATCTACTAAAGCCAGACTTCTTTAACACACCAAAAGACACGGTTAAAACCATGATGTCCACTGTGATCTCAGTTACTCTTCCCAAAACCACCAACACTAAACTCACCAAACCAGTCAACTTCACCTTCAGACACATCAGAGTGAGAGATTGAAATGTGTTTTGTCCAAAATGAGCACTGATGAACATCTAAAAACTTCTAATATTCAGTGTTGTAATATTTCCCCCTTTTTTTTTTCTTCTTTTCGAAGGAGTTTGATCCAAACGGTTCTCTGTCCTGTGTGTACTGGAATATCAACAAGTGGATTGTAGAAGGTTGTTCTGTTTTAAAGACCAACAGCAGCTACACTGTGTGTTCCTGTGATCATCTGTCAGCATTCGCTCTTGTGCAAACCAGCAGCCGCCCACCAGAGGTAGGAAAGATAAGTCAAATCTTCTTAAAAGATTGAAGCATTGGATGCACTAGTAGAATTCAAATCCAATACACAGTAGATCAGTGGTTCTTAACCCTGGTCCTGTGTCTCCCTTATTTGACACACATGATTCCAATAATCAGCTTGTTAAGAGAGAGCTCCATGTACGGAAGTGAGTGTGTCAGATAAGGGAGACATACAAAATGTGCAGATCAGGGGGTCCCCAGTACCAGGTTTAAGAATTACTGCAGTAGATGATCAACATTTCTAATGAACACTGAAGAACAGCACAGATTTGGCACTCATGTACTCTGACATGTTTTCTCAGAGCGACTCACAGCTGGATCTGTTGACTTTGTTGTGTGTGATCGTGGGGCTGGTGTTCTTCAGTTTAGCCCTGTTGGCCTTTGCCCTTAACAAGTGGAGTCCTGTGCGTGATTGGATACATGGTTGCGCAGTGCTGCGTCCTGAAGGCTACAGCAGGGAAGAGTAAGTAGTTTTTGTTGTTGTTTTTTTTTCCTTGTTTTGAAGGCAGCTTGGGGCTTATCTAACATTTCTGCTATCTGATAAAAATACAACATTTGAATACAACAATGACTAGAACAACCAATCAGAACATGACATACTGTATACACAAGGCAGGGATACATCAAGCTGTGTCTTGACTGCTCACACTACAGTATGGCCCAATCCCGTTTCTACCCCTTACCCCACCCCTCCGTTTTGTTCGTTCACATGAAGGGGTAGGTGTGTCTCGATTCTCTTTTGGTTGGAGGCATAGGGGAAGGGCCAGATAGCCCTTCAAACAATGCTTTTTCGGGACGACACTTCAAACGAAGGGGTATGAGAATTATCTCAGCATAAACTGGCTACAGCAGCACAATGGCTTCACGGGCAAACTAGAAAGCAAACCCATAAATGTATGCATTTTTGGCATTAATAAATGTTTTAAAGGGGTCATCGGATGCCAAGTTCACTTTTTCATGTTGTTTGAACATTAATGTGTGTTGGCAATGTATGTACAAATCTACCCTATAATCATAAAAATCCATGCAGTGGTTTTTAATTCATCTGTAAAAATAATATCCCCTTTTTCAAATCGAGGCGTTCTCAGATGCCTGTCGGTGTGGCGTCACACCCACAGATGCCGCTCCCACGATAGTTGATTGACATGAGCTCTCACCTCAGACCAGCTGTCACAGTCCAGTAACTTTCCATGTTTTGATGCCCGAGCAGGGATGTAAGTTAGACAAGAATAGCTCCGATTGAGCGATTGAGGTGTTGTGTTGCTGGATGTAATAATGAACATAGTGGTCGTCATTTACTCCCGACATCTGAGCCGCTGAACATGCAGTGGATTACGTTTGTTTGTGAAGGGAATGCGCCTCCCGATCTACATAATATCCGTCTATGTTCGCGCAAATCATTCATGATCCAGCTTCACTTACAGCAGAAGTGAAAATAAGCGTTTTTTTATGAATCTTTGCGATCGCCTTTCCTTATAACGTGGTAGTTAGGAAGTTTAGCGGCTAAATGCGGCTAAAGTAAACAAGACCGTATTTCCACAGAGAGAAGAGAGGGGCGGGGTGAGCAGAGCTCATTTGCATTTAAAGGAACAACCCCTTAGAATGAGATGATTTTTGCAGAGCTGATTTTGGCAAGGTAAAAAGGGTGTTGTTTTACAAAACCATTGAGAATTTTTAATCAAAGTATATTAGAGATTTTTCATTAAGACCCTAAAGAATCATATCAACTTGTGGAAAATGGGCATCCGATGACCACTTTAAAGAAAAATAGGTTATGTTACATTCAATCCTGTGTTCATAGTTATGGTCATCAATGCAGTGAGGGGAAAAAAAAACAAAAAAAACACTGAGTTTAGAGCAGTCTGTCCGTCATGCCAGTCATGCCAGTCATGCCAGAGATGCCAGAAATTCATCTGACTATCTTATTGCCAGTACCCCCTGTACACTGAAAGACAAATGACACACAACAAAGTTGAAATTTATCCCAACACTGGCCCACTTTGTGGTTCTTGGTTGCTCCTGCATGCTGGGTTTCTTCACCAATGGCAGTAAGGTGCTGGTGATCCTCTTCCTGATCTTGAACTCCCAGCAAATAAAATTCATGTTCCTGATCTATTATGTCCTCAGTAATGAGGTCAGAAATCACTTTACCACAATATCCAATGAGAAATCTGGATATGAATAAACATTACAGTTGTCTTCTTGGAGCCAAAACTATCAAAACTGACGAAGAATACCTTTGACCTGCTTTCTCTAGCCACTATCAGAATTTAAAATCTTTTTTATTTATTTATTTTCTGTTTTGGCTTTAGAAATGATTTCAGTTATTTTAGTTTCTGCTCCATCGGAAAACCATTTCATTTCATAGACAGTATATTCAACACTAGCATCTTTAATCTTGACCTCCTCTCGTCTCATTTCTGTCTAGGTTACGCAACAGTACACGAAGTGTACTGGACTCGAAACCAACACCATCAAATGTGTCCCAAAAAAACGCTGCAACGTGTTAACTCTAGAAGGCATGCACCAAAAAACTAACATATATGCATGAAGGGGGTGGAAGTTACCCATATTGGAATGAATGAATGTATAAATAAATAAATGCTGTTCATACCATTAATAACTTCTCCCATGGTCTGTGGATAGTAAAATGTCCATTAGATGTGAACTTAAGATTGTTTGCAGAAGCAGCAGGTCATCCATGTTTTGCCTAATGCTTTATGAATACTGTGAATTTGTACATTCTATGTATTTCACATACTGCTTTTCCGCTGTATAGGGAGATGTACTTATTCAGACACAGTGCAACGGATTCATCAAGTAGTAATCCACTAATCTAAAAATAATGCAGTAATCCAAAGTTCGGTCCCACTTTATATTAGGTGGCCTTAATTAATATGTACTTATACTTCAGTTAATCATTTAATACAATGCACTTATGATGTAGATACATGTTTTTATGGTTTACCCATACCACCAAACGTGTCCCTTACCTTACCCGTATCCCACCTAAATAGCAGCAAAAGTGTTCTGCAATACAATATGAACACAATAAGTACATTGTACTTATATTTTGATGTAAATATTTATATTTTGATGAAAAGCACATATTACTGAGAAAAATATATCTAGTCAATTTGACCCCCTTCATGCATTCTAAACCAAGAAATATGAAAATTAAGTTAGTTAAGTGAGTTAAGGTTTTTATTATTATTATTGTTAGTAGTAGTAGTAGTAGTAGAAGTATTATTATTAGTAGAAGTAGTAGTATATATATTTTTTTAAATAATTCATGGAATATCAAATATATGTTTCAATTGATAAAATGCTGAAATAAATTGCAGTGTACCGGGTTGATTTGATCTGTAAATAATTTAAGATTTTTCTTTTTTTTTTTTGGTGGAGGGCAAAAATATGTTAGACTAATAGTTTACTAATAGTAATAGCTGTTGTTGCTTAACAATTAAAGTTGGATATATATATATATATATATATATATATATATATATATATATATATATATATATATATATATATATATATATATGAGGCTGGTATTTTAGCGAGTTTGAAGAAAAATTATTTGATGGACGTATAAAATGTGTTGAAAGCATTCACTCAGTATCATTATCTCATTTTTGATGGGGATTGCTTTTAGCTGGTTTTGCATCTGAACTCTTCATTTTATATATATATATTTTTTTTTTTTGGTGGAAGGGCCGCATATTTTATGGGTGTTGTGATGTTGTTTGTTTGTTTGTTTGCTTTTTTACATTAATAGATTTCTCTGTATATTTAATGTATTTTAGTTACAAATTTCATAATAAACAAGATAATAAACAATAATAATTGCATTTATGAACATGTTTTTTTTTTTTTTCTTTTTTCATGCTCTGCACACACACACACACACACACACACACAGACACACACACACACACACACACACACACACACACACACACACACACACAAAAAAACTCACAAAAAAATGATCCAAGCCTGAGAAGGTCTTGTGGACTCAAATAACCTGCTGCTATACTTCACAAATATATGTGCAATAGTAAAGAGCACAAGATGTTTCCTGTTTATCTTTGATTTTACAATAGACACATGTATGTATGTATGATGATAACTCTTGGATTAAAGGTGCAGTTAAGACAGCAATGCCCTTTCCAGTAACATAAACTATAAAATAATAAAGTTACTGAATGCAGATTTGCGGTTGATTGACTTTACTGCACTGCATCTTTGCATACATAAGTAGAAGCGTCAGTCATACTAAAAGAGGAGCACATTATGGTATTTTAATTGTAGATAATGTTGCCAAAAATGCCTAAAATAAATTACATACAAATAGATGAGCAACATGCATTAAGCAACATGCATAAATATAGTCAATTAAAGTCTCTTCTGTGTAAGAATGAATTGGGCTGTTTTTAAGCCTGTATGAAAATAAGCGATTAAAGAAACAACGAAAAGCTAATGCAATTTTAATTTATCTTTATCTTACGCATATCACTTTAGATCAATAATTAGACATTATAGTTTAAGAATTATGAATTGAATGGTGTTATTTTGAGCTGCTGTATTTGTATAGATTGTCTTTATGAGGAGGATAATGTTCTTCTGCACAGGAGCTGTAAGCCACACTGAATGCTGCATCACTCCATCGACTCTGATCTTGGAAAAAGAAAAAAAAAAAAACGTACTATTGAGATTTGCAAGATTTAAAATTACTCACACATTTTATAGAGTTGTAACATCCTTACAACTTTACCTCTCTATGGAATAAGTACCTAAAATGTGTTTCAGAGAGTCATTATTTCAAGAATAATTTGAGATCAATCCGAAATAAGGCTCCAATTGCATTTTGTGTTTCTTTTATGTTCCAAGTTACTCATAAATGGCCTGTTCCAAAAGTCAGTATCACTCATTAGACACATTTTGATCAAAGATGCACAGTCTGGAAAGAAAATAACCTTTTAGAAAAGATTAAAGATTAATTAAAATTGAAATGTATTTTCACTTACATTTGTGCAACACATTCAGCACATGTTCCCAGGAACTCCCATAATGCATTCAAAATCTCCATACAGGTTACACATGATGAAACTGCTTCCTCCATGTCAGCTTTGTTTTTGTAAACTGCTGAGTTTGCATCCTCAACATAACTGGTGTTTTCGTGACATGATGAATCTGCATCCTCAAAGTAACCTGTGTTATCATAACATGGTCCATCGTCATCCTCAGTGTAACTGTTGTTTTCGTGACATGATGAATCTGCATCCTCAGTGTAACTGGTGTTTTCATAAGACGGCGAATCTGCATCCTCAGTGTAGCTCGCTTTTTCGTGATACGACCAAGCCTCTTCCTCAAATTCACTGGTGGTTTCGTGACAACTGCAACTGCATTTCTCACTGCAAGTCTCCATGCACTTCTCACATCCTTCTTTGCTGTTCTCACAACCCATGACTTGTCTAGCAAGTATAACTCAACAGTTTGAGTTGATTTGAAAATATTGGTGTCTGAATCAGAATGTGATTTGCGTGAAACCTCCTTCAGTAGGGCAATGAGCTTGAGCCACAAAGACATCCAACCAGCTCACTGTCTGCCCAACTATATGTGTATGCAGTGGTGGCAAAAGCCCAGTTAATGTAGATGCTGACTCAACAGTGACCGTAAGGTCACTTGCATTGCATATTGATATTTTAGGTTTCGATATGAACGGACGTCAGTATTACCTTATCTTGGCTTCTTTTAAAATCACATTTTATGGGCTGTAATTGGCAGTCATTGTATTACATTTTATTACATCTGAGATTTCAGGGAATAAAGGTGCTTATATGCCAGTAAGTGTAGAAAGCAGATCGGCAGATGAAAGTTTATTATGGAATAAAATGTTGTTAAAATATCCGTTTCATGAAACAAGACTACTTGTAAAATTTACATTCAAAATGTTTTAAAGTGTAGTAGTGTACATGCATGTGATATTCCTACTGCATTAAATGCATGACTAACATAAAGATGTTTTATGGACTTGGATTATATAACTGAAGTTTATAATGACAGGAAAATGTTTCTACTTTCTACTCAGATTCTACTTACAGAATCTGCAAGGTGTATGTAAAACCTTCCCACAGTGACAGTATAATTTTGAGATCCATCTATTCACACTCAGGACAGCTGGTGGACTCACACAAATATTAACTAAGTTGCAAACATTCACTGATGCTCAAGACTGAAACACAGCAAATTTACACCTAGGGGTTGTAAACCTTTTAACATGATTTTCAATTTGTATATTGTACTTATTTCCCGTGCAATATTCTGTGGAGGCAGAATATCAAAACTTGTCAATATATATATATATATATATATATATATATATTTTTTTTTTTTGATTTTTGCATGCAACAGTACACAAAAATGTTCAATGCTAATTTGAGCTAATTGCTACATTTATCTATAACTCTTGAACAGAATGAGATATCTTCACCAAACTTTGTGCACGTGTTGAAGTTCAATCTTTGGTCAAAAAAAAAAAAAAAAAAAAAAAAACTGTTGGTCTACACAACCGTTGGTCCGATCAACTTGAAAATCGGTATGCAGTGTCTTTGTCCAAAGTTTATGAGGACATTCGCTTATCTCCAAAAACATAGCTTCCAGTGGCCAAACAATTTTAAGCAAGGTTAACAGAGGTTGATCAGAACAATACTCACTGGGCATGTTTGACTCATGGCCCTAAATTAATTAATTAATTAAAAAAAAAAAAAAAAAACAATTTTGTCTTTTGGTCAGCTATAACAAGGTCATTTGGGAAAGGGTCGTGGCCATATACCCAAAAGCCTATAAACCCTAAATGGAAACTCAAAACTTTACAAAACTTGGTGAAAACATGTGTCAGATGACTCTTAAACACGCAAAGTTTCAGTAAGCATGCAAAGCGCTATAACAGTTAAAAAAGCTTTAAATACAGTATATATATATATATATATATATATATATATATATATATATATATATATATATAGTTACACAAACACTAGGTCTTCATATCATATGATATATCTCCTCATTCTGAACAACTTTACCTTTAGGACCACTGCTATCAATCTAATATACTATAGGTCAACCTTTTCTAAGTCTGCGTGTGTCTCATCATATTCTCCATCATGGATGCCTTCTGGTGTGAGCCATACATTTCACGATGAGACCCCTGACAGCATAGAAGTCATGAAAGTGCTTGAAGTGGTTGTAATTGCTGCTTGTAGCTATTATTTTATTTTATTTTATTTTATTTTATTTATTTATTCA